>CAXIVR010000002.1:185411966-186064466 GCA_964035755.1 Teleogryllus oceanicus | reverse complement strand
AATGTTTTTTTGAGTATATATGGTGTTTCCAATCAGAGGATCATATATACTAAAAACTTTGTGTAAAAGAGCGCTAACAAAGAGGGGAGAGAATTCTCATTATCCGGGAGGGCATGAATCTCGCTCTTCACAATGCTATTACCAAAACAACAGGCAAATATTTCCTTCTTGATCGGCCATTTTGATTTGGACCCATCACCATCTCGCATGTACAGGCGCTTTTGTGCTCCGCTGGGAATTCTAATACGTCTGCAGTTGTCCAGATAATGCATCCCGCCCGCTGACGCCGTGCGCACTCCCTGGGAATTACAATTCTAAATGGAGGTCACTTTTCACGTCGGGCCGCTTCGCTATACGTAACCGGCGCTGCCTGCGCGTGTTTCGTGATGGCGCCGGGGGACGGGACGACGTCGAGGCGGGGGTGTGATTAGGAAGCGGGAGGCGAGGCGGGTGGGATGTGGGCGGACTTAGGGAGAGGAGAGATGTGGAGTGGGCGGGGTTTCCGCTACACCATTATCACAGCACGGTGGCGCTCAGCGGAGTGGATAGGAGCGGGAGAGGTGGTTGCGTGAATGAACGGACACCCGAACGCGAGTCGCTTATCCTGAAAGCGCCGCTGCCATTGAGTTGCAAACCGAGGACCATTCATCGTTCGGGGCTGGACGCAGCGTCCCCGGCCCCGTCACGAAGGGGTGTCGCCACGAGCGCGCACTGGAAGTTCTCGCTGGATGTGGCTGTCGTTTCTGGTAACACCGTTCGTTTGCGTGCTGATTTATTTTGACTGATGTGGACTGTCTTCCTGTTTCATTCGACTATCGCGAAGAACACCGCCACCCATATCATATTTATTTTTTTTTTCTTTTATGACACTATATTTGTGCAGCTTGAGCCGATATTGCTGTTCGTCATTAGTCCTAGGAAGAATAATCCGGAAGTAGATCGTCATGTATGGCATCCGGAAGGATGTAAATGGAGACGAATCGCCATATTATCCAGCTTACTGTTTATTCTTATTGCCTAGTCGCGGTGTCCTACAGATGTATTCTATTTTATTGTATGTTTGTCGTGTCAGATCGTTCTTTCCTACAAAATTTTGTACCTAGTGCTGTTACCTCAAATTTGTCATTTTTCCTTTCTTTCCAGTCAGTCTGTAGGTGATTGTCAGAAGTCAGTTGAAGAGGTATTTCGTACTTAGGGTAGCCATTTCTTCCCAAGGAGCTTCGCTGCCCTCTCCAGCAGCGTGTGTCTCGCCACTTGCGCCGCGGCTGCCCCACGCGGGCTGTAAATTGGCGCGGCCTCCGCTTATCTCCCGAGCGCGCAGCGGGCGCGCGTCACGCCTTATCAGAGCGTCTTGACGTATGCGGCGGAAATAATTAATCCGTAGCGTCGCGATGCAGACGCCTCCAGCGACACTGGCCTGCGTGCGGGAGTCCCTGCCCTGACTGCGGTTTCGGACTTACTGGGACGATGAAAATGCGTGCATAGCCTTTTGGTTAAAGGACCACTACACCTGGTAATCGCTAGGTCGCCTAAAACAAGGATTAGGTGGGGAGATGATGTGCTTCTAGACCTCAACATTGTGGGATTAAGAATATGAGGAAAAAAACATGTAAGGGAAAAAAGGATGCGGGAAAATATAGGTACGAAAGTGCGTTGACTTAGCAGCAGCGGTCGCAAAGTATATCTTCAAACAGTGAAGAACTGAAGTGCAATACTTTGTATTGGCATGTATTTATGTAGTACACATGTCAATGCTAATGCCAGCCAGTGCAGTACACATGCCAATCAGACAGTGCAATTGTACCATTAAATAAACATCTTGTTCGTTTTTGTTGCTTAGTATAGTCTACAATTGTATAGAATATCAATGTAATTTTCTTTCTGATAAGAAATTAATTCTGAGATACATATGAAACGATTTCATTTCAGACTGACCTTCATTTCAGATCATGCTATTTTATAATTTTCTTGTGTTATTTACAGAGTTTTGTTAAACATAAATTGAATGGCATTTTTAGTCTAATAGATTTTATGAAATCTCGTTCTCGTTTTTACTAAAATGCAAGCATAATAACGTTTTTGGAAAATATTATCAGAGATATATTTAAGTTTCAATTAAAATGACAGGTAATAAAATCTTTTTCGCCAAAGATTTTATTATATCATTTTAACGAAATATGCAAAAGGACTTCATGCAATTCGTTTGCTCTTTGTGTTATTAGAAGTATATACTGAAAGCCAGCCCTGTATACATGACAGTATTTTTCTCTTCCTTCTGGCGCTTCATCGATCGATGAAATTCTTCTGTGCTGTTTGCTTTCGTTACTCGGCTGTCCCCGCTCCGCAAATTATTCCGTATCGCAGAATATCGGAAATCCAGATGCGCGCGCGAATAATTAAAACGAGAAGAGTACGGACCACGCTTCTTTTTTGTTTTTATTTTTTTATTTTTTTGAAACGTCACAGTTGCAGCTGCGAGATCAAGAACGCAATTACATCGGAGTACTGTGAGCTTTCTATCTTCGTCATCTGGAAGGATGACGACGGCGACGAGAAGGACGTTTTTTTTCCTTAAAAAAAAGAAAGAAGCGACTCCTTTTCGTTATGAGGATGTATGTCGTGTATTCTTTCTATGCGGCCTCGCTCTCTTTCTGTCCTTCACGTCCTCTCCACCACTGCTGTCGCCGCGACAAACAAAAACGTTTCTGTGCGGATTGGAAAAGCAATACCTCAGCCTCGCGAGGAATTTCAGAGGACCCCGTGCTGAAAGGTCGCGAGAGACTCGGCATGAGATCTGAAAAATTACGAAAGGGTGTAGCTTGGCTGTCGAGAGTCTGTGAAAATGTCAAGAGGCTTGTAGGATTGATGTGAGAATGTCTGCAGAATATCTGGGATAAAATGCGACGAACCGAAATGGACGATGTATGTGAAAAGACAAGGATAACATGAGGGTTTTTTAAAAATGTATTTAATAAGTTTCAAAACTATCCTGATGAAATAAAATTTTTATTCAAAAAGCAATTATGAATGCCTATACATTATTTCATTGAAAAGTTTAAGTTATCTTTCACCCGCATAACTAAGATATCAGTCTTCTCAAATCATGAGATATGAAGAATCTCTCGAAGTATTTGAGAGATATATTCAGTCATAATATAGTTAGGGAAAAAGTGTCGATCAAATACCGTCGTAGTATAGAAAAGAGAGAGAAAAGTTCCAGTAGTAATGTCTGTTTGCTGAGAAGAAATGTACTCTGTGTGAAGTACATTCTCTCCACAGGCCGATAAGGAGATGTTACTGCATTGAGTTTCCGCTGCGTGCATGTCCAACGTAAGCTGCCGTGGCGATCCGCGAGTCTGATCCTCAGGTGCGATCGGTGCCCCCGCCAGCGACTCAGGCGCGGCTGTTGCCACTTCGCAAGAGACCTCCGTGGCTGAGTCTAGCATCCGTTCTTGTCCTTCAACTGCGACGTTAATTGTATGCTCCCACCTGCTAAACGCCAGATTCTTTCTTCATTGCAGTCACTTAATTTTGCTGCCTCACTGTTTTAAATCGTTTTTTTTTTTTTTTTCAGTCTTTTAATGTCGTAGTTCTTACGACAGTGTTACTCTTTCTCACTCAATCTTACATTTTAAATATCAAAATTTATTAGGAGCTGAATCCTGCAACTAAAGGCCAACGTTGTTTCTGAACAAGCAGGTTTCTTAAGCTATTACTCATTGTCGACACCTTTTCTGCCGTATTTTTCATCTCATCCGCCACTTTCTTCATTCTTTAGTGCCTCCAGTACCCCGTAGTCCCTTCAATTTCAGCCTACTTTCTGCGGCTTTACTCCTTGAGCATCCGTCGCCGAGGCCGCTGCCTCGTCGGGATCCGTCGTACCCTCATCCTCCGTGACTCGCCATCGCGCGTCCTTCCGCTTGCTCGCTCCCGCTGCGTCGACAGCCGTCGGCGGAGAGGCGTCGCCCAGATGAACCTCCATTAAAGCGGGGGAGGGAGTGACAAGCGGGCGGCGCTGCAGCCAACCACCACGGCCGGGGCGTTCAGATAGCGCTGCTGGGACGGGCGGCGTCTACCTGCTACCTGGAGATAGATTCGCTTTACATGCCTAGCGTCCCGAGCAAATCCTTCTCGTCCTGCTCTGCCGCGGACGTGTCGCTCGCGGGAATAAGGGGGCTGCGCGGCGACGGGCTCACTTCTCGAACGCGAAAAGCGATCGCTCTCTTCATTCCGGGGGCGCTTCGACAGCGCGATTTGTTTAAACTCTTCATTTTTCCTCGTTCCCGAAATCCCCGGCGATGGGAGACGGGCAGATTTTTCTCAGATGCGAAGGACCCGTCGGCAGAGGATCAGGTATGCGCAAATGGTTTGGTCGTGAGAGTTTAAAGCGTGTTAATTCGAAGCGTGAGGTACGATGGGGATTAGGCAAACTATGCAGGTGCCAGGATAAGTACGTTAAATATGATGGAGATTATACGAGTTGCTCTGCTAGGAGTGCGGTGTCAGAGATGACACTTTGACAAGACGTTTTTCTTATGCAGCGAATGTTTGTGTGATTTATATGCGCTTACCGTTCAGTATATGCGTCTACTTCTAGACTTGAAGTTACTGAATTTGAGTGATGGTATTTTGGAGAAACTTTTAATACGAAAGAGAGGTCTGTAACTAATAATTGCTATCTTGTCCCTCACAGAGTGCTGTAGGAAAACTATTGACTCCTGGTAACCACAAAGTGGATGAGTGTCACAACGGCATCTGCAGGATATAATGAAGGTTCGCGGGTAACCAAACTGACAGGTTACCTGCGAAGTTCAATTCCAATTTCCCATGGGTGGTAGCGATTTAACCCCTATTGTATTATTTGCGTGCTGAAAAAGTCCAGACATTCATTCGGAATTCCACGATCTGCTTGTACTGCATCAGTTCAATTCTGTTGAATGAGCAAATTAGTCGGCACATTGAATTCCGTGACTGTCACCGGAAGATGCAGTGGTTGAAAGAACGCCTGCGGCGGCGGAGAGTGGATAGAACAGTGACGAAAAGAAAAAAGAAAAGGATAAATAAAATCCTGGAAAATGTGTGAAAGATAAAAAGAGTCTGCGAATGGGGGAAGTGGACATCGGACTTTCGTCGGCGATGGTCAGGCGTTGGTCGCGCTCTGGCCCAGACTTGAGAAAGCGAAGGTATGGCCAATCGAGAGGAGTGAAAACAAGAGATTCACTCTACGACTGCGGGCAATAACGCAATTCGGCATGGGTAGCTGAGCTACTTTCATGCGGAGAATGAAATAAGCGAGTGGTAAACAGGTCGCCTTATTTGTTTAGGCGTTTAAAGCAGCTGCCCGCGCGGCGGCGGCGGCGGCAGAGAAGAATGTACGACTGAAGTTCCCGCAATGCTGTCGTCCCCGGAACAAGTGGTCTCACTGAATCGAGGGTGACCCGGCGAGGCCTTTCTGCAACAAAACATAATATTCCACCTCCCTCATGACATTAGAATTTTCTCCTGATTTTCTTAAAGCGTTTCTTCTAGCGCTAATCAAAGATGAAGCTTAAATCATTTTTCAACAATATTTTCTTATTTAGAGAAAAATCTTTAGTGTGTCATTTGCAGGGTGACATTTTTAAGAGAATTGTTCTTTTCGAATATTCTCCATTTCAATTCTGATTTTTAGAAGATTTTTCCTTAGAACAGTTTATTCTCTTGATTTAAGTTTGGTAATAATAATTGATTTAATTTTGATTGATTTAAGTTTTGTAATCATGGCCAATTGATTTAAGTTTGGTAGTGTTCGAAGAGCTGTAGAAATGGGGAATAATAAATAGACGGGATACATGACTGAGTAAACGGAAGTCTCGTAAATATTGAAAATTGAACAGAAACGTGTTTTTGCAAAAAATTGTTTGAATGTTTAATATGAATTTGGATATCAGAGAACACGATTTAATATTACATAGTTAATTGATGCATCTGCTACACTAGTAATGACGATATATGCTGTTAATCAATTTGATGTATATCAGTGTCGTTGTTACCCAAAATTTGAAATAAACATACAATATACGGCGAGTTTCGTACTTCACTATACGAAAGCGCGATTGGGTTAACACTTATTTTGTGTAATGAAATAAAAACATTATGTAGAAATATAAAGTAGAAAGAAAACAATAAATAAATAAACATAAAATCATATAATACCACGAGATCTCGGCTGAAAACATGAAGATAAAACATAATATTTGAACATTGTATATTGTTAGGCAAAACGTGGATACGTATGATGTAAGAATGTTTATAACATTACTTTTAAGAAAGTTGGTTTCTAAAGATGATGACATTACTCTATTCGAAATTTGTATCCTTGTTGAATTCTGCTTTCTGAGTTGACTTGACCTTAAGTTTGTTTTGGCCAATATGTGACAGTACATTATCTTGAATTGACTCCTGTGTAGCTTTGGCCAGTCGGGTGTGCGACGGCCGTTGGAGGGCACCCTTCTCCACCCCCGCCCGCGCGACCGGCTGCAACGCAGGTCCCCTTCTCCGCCCCCCGCGCCCTGACGCTGCCGGCGCCCTGTTCCGTCACCCGTGACGAGTAAACCTGCTAGATTCATGTCCTGAAAGCTCCGCGCGTCTACTTGCGTGAATTTACGAGTATTAGACCTATTACTCTAGATTCGCGTTGCAATGGGATTTTTTATCGTGCGAGATACGAGATACGTCATAAAATTGGCCGAATGTCGTCGTGCTCTGACGGATTCTACTTACTCAGCTCTTGATGGTCTCGTTTCCTCCGCGCGCGCGTTCCGTCCCTCTTTCTTTGCGTCTGTCGCTCCCCCCACCCTGCCGCTGCGCCCCGCCTTCTCTTCTTCCCCGCTCCACCTCTGCCGCCGCCGCCGCCCCAGGCACGCCGCTGGATGGGGCCCGCCTGAGGACGGCGGAACCGCTCGCATTTGCGTTTACACAGTGCGTTAATGGAGCATTGCCCGTCGCGGCGGCCTCTTACTCAACAGATGTCCCTTTGGACACGAGCAGTGAGGATTTGGGCTCGTAAATAATATCGTGCTGAAAAGGTTTCTTGTTAGGGTTTTGAGTTAAAGAGGGGACATCTTTTTCTTTTTTTTTTTCGTAGAAGGGAAGAGAGAGAGGATAGGTTTCGTGGCGGGAGTTTCTGGCTGCTTGTCAAAGCACGTTTGAGCGGATGCTTCCCGCACAGATGCGTCTGCCGGCGGTCCTCGGAGAGGCCGGGAGAGGATGAGGGGGAGGTGTGGCGAAATGACGCTGAGGCGGGACGGGAGAAGAGAGCGGTCTGGGAGATGGTGTGAGGTTCCGCAGCGTGGGAACATGGTAAGGAACAGGAGTGGCGTCCGCGACAAGGGATGTTGTGAGTCAAGGGACGTTAGGAAGAAGCCCGCCTGAGTTTTGAGACTGGGCGAAATGGGAGGGGGTGATATCCAAAGAACAGACATGAAGAGCTGAGTTGTGTGGGTGGAGGAGAGTGAGCCAGACCGCTATAAATTGAGTCAGTGTGAATGAGAAGAGTGGAAAGAAGAAAGGATTTGAAATATTAGACGTCCCGGAGCTGAGGTTTGGAAATAGGCGCACTACAACATAGGCACGCTAAGATATGGCGTCCAAAAACTTTCAAATCTGTAGCTACTTTTTCTCTAATTGCTAGTTAGTTTCTTTCTCTTGATATTTCTCTTCCGTCTCGCTCCATTCCTTCCTGCACTGAATGGAGATAGCGGCCTCGCAGCCCGCATCCGCAAATTCCTCCGAATGGCGTGAAAAATCGTCTGGAGGCGTTTTAAAGACAGCTAATCATTCTTCCTACGGGGCCGCCACGCCTTCCCCACATTTCCCATTCCTTAGGCGGCGCAAAACTTTCCTTGATGCGGAGCGAGCCCCGTGCAGAGGAATGTTTCCCTCGTTTCGGGGGAAGTGCGAGAGGGCGTGGGTTGAGGGGCGGGGGGTGGGTATGGGGCGATCGCCAGGGGCTGATCCATAAAAATGAGACGTTGCTTCGGTGTCAGACAAACAAACTGGGTCACAGCGCGCAGGCCGGGGGCGGGCGGCGCGGCGCCGCTTCAACTTCTATGATTGATGAGAGCAGCGCCGTGCTGCGGCAGCGGGAGCGAAGCGGCGCGTGGGCGGGGCGCGAGCGGGGCGAAGCGGGGAGGGGTCGCGAATGGGACGGTGTGGGGCGGGCATGGTGGGAAGAGGGGCCTTGAGGATGGGGTTGGCGCTGGTGAGGGACGGCTGCACGGCCAGGGGGTTGTAGTTGCCAAGAACGACCGGCGGTCCTGTGTCATATGTAATTAGTTTGTGCGTGAAACAACGCGCGACTGGGTGGATGAATGGAAACTCGTTGCGTTGGGAGTGCCGCAACCTGACAAGCTTCCAGGATGCCCTAGTGTGCTTTGCAGAAGCATGGACGTGTGTAAGAAGGGCTGGTGGTAACGCTTTTTTCTCGTCCGGGTCACATAGTGGTTTCTCGTCAACGACCGTGCTTTGGAAGTCTTTCTTGGTCGTGCAGATTCTGGGAATAATGCCGCATAAATGAGATGCAATATAAGTTGTTTTGTTTCGTGCAATGCTTGATGAAGTTCATGTTTATTAATAACAGAACGTTTGACACGACATTGAGATACGTGTGAGAGACAGAGAATTGAGAGATTCATATGTGTAATCTATTCATCCATGAGAAACACAAATGAAATTAATTATTTAACGAGAATTGCAGCAATATTAATCGACATTTTGTGAAAAATGAGTAGGATGTGTCTCTCTGAAGCAAATGTAATTTTGTATTGTCGATAAATGTTATCACGAAACATGTCAAAGCATTTGAAACGTGTTCATGAAGCTTATTTGTCAAAATATGTTCACCTACAATGCTATCATTAGATTGTTTATTTCTTTCACAAACCTTATTCTTTTTGCTTTCGCGATAACCGATAGCGAGTTGGGAAAAGCAGTAAGCTGCTATTTGAGGTTATATTTTCAAAACGTCTTCTTTAATGAAACAATCAACTTTTTTGTACAGACATGTGTCGTTCGATTTAGAGCTCAGAATCAAACATAGTGCTTCTACTGCGAAACCTAATTGTTCATCGCATGCGTATTGTAAGGGTTTGTGTCATCTGCGTAGATAGAACTTGTGCTACCTGGTGAGTTTGCCTCCTTACACGTATGTTAAATGAAAAGAAACAAAAGCAAAATAAACCAGTGTTAATCAGGTGTCGATGATCTAGAAAATGGCGAAAAGGTAGTGACGGAAGATGTGTCGGTGAAGGAATGACAGAAAGGTTGTGGTCGAGGCCATTTTCAAAAGGTAGCACGAAACAGCACGTGTGCTGGCGTAAGCTCCATACGCGTGCGCAGCTAAAAGCAAGAGGGGGAGTAACTATATTACTGCGACCCCTTTCCTATTAAACGTTTATTTAGATGTGACATTTTACTACAAAATAAATGAAACATTCTAGGAGGGAATGAAATTATGCTTTTAACGATACAATTAATAATTTAGTTACTGATTTTCTGTTGAATTAGTTACAGGTTACCAAATAGTTTGGAAAGCCTCATCCTCCAATCAATATTTATCAGTTCTCCAAATTATCAGATTATAAAAGGGAAAAAAGAAATAGATTGTACTTACGCAAATCAAATGTTTTGCTGAGGGGCACTTTAGAATTTTTCTGGAGGTTCACCCCCCCCCCCCTGTACGTTCACCGATGATCTCTCTAAAACTTGAGGACGAAGCAATGTTTCTTTTAGCGCAACACGTGAGTGGAGAAGAGAGGGAGAGAGCGGAATTCTAACGTCAACGCAGCTTTATGAGAAGAGGGACCCTGATATGTTTATTTTTACCACCCTTTTTTTAACCCAGGGATCCGTCTCTAAAAATGCGCCCCCGAGGGCGGTGTGGCCGGGCCCCGCCCCCGCCTCTGGCCTGCGTCAAAGAAAACGAGTGGGCGCGAGGGCGGGAATCCGTCTCGTGCCAGCGGAGCGCGGCGCCACATCGCGCCTCGCCTCGCCCGTGTTCCGCTTGCGCTTTCGGATTCCGCGATCGCCCCATCCCCGCCCACGCCCCCGACTGACGCGGAACAGGTGCATTGTTAGCACGCCTGTCGCCAATTACGCGCGCCTAACAAGTCTGTGATTCCAGCGCGATACTCTCGGCCCAGCATTGAGTCAGGTTTGACAACTATCTCTGGAAGTCCCTTTGTTTGATGGGCGGTTTACTCATGAAATGATCGCAGTGCTTTTAAGAACGTTTATTTTTTGCGTAGTGATGTGCGGTAAGGTGGGTTGCTATGGACAGTAAAATGTTCTAAAGTTTTCGTGTAATAGAATTGAACAAGAGGAAGGTGATCACTGAAGTTCTGAAATGGGTCATGTGCATCTGCGTGAATATATAAAACGAAACAGTCGTATCTAGTATTTCTAATGCATCTTATGTTGAAGAAATTTCCGCACAAAAGACCGCTGCACTTGCAAGTTGAGTTACTTTGTTGCAGATGATATTCTTTTCTAGCATTATAGACATATTGGTTATGACGAGGCAAGGATTATATTGTGAGTTCAGAATGTGAAATTAAAGGACGATAATCATGGGAACTTTGGAAGTCGTACATTGTGCCTTCATAATACATTTATAAATAGTGCGGGCAGACTTTCCGAATTAATGTCGAGGAAGTAAAACAGGGATGTTGAGTGAGGTGACTAGGTCGAAGGGGTAGCTGAACAAGACGAAGAGCGATTCGCAAAAGCGCTGTTTGTTGGAGTGGTCGCCGCTGCCGCCACCACAGTTCGCTTCACCGGTCGCCGCGTGGCCACGACAGACCGCGCATGAATGTCGCGGCAAAGCGACGGGCGTCGCGACGCGGCGGCGAGACGGGCCGTGGGCGCCATGTGGCCGGACACGCCCGCGCTGAAAGGCGTAATGCAGTGAGCTTATGCGTGAAATCGCCGTCCGCGCGCGGGCCGAGCGGGGACAAAACGACGCCGACGCGACGCTCTCCGCGCGTGGGCCAGCGGCACGAGAAGGTCGCCGCGTCCAAGTCCCATCAATAACGTGTTCTTCCAACCTTCCTTTTGACGTACGATTTCGACGTCTGAGCGAACGCAGTTCCATTGTTCTGGGGTGCGAGGAAGTGTGGAAATAGGATCTTAGAGAATACTGGTACCCGCTAGTTGCGTTCTAGGTGCTAGCGCTTTCGTATGTGATACTTAATAACGTCTGTTATTGGAGTGTCTTGTCGTTTATTAGATGTCACATCAATTTCGAAAAATTCTGTAAAATGGCGTTCACTTATTACGAGGGGTCGTAACTAATCGTTATTTGATGAGATGTGGTTGTGCATATAAGTATAAAAAAAGTGTTCACATTCAAGTGAAGTTCAGATCCTAACAGTTTGAAAAAAACAAAGAATTTTAAAATATTTTGTTTCTTCCTTGTCTACAAAACGGTATCACGTTTCCACTAGTTTAAAAAAAAATTAATTGCCCAATTAGAGTTTGCACATCTTGTATTGCTTTGGACAAGAAGATACTAATGCATCTGGAAATTAAAAGAAACTTTAAGAAATTTTTGTTGATGACACAAAACCGAAGTTTCTTATTGAATAAACTTGGAGGAAATTTGAATAATTGAAGAATGGAACCGGACATCGAACCATGAACTCATTGTAGCTTGTCAAAGATAATTTCTTCTCTTTGCGTGTTTCTCATGTCATTCTTTAATGATCGTCATTTTCCAACCACCTCTTTGCTTAATATAATAGCACCCCAGTCTTCTTCTCAAACTCGCAGAGTCTTCCCAACCCAGAGAGCCGTGAGTCTGAAGCTGAAGCCCCGCTCCAGTTCGCGCCATCGACGCGGTGTGCGGAGAAGGGAAACGCGGGGGCGTGTGTGCAGTTTTAACGGGAGCCCCGCGGCGCCGTATGAAATCCGTGCGCGCCGCGGGAAAGGAACCGCAAGAGCAGCGCCGAGGCGCGTTTCCGGATTAACGAGTTCCCGGAAGCGAATCCAGCGTGCAGCCTTGCAGCGGATCGCGCTCCCCAACGTATTGCGACTTCTCCAACTCCACATAGAGTAAGCGGCGCTGAGTTGTTTAGTGGAGTAGTGGTGCCGTTCGCCTGGTAAGGTGTACAGAATCTGTTTGGAAGATTTGAAAGTTTTCGGGAGATTAAAATAAGTAAATCGAGTGTCGGTTCTTTGAGTTTAATACTCTTTGGAAATGTCTTATTAGAGAATAATGGAAATGTGTTTGAAAGATGTATAAGTTCTTAGAATGAAAATACGAACCAAGAGAATCTATCTCTGACTTGTTTCATCTGTCTTTGTTTTAATTTTTCCTGGTAATATTTGCAGGGTTATTGATAGTTCTTGGAATTAAATCAACAAATAAGTTCATATTTGTGTTCATCCATACGTTGCATTACATATAGTACATTGAAGTACTTTGTCTTTTGCCGTCAACTTTTACTGCGTAAATTGTATCGCTTCTCTTATAGGTAGGCTGCGTCACAAAGGAGCGTTTGAGTGCAGCATCAATTTTGATGCACAGCATATAGGGTTTTCTTATCACATGTTGATGCAGAGTGGTTGGGTTTTGAAGACAGACTGAAGGCCGAAATGTTAACTCAAGTAGAAGTAGATGTACTGCTCGTACTTCCAAACATTACTAACAGCGGAAGCCGACCGGCTGTTACTAACATCCATATCTGTGCGGTTCACTTCACACTTATTTTTTTAACGTTTTTCTCTATACATTTGTGAAACTAATTAAGAACTAACTAGTAACGTACAGTCGCGAAACTTGTTGCTTATCATTCGTTGAATGCGTTGTATTTACACACTAAACATGTTTAGCTCTTCTTTTTAAAAATACTATTATGAAACATATATCTGAAACATACACTTTTTATTGTGACATGTCATCGAATGAATTTCTTTTGCTTAATTTTCTTCGTACTTTAATACACGAATTGTATTCAAGTGGAGAGTTTTGTCGAGGAATTTTCGTAATTAAAATAACCGAAAAAATATATTTTGTCGTGATTCTCAAACTTCATTTCATTATCCTTGACGTGTATACTCTGAAACTGATTAAGAGCCAGAAACAGGATTCCGCACGCGCTGTTAATGATTCTATCCATTTCAAGCGATCTCGAGAAGCCACATTGATGTCTTTTTCCACTGTGAGAGTTCTGCAATATGTTGAGAAAAAATCATCTTTATTAAAAATTCCTTCTTCTTTGACCACTTTGCATCACATTTTCTGAGATGCTATAAAAATGAATAACGTAAATACATTTGTAGGGTGGCTGTGCTTTCATTAATTGTGTTTCTTTCATTAATCTATGTCTTTGCCTAGAGTATACTCTGAACTACTTCTACAGATGGATACTAAATAAACTTTATCAAAGAAAAAATTAGAAAAGCAACACAGCTAAATAAGTAAGGTTTTAAATACTTGTAGATTTAATAAAATGTGTGTGCGCAGTTGTGGCCGAGGGATACGATATGAGTATGTATTTGATGACGAAGCGGTCGTAAAGTCTGCTTGGAAATGCTGGCGCCCGTGATTTGTGCGTGGCCTCCGCGCCTGCCCCAGACACAACCGCTGGCCGTGCGGCGCGGCGGTCGCCGGCCGGCTGCGTTATCGTTATCGGCGTCCGTAATCCGTCGCGGCCTGCGCCTGATAAGCGCCCCTCCCCCTCCCCCCGCTCCTTCGATACGCCTGCTCCTAATGGCAGATCCATTGACTGAGTGCTTCCACGTTCTCGAATTCCTCGTCCGCCGCTGTACGTCGGTAACTCTACCGATCCGTCGATCGTCAATGCAGTGGTGTTTATAAATTACATGTCACTTCCTAGTCGGAATAAAATGTTCAACGAATGAGGGGAAGTTGAAGATGAAGGTTGAATCAGAAAATCATCTCTCTTTGAAACCAGACCGTTGAATGCTGTCTTCATCGATGACGAGTCTGTCTCTGCCTAGAAATATACTCTGAACTACTTCTACAGATGGATACTAAACATACAAGTGAACTGGACCACCTAAGTTGACCGCTGCAAAGAACTTCGAAATGTTTTAAGATATCGGGGCGCGTTTCGTTCCCATTTTTTGTAGACGATGGGGGAAATAACATATTTCTCTTTCACGTTTGTAATGTTTTTTTAGTTTTTGAGATTTTGATGCAATTTCGATTTTTCGAATGGAAGTGTATATTTGTTCTACCACCAGTCTAAAGTTTTCGAAGAAATGAAAGCAATTATATAAATATAGTTAATATTAAGAAATAACCTGCAGAAAAAATGGGTTCCACATTTCCTCGAAAGCCATATTTTCCGCACCTGTCATCCGGAAGGTGAAAAGAGTCTCCCTTCACTGGCGATCCACTCTCCAGATCGAAATGGAAATTGAAACTTCCTGTCCTCAATGTAACTGTATTTGTATTGCATTCACGAATTATACATTTGTAATGCATTTGTTGCCCAATCAAGTTAATAAGAAAGTGTGGTTTTTAACACGTGCGTTAAACGGTTTTTCGTGCTTGTTTTCCGCGTGCGAAAGAGCTTTTTTTTATTCCAACAGTGCGCAAAACGTAACTAACCGTGCACGAAAAATTGCGAAATGCACGCGAAACCTATTTCGCACGCGGCGTGTTAAAACTAATATGCAGCACGTGCGTGAGGTGATTGGTGCGCTCGTCTTTTGTCGCCCGAACGTATGCGCCCGGGCGACAAACACGACCAGTGCGCGAATCACATGTTTGTCGCACTTATTCCTCATTTATATTCTATTGAAATCACTGCTCTTTTGCCCATTTCCAGTATCAATGCCACTGGACTCTAGGACCTCCCGGTCAGATCCATTGCACTGGTAATAGCTGTTGCCCTGAGCTATCTCAGCCGGACTCCTGAGTGAACCTCAGTTGTGGAGTCTACACGCGTGCGTATTATGAGAATCGAAGAATCTCCTTAAATGAGAAGAGGTCACATGAATAATTTATATTAAAAAAATGATCGAAAATCAAGACAAATTAAAAATGTAGTGTCAGTTTTGAGCAAACTGAAGAAAAGAGTACAGTTTTGTTTTGCAAGACAGAAATATTTTATTAAATTATTGTGAACTTGGTGTTCATATAGGGCACTGAGGAAATGTTTCATGAAATATTAATGCAGTAGACGCGCTCAGCAGACTTGCTCGTTAAAGGGAAACCGTAACAAAAGAGGACTTTTATTCCCCCTCCTCTCTGAGCCACGCTGGATATTCTCACTAGTTCGCCGAGAGATATTTTCTTTTGACATAGTGTTATGAGTGAGTGATGGGTATGTTACAATAGAAGAGCGAAGACTGGTGCTACAATGTACAAAAGAACGTTGTATAAACGACAGGGCACCACATCAAGGCGGAAATGTTATTCAGAGCGACGATGCATGTGAACCTGTTTTTGCCCTGCTGTGCATATCTCGATCAAGTCTCCATAATGTTTTCGTTTTTCTCATGTACTCCGCCATCCGTCATCAGTCATGCTTGTGGCGTTGTCTGAAGTATTTCGCCTTCATGCTTCCTGTATTCTCCTTTTGTTTTGCTTGACTTAAGCGATATAATCGTTTTCGTTTGAATTGTTATACCATGCGAGTTTGTCATTTCGCGCACGTTACTCGACGCTTAGGTGGGACGACAATCGGTAGGCGCGTGCCGTATTCGTGAATGGAAAGCGTTCAGTGGAAAGGTATGTATTTATAAGCAAAGCTAGAGAACCGTGTTTGAGAAATCTTTATGAACATGAGGTCATTGTTGAAGCACGAGAGTGGCTATCTAAACGGTTCCTAATGTGAGTATTGGAAGGCAAGGTTCATTCGAAATAGCAATGTTTAAAGTTTCAGGGTTATCTATAACTCTGGGAACTCCTTAAACCTTGTCGTTGCGAAGAGAGGAATATTGATGTTACAGACATGTGTAATCACATGATAAACAAACTGTAGGCTGGTTAGTTCTGATTTTGCCGCGTGAGTAGGAATGTGTGAACTCATGATACAAGTTCTAAACGAATAGTTTAAGTTTGTGCGACATTATGTTTTAATGGTTATGTGCTTGTTAAATACAAAATCATGGACAGATGCTTTAGAAATTTTCCTTAATAATAGGGAGTTACTTTTTACGCACATGAGTTATGTTTTTATGGGTTGGTGTTAAGTGATTCTAGTACTAATTGTTGAAAAAATATTACTCTAGGGTTGTAAACACGTACAGTGCTAATTGCCTAATTTGTCTCATGCGGGTGCTTGCTGATGAAAGCCTCTTCCATTCTGCTGCCCAGTGGTTTTCCGTGGAAAGCGCCGTGGTTGTGCCACGGCCGACCCCGCGACGGCAGGAAACGGACCCCCCCCCAGCGGCAATGTCGCTCGCGACGGCGAGTGAAGTGTGGGGACGCGTCGCGACGCGACGCCGGGGTGCATGCGATATCGGCCCTATCGACTGCCCGAGGACAGGATGCCCACCCCTCACCCCCCCCCCTTCCGCATCCGCCTCTCTACCGTCCAATAGTTTCAACCACCCTTCCACTGGTACTATTTCCTTGGCCACCAGCCCTACGAACTTCGTATTTTTCCATCAGGTTCGTTGATCCTGACAAACCTATCCAGAGGCTACTATGTGGAACTCTGATCTTTGTCAATAGTTCCTCTACTCCTACTACCTACCGTGCGTCTGTCTCCTCGCCACCCTCTCTGTTTCCTGAGCTTCTCTCCGCTCTGTTGCCATTTTGTGGCTCTCCGGGCTCCTTTTCTTCATCCGGTACGTGACCTCTGTCTCCTTTACCGACATATTAGTCTGATATTCTTGCAGTGTCCCGATTTCCGTTGCACCTCCCAGACACATTAACCTCGTCCTCTCTCATAGCTGTCTCGGGCACCGTGAATTACTGTGCTCTATCCCGTTTCGACGTCGCGCATCCCCGGGTCGTCTGGTGACTAATCGTTGGCACTTGCTCGTCCCTCCGCGGACCACTCGCTGTCTTCTCCGCCGACCAGCTCCCCCCCCCCGTAGCCCCCGCCATCGCTCCGCTCCGCTCGCCGCCGGAAGCGCTGCTAATGCGTTTCGTTGAGCAAACGAGATTGATCCGCCCCGCTAATGGAGGTGTCCGTCCGGCGCCCAGGAGCGCTGGGTCACGAGCCTCGGACTCCCGGCCACGCCCGCACTGCCTGCTTCGAGCCTAGGTGCTGATGAATACTCTCATTTAATTGTATTATGGAATTCAGCGATGCATTGTAATTAGTCACTGAAGGGTTATTCGCAATGAAAACGTCGTACATCTGAGGACATGAACACGTAATTTTTCACGTGCTACGCACCAGGAGCGGTAGCTCAGTGCATCAACTGATGCCACTGCAGCGGTTTCCCCCGATCAACAAGGGAAGTCCTGAGGTTCTCCTGACGGAAACGGAGGGATTTTTTCTCTGCTATCTCTTTCACTACACGCAATGCATTCACTCGCATTCTGGGAGGAGAATTCTAGCGGCCGGCTGCTCTGATCGGTAGTTTTCCGTGGTTTCTCCGATCAACACCAGGCGAATGCCGGAGCAGTACCCTACCAAACGGGCCACGGACCGCGCGCCATCTGTCCTTTCCTTTCCTTGTCCTATCCTCTCCCCTTACACACACACACTTACACTACTATGCACTACACTACCACATATTCCGGAAGACCGGTCGGGAGCTTAGAGCTTGTCCCGGCTGGGGCGGTGCCCCACTGGTGGGAGAGTCCTGGTTAGGGGGAACCCCACTAGCCGACGGTAGGTCGGTGCCGGATCTCGCCATCCAGCGAGGGGAAAATCACCGCCATCTCCCGAGAAAAAATCATGCACTACACTAACGGGACTAATGACCAGAGCAGTTGACGCGCCCGGAAACACGAAAAAATCAATCAATCAATCATGCACGTGCTACGCATGGACGTGCCATTCACTATGACCATCGACGGTCACATAAGCACTGCATTTACCGATATCGATACCATAAATGTTCTTCTTTTTCCTCTGATGCCTCTCAGAGTCAGGTTAGCCCTTTGACATTCCCCTTTCTGTCTTGTACCTTTCGCATCACCTCTCCTAGTGTAGCTCCGCTCTTGTGGTATATATCCTGTATATATGCGTCCCATGTTCTTCTTTGCCTTCCGTTGTCTCTTCCCGGGGTTTTCTTTGGAATTCCTTCTTAACATGTCCGTACCACTTGTCTTCCATTTCTTTGAATAGCGGTAAATTTTAGTTCCTCTGTAAGTGTATTATTTCTCATCCGATCTCTTTTTATTTTCTCTACTATGTGCGCAGAATTTCATTTCCACTGCTGTGATTCTACTTTCTATTTTCGTATTATGTGGCTTCTTTCAGTTCCATGTAAAGTTGCTTATATTTGGACTTAAATTTGGGTTTTGTTTTTCCTACATTCATTCTTAGTAATTTTTTGTTTGTTTTAATACACCGAGTTTGCTTTCTTCACTTTATTATTCAGTCTCCTCATATTTTCCTCTTCCGAAATTATTTTTCTGAGATTCTCATACCTTGATACTTGCTCCATGTTTTCTTAATGTTCATTTCTCCTTTTCTTTGCCTACACTCATAACCTTGCTCTTATTGAGTTTATCTTCATACCCCTACCTCCAGTACATACTCCCACTCAATTATCATATTTTGCAGCTCTCGTGGGTTTTTGGTGACCAATAAAATATTGTCCGCATACACCAATGCTTGATCCATACCGTCTCATTTCCAATTTCTAATGTTATATTTTTTAGTACGCCTTTTGGTTTGTTTAATAACCTGATCCATGAATATAAATAGTAGAAGGCTCAATGAATCTTCCTGTTTAACCCCTTTGCCCATTCTAAATTTCCCACTGAGTTGTCCATCCAGCCTTACAGTACCATACACATTTTTATACATGCTTTTAATGAATCTCGTCAGTTTGTTTGAAACCTTTACTTTCTCCTATAGTTCTTTCCTGGGTACTGTGTCGAATGCTGACTTTAAATCTATAATATGTACCATAAATATTCGACGCAGAAATTCTATGAACAATTGAATGACATTAAGCTAAATTGATGCGGTTATGTTTGGAGGATAATATTCTCCCTGCGCCTTACGAATGGATACTAAATAAGTTCAGAATATGGAGCGTTTTCCTTACGATACGAATGGAGCGTATTCCTTACGTTATGGCTTTGGTCGAGGGCTTTTTTTGACACCCGAGGTTATTAGAACAGTTAACACCCGTGGTACATACATGATTTTATTTTTTAAGTAATGATATTAATTCAGATTTACTTATTTACTAATTGACTACGTGTTAACTGGACTAGGTTTGTCTTTTCATATTTCCTCGCGTAATTCCCTCCGTACGGGAACATAAGGGCATCATTCAACTGTTTTCGTATTTCCTATCCACGATCTTTTCGATCCAGGTACGTTTGAAGCGTATACGGACTCCGTATCGAAAGCAATATCAAGCTATAACGTATCAGTAAAAATAAATGTTACCTACTTTCAGTATAAAAGGATTAATTTACATAAAAGCATTATGTTACCCGTAGACGATATGGAAGTAACATTTAGGCTTCAGGTTTGTACTGATAGTTGATCTGTAACTTTTACTTTCTCGTTACCTAAAGAAAAACAATATTACACTCTTGTTATTGTGGAATCTGAAGGTGATGCGGCCCGCTTTGTAACGAACTCCACTTTTCAGGTCTTGCTCATTGTTTTCATGTTTTCTTCCTCGTTTATTTAATCTGTGTGATCCTTAATTGGTTTTCTTTTGAATTTCAAACTATGTGTAATATGTTTTTTAATTCTTAAATTATATATTTCTTATCGAATTTAATATTTTTGTATTATTGAGGTATCTGCACATTCTCGCACTCGTTTCATTAGTTGCGTAGGACGACTATATAGTAAACCAGGTACAGAAGTATATAGAATTTGATAAATGATAATAAATTAAACCTAAATGTAACTGTCAAATTATATTTCTTTTTCGCCGAGCTTAAATGGAAATGACTGAGTACAATGCCAGTCATTTCTTAAGTAAGTTTTTCATTATGGAAGCTGAGGGTGCGTTGTAGTGAGACTCACGGGCGTTATAAAATTACAAGTTTCACAATCATAACTTGGTATTTGAAAACTTTTGTAGGCAGAAACGTAATTTTAATTCTTCCACGAAGCCTTCAGTTTGTTAAGGCGCATCTGAAAATACCGGAGCGAATGTCTTTCGCCCGGCTCCGGAGCGGCCTGCGAGTCGTGTCTCGGGGAGAGCGGATAGGGGCCGGAGCGGCGGGCGCGGCACGCGGGCTCGCCGCGTAATGGAGTTCCGAGTGGTGTAACCGCGCCGTTGCATCACTCGCGCCGCGCCGTGCGGAGGTGGGCCCGCGAAGGTCGCGCGGAGGTTACGTCACGGGCAAATGGCGCAGGAGCAGCAGGAAGTCCCCGTGCGGGGAGGCCGGGCGACGCGCACACCGCGCTGGGCGGCGGGTCCTCACGTGCTTCCTGGCTGCTCTGGAGGACGGAGGGATGTATTCCAAGATGCGTGATTGCTGAACTTGTTATTGTTGTTTTCCCTCTTCCCTCTCTCATCGCTTTCCTCGCTGAAGTGTTTTATTTGCAGGTTCCATGCGCAAATATTATTGTTCAATTTCCTCGAAAGTCAAATACAAACAGACAAGTATCGGACTTGTATCGTAGTAAAGAAGGGCATATTTAGTTTTCCGGGTTCTTTGAGGTTTGTATAACGAGGGTCTTTTATTAATGTAGCTGGAATAATGTATAATTAGTTATTAATATTCAATGCACTCTTGAATTTTTCTCTTTGATTCAATATTCCTTTTATAATGAAGAGTTATTTCCCTTTCATTTAGGCCTCTCACTTGTATATGGTATAAATAAATAAATAAATTTAAAAAAGTCATACGCAGTTTTAACTGTTTTTGACGTAAAATAAATAAATAAATAAATATGGTACTGAAGAAACTTGTAGATGTTTTCATGTTTGTTGACGCAGCGCTTAGATTGTGGTGTAGAAACGAATTGCGCACCATCTGTCAGTGTATGGAAACGGGCTCAGGGAGAAACCTCTCTGAGGAGGAGAGGAGAGGGGAGGGGGATCGGCGCAAAAGGCTTGGCCTGAGCCTCCACCGCCGACGCTCCCAGGTTGCGGCCACGTCTCTGTTGCTGCCCTCCGCTGTCACTCCTTGACTCGGTTCAGTCATGAAGTCTACTTTTTTCACACTCGGGCATGCAAATTGTATTTGGGGACGTGATCCATGAGTAACGCGTAGAAATGATTCGCATATTACAAAATGCGACCTTCTGCGAACCTCTTTAACTATTATCAAAAAAAGATGGTGATGGCTAGACCGACTGTATCCCATATTAGCACTGTGCTTTAGCTGCCCATAGCAATAATCTAAATTGCATTATTTCATCTCTGCCATCCTATTTCCATTCTTCTCACAGTGTCTAGTATTGCCACAAACGGTGGGGCCGTAAGCATTTGCGCGCCACAGTCTTGAAAGTCCGGCAGGCGCCCACTTAAGACTTGAGCTTGTGATAGAAACGCGTGCCAATATGCAACACAGTTAATATTGATTGAGTTTCTGAATCAGATGAGGTAGTGAGTGCTTGTATTATTTGTTTAGGATTATTATTAGCTTTATTATTAGCCTGAAACATACGACGAAAATCAATATAATTCTGAGACTTCTAGTAGATTCATTCGTATTTGAAATTTGAAAATAAGGTAAAGTTGTGTTAGAAATTATGTATCAATATTCTTCGTTGAATGCAAAACTGAGGATCAGAAAGTTAAAAATGAAAGGTCTTGGATGAGTTATATCACTAAGAGTTTTTTTTGATTTGTAGAGGAAATTTTTTTAAATTTATTATTTCGTGAAAAGTTTTATAAAGAGTGGATGTTAGAATTTATAATTGGTTGAGTAACTTTTGGAGTGCGTGTTGATAGTAAACAGTTATATTTATGGTTCTGTATCTGTCCGTGTAGAGAGAGTACCGCCCCATTTATCTCCCTACTCTTCCATCCCCTTTCTGCAAGTGTTATGTGGGTAGTCTTACAAAACAATTCATCTTATTTGACTACCGTGGCTCTTGCAGTCGTGTTTTTTCGCATTCAGTCGTTATCTCTTTCAAACTTATCCTACTAGCTTGTGTTACGAGACTATTTTTGTCGAATTCATTTCTCCGCTTTCTTATATATCAGCGAAAAACCATGTCCCAAGAGTAGACGATGTACATAATAAACAGAACTTCCGTAACGGTGTAGATAAATGAGGGAAAGGAACGAAATGGGTACGAGAGGATAAAAATGACGAATAATTTAATTAGTTACCGCCTGTGTCTTCACAAATGAGTATTTTTGTACGCGAAGAATCGGTAATGTGTTCAAATTTTAAAAGAGTTCTAAGCGCTTCCCCAGCGGACCGCGCGGGCCAGGGAGACGCGGCGCCTGCCACCAGCCATCGGATCCGGTGCTGCGCAGGCCGGCGGGTGGGGCCAGGCGCCCGCTCCAGCCGGTGCCTCTGCTATCGGCATTATGAAAACCATCCATCATTACGCTCTGTATTATGTTATTCGGCCGCAGGGTGCGACAGCTGCGGAGCATCCAGATTACTATGATTGATACACCCAAATATGTAACTCGCGCATTCGAACACTCTCCCTCTCCCTCACCCCCTTCGGCCGGAAAAAAATGACGCTGAGAGACGAGCAGATACACAGATTCCACGCGCCGTTTAAATATTTTTTGACCGTTATCGACGCAGTAAAAATGAATCGTAAACAGGTTGAGCGGAAAGGAATGTTTGTGCGCTAAATAAAATGAGGCTATCGCGCGCGGCGATTCAGCCAACAGCCGTGGGTGCGGCGTTCGACGCCCACCTGTTTGCGAGCGGCCATCACAAGTGTTACGTCAATCGCCCATGTTCGTCTGTTTGTATAGTCGCAATACTGCATGTCCGAATGTGATTAAGGGATATTTGGACGCTAAGTAATAGTTTTATTTTTTCAGCAAACGATTTTGACGGCAACGAATTGTTAACGTGCATATAAAAATGGATTTTATTTTGGAAGACCATTTCTAATTTATAACATTAAATTTAGTTTCTAATGCAAATGTTACACCTATGCAGCAAACAGATTCTTGTCTGTCAATCAGATTACTGAATGGTATTTCCCATATAGTATTCCTTTCGGTCATTCGAAATCAATGAACCTTCTGCGTCACATCGCAAAAGCGGTTTGATCACTGCTAGTTTGATTTTCGATTGTATGAAGTTTTAGTTTACTTCCCTTCATACTCTGATTCTCCCCTTAATTTTAGCATCATGTGTAATTTACTCACTTCATGTTGTTAATGTTATCATTTTCGTTTCTTGTAATTTTCGTGCTTATATAAAATAGAAAGAGTTTAAGAAACTACGGTATTAAAATTTTACTTTATTCACTACTTTTGGCATTATTGAAATGTAGTGATGTGGAAACCTAAGTTAACAAGGTCATTTATAAAATAAAGTTGTTCTTGATTAAGAGAAAACCTAGTATGGTCCAAAAAAACTGCTTGGGGTGTATTTGATAATTATGTCGTCTCTGGATGTGCTGAAACTGAAAATTACTTCAGGTTTGCTTCAGTAGGACTTTTTTAAATAAGTGTTTTGTAGTTTACTTGAAAACTGTAGTAATCATATTATTAGTTTCATGCAAAATCAATTATTGCCTTGCATATTCCTGTGTATCTGCTCTCTTATCAAGTCTCCAGGCCGATAAAATGTGCGATGTCGTTGCGTCAGGTTTAATCTTTCTGCATTAGTTAACATATTCATTAGCTCTCTCTTCGTTCAGTTGTCTTCTCCGCAAGTGAACATACTTTTGCGAATTGGAAAATGTCTTCTAGGGATTGCATTAATTCCCCGAACCATTTCTATTTCATTTCTTGGGCAAAAGCTTTTAAAAAGCATGTAAGGAGTATGAGTTACTGAGGAAAGCCTATTGACATACTTTCAACTAAAATTGGGCGATTAAGGGAAAAACTGGAGCCCTTATAAAGAGCGCAAAAAATAAGATATTCTTTTATAGTTTAAAGGTTAGAACGAATCGTTTTGGAATTTTATGATGTGGGGTGAGCAAACAAAATCATAGTGATGACTGCTACTTTTTTCATTTGGATGAGACAAACAAAACGAGGAGGAAATTGCATACCTCAACGTTGAGTAAGCTCTTCCGCTTAATTTCTCACAGCAGACATCCTAAAAACAAAACCACAGTCTAGTTTATGCCATATTACCTTAGATACAGAAGATTTAATTGTAGAATTTTTTTCTCATGAAGAATTTGACTGAGAATGTCACATTAAAGATAAGCAATCAACATTTTTCTAAAAAATAGTTTCATAAGAGTCTAAGTTAGAGATTTATGTATTTCAAAAGGTGCAGCTGAGTTGTTGGTATGTACGCCAAAAATACTCGAACCCGCGACTCTTCCGACCGAAGCGCCGAGTCTATATACCTTAGCCACCTCGGCCATCCAGGTCGGGGAGACCTGTGTAATGTGTATTATTTAGTATCGGCAGCTTATAACGCACACGGGTCACGAGAGAATATTAAAGTAAGGAAGCATTTTTAGAGAATCGCACGCCCTAAAAATGGAAAAATAGACTAGATGTGTTGGAATTGAATTTCCAAAAGGAGCAAGGATGATCAGAGGTAGACAAAATAAGAAAGAAAGAAATGCCACTCATATTTTCACGAGAACGTCGTAAACATTGTGCATGCTGGTTCCGAGTTGAATGCGACATGCGCGTGTGCTGTAAACCGCGAGAAGCGCATCGAGCTGCATCGCCTGCCGTCTCCTCCTGTCCGCAGCGCTGCAGGCGGCGCCCGCGGAAGATAGAGAACGCGGAAAGCTTGTCTGCGTGTGCACGCGCTGTTGTGTGTTTGCGCTGCCTCCGCCTATCCCTCGCAGCGGAATAGTTCGATAAGCTGTGCAGCGATGGATGTTGGTCGTTTTACGGCCTCCATTGAGCATTCGTTCCGCTCACGCTGCGCGTTTGAATACGGGGTTTTGTTGCTACTCGTTTGCCGCGGTTTGATGACCGCCGCGTTCCATTGTATCGGAATAGATCGGGTACGCGTCGTAATTCAACGTTCGCCGAAAAAGGGAGAAGAAAACCGAAAAAAAAAAGTGTATACAATACTCGTGGCGATTATCTTCTCTAGGATTTTCGTGTTGATTCTCTCGCTAAACTGTTTATGTTTTGCAAATACTGAAATATGGCGGGTGAGGAACAGTTATACATCACGTTTGTTCTGGTCGCACCTGGTGATGCTGGTAGTGTAACCGCATCTGAATGCTTTTGGCAGTGGCGCTTTACATGTCAAATGCTGTTTGTTCGAACTATGGAGGAAAGCAACACAAAGCTGTATGGGAACAACTGTGTACTTCTGGTTGTGTAACACGAGTTTCCGAAGTTGAAATAGTTGTGTATTCACTGTTGCTACAGAGAACACGGAGCTCCACCATGGAGTTTGCACGGTAGGTTACAGGAAATACAATCTCATGTGTAAAACGCTACTACCCGTTTTCAGGACTATTGAGCGAAACGGTTTTGCAAAGAACTGAGATTTTCACTTCAACACGCGTTTAAGGCGCACATTTGTTAGCAAGGTTTTTGTAACATTCATGGTCCAGGAAAATTGACAATCGTTCCTTTTAGTAGGACTAAGTAAGCGAAATAGTTGGGTGCTCTCTCGGTGCTATCATGATATGCTGCCATAAACATACTGGTGCATCTCATACAAATAATTTATTTGATAAATCATCGATATTAAATGTAGCGAAGAAAAAAATTGAAGATCGAGTCTCTTCGTGTATTAGCTTCTCCCATTTATGTCTAAACTCTTTTTTCTCTCATTTATGTCTTCTACTCAAAATTCCCATCAATGTAGAAAATTTATAAAGAGATAGTTATTATTAAGAATCTAAATTAACAAATAATTCTATATCGGCCCGTATGTCTGTTGTCAAAAATTTCTAGAAAATTTTATTTTAATGAGACTAGAAGAAGAAATTGGGAATTCTATTCATACATTCATACAGGATGGATTTGCTACTGGAAAATCCACGTTTATAGCCGTTGAGAAATATTTGAAAATGTATAATAATTCTCAATTAAAAATAAATGTTTCATTTTCTGAGATTAAAGGAGCTTTTGGTAATGTTTGGTTCCTAGGAATATTGAAGAAATTAAGAATTTGTGGGTATTCAAAAAATGTATATGCTATTATAGTCAGTTATTTTCAAGACCGACAAGCGAAACTAATATGAAATTGTCATCTTTTATTGTCAACTACTTGTTTATGCATGTTATATTATTAAGGTAAATCATCACGACGACATTATTGTATTCTATTTAATTGGATAACCGCGTGAAAAAAAGTGTAATTGTTCAGAAATGTTTTATAAATAATATGATGTATGAATTGAAATTTCTGAGAAATGCTCCAACATATATGCAGGACAGTTTGCAATTGCTAAAATAAATAATGTTCATCTCGTTGAGGCGTGCTTGGATTTGCTTTTTTTATTGTGTTTCGTAGCTCTCCGTTGCCCTCTCAGTTCTCCTTCCGGCCGTTCCCTCCACTTCTGCTCCCTGCTCCGTGCCGCCGCCGCTGCTTGTACTCGTATTGTCCTATTTAATTATAGTGACTTCTACCATTTGATCAGCTGGACGCGTTTATCCTATCGGAAGCTTTGTTCCGACTGAAGTTTTAGTATTGAAGCTCTTGATTGGATAACCGCGTCCCAGCAGATCGAACGTCAGAAGTCACTATAATTAAATCGGAGAATAGGCGTTTGGGCCCGATCGCTCTTGCTCTGCTCTTCGCCGCGCGCTCTGGTGCTAACGAGCTTCGTTTCTGTGTTTCCGCGGTTACGTCACGCGGCGCCATTGAGGGAACTTCCATTCACCGGTTACGGGTTACATGCGTCATTCAGGGATGCCAAATTTCAGCGTGATAGTTTTTCTATTAAAGCAGAGACGTATGAGGGTTAGCTTGTGTCTCGTCAATTCCATATTTTCTCAAATGCTATAATGAAATTTTATTTTTTCTCGTGAAGAACGAGATGTAATGTTTGTGTGCCGAAATGCTGGGCAAGACTAGTTTTGGTTGAGCAGGGTGAGATGTAGCTCATTTCAGAAATCGATTTACTAACGTAGTATCTGTGGATTTTGTGTCCAAGAGATCAAGGTGATGTTAGCCAAGAAAGCAAGATTGTGAGAGGGAGAAAATTTTTGTTTTAAGCTATTGAAACATAAAATTGACCGCCATGTTTGGCGAATACGTAAAAACGACATTAGCTCTCTCGGAAGGTCAAACCCTAAACTCCATGGACATTACAGTCATCGCAATTCAGACTGCCAGAATATCATGTTGTCGATTAATACTATTCGAGTGTTGCAGAAATACAATGATGATTGCCTTAATTCTTTTAACTTCAGTATTGAAAGTGTACTACTCAACTATTTCAACATGCTATTGCTAAGAACGTTACTTGCCTACATCCAATATTGTGCTCACGTCATTTTTGTGCACTTGTGGTTCTCGACACCCGTCTTTCTCCTAGATTACTCCCCTGCCTGCTTATGCGACTAGCGGCAGCTACCACTGTCGCCGACGCTGTTACTAACCCAGCCGCCTCCCTTGCTCCCGTAGTTATATCTACTGTGACACACCAATACTCGTATGTGGGACATTGTATTGCGTCACATTTATTGTAAACAGGGTGAATAGTAAGGATAGACATATGTAAATATGGCGGCATAGCAACGGTGGACGAGTTGTCAAAGTCAACAAACTGCATTGGTTTGAACCACGGGGCGCGGCTAGTTGATAAAGTAAACTGTTTGGGGATTGGCCGAGAAAGCAATGACAGTCTGGGGCGCGGCTAGTTGAATTGGTAAGTAATTTAGGGATTGGCTAGGCATGGAATGACAATGTATTTCGACGGAAGCGGGTCGAAATTTTTCTGACAAAAAACAGTGGAAAGTATGGACGGAGTTTTGAAGGGCTGAAAGAGGGGAATATGGAGGCATTCCGACTTATGCCGTGGTGCTGTGTGGATCGTGTGTAGACAATTGTTTGGGGTTTGGGAATTGAATTTGGGGTTCGGAACTTGGAAATATTTCTGGTGCAGCAACTAGAATTGTGAACTTAGGTGAATTTGTCGGCAACAGGACTGGAGGTATTTGATGCAGATAATAGTTTGCTGAACTTTTATATTTTAAGTATACGCGTAGAAAGAACTGATAACTTTTAAAAGGAAAATTAATTTAGTCTTATCAACTTTACACTTTTGTCAGAACGGAAGAAAAGAAGTTGGTATTTGGACCTAGAGCCATCGACACCGGGAAAGATTGAAAATGGTTCTGCGCGGCGACATCGGTCAAGAGCGCGCGAAGACGGGTACTGCAATATAAGGTTTAAGATTGGTCATGACCGAAATTTTCGTATTGTTACCAATGAACGTTGAATAAACTTACAAGTTTCTATGAATAGAAAAGATGATTTTCATTTAGCCAATTCCAGCAAATGAGTAGCTAGAAATGTAAATTTGCTTTTCAGATTCCTCAGCCACTCTGTACAGATGGCAGATCGAATAATCGGCTATTAGTAGGCAATACCGATTATTTCTTCTAAGACTCATCGACCCAGTTAGCCGGATATTAATTTATTGGAAATAGCAGTTGAAGATTAATTTTAAGAATAGAATTAACGTAATCTTTTCCTGGTGCCCATATTCTTTTATGTAAATTTGGAACGGGTTACGTTGAATTTATATTTAATAATATTAGAAGGACAGAGGAGATATTTAATTTAAAAATCAAATTAGACAGTTTGTTTCACTATTACCATTACCCGCCTTAGCACCGTTTCCAATGCCCCTCTACTCACATCCTGCGCGCCCTCTACGTCATTTTCCGCCACTAGAGCCATCTCTGTTTACGCCGCCTCCGCGAACGTCATTGCTCCTCCTCGCTGCCCCTGCTCCAGCTGCCTCCACCCCCACCGTGACCCCTACGGCCCCCAGCGGGAGCGGTCGTGCGGTCACGAGGGGGCGGCAGGATGGCAGGCATTCCCAAGCCCCGTCGCGCGCCCCCTGGGGCGACGAGCGACCTCAGATCCCTCCGCCATCGCTGGCGGCGCCCCCCGCCTGGCGGGGGGTACATTTATTGGCTGGTAATACGGAAATTAAATTTAATTAGCGTCCATTGTCGGAGAGGTTCGTTTCTGGTGGTCTTGTTTTCACAGTTCGCCGTGTGCCAGTTAGGAACTGGGTTTAATTTTCCTTATCGAGTCGCTGGCGCCGCCGCTGGAGCGCCACGGGCGTGGGGGCAGTGGCGGGGGCGGGGCGGTGTGGGCGACGTTGCGGGCGTGCGGGCAGGCGATAGCAGTCTCGCCCGCCTCTTCCTCCTCCGCCGCCTGGAATGGTGCTCGCCGACTGCAGGGACGTGCCGCTGCGTGGAAGCGCTGCCACGCACAACAGCCCCTTCGCCGGCCGGGGCTCGCAGCCGGTGCCGCGGGCAGTGAGCCTCGAGCAGGGTGTGCGGTAGTCCTTTTGGACGCTGGCCACGAGCTCTGCCTCGGTCGTGCATATCTCAATGCACGCCGTTCATGGCTGGCAGAATCATCCAGAGTTAATGGAGCTTAAAATGTTCCCCGTTTCAAAACTTGAGGGAAATGGTTTACGGAAAGAAATGATTAGTCAGCGTCCTCCGATTTTCATATTCCATCGCTTTGTCCTAAAATGGGTCTCGTTGAGAATTAACAAATGTGCAAGTGAATGTAGGAACTTCATTCCTGTTCCCCTTCAGTTTCGGAATATTGAAATGTGCCATAAGGATATTGATAATAAACCATTGTTTTCACAATGTGGCTACGTTTTATTATCGCAGCGAGTACAGACATTGTAAAGGCTGATAGGTAATTTTTATTTCGAAGATGTCTTTTATGTTAGGTTATTTTCGTGAGAGGAAAATCCAATTTTCCAGTGGGGATTTTTCATCATATTTAGTTAACTTGGAAACTCGGCATATACTTCATTTAGTGCCGCTTATTTTAGCTACTGAAAAAAAAACCTCTGTTGGAATCGGGGGGTGTTTTCTGTCCCCTTCCTCTCGACCCGCATGCTGCCCTCATCCGCCGCCACCGCCGCGTCGCCTTCGGCACTCTCATTTATTCTGCCGAGCTCCCCTCTTGGGTGTAATTGTATCGTCCGATAATAAATAACACTCATTACGTGATAGAGAATTGTCGGTAATCAAACAATTAAGTAATGAATGATGGGTCTTGTTCCGGTTTCGCGTTTCAGGCAACTTCATAAGGGCATAAATTGTTTTGTTTTGACTCAAATGAATTACGAGCCCTTGTTTGAATATGAGAAATTGCTCGCGTTCTCGTGACGGATTATCAGGCTATGTTTATGTTTTGTTTTTGTAATAGAATTGGTTCATTTTAACCAGTGCATGGTGTTTTAGTGTGTTGTTTACGCAACGAATTGTTTAGAAGCGCAGTTGAAAGGTTGGCATGTTGCTCGGCTTCCGGAAACGGTACGAGTTTTCGGAAAATGTAAAGGAATAGGAAACTTCTGTTGAAGAAAGTCAAGATAAACTATTACTCCACTACAAAAAACTTCGCTTATGACATTTTCCAATGGCCACCCTAACAGAAAATCTTTTAAAACACTTTTTCAAGAAAATATTCCTCGGTATACATGTAAAATGGCGTGGACGAAACTGGGGAATGAGTGGAACACGAGGCCCTAGTGCTGCGTCGAAGAGATCGCCGAAAGGAATGACGTGAACATGCCTGTAATTATTCTTGAAGAAAAAAAAATCGGAATACGTAAATGTCGCTTTTTGAATGAAGATCATCAGTATGGCCTCTCACTTCCTTCCTTTCCAATTCTGTTGCAATTATAGCTTCTTTTTCGTGAAGAAAACCTGTTTAAAAATTTACTTTCATTGTATCCTACCTAATCAATCTTATTTACCGTTTCTAGCAATACGAATTCACCTATTTTGTGCTTGTTTTTTGGATGCTATTTCTTAATAAAATGATGTGTGGAGGTATAGTTTGCTGGCAAGGAGGAGGGAGCGATTCTTGTCTCTTGCTTCTGTGGCCAAAAGTCTTGATATGCCGCTTTAGTGTAGTGTAGTACTAAAAATGATCAAAGCTTCGTACAAGATTATTGTTAAGAAAATCTTTTGTTCCTACATATTTCATATTCCGAGCGTTTTGCCTTTTCTTGTAGGGGAAATTATTATAAAGAAAATTTTATCTTTTAGTAAATTGTGCAAGACCGTGCATTTCTCAATTAGCAAATTTTGGCGATGGTCGCTGTTTATTATTTTTGATCACGTTGTGTGTGATGTTGAAATATTGTATAAAGCTGCGATTTGTTGTAATCATTGTTGTTACTCGAAAGGAAGGTAATGATGTTTATCATTTTCTATTTGATTTTGGAATCGGTTCATGGAATTCAGGTAATGAGTTTTATACACTCGACGTGAAATAAAAAAATTAAAAAGGATTTAATTGGCTGTTAAATGAGAGGTATTCCTGGAAAATGCATTGCTACGAAATATCCACCAAAATACAAAGTTCGTAACAAAAGGATTTAATAAATAATTTATGTAACAAATTATTTTCGGAACCGCTCCAATGTAATGTCCAATTTGTTTGTGACATTCGTTTTATAGTTAGGGAACCACTTCTATTTAGAAGAGCAAGAGAAACGTATCGTATAAAAAATCCAACTAGATGTGGAAGAGTACGTGAGGTTAAATTTTTCACTTATTTACAAATGCTTGGTGTGTGTGGTCTGCCCTCGTATTAACAGTTGTAAAGTTGTCAAAAATTTCACATTCCATTGCGGGTAGCCAAAGGTTAAACCTATCCAATCTGAAGTTAAAGAGACGACAATAAGTGTGACGTCACTGGTGACTTTGCCTGATATCACCAAGAAGCAGTGGGCCTGCTCTTGTAAGAAGTTTCATTGCCCCACTCGCCATACGTGTCGGGCGGGAGAGGCGGCGCCGGCCATGTTTACTGCGCCGCCCACACATATTTCTCAGGCCGTAAACGCCGCCCGTGGTTTATTGAGGTGCCTTGCTGCTCACTCGTTTTCGGCTGCGCTGCCCACGCCGCCTCATCGGCCGCCTCCGACCCTCCCCAGCCATTTCGGCACTTCCGCCGCCCACCACTCCTTTTAAATTTCTTGCTCTTCCCGACAGCTCACGGCTCCTAACTTTTCTGTAACTCCTCCGGCGATTTTCACCTTCTTCCGGCCTATTCTCCTTTCCCTTCCCACTTGTTTCTGTGGTTTCAGCAGCTCCTCTGCGCAAGCCCCGGCCTACCTCCCCGGCCTCTGCCAGCTCTCGCAGCACCGCTCCGCCACCGCGCGGTCGGGTTCGGGCACGCCTCCTTCCCTTCCCACCCTTCGCCCGTTGCGTGACGAGAGTTTATGAAAAGCCAAAAGAACCAACGCAGGCGTCGGGTGACTGGGCGGGCGGCACGCGCCACTATCTACACTCCGACCCTCGTTAGTTGGCGTCTCGGAGACAAATGCCGTCTACTCGGCGGAGTTGCCAAGTAGGTCGTTTCCCCGCTGCAACGTAACGCTTTTCTGGGGCGCAGGAGAGGAAGTGAAGGTGGCCACACGTGTCGACTATCAGGCTGAAGGGTCATCAGTCGGAAGGGGGTAGAGGAAAGGAGATGTTTAACGTTCGGTTCCGTCCAAGAGCGTGCTTAAATTGATGAACTGTTTACGGTCCACGCGTAAAGAAGAGAGACTGACTGATAACTCATTCACTATTATTGTTGAGAGACTTTTAAGTAAATTTGAAACAAGAAGTTGAAAAAAATGTAATTGGTAAGGCATAAAAATGAAAGGAGTGCGAATAGTGAACATCTCTATACTCGTATAAATTAAAAGGGAAGAAATTTATCAAAAATAAGAGTATCAGAACTGGTAAGATGCTTGAATACAAGGGGGTAAAATCTTTTTAATGTTTTCACTTCTGTTGAATTGTCGACAGGTTCTTTTGTTCCCGCATGCATTAGATTTCCACGAACAAGGTTTTAGACAGTTATTGTTGTCCGCGTTGAGATTGTATTTCCTTTGTTGATAAAATAGTTTCAAAAGTATCACAGGAACTTTTTACTTTTTGATTGTATGACAGCTTAACTGTCCAAAAAAGTACAATGTGCTCTTCAGTACAAGTTTAGGAAATTCATGTGAGAGGAAATACAGACAGGTGTATTCACGTAGCGCGGAGAACATTTCAAAAAATAAGAAATTTACGAAAGAAAACAAACATGAAATCGTTATGGTTGGAACGCTTCGGATATAGCTGTTTTACGTGCTAATGGCTACAAGACATCACGTAGCGACTACAAGGAGACACATTTTTCAGTCGCCGTGTATTGGCTTTGTCAGCCGCGGAAAGGCGACGGATAACGGCATCGACGGTATTGGGCCCGTGTTCCAAGTTGCTCCGTTCCGGGTATAGGCCGGGCTGCCTTGCAGAAGGAAGGGGAGGAAGTGGGAGGCCGCCAGTTGGCCGACCGTTTAGCGCCTGCCGACCCGTGGCGACGAACATCGTTTCTTGCACCCTCCCCTCCCCTCCCCCATCCCGCCCACTCGGCCTAACAGCCTCCGCCGCCTCCTCCATCCTCCGAAACGAATTTCGATCGTCTCCTCCTCCTCGTCGTCGTCGGGGTTTGTTAAACGTGGCGGCCGCCAGGGGCTCCCGAAATAAAAATGGAAGAAACAAGATATTGGATTTCAATGGCTGCGCTTAAAAAAGAAAGCGAAGCAAAGCGCGACACGACCCGATCATTTATCATTCCCGTCGTGGCTGCGTTGGCGGCCGCGCCCGCACCCACGCCCGTGACCCGGCCTGCGTGGCCCGCTGCCTCCGGCGCCGGCTGCCTGCGCCCTGCGGGTGTTCCAGGACGCGCTTAACGGAGCTCTTCGGAGTGGGATAAAGGGCGGTAGTGCTTTCGCGCTTGAGTAGGTTACGGTACTGGCCAAAGAAAAGGTTGCGGATGTGGTACGACGATCAGTGTTTCGCTGAACGATAGTTTTGAATGTGTTTGATAGGGGGGAAGTCTTCATTAGGTTATAGTGGAGTTAATTCGAAATTAATGTTTTCAGTGCATGTCTACTCAGATTTCTTCTCTGTGTACTCGATTTCCAGCATATTTGTGAATTATCGTGAATTGCTTGAAAACTCGTTTTTTTCATTTGGATGAACGAAATCATCCAGAATCCTTCATATTTGCACGATAATCTTTAACATACGCCGCCCTCCCCAAAAAAATAATCTAAGAAGTGATATCGGTTTCTTGGGTTGACACTGGAATATATTCATTTACTGTTAGGGTTCATGAAATTTATTTTATTTTTCACTGCTAAGTTGTAGCTTGTTATTGCCTTCGATACGGAACTCGATATACACTGCATACATTACCTGGATGGGGAGGATCGTGGTTATGAGAGAAATATAAAAACAGTTGAATAATGTTACATGTTCTCTTTGGAGGGAATTATGGGAGGGAAATATGAAAAGACAGAGTCAAGTTAACATCTGGTTTAATTTAAGTATAAGTAAATTTGAATCATTAAAAGTAGGTAAAAAATAAAATTATGTAAGGTCTACTAAATTATGTAAGGGCGTTAACTGGTTCTAATGATCTCGGGCGACAAAAGCCCTCAAGCCAAAGGTCCTCGGACATTTTGTCGCCGCTCGATCTTTAGAACCCTTGTAACGCTCTTGGTACATAAGTAACTATTATGAATGAAAATATATTTCATTTGGAAACATGTCGAATGCATTTCCTTGTACTAATTCCTTAAATTCTGGACGTTCGTGAATTCGTCCTTTGGCGACAAGCGTCTACCATTACTGGGTACGATGATATTCAAGGGAATCTTGTCAGATGTACATTTGCTTTGAGAATGAGCAATGAACTGTCACTAACTTGAATTTGCTTTGATGAAGACTCGCTGATTGACAATCTGTCGTCAGAAGATCTCGTACAGTAAGTCTCTAGCATTGAAATCAGGGGTGGATGATGTTCTTGCCGAATTGCGTTTCCTCACTGGCTGTGTAAAGGAGGTTGACGTGCGGAAGGGAAATGATCACGTGGGACTATAGATGAAAGACTTGTCATTTCCACTTGCTCAACCGACCATAGCACGCACACAGGCTACCAAGCGCTGTGCTAAGGCACTTGTATCGCAGCGGACCTAAATCAATTCATCTTCCTGGGTGCATAACGATTCGCTTCAAAGTGCTCTTTTTCAATCCCCTCTCGGAGGGTTAAATGTTCTCTTGTGAATGAAATATTCCAGCATTTAGGCAGTTTTAAAAAGATTTTTTCATCAATGAAATACCAACACGCCGTCTAATTAATTGACAAAATTCGAACATCGATATTTTCATATTTGTATGTTTAATTTATATAAATTAGTTTGGCCAGAAATTGAATGCCTTATACAGGATGGACGATTTATGGGGAAAAGAAAAGGATAATCTGCAAATCACAAGAACATCAGATCGCAGAAAATATAAAGAGAAAATGAGATGTCGAAGCGGTGTAGCACAATTCAAAAGCAGTATATGTTGTTTTGAGATCAGGAGTAGTAGAGAAAGAATGACTTTTGATTTGAAGTGCTGTATGTAGTTATCCGTGTAAAATACACAAAACAGTGATGTCAGAAATAATCAGTTACACGTAATGATTACAGAAGTCGCGTATTTGTTAAGGTATTTAAAAATGTGTAATAAATAACACTACTTAAGTGTGTTCTTTTAATTTAAAACACATTTTATGCGATAAACGTTCTAGAGGCTTTTTCGAGAACCACACATCGTTAAATTTAAGACAGAGAAAATGCAAAAGCAGAGAGAAAGCGTATTACTCAGGGGGTTGCGGTCACCTTGATGCATTGTAATTCTCTCAACTGACGGACGACAAGCTGCTTGTATCGAAATTGAATGTTGGAAGAGGCAGCTTCATGTTGCATGGAGCTTGCACGCGCGGCGCTGCTCGGCCGGGACCCGGGGCCCCTCTGGTTCCGCACGCGGCAGGCGGCCAGGCGGGGAGGGGCGCGGCGGGCGAGTGGGGGACGGAGCGTCGGCGTCGGCGGACGACCTTGCCGCCGGAGCGAAGGCGGCCTTCCGGGCCTCGGCCGCGGCCGGGAAGGGAGGGGAGGCGTGCGCCACGCGATGAAGATGCAGCCGGCCGCAGGGCGTTGCCCCGCCCGTCCTCTCCTTCTCTTCCTCCTCCTCTTCCTCTGGCCGAGCGCGTCGTCGCGGCGTGATTTACATGCGTGCGTGAGGCCTGTGAGCGGGCGGGCAAGGGGGGAGATTGAAGAGGCGGACGCGTGCCTCGCGCTGACAGCGCACGCGTGCCTCCCTCCACCGCTGCCGCCGTCGCTGCGACGCGGTTTTTGCGGCCGCTCGGCGTGGGATGCGTAGCGAGTTGGCGGGGGTGGCGACGTCTTCGGAGGAAGAGGTTGACGCGCTGGCAAAGCGGATCGTGTGGAGGAGGCGGTGATCGAAATGGAAGGTGCTATGGTAGCGGCCGCCTTCCTCTTGTTTATTTAGTCTGCCTCATAGAGTGATTACTATAAGAAGGGACCGCTTTGACAGCCACTGCATGACCACTGCTGACATTATAGCTGCATGCTTCGTGCGGGCACTCATTTTGTCCGTGCGTTCGTTTACAGTTAGCTCATTTGTAAATGACTTCATCACTATCTCTTGCAATGTCATCGCCCTGCATGACGTTCATTTGTTTCCCGACGAGCCAGACTGGTGGACCCTTCTTAGAGGAACTCCTCTACAACAGTGGCGGTAGATATGCAGTTCAGGAGAGACTTTTGGCATTTGCGAATTAGCATGGACTTAATGATACAGAAGTCGGTATTTGTTAAGGTATTTAAAAATAAATAAAAAATAATAAAATATAAAGTGTGTTCTTTTAATTTAAAACAAATTTTTACATTTTAACATTTTAATTTAATGTTCATTCATTATGTTGATAGTCTGTCATATTTCTAAAAAAAAGATGACATTGAAAAAATAAATAAATAAATAAACAATAAAAGTAAATAATAGGTGTTGTCCGGTATCAAATTTGATAACGGACATCTTATTATATATAGAAGATATCTTCTCGACTGATGCGTTCTTTGGCCCGTGCCGCGTGTGACGGCGAAGGCACTGGCGATGGTCGCACGCTGCGGCGCGGCGGTGCCCTTTTGGCGGCAGCTGGCGCGTTCTTTGGCCCGTGCCGGCGCCCCCTCCCTGTTCGCCACCGCCGCCGTCGCCCAACTTCACCAGCTGCTGCCTACGCGTGCGGCATATTTTCTGCCGCGTCCACGTGGAAAGCGATGCGGGAGACGAGGTGACGCATGCTACTTCTTCCAGCCGCGTCGCCTCGAGGGGATAATGTCGCTGCAAACTACTCATTACAGTGACATGGAAACGGTTATTGTTCTCGTAAGCGTAACTACAAGCGACCTATTCGTTTTTCTTACTTTTGGATGCCGTGTTGAGAGGGTTTGTGATTACACATTCATAAAGCAGTTTCATTAGAATTTCTAGAGAAGCATTTGTGCAAGCACGTGAACTATGCATTGTCCTTATCTAAGTATCGCGTTTAAAGCACGCAATTCTTTGTTCTTCGCTAGAGATTTTTTTTTTATTTTTACAAAACAATCTTCTCATCTATGTCCTACGGCTGAATCACATTTCATAACGCTATAACTCTCATCATATCTCATCATCTATTGCATTCATAACTTTGATGAAATTGTAGTCGTCCTTTGCAACATTTGAATTACATATTAAGCGATCACTTACGATTTTGTTCTTATTAGCAGTTCGGAATTTAGGCTTCATTATCCTTTTGACTTAAACTTGTGATTATTACGTGCAACTGTGGTATGACCTTTCATTTAGATAATGATGCTTTTTCTTCATCTATTTTTTCTCTTGTATTAATATTAAGATTAGCCCAGATATTTTATTTTCTATCTAATAAGAAAAAAAAAAAAAACAAAAAACTCATTTATAACAAAGAAATATCTCAGGGCCTTATGTCTAATATCAGGAGTGGACCTCGAAATCCATCGCATTACGCGTTCTCGGCTGATAGAAAATTTATATGGGGGAATTTATGATTGATGGAAGTACCGTAAAATGTTACTATAATAATTAACAGGAGCGTTCATAATAAGTTCTGAAGTGCAACAATGCGTCTCGCCATTTACCTTCTTAACGATCTCATTCTTGTAGGCGCGACAAATCCGACTTGTATTTCAAGAGTACATCAATCGTCCTTATAATTACCGAGTTTGTTTGTACAATAACAATCACATTCAAGCTAAATAACATACAAGAATATTCATATCTTTCGTACGCAAATCTGTGCAATCTATAGTCAATTTAAAATTACTTTACCATTTTATAAACATGATTCTATTTTAATTTTTAATTCTTAATACACCCTACAGCCTTGTGCAAATTTATACTGTCTCTTTACTGCAATTTTTTCCACTTTCCTTTCCAAGAATGCACCGCCCTCTTGGACGACGAGTTTTCCGTTTCTTCAACGGGAACACTTTCTTCTTCCGCTACGAAACCATGCAGGCTCCATCCCTTTTACCACACACAAAAGTTGTTGAATTTCTATTTTTATCAAATATAATTTCTAGTTAAAAATTTCTGAAACACATTTTCTTTTTGTTACTATTATTTCGAAAATGTAATTTACCTTGAGAACTTACTTATAGTTATTCACTTACTTACTCAGTTATAAGTTATTCACAGAATTATATCAGTCAAATATAACTTTTAAAAGAAAGCTCTGCATCGCGTGTTCGTTACACGCGAGCGTCTTACATGGCAGCTTTCTTCGATCTCTTCTTTGCCCCTTGCAATTGTTTTTCTTTATTAACTGGTACGCACCTTGTCCTTTTGTCTGACCTATCACAGTTTCGCTACAACCCTTGGTTTTTCTTTTCTTATTTTATTAAAAAATATTTAAATAATAATTCTCTTTGTATTATTATTTAAAATTTAATCAATTTTGTCATTGAGATAACATGTTTCATCTCAAATATCATCCTGACGTGAGTATTTTCTTGGAAATGAGAAACAACCGTACGTGTGCGAAAGGATGTATTTTTTTTGTTTGATTGCCATTGGAATTTGCGCTGAAATTATCATTTATTGTTTAGAGTCAAATGAGTGAAACGTTTTCAAACATAAGTGCGCGTGCTCCGTTTTGCAAAACCATTTTGTGTGGTTTCGTTCAGCAACCTTTTTAGTCGCTACACACCGCTCTGCTCACTAGTAACTAACAAATGAAGTAAACTGTAGGAATATTTTGTAGTATATTTTCTTCACTATTCATCCACACCTGGTTTTTCATCCCCACTGACTCTTCACTTGCTTTCCCTCCTGATATCGTTCAACTCGTTCTATTCTCGCAGCCACCAAAGCGTGGCAGCGAGAGATGGTTGTCTTCTTTATTTATAGTCTCGCCACTGACAGGCCGCGTAATTATCTTCGTAAGGTATAATTTAAGGGGCATAGATTACGTGTTTCATAATCGAATATTTCGCAGTTCACGCAGCAATTATACGTTTATTCCCCATTCAATTATAGTACACGTTGAACCATGGCTGTTGATATCACTTCGAAAACGATGCATGGTCTACAATGTTTCTTTTTCACAACTCATTTACACGAAGAAATTAAACGACTTTCTCACCTTTGAAAACGTATTAGAAGTGGCGAACGAGTAAAAGTTACACTTGTAAATAGACGAGAAATGACAAATTGAGTATTGGTTATACGAGTTAATGAGTATGTGTAATATCCGGAATACAGATAATTGATTTTAAATGTGATTGGTGGGATTTGTTTTGAGCTCTCCTAATATGTCACAAATCATGATAGGTAAAGTATTTTACTTTGCTGACTCTTTATATCTTTGATCCACGCTAAAGTTTTCCCAGCTTGCGTCGTCGCTGACGTCTCGCAGTCGTATTATATTCTGTCTCCTGCGCTACTTCCTCTTGCCATGTCTTTATTGTCAGCGACTTCTTCCCCTCCCCACACTTCATCATCAGTGTCTGCTACTGTCATCGTCACCACTAGTGTTCCCGTCCGCACTGTCTGCACCGTCTTCTATCCTTAGTGTCGTCCCTCCGTGCTGTTCCATTTTCAGTAGGCGCCATGTCTCCTGCGATCGGCGCGTTGCTCTCCGCCCCGTCGGCGCCACCGCCTCCGCAGCTGCGTCAATCTTTCATATGGCGCGTCTTGCATTTATGGATTCAAGTTTGGCCCCAGGCGCCTCCGTTGGCGACCGGGAAAAAAGGAGGGTGGACAGCGAGCGGTGGCGCGGATCTCCATTCCAAATCCAGGCGGGATACGCGCCACCGCAGGGTCTTCCTGGACGTGAAATTGTTATGTAGAAAGAAGAGCAAGCACTACAAGAGAAGATAGAATATATGCACATACGTCGAAGAAAGCATACATCGAAGTAAATGGCAAGAAAACTGTTGTTGAATGTTTATAAATATGGCATTACGTGGTATGAGAATGAAAATAGTACGACCTCGCCAAATACACAATCAGTTGTTTTCGTTTTTTAAAAAGAAAGATGAATGTTATTGCCTAACGAATCGTAAAGTCGCGTAGCTAGTGGTGAATTGCGACGCGTCAGTCTCTCTGAAATTTAATAAATGCCCGTTTCTTGTTCATAAAGGAACGTTCCGTGGTCGTGAAGACGAAGTCAGAAACTTGCTGTATGGCACGAGGGTGTCTGGAGATATCCGTTAACTCAAAAACATCGAAAACATCTGTCAAAGAGGAGTAGGAAAGCGAGCCACGTGCCCCAACAGTACTTTTGTGTGCGCTGAGATGACCCGTGCGATAGGAGAAGGGAGATGGGGTGGCTAGGAGAGCAGCGACTGCGGGTGGCGGCGGCGGTGGCAGCGGCGGACGGGTCTCGATTAATGAGAAGCGCGACCTAATCCGTCACCGCGACGCCCGCCCCCGCTTCGCCCCGCCCAGCGCCGCTTGACGAATGCGCCTGGACAAAAGCGGAGGCATTTAAAATGCGAAGCTGCCGGGCCGAGAGGGAGGAGAAAGCGGAAGCGCCGGGTGATGGACGATGGTGCCCAGGCGGACGCCCAGGAGAGGCATCGGAAAGCGGCACCGCGTCGCGCCGCGCTGGCAAATACGCAATTGAAGCAGTAGAGCACAGGCCACAGCGCGCTGCGCCTTTCGAGAAGTGACCCTGTAGGAGGTGTTCCTCAACAAAATACCACTATGAAAATGGGGGTTCGTTTAGTTGAATCCTCCTCCTGGATTTTTAGATAGGTTGACTATTCGGCTCCACACATTCGGTGAGTTGCTAGCGACAACACGCCCCGCCCCAAGCAGTTGGAGGTTTCTCGGCGAATCTTCGCTTCCTTTAACATGCTCAAAAGACCGTAATGCTGCGAATAGGGAGAGCACCGAATGTTTGGCGCTCGACAATCAGCTAACAACCATCTCTACTAATCCGAATTCCATGAGTGGTCGGTTGGTATTCGCCGAATGCCGAATATGTGGAGCCGTCTTTAAAGATTACTTGCGCCGGCTTGCGGCCATTTAGTAGATCCGACCGGGAGCGGTAGCTCAGTACATCAACTGATGTCACTGCAGCGCCTCTAACCGAGAGGTTCTAGGTTCGAGTCCTGACGGCGGCAGGATTTTCCACACTAGCTTTTCAGCTATGTCGAATTCAGTCGCTGTCTCGAGGAGAATTCTAGCGGCCGGCTGCTCTGATCGGTAGTTTTCCGTGGTTTCTCCGATCAACACCAGGCGAATGCCGGAGCAGTACCCTATGAAACGGGCTACGGACCGCGCGCGATCTGTCCTTCCTCTTCCTTGTCCTATCCTTTCCTCTTACACACACACTTACACTAACATGCACCACACTATTACATATTCCGTGAGACCTGTCGGGAGCTTAGAGCTTTCCCGGCTGGGGCGGTGCCCCAAAGGCGAAAGTAGGCGTTATAATTTCTTAAATAGGCTGGATAAATTGCGATGAAAATAACTTTTGGAAATCATTTATTTGATTTCACACTGTTCTTTTACATATATATTAGTAAAAAATAGTCTTTAAAAATGAAGATGCAAATGAATTACAGAAATTCGAAGGTACAATGAAATACTCATATCTAAAATCTCTGTAAGCAATTTTTCTCACAATGTATCACCAAAATTTCTAAATTATGAAGCTGTAGTCTGTTTTATACAACCGAAAAACTTTCTACATCTACAATTGTGATAAGGGATAATATACACGACTACTCAAAAAAATATGAAACTGTACCTAAAAAATGAAGGCTCTATAAAAAATTGTTCCAGCACATATTTTCAATAAATCAGGGCTCTACAAAGCGAAACGTGTAACATACGTTCTTATGGGCATGAACTTTTAGTATATCAAAGAAAATACTTCAAGCAATTAATACTGATTATTCATTTTTTCTCTAGGACAGTTGTGAAGAAGTAATTAGAGAAAACTTGTTTATGTATTTGACTTGAGTTTTAAAAACGAGCAACGACTCCGTCATTCTCGCTTCGTTCATCTTTTCAAAGGGCCCGACATTTCTTTTTGCGTGTATTTTGTTGGCAGTGTCTGTGCAGAAACGGGAAGAAGTTATTTTTGTGCGACTTTTCCGCACCCTGTAATCTGTCTGAGCGAATCATCCAGCTTAGAAATCCTGTGTTTACCGTGTCTATCCATGCCGCGTCGTGTACAAATGTGCGTACTACTTGCAACGAAATGTATTGCTGCTCGCTTCCGTTGGAGCGATTTCAGCCGTGTCTTTCCCTCGCCCCCGTCGCGCCCCGTCTTCGCCTACTCGACGCCCGCGACGTGCAGATATTTTTCTGGCGTTGGCGGCGCCGGAACACGACGGCAGCCCGGTGTGCCAGGGCGCCACCGCGAAGAAATATGGCGAGTGCGCGCGTTACGAATCTGATTTATGGCGTCCGACTGCGAGGCGGCACGGCGCGGCGCGTGGGGAGCCAGTGGCAGAGAGCCACCCCCCACCCCACCCCCGGCCCTGCCCAAACTTTCTCGTCCAACGGACGGCAACGGGGCGGCAGGGCTGGTTCGGGCATTTGATGGAAACGATGGCCGAACCGCCTTGGCATGGGAGTTGAATTTCAGATGGTGATTGTAATTACCGTCTGCTGGTGTAGGAACGTACGCCATTGCGATTGGCTTACGTTAAAGGGAAAGAGCAAACTACGACATTTTTATTACTGAATATTCAAGTTCAAATATCGTGAGGTATGCTCACCTTTGCGACTCAAAGTCATTGTTCCAGAATTTTTGCTCTCAAGCAGCTTTAATATTGAATATTTTTGCCGTCATAATTTTCTTCTTCTTAAACACGTCTAATAAATATTGAGATCTGAAATTGAGAATACTTTGAACGATATATCAGTTTTCTGACGGTCAATGTTCTGTTGGAAATGGGGTGAACAACGCAAATATTTTTTAAATTTTTAAACATTTTGTTGAGTAATTTTTTTCTTTCATGTGTACTGCAAGTTCTCTTCGTCGCAGTTTCGTGAAAGATAGGGAATTTGTGAATTCAGCTGACACCCGTATTACGTTATTAATGGAATTAGTTCAAAGAATGAATGTTCATTGTTAACTCCATATTTATAGCACATGGATATACGCAATAATTTTCCTTTGTGTGACGATATTTGATGGAAAGCGAGTGGTTGTCTGGTTCTTTATTTGTATTACACATAATTTTGTAACAATAGTTGAAATTATCCATCCGTAATTATCCGACTCCGTCGCCAGATAGCTAGCATTTCCTGAAGCTTTATTCCACTCCAACGATTTTTTAATTTTTTTTTATTTTGCTTCATTCTGCTCGCTGAAGAGTAAAGGTAAACCATGTCCTTGCATTGGGGCCGCGAGTGGAGTTATGGAATATTGCTCTCGTGAAGAGAGAGCTACTAATTTAATTTTCTGTTTATATGTCGCTTATGAATACAGTTTTAATTCCGAGTCGGGAGCGCGTACTTTGCGCAGTTGCACTATTGTGGCCGGAGCTCCCGCTCTGCGATTACATTTGGTGCGGGCGGCGTCGACTCACCCGTGGCCCCGCCCCTTCCCTCTCGGCCGTCACACCTCTGTACAGCTTTCTGCCCCTCCTCCGCCCATTCCCTCCCTGCCCCCTTCCTGGCCCTCCCCCCCTTACCGCCCACAGCCCCTATCCGCCCCGCCCTGCCCTGCCCCCCCCCTTACGGCCCCTCCCCGCCCTCGCCACGCCCCTCCTCGCGCCCATTTCAGAGCAGCGGGTCATCCGCGTTTAGATCCTATTTTCTCGCGCATCGTTAAATGCATTACCTCTTCTCGTACTGGTTGTTTCGTCTATTCACGTTCCTTTCTCATCCACGCTGTTTCATTTTGAAGCATTTTTTTTGCATTCTTCCATGTTGTTATTCTGTGTCAGAGAAACTTTCAAAATTTATCTGTGCAACTGCGTTTGCAATTTTTCTGCTCTTCAGGTTTTTATTTGCCTTAAATAAGATCGTAATACACTATTTTTCCTTCAGTCGGCGGTTTTAGAATTATTGATATTGTTTTTCTCATCCCGTGTATATGGTACGATCTAGTTAGTCTACTACACTGAAGACGTTTTGATTCTTCTTTTTCTTCTGCTCTTCGGTCCTTCGTGTCTTACAAGCCTTAGCACCATCGTACCCATTAGCCTCACAGCGTCTTCCTTTAAATAGAACAATTCATGTGTTTAATTCCCGATTCGTGGTTAATTCTTTGTTTTTTTCAAAATCTTTTTTATTGACTCGATTACTATACTAGAATTTCTTACCTAAAAATTCTCATTTTTTCCTTTGATACGTGGTTGGTTTTTTTCTTTTATTTTTTCATGTTCCTCTTCCCTCGTACCATTTTTCAGTTGCTGAATTTCTCTGGTTCTCTTTTTGGCGAATCTCTCCTGTTCCTGCGTCCGCTTCCGCGTCGCCGGCCGCGCCCCCTCCTGGCGCGCGCTCCGCTGCAGCGCGGGCGCCATTAATATTAGTGAGGATCCGGCGCCGCCGCTTGGGAGTCCGCCCGTGTCCGCAATACATCTCGTTTCTTTGTACGCCTCGCACGTGTGCCTCGCTGGTGGGCAGGCAGGCAGTTGGGTGGGCGGGCCGCAGTGTGGGTGGGGGTGGTGCAGAGGGGGGGACGGGGGCGGAGCGGAGGAACAAGTGAGGTCGCGATCCAGAGAACACGCGCCGTGTCTGCCTGCCTGCCTGCCTTCCTGCCCAGGCCCCCCTCTCTTCGCACAAAGCCTCGGACTCCGAAATAAACGCGTGCTTAATCCCCAAGTAATTAGATTTTTCTTTTTCTTTATGCGCGAAATAAAGGAAAAGGCGCGTAAAGCGTACTCGGAAATAGGACGTTTTGCGAAAGAACCGTTAAAAGGGACAATAACACATAAATAATTACGCTTCCTGGCGCCCGGCGTCTTTATTTTTTTAATTTGCTGGCTGCTGTTGGTGCTGTGTGCCGCCTCCTGCTGCCCCCCGCCCCCTTCGGTGTTCTTATCTCCCCGAGCGCCCGTTCTGCTGAGAACTGCGCGTGTTTACGGTCAGAGGCGACGCTGTTTTGTAGCTGGATTTTCCCTCGGGCTACGCGACCCTTAAATGGGGGGTTGTTAGCCAGGTTTCGTGGAGGCCCTCTCCCCTTCTGATGCAGCCTTGTGCGTGCAGGTGGGGTGCAAGGCTTGCATAGCCTTGAAGTGCTTTTTAATGTCGCCTCCGACGGAGTTAGCGTCTCATAGGAACACGAATAAATCCAGCGACGTTTCTTTAATAAGGAACGCTTGATGCCGAACCGAAGTAAAACTCAATAGTTTCAAACATGTGCCTATTTTAAGTAAATGTACCTTTCATAATTTTCCATTCAATCTGATTTCCCCTCCACGCTCAATCTATGCGATCATTAGTTTTTAAATTTGACTGATTTAAATTCTATTTTGCCATTTTTGATGAAGATTCTCAGTCCAGGTTCTTGAAAATGTTTATTTCAAAGTATAATACAAACAGTAGTTTCATGAATTTTATCTGTTTTAATTTCAGAAATATGACTTATTATACATGGTTGGTTTCAAATGGCTATGAACATTCGCTAATTTTCCATTTTATTTTGTTATTTAGATGAATGCTCAATGCTGATTTTGTATACATTGCACTATTCATTTATACAATAAAAATATACAGGATGAGTCACGTAACTTTAGCACCTCCTGCAATTTTTGAACAGTTGAAGTTATTGCAATGCAGTTTTCACGGAAGTGCATGAGGGAATGGGGCTAATTGATACCTTGTATCAATTAGCCCCATTCCCTCATTCATTCCTCTATTAATTTCTATTTCATCATATGTATTTTACGAGATATGGATAACTTTGGTTTTTGCAAATGGAACTAAACATTTTGTTAGTCTATCGTGACGAGAGTAAAAAAGACGAATCCAATGATATACATCTTGTTAAATGTTAGATTAACATTTTTTGAGTAATTTTGATTCTTTTGCTCTAAGCTTTCTTGGCCGAGCGCGCGTTAGCAGGCGAAGCGCTTCGTGGCTTTGTATGGCGGACTGTTATCCGAACAAAATATCCATTAAACACGAGTGGCCAAAAAAATTAAATTAAATTAAAAAATAAATTTTTTTTAAAAACTCAAAATTACTCAAAAATGGTTATTCAATATTTAACAATATGTATATCACCTCTTTTTACGCTCGTCATGATAGACTAAAATATGTATATTTACCTCGTATCTCGTAAAATATAAGGGATACAATAGAAATGATTTCATGTTTAATTAGCCCCATTTCCTCATACACTAACGTGAAAACTGCTTTGCAATAACGTAAACCGTTCAAAAACTGCAGGAGGTACGTGACTTACTCTATATATGAAGGCTTAATCAAGCCTCCTCGATGCCTTATTTATATCTGCCTATTTTGTTTCAGGTAAGTCAGCTGAATTACTCGGAGGCGCTAAAATTGCTTGCATTGCTCGTAAGTATCAATTGCAATTCAGCCTTTTGGTTGATTTTGAAATTCTTCGTAAGTTTAGTACGAAAAGGTGTTTTCAATTTCAAATAATCTGCTTATAAAATGCATATGTGCGGGAGTGGGCATTTTTTGTTGTTATTGAAATCTATGTAACACTTCGTAAAGCTTAACGGATCACTGAAATATTAAGAATTTAAAACCTATCTTCTGAGATGTTCTAACATACACTAAAAATATTCTACCTTGATATTATGATTCAAAATTTCTTAATCTTCAAAATTTGTTGCAACATATAGCGTATTCTTTAATTGGTATTATGCCGATGATATAATTTATTTTCAAAATCTTGTCGTCTGAGCAGCATTTTCTTCAATGAGGAACTACATATTTTCTCCTAAATTAAAATAATTATTCAAAATATTCAGTAATGAACACTGTGCACTTACTGATCTTGGTTTCAGGTTGCAAATAAAACAATTTTCTGTTCACAATAATTCATTTATCTCGACTCTTTCTGAGCTGTCAAACGCAGATGCTAGAAAGAAGGCTTGTCAAAACACTGGATTGTTTTTGGACATGTTCTCGATTGATCTGTCAGTCAGCGAAGGATTGAGTGTATTTGTACAGTAAAGTATTATGATTATTTCCATTTTGTTAGTGTTAGTGATCAGTGTTATGATTCACACACATCAAGAATATTAAAATTTGCAATTCTATAGATGATTGTCACATTTCGAAGTTTTAATTTCGATTTGATTCTGAAATATGTTTTAGTGTTGTACTCTGTACTGTACAATCCTGTAGTACAGACAGAGTATTAAGCTGTTTTAACAATAGTCAACATTCAGTTTGTTTTTACAATAGACTGCTGGATCATTCGCCTTGATTTGACGAACAAATTAAATCTAGAAGATATAATTATTCCGTGCATCTAAATCTAGTGGTTTCGAGAAGCAGGGAAAATAGTTCACTTTCATTAATGTAAGGATGGAGTAAGCTAGTAAGTCGTTAGCTGCATTCAATTCTTACTGTCAATGCTTCCTTAACAATTTAAGCAAACATTAATTCTTCAATGCTTCCTTAACAATTTATGTTCAGAAATATTGACATTTTTTGCATAGGCCAGCATTGTGAAGAAAATCATACGGCTTAATCCTTAGGTCTTCGAAGATTCCGAAACTCAGGAATTGTATTGGGTGCGACGCAAAACACGATCGTCTGGGGCTGGAAGGGGGCCGGTGGGCTCTGTGAGTGGCCTCGGGCGGCGGCAGCGCGGCAGAAGGCGAGGAGGGGGGCGGGGCAGGGCTATGATTCCGCGCCTCCCTGCGCCGCAATTACGCGTAATGGCGACGCGTTTCGCGCCCCCCCCCCGAGTGCTTTGCTGCCGGGGTCGGGGGCGACGGAGGCGCGGGCGTGGGCGGGGGAGGGGCGTAAAAAGCCCTGCGAGTCGTGTACCACCTCCCGGTCGCTGCGCCGCGCCGTCGCGTCGCATCCCCGCTTACACCGTCGCGAATTGAAATGAAACGGAATGCGGGAATCCCCTTTTACAGTGCTTTTATTTTAAGCGGCGCGCGTAAATTTCGGGCGCGGTGTCCTGCGGTCGTCCCCAAAGGCCATATGCGCCCCCCTCTCGGATTGTGTGCGTTGCTGGACCGGCCGAGTGCCGAGTGCTTTCGTTCCACAGTGACCCGTTTTGTACGCGGGATGTACAAATATGCGTTGTAAAGTGCACTGCGTGGTTCGTGCTGCGTTACGGAATAAATTTTCATTTCGTTCTTACAAGGTTATTTCTTAAAACACAATGGAGAGAAATATTACGTACAACGTATAATATTACGTAGGAACACGCCTGAATGTTTGGATTTCCTTTTGTAATGAAGTCTGTGAAATGTTGGACGTGTTTTATTAATTTATTATTACGAAAGGCAATTGAGTGTGGAAATTTATATTTTTAGGAACCTTTTCTGTTCTGCATTCTTTGCGAAAAATGAATTATGTTTCTCTATATTGTTTCTGTACGTACATTTGCTGAAGCTGAAGTTGTTGTGTGCCATGCGAGCCTGGGCTTTCGCCGAGGAAGGCGGCACCACGTGCAGAAGGCCGCAGAACGTAGGAGCACCCGTCTGTCGCCGCGCTGGCACCTCCGCGTTGCTGAGCCTCTCGTCCCCGCCCCCGCGGCCCCCCGACAGGCCCCAGGCCTACGCCTTCCCCGCTGCCGCTGCCGCAACGCGCTCGATCCAGCATCGAAAGGTCGTCGGGGATCAAAGGGGCGTTGCCTGTTTTAACCACGTCACCCTCAGAGTAGCGAGCGTCAAGCCAAAGTCGCTCTACTTCCACTTGCTCGGCTTTTCACGAGGGTTTTTGAGGGGCAGAAAAAGAAGACAAAAATTATTAGAAGAAATAGGTAACGAAAAGTGTTATGTTCTTTTGGTGATTCTTAAATTTGTCTTGATTGGAAGATCTGTTATTTCCGGTATTCAGAACACCTTTTCGCCTAATTCCAGCGGTTGGAAGTAATCGAGTTAGTAATCGAATAACCTTTGGACCAAAACTCATTTTCGAGAGTTCTCTGCTGTCTGTCTTGTGCTGGTTTTCGAGGTACACGTTTTATCCTTTATCAATACTGCTCAGTGTGAGCTTCAAATCTGGTACAAGAATTACGAAGACTATGAGTTTATGACTTCTCCGTATCATGTAAGATTTCAAACCCTTAGCGGATTGTAAATCATTAGCGAATTCAGGGGATCTACCCCAGTCGTGACGCAGCAAAGCTAAGAGGGGATGCTCCGGCGACGCGGCTAATGGCGGCGACCGCTCGCTGCCCGGCCAGCCAGCGGGCCGAGGCGCTGCCGCTGGGGGGCGGGCCGCGGTTATGAATTACTGATACGGCTCTGCCCTCGACCGACGAGCAGCACCCGCCCGCCCGCCCGCCCTCCGACGCGGTAACTCTTTTGTGTGACGCCACTTGGAGGAAAACTTTTCGTCGAAAAACGGTCGCGCGCCCGTGAATGACACTGTTTGTGTTCATTAAAAATGTTTACGCCGGCTTTTGAATATTTCACGCGCGTTTAGGGCGCCCAATTAGTACCGAGCGGCGGGCACGTGGACGTGGAGCGTGGTGCGTGGGTACGAGGGGCGAGGGGTCTCCGAGGGGCGGAAAGGGGAAAGCAACGCCGGGACACGGGGGAGAGGTACGTTGTCCGAGAGCGCTCGCTTTTGCGTTGTGTAACGAGAATATCCCAATGGCTTTTTTCGCTTTGATATTTACGAAATGGTGGCCCATTTGTCGGTTATTTCCATCAACATTTGAAAAATGGTGCGAAGTTCGCGTAGTAAATAAGCAGAGATCTGTGCAGTGAAAGGTAGAATGTTAAAACTTTCGTAATAAGATGAGGAAAATGAGAAGTTTGGAAGAAAAGAAAATTTTAATATTTTGCAGTACTTTTTAAATTGTTTGAAATTCTAAGAAATAAGTAAAGCAATTCGCAGCGAATTTAACTGTTAAAAATGGCGACAAAAAGGAAAAAAATATTAATAAAGTGAGTAAAAAGGAAAGAGATTTCTTTGGTGTTCTATTTAGGTCTTGAGCGCTGATCACATGCCTGTCATTGAGAATTCGTTCTGCGGCATACATTTGTTAATTTCATCTCTTCTTGAATTGTACAAGTGTTATTTACTTCAGATCATAGAAACTGCTCGAAATTGTACTACTGATTTGTTCCTTCTGTGATGAAAATAAGTAAACATTTGGGATCGACCGAGAAAGACCTGGCCATTGTCGGAGGTCGATCGTTATCGACCCCTTGTTGTTCAAGCCTGAAGTTGGGACTGAATTCAGAAACGTTTTTACTGTTCCAGATATTCCTGTTCCCATTACTATCGTCGATTTGCAACTTTCGAAATATATTTTAAGTATGAAGTATTCGTATGAAAAGATTTTTAGAATACTTTTGTGTCGTTTCTTTCAATAAGAATAGCATTATCTTGTGACAGGTTGACTCGGTCATGCTCGGAATTTTTTTAGTGGAACGTAAAGAATTTACTTTGGCAGCCAATGATACCATTTCATGAGCTTTTTTATTTTTTATTTTTTTATTTGTAATTGTTAGCATCTTCTAGCAAGTATTTGGGAGGGATCGAAAATTCGTCTTATGAGAAGGAGATAAGTTTTAAAATGACTTCCGCAGATACGTGGAATGTACTCTAGAAACTCCCGGAATGCTCAACTTGTTGGAGCGCTCTGGTTGGATGTAACCTTCTCGCGCCGAGGCTGCTGACAGTGACCTAGTTGCAAAGTAGCGTATTGCGAACCCTTCGACTGTTACGTAAGGTCGGCGCTCAGAGCGAAAAACTCGCGGAGCGCGGGCGGGCGGGTGGGCGGAAGCCGCGCTGTGCTGAGCGAGCGGTTGTTCACCGCCAGCGCCACCGCCACCTCCGTTGCACGCGCCATTATTGGGTCGCGCCGACCGCGGTCGAGTCGGTGCTTCGGGCCAACTCTGTGACCTAAAAGAAGGGACAAGAGGAAAGTGAAAAGTAGGCGACCAGAAGAGGAAGGATGAGAAGGAAGGAAGGAAGAAGAGGAAAGGAAGAAGGAAGAAAAAGAGGAAGAAATCAGAGGAATAAAAACAGCACTGTGGTGAATTTTCCTCTTGTATGGGTCGTAAATAGAGACGCGAGAGAACAGTTTAAATTTGTAAATGGACTCGTACACATAGGTATATAGTTCCGTTATATTAATATATTTTTCCACGATGGATGGAATGTCATGTTTAATTGTACAGAATGATACCATTTATGGGGAAAACTTGGAAAACATAATGCTATGGAAGGTATGCTATGAATTGTATGCTTCTTCATGATTGTCGATATACACATAGGTATGTACAATGTTTCTGTGCATATTGGCTCAGAAATGCTACTCAAGTGCTGAAAGGTTAGTGAGCATACATTTTTAAAGTCGACTAATTAAACAATGTAAGGAAGGGCTGTCAGGAACAGAAATTTCGTCAAGGAAATCTAGGACAAAGTTTAGAAAGTTCAGTTTGTGAACTCATTTGAATTTGTGAGATATGAGGGTTTCTAGTGCGATTAATTAGTTTACTCATCCCAATTAGTTTTATATTTTTAAATTGCGATTGTGTTATTTTCAATTTTAAGTTTGGGGGGGGGGGCAGGAAAGAATACACCTGACGGGTTCTTGCAGTGGTGTTGGGTCATGGGCGGCGCCGTGTGTCGCTTGTAGGACATGGCCGCAGAGATAGCGCGCTTATCGCCTCGAGCCGCGCCACGTTCTTCCCCGTCCAACGCGGTCGTATCGTCAGGTCGAACGCGTTGTCCAGCTGTCACCGTAGGAGTAGTTGGGCGAACGAGCCTAGCAAAGCGTTCAGTCGGCGGAACTCCTTTTGTGGTATACATTCATGTAAAGTATGGATCTCGTAAAAAGAACGAATAGAAGAGGAATATAAAGTCTCGACGTACTGTACTTTCATTTACAAGCCAAATGTTTTAACAACCTAGGAAGAAATCTTTGGAAATACTTGTTTGGAGACTAAATTTACGAATTGTTTATTTATTATGTCATATTAGAAAAGCAACGTGTAAAAAAAATATTCACACGAGTTTGCAGCATTGCACATTGCTATTTTCCTCTAGAAATATGACCTTAAAATTCTATTCCGTCTTAAAGAATGTTTATTTTCTCTTTTTTGATAAGGTGTTGTTGGCATACTACTTACTTATATACAAATCAGAACTTACAAACGTTACAAAAATATGATACATATTATGACTTGGCTGCCCCCTAATAATTGACATTTCTAATATTTTCAGTCATTTTTTAAAAAATGTAGGATAACCGCAATTAAATACATCCGAATTTAGTAAATCAATATTTCATCTTGATGATGTAACAAAACTAGTTACGAAACGTTGTGCAATTGCTGAAATAAATGATGGTCATGAAAAACTTTGGATACTTTTATTTGCAAACATCCGAATTTATTTCATAATTTTATTCTATGAAAATTAACGTTCCATCTCCGTCATCAGGCGCAGGTGAAAATATATTTACAAAATTAGTTCATAAATGAAAATGCCAAAAATACAATATTGATTAAAGAAAGGAAAAACATGAACGGAACAATATTTATTTATTTTTATGTTCATCCTTCCTTCTTTTTACTTTCTCGCTTCGGAGTTAAGATACCCAATATTCCTAAGGTATTAACGAAAAAACTTACCATCACTTGAGAAATTGTTGTAATGTATAAGGGATGCGGATGACAGTTTCATAATATATTTAATGTTAACAGATAAGTAATAATTATGTATTAATAGTTAATTATAAATTAATAGTTAATGGGAAGATAATATTGAAATTAAAGTTGTTTTGCCTTTAATGAGTGCTTTATTTCCTTACGTCTCTTGTAAGCTACCTACCGTGCGTAAGCCCTTCCGCACTGTGAAGACACTGTGAAAAGGTCTTTTATGCATGGGACGACACATTTTTTCAAATCAAGCTTTTCACGCACGCGTAGCAGTACATGGAAACTCACATTTTCATTACATAGTAGAAAAAGTCTTTCTATTGGCGATTTTCAAGAATTCGCAGTCCTGGAATGTGAAGTTTATTCGTTGGAACTTCAATTATTAGTCTCGTACTAACTAGTACGTATTCTGTAATAACAGCGTCTAGGTATTTTTAGAGCGCTTGAATGTCTTCTTTTTCGGAATGGTTTACGTGGACGCTTTGCTGAAAACTGTTGAATTTTCATTATGAAATACATCAGAGTTATAACTGTGGAAGACCAGTTGCAGAAAGCATAACATATTTTCCTCTGAAACAAGAATATTACTTCTTTTCAATAATTTCGTGGAGTTGGAAATGCTTTTCTTTGGTGTTCCAATATTCTTGATACGGCGTCTAAGTCGCAGTTTGCTTAGAAGGTGTATATTTTTTAAAACGTCTGAAAAAAATTAGAAAAGTAAATGACTTTAATTTTGGAAATCAGAAACAATTTTTTGAAACTAATTTAAATTGTACAATTATATAATTGAGAGAGAAGGAAAAAAGTTAGAGGTATAAAGAGGTCTGAGTGTTCAAGAGATATTTCAATTAGCCTCTCACGCCATTTTTTCGTTAACGTTCTCAGAGACAAGTTTCTAATTTTTTCGTCTTCTTCTACTCCTGAAAGGGCTTGTTCTTTGTTAATTTGGTTATTTCTTTATGGATGTCATATTAATCGGAATGAATGGCACGCTGAAACTGAATAGTATCTTTTACTTTCTATTATACTATTACATAGAGTAGGGAAAATTATTAAAATTAAAATTCGTTTGTTACTTTTGTTTATTCCATCAATTAATTTTTAAAATTTTAGCACAATATTTCAATGTTTCAAAAGCTTATATGCTTTCATCTTCAGGTCATCTGCAAGTAAAAAAAAAGGAATTTTATGAATACTAGTTATAATGTCTTATAGATCCTAGATATACGTTAAATATTAGAAAAGCACAAAACACATTTAGAGAAACTAAGCTTACAGCTCTCTGTCATAGAGCACAGACGGCATCACGACGTGTGATGCTAGTGAAGTATGAGTTCGTTCTACTTGGTGGCCAACATCCCGATGTGGGTAATGGGTTTAGAAGGAAAAGAATGCGATGGAAAGCAATTAGTCTTGACGTACATAATATTACAAGTATTTTTAAGTTCATTGTGGTACGATTCATGGAAGAACCGTACCCGAGCATTTGTTTCGTGACGGAGCGGCTGAAGCGGCTTCGTGTTGGAGGCGCAAGGACAGCGAATAGGGCAGGAGGCCTTAACGCTCCGTCCGCTGCGGCGCGAGCCCCCTTTTAACACGCGCGCGCTGCGTAACGAGGCGAGGGTGGCAGCGCCGTAGCCGCGGGCGGCAGGGGCGGGGCGGCGCGGGGCCCGGCTAAAGAAGGGGTTTCCTATCAGATGGGGCCTGGTCACGCATGGACAATGAGATGCGTAGGGGCAATGTACCCTGCGGGCGGGCGGGCGCGCGCGGGCGCGTGGGGCGCTGACGGCGAGGCCGGCCCGGTGCGTCGCCTGGCGTGCGCGTGCTGGCGCGGGGGGGATGGAGAGCGACGATGCTGGCGGCGGAAATAATCGCATTGAAGATGGCGGATGAAGTAGTTGGTTGGTTGGTTTGTTAGTGATTCTGGGCGCGTCAACAACTTTTGTCATTAGTCCCGTAAGTGTAGTGCATGTTTTTTACTCGGGAGATGACGGTGATATTCCCCAGCTGGGTGGCGAGATCCGGCGCTGACCTACAGTCAGTTAGCGGGATTGCCCCCTAACCAGCAAGACTCTCCCACCAGCAGGACACCGCCCCAGCCAGAACAACCTCGAAGCTCCCGACCGGTCTCCCGGAATTTGTGGTAGTGTAGTGCATGTTAGTGTAAGTGTGTGTAAGGGGAATAGAGATGGAAGAGGAAGGAAAGATCGCGCGCGGTCCATGGCCCGTTTGTTAGGGTACTGCTTCGGCATTCGCCTGGTGTTGATCGGAGAAACCACGGAAAACTACCGATCACAGCAGCCGGATGCTAGAATTCTCCTCGGACAGCGACTGAAGATAAAGTAGTGATAGTGGTGACGGCGGGATAGAAAACTGGAAATGATGCGGGCGGTAGAAATAGTAGCCACAGAACGTAGATGACGGTGGGGAAGACTGTGGACTTATTTTGGCGGCGATGGTATCAAATGGTGAAGTGACTGTGGAAATGGTGACTGAAATGTTGATACCGGTGTGATTGCAGGCTGGATAGAACAAGGTGGAGAGGTTCTCCGCGGGAATGTGTCATCGACGACCGTCAAAGGCGTTGGCCTAAAGTGAGGACGACAGAGAACGACTCCGTAGGGGACAGGGCTGGTAGCCATCCCCTCAAAAGACCGCCAATGCAGAGTCATTATGTTTAACCAACTAAAAAAATTAATATTTTTTTATTTGTGAATGTATTTTCTTAATGTTTAAATATTGTCAAAATATTATTTGTAGACTTTTTTCGAATTAAATTGAAACCTTTTCTAGTAGAAAAGTAGTAATAATAGAAATAATGTATAAAGTATTGTGTAGTTGTGTTATTTTCAAATTGTTTGTATGAAAAAATTGTAATAATTGTTATCTTTAAATTCTTTTAAAGCGTGTCCCCTCAACAGTTTTCCGAATCCACTCTTATAGATGGAAACGCCGATGTGGGTTGTAGCGAAAACAGTGATAGCGGCGACGAGGTGGGACTTGGAGCGCTGGCTGGGGGCAGGGCTGCCTGGTGGCGGCTTTGACTGGCGCCGGCGACCGCCGCGGCGTGTGCGTGCCGTTTATGAGCGGCTGGCGCGCGCGGAATTCTCGGAAGCGTATTGATTGCGTCGGCGGGGGTGGGGTGGCGGCAGCGACGGCCAAGGCGGCGGCGGGGCCGTAGACGCCGCCGCCGCCGCCGCCGCCGCCGCCGCCGCCGCCGCCGCCGCTACCACCAGCACCACCGCCACCACCACCGCCACCGCCACCTCCCCCCCCCCCCCGCCCGCCACGCCCATCGCCATCGCTACCGCCACGCTGCCGCCGCGCCACCGCCCCCGCCACCACCGTCGCCACCGTCGCCACCACCACCGCCATCGCCGTCTCCGTCGCTTGCTTTTCGACAGAATGTTAACTACCAGTGACAGCCGACGATGCCATTTGAAGGTTATTTTGGGACTGGTCAAAGAGGTTCTGAGAACCTCTCAGTTCTCCAGCGTTTAATTCCGAAACATGAAAACGATTTGTGAAACTGCTAGAAATCGTGGATTGATTCTGAGATAATATTCCCCGTAATTTAACATCAGTATGCATTGTCCAGTCACAGTTACCTAAAAATATAAAGTTAGTTTGGAAATCGAACGAATGATACCAAAATTGAGGAAAAGTGGAACGTTATTTTCAGACATTGATCGGTAATTTTTAGTTAAGTATCTTTGATGTAATGAATGATTGGAAATAAGTTGTAGTAATGGCATGTATTTTTGGTGTGAACCTAGGAATATTTCTTAATTAGGTAACATTTATAGCATGAATTGACCACATCGCAGTATCATTAATTTTAAATTCATATAGCAATTATAAAAATTGAAACCACAATTACAATGGGTTGGTAGATTTGAAAGAAAGTGATTAATACACGAAGGTATTTTTTGTTAACGCTAGTCCCACTACAGTTTCCACACCAATTTTCTTGGTTAAATGATTAAATTGTGGAGATTCGAAATAGTTTAAGGTGCATATTTCAATAACATTTTAGTTTAAAACAGCGATTGTATTTCAGCTAACGTATTAGTTGAAATTAACAAAAGCGTACTCAAGGGCGCTGATCCCTCTGCAGCCGAAGTTTGCAAAGTGAAGCGGTTTGACGGTGAAGTCTACTCTCAGCTCTGCTTTGGATCATTTCCCCAATGCGGTGACTGCGGCGGTGGTAGTGATGGGCACGTATTTGTTTCAAAGAATCTTACTTATTTAGATACTATATTTATGATAAGATAATGATGAAAATTCTTACGTTAAATATCCAATGAAGGAATTACAATTAAAAATGAAAAGGTTATTTCCATACTTTACTTGTGAAGAAAGTACTGAAAAGCGTGATTATAATTGGTCTGAAAAGGGAAGTGGTCTGAATTAGAATATTTCTGAATGGTTATGATTATGTAAAATGCATCCAGATACGTAAAAATTAAAAATAATACTCAAAATGAGCTTAACATGCTTATTCGAAGATATTTTGTATACTGATTCGAAGGTATTCCTAGCTTCTAAACTGCAGTTAACAAAATATGAAATTGAATGCAAATTTCAATTACACACTAATATTATTTCAATTACATAAAAATATTATTCAATGTATAATAAAGATTTCCAACAATACTAAGAATTTTCTATTTTTATCAATTGTGACAATATTACATATTTTATAAACATATTATATTATTCACGACATCGTAAAAACGCATGGTTACAAAATATGCTCGCCAGATCGTAAATCAAATCCTAGACCGATTTGCCGATTTGAGCACTCCGAAGCATATGAAATTGTCTACATTTCATACGTAGCACTATCTAAAACTCCTTCTGGAAGTTTACAAACTAGGTGATTTTTTATAAAAAAGAAGAAAATGTGGTTAAAATTTTTATAAAAAAATATTTTAATAAATTTATTACTCTATTTAAGAATTAAAAGGCCCTAAAAGTCAATTTTTTAAGCAATTATTACAAAGGTTCATATCGGAAGCAAAGAAATAAAATAAATACCATAAACTGATTCTTTTCTTAATTTAAACACAAACTTTTTTTCGCTGTGAATACTTACCATGTGGATATTTTAGCACCATATTTTAAAAATAACAATGTTTTCTACATCCAAACATTCGGAAAAAATCTGAGTCGAATTGCGAACTAAGGCTGGAACCCCCTCCTCCTTACTGTTAAACTTTTCACTCTTCTTAATATGGGCTTGATGGTTCAAAAGGAATATGATAAGGTTTTTCTAGACAATTTACTTGATAGTGTGCTCTGAAATATGTGATCCTCTCGATACATCGACTCATATGTATCTTTAATTCTTAATTATTTGGAATTTGAGTTTCAGTACTGAAGGTTATGGCATCAAGATCAAGGATGTCGTGGGGGCGAAGGATTAGAAGTGAAAATCGATTAACTTAGTAGTGCCCCAAACATGCTGGGATGTCAAATGGGCGCGTGGAAGAGGTTAACAATGGAAGTACACCTTTTCATTTGGACGTTTTCGAGTATTGTTGTTTTCAGTATAGGAAAGAGTAGCGACATATTGATAGCATCAGGACTTCTGTTCCTAATTACGTTGCAAAAACGATAATGCAGGTAGGATGCAGAAAATCGTAAAGTGACATGGCGTAATTCTCCAGTTCGTTTGTAGACTTGGTACTGAAGCGGAGGTGCATTTTGTAACCCATATGTGACCTAATAAAGACGGACGCGAATATCTCGGCAGAACGTCCGCCATTTACCTTGGTCATATTAAAGGGCACGTCGCCACGGATCTTTTAAAGATGCACGGCGTTTCCCTACCTATTTGCAAGTGGGCGGCAGTGGCTGCGGCGGCGGCGGCTGTGGTGCGTTCGCGGTTTAACTCCTTTTAGGAGGCAGTATAAAGACAGTTTCGCATCAGAAGTTTGCGAACTAAGTTGTTTACTCCGCAGCGTGCATGCCTGGGCGCCGGCAAGCTGCAGCGAGCGCGTCCCACCGCGTGGTGCGTCGTGCGTCGTGCGCGGTGCGGTGCTGAGACTTTTTTGCTCCTCTGGAGTTGGGGAGTTTTATGGAGTCCGCGGGGGTGCAAGCATGGGGTTCGGAGTTGTTAAATTGTTATAAGCGGGCACGCGTGCGCGCAGGTACCCCGGCGAAGGTGGCGTGTATGGGATCGTTTGGGGGTGGGGAGGATGAGAGCGATGATGACGCTGTTGCTACGTAGCTGCCCTCTCGTCCGATTTCTGTGTGGCCGAAGGGACGTGCAGACCGAATCGCTTGCCTGCTGGGGGAAGGGAGACCAGGTACCGTCTGGACAAACTGAGAATGGAGCAGGTGTTTCTATTCGCACCATATCTGCGTTCTGTACACTCAGTTCATCACGCAACACGAGTTGGTGAATACGTACTTTGTATTTTATGTAAGATATTTTCAAAAATTGTATGATCATTTTTGCGGAAAGAAATACAAGAAGTCTGGTAAAACGGATTTGGGGGCCATCTGATATCCATGATTTTACGTTGGATATCCCAAACAATGGAGATTTTACAAACTTACTGTAAAGATAATGGGTAATAATTCTTCTATGATGCTTTGTATTACTTTGGGCTGAAATGCTGTAAGCATGGCCAAGAGGTAACACAATGATTCACTCGTCTGCAACGTCTGCTGCTGCGCCCCAGCGAAATTAACGCCAGCCACACGACGAGTACGAGGGTTATTCCAGCTGTTCGTCCACGATAACACAGATGCACAGTTCGTAGCTCAACGAGCGGAATTCCCTTCAGTAATCGCGCGTCGCCGGCCGCCTTTACGCTCCACACAGCCGCTTGGCTGGCGGCGACGGCGCGCGTCACTTTGAGGCAACGCAGCAGCGCCGCCCCGTCGCGTCGCGTCGCGACGAACAAGGGCGCGCACGCTGACCGTCGCCTGGGGTTGGCAGCGGAGGCCGCCCACGCTCCCTCCGCAGCGCCAGAGACCCTGCGTGGTGGACAACTCTCGACGGCTCGTTGAAATAGCGCCGGGCGCGCCGAGCAATGGGTCGTCTAGCCTGGCTGGCCGTGTCTGTGTGTATGTCCCACGCATTAATTTCAGCGAACAAAGAGTGGGCTTGCGGGTAAACGCGACCGTTTTATTGCTCGGGGAACAACATCCACCCTCCCCGACAGCGGCGCGACGGCGGCGGCGGCGGCGGCGGCAGCCGCGCCCCAGACGGCGGGAGCGGCGCGCCAGCCAGCCAGACGCAGCGGGGGCAGGGGCGCGCGACGCCGGCGAGGGGTGGCTAGCGCCGCCGCCGCTAGGTGGGTGCGGTGTCTGCGGCGCAGAAGGCGGCGGCGGACGTCGACAAGAGGGTGCACACCCTCCTCGGAAACCGTCCTCGTAGTCGTCGTCTTGGTCATTGTTGACGTCGTTGTCGATGCAGCCACCACGATCGCCGCCTACCATTTGCGTCGAATGCGTAATTTCATTTGTTCCGAATACTGTATTGCGAGTGTCTAACGCCAAGCATTCCGTTGTACTTGACCACGGACGCGCACAGTTGCGTGCCTCGTCGTAGTTGCATCCTGTTTTCATTTCTTTGCCATCTTCATCGTTGCACTCTGCCATTCGTCTGCAATATTCTGATGGCGTAGCTGCCCGTAATGTCTATTTCTTTGCGTTTATCCATGCCCTAGCCAGTAATAATCAATCGCTGACCCTATCCTCTTCAATTCGCCTTATTTTACGGCGCGTTGTCCGCCACTGTCATTTTCGAGAGCTATTCTTTCATTATCACATTTCTCGCGCCCTCGCCACATCTTCATTTCTGTTGGCGTTACCGTACCTTTTGCTGTCCAGAAGTTATTACCTCATGTGTACTTCCATCACTGTGCACATTGCCTCTTTATCCCGAGGACGAGCCTGCCTACCTTGATTTCCGCATCTCTCTTTACCAGGAGACAGTCGAGCAGACGATGGTCTGACATCGCGATACCCCGACGTGACGTCACAAGTTAGCCGAACGAGCCTACTCCAGGCGGGGCGCGGGGCGACGGCGACGCGGTGATGGAGGGCGGGGGTCGCCGGGTGGATGCAGTCTGGCGCGGCTGCAATCGATAAAGCTTCCGGATGCACTCGTGGCGGCTGTGGCGGAGGGGGGGGCGGCGGCGGGGGCGGGAGGGAGGTACAGTCGCCGTCGCGCACGCCGTCCGTCTGCACGGCATCGACGTCGGCATCGCCGCCGGCGTCGCCGCCAGGCACCCTGTGAAGGGCTTTTCCTTTGAGGGGCCGCCAGGCAGACTGTTGCGATGCGCGGGATTCGTTTGCCTTTGTGAGTGCTCCTCGTTACTCTCATTCGTATGCATTCGTTGGGCCCCGGTGCCCTGCTTCTCATCTGTATTACCTGCTTCTTGGTGGGGTGTTCGTGCGTTTGTTTTTACGTAATCAAGTCTTTCACTGGGGTAAGCCCCGCTCATGAAATCGACCGTTTCAGGAACGGTAATACATAGGGGTTGTTGCGTCATCTTTTCTTGCGGACAAACTTTGAAGGACTAATATAGTTTAGAACGTTTTATGGATGTCGTCGATTACATTCTGTAGGTATTTCAATGTATTTCCGTATGTTTTATCTATTCAATTGCTGTATTAGTTTAATGTCTCAAGAATTTTAATTTTTGCATTTTAGGTATTTTAATACTCTTTTATTTAAATTTGACACAACTAATATCGTCATTACCTAACGCCAATATTTCTAAATGTGTATGCTACATGTAGTTCATTATTGAATCAATACTCTCAAAGCGATGTTATGAAAACGAATGCGAAATTGTGGCGTAGTTTCGGAGAAATTCACTTCGTGTCACTCAAAATGTGATTGTTCAACGAACGGTTCATTTAACTACGTTCGTTCCCGCTTACATAAACATTTACTCTTGTGTATGTGCGTCATCCACTTCCAGGAGTTCGTTCAGAGGCGGTGCATGTGCGCAGCTCCTCCGCTGCCATCGCGTGGCGTCGGTCGCACCGGCCGCCCGCCCCGCCCCTGCGGGGGCGCCGGCGGCGGATCGAGCAGGGCGCGCCGGCTCCTGTCCGCTTTCGTCCTCGAATTATGGGCGCATGCATATTTTATGTGGCGTCATCACTAATTCATTTTATCCCGAGATTACCGGGCGCGCCCCCCAGGGCGCCGTATTTCGCTCGCTCCGCGTCCCGGCGCCGCCGCCGCTAGCGCCGGGCGGGGCGCGCGCATAATTTTTGTGTCGTTGGAAGCTGCAGCCGCCGCTGCCATCCGTGGCAGCACATCGCTGCCTCTTGTGTTCCCGTCTTCCCACTCGCGTTCGTTCCGCGCGACCGCAACGAGCATTCTTCACACTTCGTTTCTCCATTGCTTCGCTTTCTGCGTTGCTCGTGTATATATTTTTTTCCTTCGAATTCTTTTCCAGTTTTCTTTAAGTTAGTTTCTCTTCAAAGGTATTTTGATCTGGTGTTATGTATTGCTGGTAGAACACTTGAGTTGATTTACCTGCCCTTAACTCAAGAACCCATCGAGTAAATTTGGTTTTCTATTCATTTGCCTCACCTAAACTCATGAGCCCAAACAATAATCCTGCTCTTGTAGTTTCGGTTTAACTTTACTTGTAGTTTCGGTTCAACAATTTACTTGACCATCTACAAGTAGTCATCTACTCGTAGTCATTTCGTTTCAACGTTTTCTCGTTTTGTATTGATCTCCGTTAATGTGTCCCGAAGTAACCAGTATCAAAAAAGTTGTATTGATCTCCGATGTAAACAATATCAAATCGTATGTGGAAATTGAGTGGAAGGGGACATACAGGCGGAGATGTTTCAAAGAAGTAATTCTGTGAAATCATTCTCATTACTCGAGAAAGATCGGGTAAATGGGTCACCACATACCTGATCCACCACCTTGCACAAGTAAATGAACTGTTAAAGATTACAAAATTATGTAAGATTACAAGAGAAATAACCGATTATGACGAGCAATAACACACATTACAAACCACTGCAAACTAAGACGCGAATTTTAATGCCATGTATTCTTGAATTCTTTTTCCGGAAAAATTATTGATTCAGCGCTGAGTATTGATCCAAGCTGCCGCAAGCTTTTACGAAATTCACCCATTTCCCTTGCCTTTCAATCCGTTATCGATTTCATCATCATCTTATGCAGCACGGATATTGGTGGAGATCATGTGATGAACAGAGTGTCCAGGCCATCCTGTGATTCCTCGCAAATCGAACTATTCGATCGATAGTTATTCAATGCTAATTACACTATTTTCTGAGCGTAGCAAGGGAGCGAGTTTATACCATAATGCTTTCTCGCCACTTTTACACCATAATGCACTCTTTCCTTGGAAGAAAACCGGATTAGCGGTTTGTTTTTACCTTGCAGTGTTTGGAGGATGATAGGATTATTAAGAGAAGCGAATAGAGATTATGAATGAAATGTTTAAATGTGACGTAGTGGTATGTAATATGTTCGAACAGGATGAGTGTGGTGATAGAAGTCAACCACGCCACAACAACGTGCCGGAAACACCGTCGCCTTACAGAGTCGAGCCAGCAGTCGTCGACTCCGCGCGCGTGGACACTGCTGCAAGTTCTGCTCAATCGAACCATTCAGAATTTTAAGAAATGATCAATTGGGTGCGATCACCTGCGCAGTTTCTACGTCGAAACGTTCATACTCGCAGTGCTTTTGCGAACGGCTCCACCCTTTCACCCTGAGACTTCGCCCGCGTGACAAGCCCCCCGGCGCGCTTCCGGCCGCTCGCTCTGTGCCACGTGGGGCGTGCGTTGCCCTCGCCGCTCGCACGCCCCCCCCGCCACCGCCTTGACGGAGGCGGCGCTCGTCTCCGTTCTCCCTCTCCACGCTCGCTTTTACTCACTTCTCACATCCCGATGTCATCTCTCTGACAGTACCGGGTTATTTTTACCTGCACTGGAATTCTGACCTTTTCCCCACATCAACATTCTCAGTTTGCTCTATTTGTTAGCCCAGTCTCAATTTGGAGGCATGTCTCTTTTCTTCTTTCCCGCTTTCCCATTCATTCTTCTATTCCCTCGTCCAATTTGTAATTCCTTTGATCTGCCCTCGTTTTTCATTCTGCTTGAGGGGCTTTCATATACATCAAATTGTCATTTTTGCGATTTCAGTCTGAAAATAAAATTATGGGGTTGTAATTAGATTAAAAATATACTGTAAATAATATTTATAAATTAGACTGAGAACGTTGGAAAAAGCGATATACATTTTTGAAACCAATATCAATACACCACATTGACAAAAAATCTTTGGAGGATGTACGCCGTGTGTGGACCGCCGGCGATGCACGCCGCGCCGTGCCGCGTCGCGCCGACAGTCGAACGCCGGAGGCGCGTCGCGCCCTCCGCGGCTTTCGTCGCCGCTCCGTCGTCGTTTCAATGGCGCTAATGGTGTGATGGATATCTGGGAGCCTCTCTGCGCGATCGATAGTGGCGGCTCCGCAAGATGGCGGGCGGCAGCGGCAGCGGCGGATGTACGGGGAGCGGTTGAGCCCAGCTCTGCCCCAACCACCACCACCACCCCACCACCACCACCACCCGCACGAACATTCCACCACATCCCCACAAACCCCCCACGAACACCATCCCCATCAGCATCCCCTTCCACCACCACCACCACCACCACCACCACCACCACCACCACCACCACCACCACCGCGCTCTTCAATTCACTCGGTCACGCCACACCGCGTCATGTACCGAGATAAACGAAGTCACTACGCCCGCAGTGTACGGAGAGATCTGGGCAACGGTGGGAAACAGAGACGGTGAAGAAATATTGCATGATGGCAAGTCTGCACGTAAAATGGAGAGTTATGAACAGATGCATTGAAACAAATGATCACATCTTAGGAATATCAGAGAAATTAGCGGCAGACTACACTTAAATAGTGGGGTGGCTCAAAATTGTAACATTTTTAGTGAGCTAGTCCTGAGAACGTTTTTTCAAAGCAATTGTCCACTGTCTATATTATTGACCCTGTTCACTTTATTCACTGGCCATATTATTATTGACCACTGTCCATAAATTGGCAACTGGCCGTATTATGTCCACTTATTATTTACTGACTACTGATTATACTACCATCACTAACCACTGTTCACTTATTGACCACTGTCGATCTTCTTTGCTACTATTCGCCACACTCCTGACCATTATTCATCGTTGAACTCGCTGTAATTGTCGCACCTACGATCTCACTATGGCGAGAAGTTTCCACAAGCTTCTATCTTTCGCTCTTCTTGACCTACTTGCCGATGTAGCTTTTATTTCATGCACCGAGTTCTTTGTAATCCCACTTTCCTTTTCCCTATTCTCGATCCCATATAGTATCGATGCCATTTCTTTGGATCCATTCGTAATCTGTGACCTGCCCATCTCCATTTAATTTTCCTTGCCTCTCTGTATACATCTTTTACTTTCGTTCTCGTGCGAAGATCTTAATGTCTTATCCTGTCTCGGATAACATTACACTACAATAATAATAATAATAATAATAATAATAATAATAATAATAATAGTACAGTGATGAGAATTTGAGTATCCTTAAGTATCATCGCGATAATCAACTAAATGTTCCCTAATTTTTGTCGGAGGGGAAAAGGGGAAGAGATCAGCGACAGATAAACGGAAGAGATGGCGACAACGACGATGACAAGTAAGGGAGTGCATGAAGATGAAAGATTCGAAGCAAGACGAAGGGGCTAGGGGAGGTTCGGAGGCACCTGCGGTATCTCGTGCGCCGTTCTAAGCCACGCCACGCCGCGCCACGGCGCACGCTGAAGTCAAGGCAGTTCCTTCTCGGCATTAATCCGCTCTCTCTCTCTCTCCTTGCTATGTTTATCCCCTAATTTAGCAGCCTGGTCGCGGGAGAAAACAAAGAAGCAACGGGCCGCATGCTGCGACCTTTTGATGTGCATTTGCTTCGTTACCATTTAACTAAACGCGTAATAAGTTTTTTAATTATAATTATGTCAGAACGAGTTGCGAAAATTGTGATAGTTATGTAATTTAAAAATATATTTTAGGTTAAAGAGAAAGTCGAATCTGAAATGCAACTCCTGAAATGCAGAAAGTTGTTAAGCTGTTTGTGCGCTCTTCGTATGTTCTCGATGTTGTGTTTCTTAGGAATTGTCAAACAGTTAAAAATTAACTGCGCGGATGTAATTAAGAATGTGTAGTGAGTGTTGGAAAATTGTTTGCCGTCGCCTTCGCTGAGTAGCGCCACGCACAAGGAAAACGGATAGACGTTCTCGTCACTACGTCGTTGAGAAACGGGGGCGAGGAAAGTAATCGAAAAGTAAGGACTGCAAGGAAAGAAAACAAGGCATGAAAATTGTTTAGAAATTCAGTTTTTAAGGGCTGGAGACATCTCTACTGACAATATGTGGAAGTGTTCGAATTGGAAACTCCCGGTGACACCGAAAAATAATGCGATTATAGAATGGTAGGAAATATAACAAAAAATAATGCTTCTAGTGCACTCATCCTTTCTATATTTTTATTTGTCATATTTGTGGGAAGAATAAAAATCATTTCGTTTTTAATACATTTCAAAAAAATTAGAATCAGTAGGTACTATTAAAATGAATTTTGCCTTTGTACTACTAGAGAACAAATCTAGAATTTTAACAGATTTTGAAGTGATTTTATCATTAACAAGTAAGCGAACGTACAATTTGTTTCTTATGATCTTTGTCAAATACAGTTAGAGACAAACCGGTAATTTCTAATTTTTGGAAAGTGTAACGAGTTGTTTTTCCTGAGCATGATTTGGCGACCTGAGAGGCTCGTGGCGCTGGTCGCAAAGGACCCCGGCGCCGCGCCGCGCCGCCCCGCCCGGTGAGAAGCGCCGAGAGATTTTTTCGCGGGCGAGCGATCGCTTGCGCCCCTTGAGCTCATCAGCGCCCCAAGTCGGAAATCGCATTTGGGCCGTGACAGTTCCATTTCGCGGCTCGCCGGCTCCCGGCGCCCAGCGACACTGACGCGGACGCCGCCACGCCCACTTCCCTCCGCAGTCGATGACCCCCGCGCCGCGCTCCGAGCCGAGTGCATTCATCCAAAGAAGGCGGAGAAATCCTCGCGTTTGTTCGTGGAGGAGAAAGTTATTTTTATTCACTGATAGCTGCAGGTCAACGAGATGAGATGGAAGAAATACACGAATAACATTATGTCGATATACGAAAAATATTATTTGCGGGCTCGGTTTCCAGTCATTAATATAAGATTTCTGAGTTTTGGCAGTACTCTTGCATTTTAAATAAAACCTTTTTCCAAGCGTATCCTTAGATTTCCTAAAGATAGCGCAAATAATAGTTTTTTTTATCATTTATAGAATTACGTTCAAATGAATGAAAAAAAACTTATTTTTTCTCTATTTTCTGCTTAAGATAAATTTAGTTTTTCCAGATGACGCTAATTCGTAATTTCAGAAGTTTCACATTGACGTTAATTATATCATTGAAGAGAGGAATTACGGTACTATATTGCAGTTATTGTGAAATTGGGAAAACATACCCTAAACTCAAAGTGTTGGAAATGAGGCCAAGCAAGCTTTGCCCGTTGGTTGGAGCAGCGTAACTCGTAAGTTAGTTCACCAGCATCAACTGGAGTGTGCAGAAGTCCAGGAGAGCTACCACAGACTAGTTACGCGAACGATGGTCCCCTGTCGAGGCAACACTCGACTCCACTCCGCAGTCCCGACGGAGTTCGGCGAAAGAGCGCAATGAGATAAATAAGGCGTCGGCGGAAGACGCTGCTTGCGAAGGGGAGGTGGCCATGCACTTGTGCACTTTGCGCGGAAAAGAGTGGAACTTGTGTATACCGCACGGATGGGGACGGAGTCGGGGGCGGGGCGGTTGAGTTGCGGCGGCGAGTCTCCAGACGCCGCCGCCGGGGGCTGCAAAACCCGTAGGGCGATGGGACGTCGCCAACCTGGCCAGACGCCGCCTCCGCCGGCATCTGCGAACGCCAGACGCCGATGTGAGATACGACGCAGGCCAACGACAGCAGATCCACTGCACTCCCTCGGGGGCGGAGTTTCATTCTCGCGAATAAGTGATGGCAACAAAACTTATTTAAGGTTGTTGTAGTTTTACAAGAGCGGGCTTGCATTACCATGATGAATATCTTTGAACAAATGCGTAACTCTCGAGTTTTTCGTCTTAAGACGTTACAAAAAAGGTTGGATGTATTTCTTGTTCCCGCGGCTTTAGTCTCCTCCCCGCACCCAGCGTTGATGCACGACACGGCGGAAGTGTAGAGTCATGGAGCGGGGACTGAAATTACGGTCGGAGGACGCAGGAGAGGTGCGGATGAGGGGAGCGGGGTGGGGGATGGGCGTGGCGCTGCGTAGAGCTGCCAAGTGGGAGGACCGCCCACTCGTGTGCACTGCGGCGAATTTGTGAGGCGCCGTTCCACGAGGTCTGCTGCTGCCGCCACTGCACTGGCGCTTGCGGTTCCGTAGTTTCACGAGTGCAGCAGAGTTCTCGTGCGACGGCTCGACGCAGCGCGGCGCGCGCGGTCGTCCTCCCGTACTGGATATCCCCTCCCTGTTCCTGACCTCCATGCACTCCGGAGCGCGGCAGACTGTCTGCTTTTACGATATCGAGGTACTTCCCAAAGTCTGCGAATGTAAAAATCTCGGCTTTATTTCTAATTTATGCCTCGCAGGTCGTAATAAGGCTAATGCGCCCCCTTGCTCGACCTCGTTTCGCTGACGACGTCATCGTCGCCTGCCTCAGTCACCTCGGCTCCCGCCACCGCTCCCTACTCATCTTTCCTTTCTGCGTTCCGATGAACACTCTCTTGCCATAACTACTGCATCACTCGATGTTGCCCTTGTTCTACTGAGACTTTGCGAATTTCATCTTTACCAATCCCCATAACACTGCCAGCGATCTTTGCGAGTCTCCCATTCTCTCGACTTGGCTGAATCTGCTCTGAGACTCACGTCACAGAGCTTTGAGAGATTTGTTTCGCATTGAGCATGATAACGTTTGACATGAGGATCTAGATTGTGGTATCGCTGTTTGCTCCATTTCAAGTCTGCGTTTCTTGACACAAGAATCGTGCAACCAGTACGGACCACACATTTCTCTCTTCTCTCGACTCAGGGTCTTCATACCTTGAGTATCACCTCATTTATTTTTCAGTTTCACTTCTTTAAACTTTCTTCATCGTACGTTTCTTTCTATATTCCCTCCAATATAACTTTTGCTTTCCGACTTGCTTCAATGCTCCCCCCCCAATTTTTTTCAGGCAACTTCATGATTTTCGCATCATCTTCTCATTCCCTTCCCGACCATCCTGTCCCCCCCCCCCCTACCTCATTTCTCATTTGGCTTCTATTCTGCGCCTCCAGCTTCGCATTACTCCCCCTTTGCCCCCTTCTCCATCTCACCCCCATCTGCCTTCCCCTTCCCACTCTCCTCCCGCCTCGTTCCAACTCGTCCCCTTCCGCTGCGGCTGCGTTTGCACGCGCGCCGCCAGATGCAGCCGGCCGCGCCGCGCCGGGCTGGGCCCGGGGCCGCCATCTTTCGCTTTCATTGCGGTGTCGAGCGGCCGTTTCGCGCGCTTGCGCCGCCGCGGGTTTTACTTCCCATTCACTCTGCTTCCCTGCGAAATTCCGCGCGCTGACTACGGCCTTAAAAGCGGAAAATACGAGTATGGCTGCTCTGATATACATACTTAGTAAAACGGCTCTTCAGGCATTTTGCTCTTATTTATGTTACACGTTGTGAAGTGACTTCTCTTATTCTTTGGGATGTCGGCTCTCCCTATTCGCCACTTTTCACGCACGGCACTTTTATGAGGACCAGCAAAGCTGGGATTTCGCATACGAATGAAGTGTAATGGACCCGTCATTTCGTCTTTTGGGAATCCGTTCTTCGTGCTTTAACGCTCTTTTGTTGAAATACCTCGAAGCAGGTTTACGGTTATTTTTTGTTACTCTAGAAGTGTTGCTGCCATTTGGTTTTCATTTAAGAGAATGCATTTTAGTCAAAGGATTATGTCTCCAGTTGATTGTAAGTTGTCGACGTTCTTATGTTGTGTTTTTTCATGTTCGTACATAATTCTTTATTACATAGAACCGACCTATAACGTTCGTGTTTTTTTTCATTTATACTCTCTTTTATACTATGTGAAGCTAGAAATTACAATACTATCTGCCGATATCTAGGTGGTACACGCGCTTAAATGTCGATACCTATTGGTTACTACGGAAGATATGAAACCAAGTGAATATTTGGTTAGAACTGCTTAGTTCTCTGTATTTTTAACTATCTTAACTGACTGACATCAACAATAGTTGTGGATAAAGTTAATAAGACAACGAATAGATATGATTAGAATAAATATAATAGAATAGAAACGAACAGATATGATAGAAGAAACGAATGAATGATGCTCAAAGTCGATCTGATCAATATGCCAGGTTATTTGTTGGGCCGCGCGATAGAATGTATTTCTCTTCGAGAAATGGGGGGGGGAGGTGCAATTTCCGCGATGTGCCTTAGAGCTGCTTCGCGGTGCTGCCCCTTGGGCGAGAGCACTGGTGCGTGGGCGTTGACAGGCACGCGGGGACGGTCCCACCTGCCCGGGGGCGGGGGTGGGGAGCGGGCGGCGGCGTGCGGTTTCCAGGGCAGCGAGCAGGCAGCAGGCAGCCCGCGGCGCACCGCTTCGTGCCTCGGGCGCCGCCGAGCGCATTGGCCGCGCCGCCGTAATGCACCGATGCTGTCGGCGGTCGCTCCCCCCGCCCCCGCACGTGTCTCTCTGGCAGCTTCCGTGGGCGTGGTTTATGCGCCCGCCCTAAGTAGGCCGCTGCTTGCGCCGAGCAGACGGAAGGAGAACTCCGATACGCGTAACACTCGATGACTAGCTGCTTCAAAAATATACGAGGGAAAGAATATGACATGGTTAAATAGATAACGGTTTTTTTGATGGTGGTTTTATGTTTAAAGATGTCCAACCTATTCATTGAAAGCATTAAAAAGCAATTATTATATAGTCTGTACTGTTAATTTATTTTCCTTGGTGTGGTTTTGCGCTTGACCCTACTGGATACATGGTTTACGTCAGAGGCCTCTGTCCGCAGTTCCCACCATGCACATTTCGTGCAGAATTACATAAGTATTTGGAGAATTGTTGGGGAAATAAGTACTGATTTGTAAATGAAACGTGTCAGAAAGGTACATTTCTTCAGTTTTACCTAACTCGAAGACCGTGGGAATATGTTGACCGGCCGGTCTCATTGTATCCGCTCCTCACTACATCATTCATCACGCTCATACGATTACGACTACACTACTCTTTATTTGTATCTTGCAACATTATTTGCATTTGTGAATCACTTGAAATAATTAATACCTTATTTGTTACATTTCTCCAAATCATTACAACCTACAAATTCTGCAGTTCATAAGTCTTAAACCCAAGTGAAGTTTCAGTGTGCCACGCATCCCTTTGCGTAACTTCTTTACTTATTTTATCTTCTTTTTTTTTATTATTTTTATCTTTTACACTGTTGAATGCAATACAAAATTCGTACTTCACGAAAATAAATTCCTTGTCCAAGAACACCTTACTTGAGCAAAGAGACTATATTCAAGTTGTGAACTACTTCGCTGTCATACTGATTAACGAAACTGCACTACTGAGAAAAAATATGGAAAAACTGTACAGTCAACCTTTAATTTATTTATTTACATGCAGTACAAAGTTCACACAAACTAATATTAGTGGCTTATGAAATTAAAGTGCGTAAATATTCAGTTATGAGACTTACAATGATTCTGTCTAATAACAGTTGATAACCTCTTTATTTTATACCATATTCACTTTGAAACTATAGTAGTATTAAGGAATAAATTTCTCTTTTTAGACGCCAGGGGCCAGCGATCTTAAGCCTGTTGATAGTCTTCTCGTTGGCTTCGCATTAAGCTTCTGCAGATGAGTTCTTATTTGGCCATTTTCTACCGAAATTAAGAATGTAAATGGAGCCGGTATCTCCGACCGGCGGCGGTGGCAGCGGCGAGGGCCGAAATAACGCGGAGCTTCTGGGTACGATGAGGTCGCCCGCAATCTCGATGCCGGCGGATCGATTTAATTTCAGACACGTTTTAATTATTTTGTTCCGCAGCCGCACTTTAATACATGCATAACGCGTAATGGTTTTATTCATGAGTCGGCGGTGCGGATCCCGTGCTGCGGGCGGGTCCCGCCGCGGCGGGACGCGCCGCCACTGTGTCTGCAGCGCTGTGCGTCTAGCGGCGAACTCCCCGGGTGGAATGGCCCGCGCGAGGCCGGGCGCGCGCCGCACGATTCAGGTGAAGCGTGGTGCTCGGAATTTGGTTTTGGACCGCGCGGCCTGTGCCATATTTCAACGTTTCTCTGGCGATTTTGTCGTAAGATTACATGTAATAAGATAAAATCGACGTTTTGTTTAAGAACGTAAAATAGGCACATAGACAAGGTTCTAATTCGTAATTTGACGAGTATTTAGTAGGTTTCTTAGATTGAAGAAACAAATCTTCCGAGGAGCGTTTTATTCATTTTATGGCAGTGATTTGTTTCAGAGGCTCCTTATGCATTATTCTAACATGTGAAATAAAAGTTCAATGATTAACTTAATTCACAAAGATTAACTAATTACATTTGTTTTATTAAATTCGGAGCACGAATACTTACATCTCCTATTTAGGTTCGAAGAGCGAATTGTTTGTATTAGCTTGAAGCTTTTATTCGAATTTACCGTTCTTTAAAAGCACTTTAGTAAAATTTGAAAATATGTATGATAGTATTCCGTTCACGCTTCAGATTATTGGGAATTGCATAAGCTAACATGCGGGTTGTTGATCAAACTTTGCAAAGCGTGCGATAGTTCCTGTTCCATAATCTCTTCATTCCATTGGACATCGCACACGATGTACTCTATGGTCTCTTGATACGACAATAAATGTAAATATGCCAACAATCATTAGCTTCAGCAAACAAAGTGGAATGCAGGTAGTTCCGGCATTGGCCAAACGGTGTACCATGCGAATGACGATAGTGGCGTCAATAGACAGAGAGGCATCGCGTCGTTCAGGAGCGTATTCCGAAACCAAACGTGCAGGTTGCCCGGCGGGCAAGTATTTTAGGGGATTCGGCGCCAAGGCGAAGGCTGAAAGAGGCCGATGCCACCTGCCGGGCGTCCGACGCGGCGTGGCGCCACCGCTGTGGCATGGAATAGCCTACACGAGGTATTGATTTTGTGATGAGTCGCGCGGGGATGGGGTGCGCCGGGGGCGGGCGCGGAGGGGGAAGCCGTCGGCGAGGGTGCGAGGCAGGGAGGGGGGGGCAGCCCTCGACCGCGAGCTTTTGCATCGCAGTGCCCGTTCCGCCGCGGGGCGCGGCGCGGAGAGGGCAGGGTCGCTGTGTGGAGCGCTGCGGGGGGAGGACTGACGCCAGAGGGGGGTGCGCCGGGGGCTGACCTTTACGGTGTGGCTTCTCCCACCTCGCGCGCGGCCGGCGCCGCCCGGCCCCGCCCGTCCCCGCCGGCTCTGCCCGCCGCCGCACCGCTCGATTGTGACGTGGCGTGCCGCTGCTGCTACCGCAGCGGCGTGACCGAGCAGTATTTGCGGGGCATTATCGCGAAGAGCCAAACGGTTTGATAACTCGTGCGCCCGCGCTTGCGGCGGGTGACCGCGCTGACATCGCTTGGCAGGACCGTTGCCGCTCCCGCGTTCGGCCTCATGGCCCCGCAGCATCGTTACGCCTCCCCGTCCCCGTCCACGCCCTCGTCTGCGCGCGAGGGCGGATTGAATCATACTGCGAAACCCGTTCCGTTTGCGGTTGCCGGTCGCTCTTTGCAGGTGCGGGTTCGAATTATCTGCGGCGCCATTACTCACTGCGATAGCCGCCGCTTCACTAAGTGGGAACGATCTGTTTGAAAATGTGTGCGCCGGCGAGGTGGTTTTGGGCCCCGCAGCCGCGGCCCACCCTCCGCCACTTTTGCGTTCTTGCTCCACTCGGCTGTCCTCATTCCCGTTTGGGTCCTTTCGCGCCTCCTCAGACCGTCACAGTCCGCCCCCTGCCGTTACAGCTCATATTTCCGCATTACATTCCTTGCTCTCGCATTGCTGTATCAGTTTCCGGTACAATCAATTCGTATGTTTCTCTTTGAATGAACGGCGTTTCCACTTCCGCCTCCATTTCTCCTGCCGTCCTTTGCATGTGGGAACCTGCCGTCCTTTGCATGTGGGATGCTGTGCGACGTCGACGCGTCCCTGTTATCTGCCCGCGCGTTAATTGAAAAGGTATTTGCTCTTTATAGCCGCAAACGGGAGCAAACCGGCTTCGTCATAATTACTGTGCGGGACGCGGGGATAAAATTGTTCCGAGTTAGCAGCGCTCTCCGCGACAAAGCGCTGCCCGACGCCGACGAAGGCGGGGGCGAACGAGGTGAAGGCGTAGATGGTGGAAACGGAGATGCCGTAGGTTGGGTAGGAGGCGTTCGCGGTCGGGACATAGGGGCGGGTGTTGAGGCGACGCGGGTATGTGGAGTCGACAAGGGCAGCGCTTGTGGGCAAATGTTGTGTGTGTGTGTGTGAGAGAGAGAGAGCGTACGTAATTTTCAAGATTTCTTTCAGACTCGTTTTGAGAAGACGCTTCATAATTGACTCTACTGTCTGTGGGCTTTGGTATCGTCATTAATATTTTACTGAACGTTCGTAATTTGTAACGGTCTTACTGAAGAAAGATGGGAACTGGAGGGAGGTCTTGTAAAGTCTAGGAACTATTGTTTGTTAAAGGGAATGGATTGCGCCCTACCACTTTGTTCTTTTTATATAACATTTTATTTGGTGTAGTGTTTCACAAACTTCACTGTAAATAGTTGTATAAGAAAATACCGTAATGTATGAAAGAAGGAATGTTCAAATGTGTTTCTGATTAAAAAAACTAGATGAAAATATTTTTAATGGCATTTCTTGATTGGCGACATTATACATGGTGTATAGTTTAACTAGCACACGGAGAACACCACTATGATCTGAAAGAGTAGGAAAATATGACGATGGCACTGCACAATGTGACATGCTGCTTTCGGAATAACACGAAATGAAAAGGATCTTGCAAAACGACGACGTCCGCCTACTAGAACGAAGTACAATCCTTGAAAACAAATTGCGTATCAGGGACTTAAAAATATAATTAATTACCTGTCAAGTGAGTAGAGCAATTCCGTCTTTTCTTTTAACGACTATGTATGTGTCAACGGCCAAGCAATATATTGACGAACGGGAGATTAGCTTGAACTGCGCGGGACAGCGAAGGACAGACAAGTTGCGAGAGGGATCTTCGAAGGCCATGAAATAACATTCCAAGGTATAAAACCGTTATATTTATTTTGACGCAACTATATTCGCATCCGCGAAGGTCACATGACATACTGAAAGAAACCCTACTCTTATGGCAAAATAGAAGCTCACGACCGACATCCTCCGTTCTACACGCTCCAATGTTTCGGAGATGAGGGTGGTCAAAGGGCAAACGGTTTTCAGTGTTGCGTCAAGGTGTGGGATAAATGCGCGATTAAGAAAGGTAGAGTTTTGATATCGCGACATCACCTGTTCTCCGATGTGGTCCACAGTTTGTCCTCTCCCGGGAAAGCCTTATTGAAAGTCTCCGTATGCTGCTGTGAGCACGTCAGTTGGTTTTTTATTTACATTCTTATGAATTTGCAGTTGCCAATACAATTATTGTTGGTCTCTGTAACTATCAACCATACGTTATCACATACCGTGTGCGGGTAAAGTAATGCACTCTGAATGAAAACTTAGCAAAGTGTGTATGTGTAAAGTGCGTATGATTGCTTGAGGCTCAGAGACATTATTTCTAAATAATTCACTCAACTCAAAATAATTCGCTCAACTACATTATTTATAAATAATGTATTTTTATGAGATAACATTGCGCAACGTTCGTTTGGCCGATTTTATCAAAATATGCCAACTGATTTACTTTGAAGCGCCTGTAATGCATTTCAACCCAACCCGTTTGACGCTGCTGTCGAGCGGGCGGTGTCGTGCGCCTGCAGGCAGTTCCTAGTCGGTTCGAGCGAACCCTGCGTCGCGTCGCAGAGGGTTATTGTAAACGCCGTGTGCAGAACTCACTCTACTTTTGACAACGCTTCTTCTTTTGAACCATACAGGAATAGATAAGCCGTGATGGTTGCGATCTACAGTGATGAGGCTATGTTTCATTAACAAACATAAATCAATCTCTTGACTAAACGAAGTGTGTTTCTGCTGGCAGGTGAATATCAAAATAGTGTAAATGTCAAATATATTTTCGTTCATACGGCGGAATCTTATTTAGTGGTATAGCAGTCTTTGAGTTGGTAGATTTCAGTTTTCACAAACCGTTCTCTTCTCGCCACTAATTTTGTCGTGTCTCTTTCATTATATTTGCTCATATTCCAGAATCGTCAGGACTCCTACGTCTGAAGACACTGACGTGCCTGTGATTGGAGGTCTTAGTGTTCGGGACCCGACGGTGACAGGATTTTCGACACTAGCTACATAGTTGAGTCGCATTTAGTCGCTGCCTGAAGGAGAATTCTGGCACCCGGCAGCTCTATCGGCAGTTTTCCGTGGTTCCTCCGATCGTTACCAGGCGAATGCCAGTTTAGCATGCTAACCAACGGGCCGCGGATCGCTCACGATCTTTCCTTCTTGTTCCTTGTCCGATTCTCATTGCTTATATACACACCTTTATGTGCACTATACTACCACACGTCGGGAGACCAGAGCTTGCTCCGGCTCGGGCAGAATCTCCCCCGCTGGTAGGAGAAAACTCCGCTGGCCGTCATGTAGGTCATTGCCGGATCTCCCCGTCCACCCGGGATATATCACTGCCACCTTCCGAGGGAAAAAATGCACATCACTTACGGGACTAATGACAGCCTTTGACGTGCTCGCAAACACAAAATAATAATAAATCAATCTCCCTAAATTCTCTCACTTCTGATTCTCTGGGTAACATACTCGCAAAACAATTTAACAAATATCTGTAACTTTCTGTGTTAGTACTGCCAGTTAGGCATACATCCTTAAAACCATAGTTCTCTTTCTGAGGCGCCCTGTTTTAAATTGAGGTACTCGTTTTCAAATGTATCGTTAATTAGTCTTCACTGTGGGACGTAATTCCTCGAATCGGTACCCATTCCACATAGCCTTGCATCATGTACGAACATTAAGAGGCAAACAAATATTTAAATTGGTAGCGAACGTTATTGAACAATTTGGCTTTCATTATAATTGTTAAGGCGAGCACAGGAAAGTTGTTTCTCGTGAATTGTTTTTACTTTCCTGAGTTTTCTCGTGGCTGTGATGATTGTGCTTCATCGGCATATTCTTGTTTCTTCTTGTTTTTTACATGATTGACTTAGGTTACTGATATGTTAATGCTTTTATTTCTAAATATGTTTCCTAAATCGTAACTTAAAAGTTAATATTAATAATATATGTTTTGTGAAAAAGTTAGTTTAATAACACAGTACATGAATCGACGCGATATTATCGCGTCGTTATAAAAGGTGTGTTGGTTGCAGGAATAAGTTGAAAGAAAGGTCTTGCACACAAAGAAGTCCAGATACAAATAGGATAAGGCAGGTTGGCGATGTGGTGGCGACGGCGTCGGCTGAGGGAAGCGCAGTGGCCGCTTGCTGTCCCTACGGGGGCTGTGTCGCCCGTCGATTGCCTGGGGATGTGGGGCGACACAGCGCGGCCGGCGGCAATAATCCGACTGCGCCACCCCTGCGCCCTTTCCACTGCCTCCCCGCCACCCCCGCCGCCGCCCCCGCCACCACATCACCCAGCTTCGTCCGCGACGCCGTTTGCGCCCGCCGCTGCTGCCGCTGACGTCACTGCCTTCACCTCCGCCTCCGCTGACGTCACCGCCGCTGCTGCAGCGGCTCCGCTTTATGGGGCGCCGGGAATCTCGAGTGCCCTCACCCGGGGTGCGGAGGACGGGAAAGGAAAGGAAGCCGCGCTCTGGACGGCGAGGCACGGCGTCAGGACGTAACCTTGCGAATATAAATATCACGCGAAAAGCTTTGGAAAGAATTATCGAGATATTTAAAGAAAAATATCGGTGTAGTCAGATTCCCAGGGCTCCAGTTGGTTGCTGAAGGGTGGAAGTCATGATGAAAAGAATTTGATACCTGAGGGATAAATATAAAACAAGGGCAAGTATTTAGTAAAGAAAATTTATTAAGAGCAAAAAAATTTATCGTCTACACAACTCAAGCATACTAAGAATGAAATAAAACATCGAACTATGCACCGTATACCCGACATTTCGGAACGAGGACATTATTAAAAAAGTGTTCATGTTGTTAGTGACGATAGCAAGCACGTAAGGAATATAAAATATATCTTTATGTAAGGAATTTCGAAATATTTTACAGAACCAGTGGTAAAATAACTAATAGCAATGCGACTAAGAAAAAAAAATGGCGTTCCGTTTTGTGGCCTAGGAAGCTTTCATACTGAGCAATTGGCAATGGCCAGGGACGCGGTAAAATGTGACATTTCCATTGCGGTTGTAATTATACTCGCGAGGCCGGGTGTAATGGTTGGTGGAGCAACATATATCTCTCTTTTAGGGAAAAGTGAGGAGCAACACATTCTTATGAGGGCACACGGGAGTGCTTCTTGCGGTGGGATAATAATCACATGCTTTATTGCCCTAAAATACAACGACTTGGAAATACAGTTTGGATATCCTGTTAGGAGAAAAATAGAATTAATGGCAAGGTCAGATGAAGGTACTTTTGAAAAAAAGTTTTCGTACATATTCCAGATATTCTGCATAATGTTTCAAGTAAGTGTATCTTTCCGAAATTCCATTTTCAGAAAATTTGATGATATAAAATTGATTACAACTTAACGTTAAGAAACATTTATTACAGTAGCGCTTACCGAAAGGGTGTTTTAACATCGAAACTTTTCAGAGAGATTTATTTACTTTCACAGACATTTTTTTTATTGTCAAGTACAGGTAAAGGGGCTTTCGATTAAAAATAAGAAAGTAGACCGCGTAAACGGTATTCACACAGACTCCTCGCCTGCGCGACCCAACCCGAGGCAATCCTAGGGCAAGTAAGGACACCTTCCGCTGCCTGGGAGGCGGATCGCGGGCAATGAGACATGCGAAGGACGCAGCGGGCGCTAAAGCCCCGTGGCACACCACTCCATTTCAGCGTTTGCGAGACGCGAGTGGGTGAGGACCGCGCGCGAGATGTTGCGTTGCTGGCCAGAGCTAGGGTGGGCAGGGAAGCGTTAGCCGAGGGGGACGCTCCTTCCACTCATGGGCTCCTCGAGCTCTATGAGTGAATTGAAATGATTGAAGGCGTTGTCATTGTCAACAATACTATTTATTTCAATAAGAGCAGCTTTCGATGGCTTAGCCATCATCGTCAGTTTTCTAATACAAGAAAAATATAAAATTAGAATTAACAGAGTTACATAATTTAAAAAAAATCTTAAGAAATGAAAGGAGAAGAATTAAAGAAAAGAAAGAATGAAAGAAAGAAGGGGACGGAGAGTTAGATCTTTTTGTATTATAGTAGTTTTTTTAAATTTAAGCAAGAAAATGAATGAAATATACATATACAACTTTGAGAGAGAAAATACAAAAAAGTAAGTTGAGCCGTTTCTGAACGGCTTCAATCATTTCAATTATGTAATTGTCAACTACAACTCACCACTAAACCAATGAGCTGTATGAGGTTTGGATTCTTTTATGTCCGTTTGCGCGCCAAGAAAACTCGTTATTCTAAAAGTTTAATTGGGGACGCGCGAGTCTACTGCCTTTCACGGCCTGGACGCGGGACGTTTGTTGCTACAGAATGTCTTGAATTTATTTAATATGCCAAGATTTGTTTTATAAAATCTATTGCCTTTTTTGGCGAGGGATTGAGAGAAGAATTTTTGCTTTGAATTTGTTTTAAAATTGAATATTGTGTTCAGATAGATATTTAAAAATTAACTTGTTAGTAATCATGATATTTAACACGAATTTTGGAATTACTGTATAATAGCATATAAAAAAAGTGAAGAAGGATGTGACTATATCTGTTTCAAACATTTATATCACATCTGTAGAGAAGTGTAAATGTGCCATCAATATTACATTTTTCAAAGAAAAAAAATAATAATAAAAATCTTGGTATACACTTCTTAAATAGTGGAATTCGTAACTCTTTGAGTTGTCTTGCAATACTTGATACTATAATATTCTCCATAGATTCGTAGTTTGGTTCGGGAAATTATGTTGTTTGGCGCCGCTTATGAGTTTGTCAATTTAATTGCTTCATTAAATTTTTACATGAATGCTTGATACATTTTCCCTCTTCATTATATTGCATTACAACGAAACCCTTCCAGACTGGCGGAGGCCCTAGTTTGAGTTCTCTCTTCGTTTGTGCCGAGGCAAACTCCGGCCTTGCACTTCTGCCTTTGTGGAAATGCGCCCCTTCGCGGACGCTGTTTCTGAAATTAGGTTGTGTACGGGCCTGCGCCGTAATCCATTTCCGGGTTTATACAAATGTAATTCCGTTCTTCTCTCGTAATTAAACTTTCAAGCCGTCTAAGCGTATTACGTAATTATAGAAAACATTCCCAGCTATGCGGACGCGGCGCAGCGTAACTTTTTATCGGCGCTCCCCCGCCCCTCCGTCTGCTCTCTTCACTGGGTCCCGCGGCGGCAAAGCGAGAAGTAAACTTGCAAACACGATCGATTATTGATTACTATTTGGGAAGCAGACGGACAAGTTTGAGGAGGAAACAAATGGGGCGGGGTTCGATTGTGCTCTGGGGGAGAGGGCGGGGCAGTGGCGAGCGGGTGGGAGGGGTCGGGAGGAGCGAACGCTTCTAACTTGGGCGTCGACGGCGCCGGCCCTGCAGCTCTGCGCGCCTCCCGCTTCGCTGCTTCCGCAGTCGCCCCGCTCCAAAGCTCCATTCCAAAAGACTTGCCAAAAGTAAAAAAAAAAAAAAAAATAATAATTTTTGTTGTTGAGAATTTGAAAGCTTTTCTCTAAAAAAACTATACGTTACTAGAAAGGAACGGGTATTGTAATAAAAAGCAAAATATGTACATGTACAATAAATGTAAGTATTTTTCAAAATAATTGAGGAATAATAGAATATAAGTGTAAAAAATTCATTGTAGTGGTTAAGGTTTCTCCGTACAAGCACTTAAAATTTGGGGACACGAAACGTCGTCGATCAGGTCTTAAAACAGATTCCGAACGGCTGAGAGGAAGTTCTATTTCTACAGAAGTAATCTGTATTACTAATTTCGTACGCGCGCAGAAAATGAGAGGCGTTAGCAGCTTATGGTCATGTAAGATGTATCAATGGTTTTCTAAGATATCTACATATAGGGAAAAATACAAGAACAATAAAGCAGTTTCCAATTCGCTGAAAAATACAAATACTTCATTTTGTTATTTATTTTATTCCCATACTGCGGGAAGCGACTCGTTTCTTATGCTTGGTGCGTCACTGTTTGTGACGGATCTGACCTCATCTTACCCGACGAGTAAGAAACACACTTCAGTCATCACCTGCGACGTTGCAGAACAGTCAATTTTTGCTGTTCCAGAACGTATTTTCCACGCTGTTCACAGCATCGTCTTTGCTACTGCAGGCCACTAGTTATACACTATTCCTCTCACCTCACAATACGTGTGTTCTTGAAACATAAAATACGTACGTAGTGTACATGAAGTTATTTCCGAGAACGGTGCACGTAAAAATTTCTGCAGTGTAGCCAGTCCCGTAGAGAGGGGAAGGAAATTAAAGGCAACATGCCCCCTTTCCCGGATTCCTACAATGCGATAAGACAATGAGACATAATAGTTATTTATGTATCAAGGGCGTTAAGATGATGTTTTTGCCCCGAGGGCGACTCCCGAACCCGAGGGCCTCTGGGCCGAGGGCAAAAACATCTAGTAACGCTAGTGGTGCATACAAAACTTTATGATTTACTAGTTCGATGCTGAATTAAATGAGAATTCGAAACATTTTATATTTTTTTCTTTCGTCCTAAGTGAAAAGATGCATTGTAATAGTCATTTGTCAATATGACGTCAGATAAACAAGACAGTGTGTATCTAATTACAATTGCATAATCGTTATTGGACTGATTTGTTCCTACAAAATGAAAGAATACTTTGAAGTTCCTGCGGAAATTCTCGCAAAAGCTAAGAAAATTACGGACAATGGATACTAGTAAAAGCTCTTAAAATATATGAAAATGTTAATGGTGTATTTGGAGTTATTTAACAGCGTAAAGTGGAAAGTTGTTGATAAAACGGTGCTTTTGGGTTATTTGCTTCTACTCCAATAGTTATTTATAATATGTCATAACATCAAAAATAACATTCGAGAACATTAGCTGGCGTGGTTTATACATCTTATTACTACGAGTAGTACTGCTTCTCAAGAAGCACATACTATGTCTCTAAAAATAAGGTGGCACGTAACAGTGAAGTGTGAGTGACTGATGGCAATTGTATATTCACGGGAACATTCCAAAATGTAATTTTCATATCAATTAAATAATATAAGGTTTAAAACGAGTTATTATACTCATTGAGCATTAATCCATTTATTTAATATTGTATTTGCTTGAATCGTAACTTTAATAAATGGAATTTATAAAAATGTATGTGTTGTGTTGGTATTAGAGCGAGCCATAAAGTATTCAAAAGGCCCTCGGGCATAAAGAATCAGAAAGGCCCGCAAGGGCATTAACAATACCAATACGTGTTTTGTCCGTAAACATGCAGCAATGAACTAGTAAATAAAAAATATTTTTTATTTCGTTCGAGTTACATTTAGATCCCTATTATTAGTAACATACTTTGCGAAAGATGTACAATTGTTGAGATACGTGCAGCATTTTGAAAATTCGTAAAAAGATGATCAGATTCTTCTTTAATTGAATTTTTGTTGAAATAATATATTAATCGTACTAATATATAATTTGACACATTTTATTCAATAATTTTACAAGCGATTTGATGGTAATTTAATAATATGACAACATAATTAAAATATTTCTGGAATATTTATCTGATTAATACACCAAGGAAGGAGAGTCAAGCTTTTCGGGTGATTAGATGGCTTTAAATGTCTCAATTTCCAGGACAGCTGTTGTGTATCTTAAGACATAAGTCTTCAGATTCATACTCAGCTACATCAAAATCTGCAAAACTCGTTTCGCTTAATTAATTAATATTTTTCATTACTCATATGTTACTTTTATACACGCCGTTTTATTTTGAGGCCAAGGCATCGCATTATTTTTCTGTAGCTTCAAGAACGCCTCTAAGCAAACTTGAATGTACTGAAATTTTTAAAAGATGTAGGTCTGAATCAACTATTTTGTATTTTCCTATGTTGACTTTCCTGTCAAAATCTCGGAGGTCTCATGTTCCTCCAAATGGTTTTTTAATTTGTTGCGCCTACATCTTGACGCAACGCGTCTCCAAGCCCCTTAAGGGGCGTTGAGCGCTTTACACTTGGGAGTAATCCTCCATTAATGTGCTTTTACTTTTAATAATTGTCAAGTCTCGTCACGTCGCAGTCAGTCAGTGCCTTTTATCCCTTCGGCCAGGGGCTCGACGCCGTTCGATCCCGGGGTTCCTGGCCGGTCACCCAACCACGAACCCGCGAGTCTCGAATGCGCTTAACCTTCGTGACTTCACGGAGCGTAGTAAACGCATTCGGCTAGCGCCGCCGGTTTGAAACATACTACGTCTACAGCAAATGTATCAAACTGTCCATACAATTGCGGAACAGTTTGGCATTCTGCTGGAGACTCGGAATCAGTTTCATAGTGTGTTGCTTCCAGTGCGCTCAGTTCCGCCTCGTCGTTCGCTCTCGTTCACGCTCCTACGGTTTCCCCGAATCCGTAGTTGCCTCTTTTATTTCTTTATTTTTTTATTCTTGCATTTCAACTTAAAAGAAATTTGTTCCTTTTCATCTCTCCGCAGATCCGCTCTCTTTCTTTGTGTTTCCGTTTTTACTTTCGCTGACGTAGGTATATACGGAGCAATAGAGAAAATTATGTGATGCTGCGACAAATAATGGCTGTTTTTCAACAGAAAACTCGTATTGTGGGGACCTGATACCGAAAAGGGGATAAATCTTCGTCTTATGTGTAGAAAATTACTTCCCTTAGCAGGTTATGTAACAGAATCCACGATTTTTGGTCTTGATATTGAAAAATTGATTTAGGCAAAAAGTCCGTCCGACGTGTGTAAACAACTAACGCTTACACTATTCAGAGGAGATTTTTCAAACAGAATATTCCGTGGTCTTTCTGAACTAGCTCCAGACCTTGCGATTTTGAAGCAATTGAATTAAATATTTGGAGATAGTATATACGTGGCACAGTTTCAAATTTTTCTAAAAAGGCTACACATTTTTCTGTAACATTTATTATAGAATAGAATGAGATTCACTCATAAAGATGGTATAAGTCCGATTTCCACCATTAACGTTGAATCCATGAAAATTGCTAAATTTTCAATTATTTTGGGCCCTGTCGTAAAGCTACATTATTGAAGAGAGATTTTTTTCTTCAAATGAAGTTTGTTTTACTTAATTAGATTTTAATTATGTCGTGAAATTTAAAAAAAATATACTTTTGCACAATTTGTAAGAAATATAGGTAATAATAAAAACATTAAGAGCACGATGTTCTAATCAAAAAAATAATAAAAACGACTCAAAATGTTTTCTTTCAACTTTTGTAATGGATTTGTAATGTAACGTCAACTGAAAACATGACAAAGGCGTCATTCTGATGAATCGTTTTGATTTTGTAAAATAAAAACAGATGTAAGTTTGTATACATTTCTCCCGTCGTTTATATTTATATTACAGGGATTCTTTATAGGTTATTGCGTATGTCAGTGCTCCAAGTGCTTCAAATAATGTTAAATAAAGTTTCTCGTAATCTCAAAACCTGTCAACATGATTTTGACTTCCCTTAGCAGGTTATGTAACCAGAATCCACGATTTTTGGGTCCTTGATATTGAAAAATTGAGATTTTTCAAACAGAATATTCCGTGGTCTTTCTGAACTAGCTCCAGACCTTGCGATTTTGAAGCAATTGATTAAATATTTGGGGTAGTATATACGTGGCACAGTTTCAAATTTTTCTAAAAAGGCTACACATTTTTCTGTAACATTTATTATAGAATAGAATGAGATTCACTCATAAAGATAGTATAAGTCCGATTTCCACCATTAACGTTGAATCCATGAAAATTGCTAAATTTTCAATTATTTTGGGCCCTGTCGTAAAGCTACATTATTGAAGAGAGATTTTTTTCTTCAAATGAAGTTTGTTTTACTTAATTAGATTTTAATTATGTCGTGAAATTTAAAAAAAATATACTTTTGCACAATTTGTAAGAAATATAGGTAATAATAAAAACATTAAGAGCACGATGTTCTAATCAAAAAAATAATAAAAACGACTCAAAATGTTTTCTTTCAACTTTTGTAATGGATAGTGCTAACGTCAACTGAAAACATGACAAAGGCGTCATTCTGATGAATCGTTTTGATTTTGTAAAAATAAAAACAGACGTAAGTTTTGTATACATTTCTCCCGTCGTTTATATTTATATTACAGGGATTCTTTATACGTTATTGCGTATGTCAGTGCTTCAAATAATGTTAAATAAAGTTTCTCGTAATCTCAAAACCTGTCAACATGAGTTCAAAAGGGTGCATTATTAAAAACACTGAAAACGACATATGCTTAAAAAGACTCCAAATTTTGTTAAACAAATTTGCATGTAGGTCCAGATAGTACTTTTCTATCATATTCTACAAGTCATTTTCCAATTCTACCAAAGAGAGTCCGAAAAATTTAGAAAATGCCGAAGAAAGTATTTGAGACGCCAAAAGGTGGTAACTGTGAAGAGGGTGGCAAATCGAAAAGCTAACTCAGTCGCTAGAGAATAGAAATCTAGTACGAGAAAGTCTATGCCATTCTGTAGCACTACTAGTTTACTTCATGGCATATTATTTGCGTGCAAAAGGGATAGTATTGTAATGTTGCAGCGCAAAACGGCGATTTTTCGACAGTAAAACTTGTATTGTGGGTTCCTAGTACCGAATACAATGATATTTCTTGTTCCGTTTAATGTCCGTTCGTCTGTCTGTGAACATTGCTAGCGGTTAAACCGTGGGCATATTTTCACCAAAATTAATATTCTGGTTGTTGTCGGGATCACTTGAATTTTAAATGTATATTTTGCTTTTTAAAGGGGGAGGAGGATTTTACACGAAGTTCCAGCGACATTTACGTGCTTATAAAATGACACTGGTCCATTTTTCGTCGAAATCACAAAATTTTCGAAAATTGCAAAAGATTAACTTTTTTAGGCGTCTGCGTACAACTGCAATATTGAAGATAGAGATCTGTTCTTCAACGACAGTTCTTTAAATTAGGTTAGGGACAATTCATTCAAAATGTGAGTATTTTTCTCGTAATTTTCTATGAAATAAACACCATTTTTAAAACAAGATTTTCTCAAAATGACTCCGTTTTTTTTTGAACTTTTTGAATGGGCAGATTTAAATGCACTGAATAACAATACATAAACATTAATTTGGTGTTATCTTTTATTTTTGTTTTAATATTTTTTTGTAATGTTTAATTTTATGTGTATAAAAATTTTCTTCCTGACGGGCTACAATTCCTGTGTTTTTCTCGTCTTGTCTCTTTTCATTTTTTTCTCGACGTGTTATATTTTGTTGCTTCATTTTTTCTAAAATCTTCGTAATACATTCAAACTGCAGTTCATTCGTTTCTCTTATTCTCCTTCTCTACGTTTTTTCCGTCTACACTTTTTTCTTCATATTTTCCTCTCTCAGGCGTTCCCTATTCAATACTACCAGTGGGCAAATACACTAAGTGTAATTTAATGCGCCTCTACTGTGCATTTTCTTTTTCGCCAGAAAGATTACTGCAGAATTATTACTTCACTAACCCAGCTCACATTGTTGTGTAGTCATGAGAAGTCGTTTGGAGCATGTTATTATAATTCTCAAAATGAATTTTGATTGAAGAAACTACCTCATGTAATATGGATCTCTCCGAGATCAAACGTGGTCAACAAACTCACCATTAATTCTTTACTGACATTTTTATGGATTGAACAGAATTTTCCGCACGGGTCAGAAGTTCAGGACTATGAAAGTGCCCAGAGAACTGTTACAAGAAAAATGAAAAATATTAAAGTACTACGTACATGTAACTGTTTTCATACGATATTGTATGATTGAAACTGCACCAGTGACGCCGAACTAGTGATATCAAACCGCGGAATTCATTAACCTAAACCTTGATGTTTTCATTCTGGTTTGATCCGATATTTTTGAGGGGAGAATTCTCGAGTGTGAAATAAGCAGCTACCAACCCTACTAGTTTTCGTCTGTTAAGTTTTGTACTTAGAATCGCACACTCCAAATTGTTTTTCCAGCTGTAAAAGGCAAATAATGAAAAAAAAAAAAAAATTGAAACTTTCAAATAAGCTTACTCAAGTTTTCGTCCGGTGGAATACCGTTGGAGCTGCAGTTACGTAGCTGAAATAGAGATTATCACGGGGAACTGAGTTCATTACCACTCCATTGGAGATCACCGCAGTACTCCAGTCTTTCGTGCCGTTGGCGCATTTTCTTCAATTTCGGCGTTGGCGAGTCAAGCTCTCTCTTGTCTCTCTCCCTTCCTGCCTTTTTCCATCTATCGCTTTCTTTCTCTCTCTGGGTCTCTCTTTTGTGAAATACGCTCGTATTAATCAAAGGCTGTCCGCGCCTTATCTGCAGTGCTGGCGCCCGCCCCAACCCTCTCCCCATGGCCGTCGCGCTAGTTACATTTATTTAGATTTTATTGCATTTCCAATAATCGTTCCGGCTGAGCGCGGTGGCATTATGCAGCGCTGCGGTGCCCGTCGACTTTCTCTCCCCCAGCGGTCGCGACGGTGACGTGGTCTGCAGAGGGCGCTGCGGTTTGGTCGGCGGACGAGTCGGGGCGAGGGCAGGGGGGGGTGGAAAAGGACAGACAGGAAAGTGGTTGTATTGTAAGATGAATGACGGTGAATGTGGGAAATGTGTGAAGTGGAAACGGGGAGATCATTGGATACGATACTAAAGTGAAAAATGAGATGAAAGGTTGGAGAAGAGGATGGTGATTGCTAGCGGAAGAAGTAGACAATTGGGTTGATGTTCTGTGCAGGGGATGCTGCAGATTTGATTTCGGCGAGGAAGAAGAGAAGGAAAAAGAATCGAAGAATCTAACTCAGCTCTCATCCGTGGAGGCTCACATTAGTTACATCAGCAAGTCTGTCATTCGCTTCATTCTTGGACCTGTTGCCTCATAAATCCCGGCAGTTGCTGCTTAATATTCCTTATCATCTCAGCTTCTTTTCTGGGGAAGATATAAATGTAAAAACTGTGGCATAGGAGCATAAAGAGTTCCAGGAGGACCTGGAGGCGGTATGGAGATTTTCATTATTTTGCTGTGGAGGAGGTGGGTGGAAAGATGTTTAGAGAGACGGAGGTGGTGGGACGGAAGGGGGCGAGGATTTCTCCGGAGTTATCGCTGCCTGAACCAAGTAACTCTCGTTACGTCACCATACATCTCAGTCACCCTCAACTTACGTCACCATACATCTCAGTCCTGCGTCAGTTGCCCCAGCCTCTCGCAACTATTGCTGAATCCCTAAACCATTGTTCTTCTTTAGGGTGGCAATGGAGGCGTGAGCCAGTGGCGTAGATGTACGGTGCATGAAGTGTTGGATGAGGGAGAGGCGGGAATGGAGATTTTTTCTATTGTGCGATACTTTAGATCGGCGATGTGAGATGTAGGCGGTGAACATATCTTTTCTGAACTAGAGCCGCCTCGTCCATATCACCTCGCATTAGTCTCTTCACCGCCTCTCCCACTCGCCCCATTCCAGTTGGCTATGGAGAACGTGAACAGCACAGGTGTGGTGCGTTTGGGCGGCAGTCTGTTGCAGGAGGCGCTCTATTAGCGGGGATGGATCTTGCGTAAGTGGATGCGTCAGTGGCGAGGGGCGCTGTGTGCAGACGATGTTGATGAATAGGAAACGGGGTCGTCGCATATATTAGACGCTGGTTTAAACCATGTATAAGGGACACAGTTAATTATCTCGAATTAAATTGTGATATTTCTGAGGAAAGAGGTTAAAACGAATTCTCTTTCTTTCTGTTTGCTTCTTTCGTTCTCTCTCGTTCTCTGCTCGTCTCATGGGAAGTGACTGTAAGGTTGAATGTGCGAATGTGCTTTTGTAGTTAAATATAGAAGAATTGAACCACAGGAAAAATAGTTTGCTTGTGCTAACATGGTGTTGTAAAAGTTCGTATCGCCGACTGTGTGGTGTGCAATTGCATGCTTTGTACAGAGAATGTATTGAAGTGGACACGCAGCTGAGAGAATTTTCTCGTGAGAAGGAGCAGGATGGCGGTGTGTAAATGCTTTGCGACGAAATGTCCGCAGTGGATTTGGGTTCCCCCGCCGCGCCGGGCAAGTGCAATGCGTAGAGTCGACGGCACAGGGCCTCGAAGTTGTTGGGCAAGGAGGCTGGGCTGCAGCTCCCGGGCCGAGCGAGGTTTCACCCCCGCCCCCGCCGCCGCCTTCCGGCGCTATGAAACATTCACTCGCCGAGCTGTCGGCCGCACAGCGCGGAATATTCATACTGGCGTGGAGTCGCCTCGCTTCTCCTCGCCTCCAGCGGCAGAGGCGGCGGTGGCGGCGGGGACGAGGGCGGGGTCGGAAGGATAATAGAGATTGCGTGCGCTGCCAGGCATTTCTTCGGGGCGGAAAGGATTGCCCCCTGGCGAGAATGGATGAACTCCTCGGCGACCCGACGAGCGCCCAATTTCGGCTCTAATCTGCGCAGCGTCGCGTCGCGCCGGGATCTCGGTTCCCCGCCCTCCTCCTCTTCCGTCTACCCCTGCCATCTATAATGGATCTTTGGTTCGAGCTGTTGCGTAAATTTCAGCCAGTCAGCGAACGAGCAATCGCGAGCTAGCCGACGCGCCTCTACAGAAACCCTGGCGCTAACCTTATGTCGCGTCGTCGGGATGAAGGGGCTTTTCGCCAGCGCTCCCGGATCTTCTTCATAACCAGGGAATGACTTCGTTGCCGCCGCCGCCCTTTTCGCGCCACGTGCCGCGCCCGGCGAGGCGACGCCCGCCCCGCCCTCCCGTCGTTTCCTGTTCTCGCCTGACACGCGTTGACTTGATTTTGTTTCGGCCCGCCCCTCATTTTCGCCTCTCCGTTCTTGGCCTGCTTCTGCTTTTCGCTTCAACGTTTCGTGAACACTTTGTTTCAATTTTCTCCTGTAGTTTATTTTGGCCAATTTTTCGACATAGTTTCGATAATTTATCTTTTAATTTCTTGTTCCTTCAGATTTGATTCATTAGTTTTCTGTTAGGATTGTCGTTCTTCTTCCGTCACATTGATAATTTCTTTGTCAATTAAACAATTGATCTTAGCAAGTGTATTATTCAGCAATAAAGCAAACGTGTAATTTCTCTGTACGTATCCATTTGTATAAAAATGTAAAAAGAAACTTCAGGTAGCCTGTTTGTAAACATGTTTTTTGTATTGTTTATCTACCCATTAACCCTCCCCCCATTTTAAAAGCATAGGTTTTGGTTATTTTCCCTCCTTTTAATGATTGCTTGTCTTTTCTAAGTCGCATTGATTTTGTAGATTCCCTTTCTTTGTTTCATTACCTCCGGTATGTACTGACTGAGAAAAATACATTATTCATGTTTGCTCTCTCTTGTTTTTTTTCTGTTTTCCAGCGGAGATTTCTAGTATTCGCCGCGGTATTTCATTTCGTGTCCCTCCATTTGTGATTCCCACCCACCCGTCGTCGATTTGGCGAATCTCGAAGTAGCCTCAATCAATTTTTGCAGCTCTCTTTATAGGGCACCCCTGTTAATATTTGGCCACCTTTATCACGGCTGCTTTGTTACTTTCCGCTTTGTATTACTGATGTAGTCTTGTACAGCCATTTCCAGCCACTGCGTCGTCCACGACGACGATGTCATTGGCGGTGAAGAGTGCTGGTAGACATGGTGAGAGAGATGACGCTGGCCTTGGTGGTCAGGGTAGCTTTCAGAATATTCAGTTTAGAAAAATATGCCATCATGTTACAAATTGTTAGCAGTGTGTTTCAGCATTGCTAAATATTGAAAATTGTAGCAGTAGATGGATTGAAAAGATTGAAGACTTGTCGAGAAAACTGAGAAATAATAGGAGTAGAATTGCAAGACGCGTACCCTGAGCAGTAATGGCAACAACGTTGAGGCACCATAGGTTTTTACTGTCTTTATTTCCATGTTCATGTATTTAAGTATCAGCTGTTGGGAGTTTGTACTATTTTATTTGTCTTAACGAATGCGGAATTAATCTATGTAATTATCCCTTAGCTCTAAATAGATCTGCTTGTTTAATAGTAATGTTATTTAAATATTCACATTATTTCTTAGGTTTCATACGCATTTTTAGTATTTTCGACCGACTTTGTGTGGAGACGAAGTAGAGTGACGCTTTTCGGCTCTTTGATTCCCCTCCCAGTGTGTGTCCGCTGACGCTAGGACGGGGAGTGACGGGCGACGCGCAACCGAGACGAAGCTCGTTTGATACGCGCTCATCGCCGTGCGATGTTCGAGGGTTAGGAGTCGATAGGCGCAATCGCGGCCGCGGCTGCGCGACCAGCTGAGAATGCCTTGCGCCGTGGCCTTTCCATTACGTGCTCACCTGGCCTTGCCTTCTAATCTCGGATCCTTTTCCTACGTTTTCATTTAAAACTGTTGATAGCAACGTAACTAAGTTTTATTTCAAAGTAACGTTGAGAATTTCGTTTAAATTAAATTCGTGAGGCTTTTATTTTCGAATTAATAAAGGTAATCTACACATTAGTTGAATCGTGTTTTATAATATTAGTTTTGGTTTCGAGTTGATTGTAGAAGGTATATACGAATGTATTCTTGTTCAGTTTCTCGGACGCTGTAAACTTCACGGATTTTGTGGAATCTCCAGTACACGCAGTATTGTCAGCCTTTTCGACATAATGGATGATGGATTGATTTATTCATGTTTCCGGGCACGTCAACAGCTCTGGTCATTAGTCCCGTTAGTGAAGTTCATGTTTTTTCTTGGGAGATGGCGGTGATGGTCTTCCCCCGCTGTACGGCAAGATCCGGCACCGACCTACCGTCGGCTAGTGGGGTTTCCCCCTAACCAGGACTCTCCCACCAGTGGGGCACCGCCCCAGCCGGGACAAGCTCTAAGGTCCCGACCGGTGTCCCGGAATATGTGGTAGTGTAGTGCATGTTAGTGTAAGTGTGTGTTGTAAGGGAGAGGATAGACAAGGAAAGGAAAGGACAGATCGCGCGCGGTCCGTGGCGCCATTTGGTAGGGTACTGCTCTGGCATTCGCCTGGCGTGATCGAGAAACCACGGAAACTAACGATCAGAGCAACCGGCCGCTAGATTTCCTCCAGACAGCGACTAATCGACCTAGCTGAAAAGCTAGTGTCGAAAATCCTGCCGCCGTCAGGACTAGAACCTAGGACCTCCCGGTCAGAGGCGCTGCAGTGACATCAGTTGATGCACTGAGCTACCGCTCCGGTATAATGGATGAGTGGCTTCGAGGTGAAGGATCAGCCTCTTGACCGGCACTAAGCATGGAAGAGGACAGGATAGGGAAGATTGTGCGCGTCCGTAGCGCATTTTCGGAATAAACAACTGGAAACTACTATGATTGTCGCGACCGATCTCAAGAATTCTTACCGGTAGCGGTCAGCTTCGACGAAACCACTAACTGATGTCAAAATGCGCCATCGTGTTAGTCAAGCCTACAGTCTCGCCAACTACGAAGTTACTATTGCGAAGTGTCAGCAGCATCCGCTATCGCAGGCAGTATACGATAAGATATTACATGCACTTATGTTCGGAAAAGTGGCATCCTGAGTGTGGTAAATTTGAAATGGTGGATTACTCCCACTCCAAAACCCGAGATTGAACATAGTACTTGAGAGAATAATGCCGACAGCCATACACCAGGGATATCATTGGGCTGATCCTGTGTCTTCTTAACCACAAGCGCCCCCTGCCTTCTAGGACAATGATGCGGCTTGGCAATTTCCGCGCGTTCCGATTCTCTCTTCCAACCTATTGCTGTGCCCTCGCCAAGTGTCGCCGGCCGGGCCAGGCGCCCCGCCGTCGAAGTGGTGCGCTCTCGACGCAGAGCGAATAGGCCTTGCAAGAGGCGAGAGCGGAGGCTGAGAGCGCCTCCACTCCAAGTTCGCATTGTGCGCAACCTCCCCGCTCATCGCTCGCCGATTGCTTCTAGCTTCCTTTCTGATGTGCAACTGACGCTCATATTGCAACGTCGTATTACTATCCTTAGCACTACGAATCGAGTTTAGTTTGGCCCAGGTTAGTTTATTATCGGCGCTTGCCTATTTGTTCCTCGTAATTTTTTGTGTGTAAATTCTGTTATGAGCCCAACTAAAATGTTAACTGTATGTTAAACGAACTGCCATGGTACAGTTTTGTACGTGAAACAAACTTCATTGGGACAGTTTTGAACGGTGTGTAGAGGAAAATAAACGAAATAGTGCTCTTGAACATGAAATGTAGGATTGGTGCCATCTAAGTTTGCATACGTTATTTGTGAAATATTTTTGAGACATTAGAAAAACGTAATAGTCAAATTGATTAAATCTTTGTACATTTTTAGGTTTTCTTTATCTTCTTTTTGTGCCCCTGGATATCTCGAATTTCTCTTTGAAAAATCTTTTACCAAAAATTCGTAATAAGTTAGAACAGTAAATATATGTAAATAGACAAATTTGATCATTTTTTTTATTAGTCAAACTTCCAAAGCACATCTTCGGGATCTCGAATCTGAAAGCAAAAAAAATCTACAATTGCTTTTTAGAATTTAATCTTATCTTTATAACCTATCCTCAGTATTTAACATTTGAATGGTATGAAAGAGATCATACAGTCAAGATGTCAAGGAATTGAAATTAATGAAGTTAGAATTAACAAGATGTTACGATATTAAGGAAATTGAACTGAATATACAAGATCTGCGATATATTTACCACTACATATGCGTTATGTAACATTTTATGCGAACAATCCGAAGTGTCCGTTTGCGTCATTTGGGCGGGATGGGCCGGCGTCGATAGGGCCATCTCGTCCTCACTATCGGTCGCCGCCGACCGGTCGACCAGCCGAGCGGCCGCGCGCCCACTCCCCTGTGTAGGCGTCACGTGCAGGCGCCTGGCCCTGGGCGGCGCCCGCCGCCGCCGCCGCCTGTGTTTGCGCACCGGGCCGGCTCTTATCCCGTGAGAAGCGCCAGCCGGCGCGCACACATGCGCACGCGGGGGCGGCACAGACGGCGCGGCGGCGGGAGCGTGCCAGTGTACACAGGACGTTGCCGCTCCACGCGCCCTCGTCAGGCCACTGTGGGCGCCGTGGGCTAGCGAGCGGCGGCGCCGGGGCGTCAAGGCTCCGACGCATAGTAGGTAGCGTTTATGCCCGCCAGCGTTCCTCTTCTCTCTCTCTAATGCTTGCACTAACTGGGCAATTACGCCGTTCACGACGATTTCAGGAATCACTTCATTAATTATGTACCTAAGCATGATTGTTTGGAAATGCATTTGCATAAAATGTCGCAAAATTTAAGTGTGACTAGTGGCGATTAGTTTGTTGTTCTATAAAAATGCTGGAATACGCAGATGTATGATGTGGAGGAGGGCATTTCTTTGAATTTGTCGCGTTTCCGTACGCGTTTCAGATTCAAGTATTGATTGCCTTCAACATCAACCTATTGCAACACACGTTTTGAGTGCGATTTTGTGCCCAATAGTAACTGGTTCCCTATTCGGGGTTTGCCTCGAATATGTTGCACTTTACTTCCTTCATAACGCTTCGATGATTTGCTATCTTGTTTGGGTCAACTTTGCCTCTTCGTCCCTCTCCTGGCTATTATTGCACCCCAACTGACCCCGTTTCTTCCTGTGTCCGTCTGGTCGTGCTCGGCCTCATCCGTACTCATCCGTAACCTCTTCCCTACGCTCTCCCGTACCCATCGTATCCATCCGTACCTGCCCTCATTCGTTCTCCTTCATTCCCCCTCGTTATCTATCATTCTCCTTTTTATCAGTTTGGCCAGTTCTCACTTCTCGTCGATTCTCGTTCGTACTTACTCCCTCACATTCCGCCTCTCTCTCTCGCTCTCTCTCTCTCTCTCTCTCTCCGACACCTCTCTTTCCTTCGTTTCGCCTCTTCCCCGGGTTGCCCATCTACCCCCGAAGGGTTAGAATAGAGGGGTAGATATTCATTCCCGCGCACCATTCCGCCTTCTTCATGATGCCAATTCCTTCCCGCATCGTTAGGGCAGCCGCGATCCGCCATTCCACGCTGCGCTGCTCCACATGGCTCGATACGCGGCATTGATCCGCTTCGATCCTGCGCTGTAGCACGCGTCCCGCGCCCCGGAGCACCATCCCCCCCCGGCTCTCCGTCCTTCGCCACTGCTCTCCCGGCATCTAGGCCGCGTACTCGGACCCTGAGCTACCTGCCCTTTATCAAAATATTTCCATTGCTATTATTAGCTTAATGATGCCTATGTTGAACGTTGGACACTTTGACTCATTCAATACGTCGAGCTTTTTGTGTGTTTAAGGAAATTTAAGGGTTTGCGTAGTATCAAAATAAGACGCATCACCGCAAGCCTCTCGCTATTTGAAAATGTTAATTTTTAGATATTTATCGAAGTCGTCTTGTTGCTGCCACATTCCCTTCTTAAATATGAACAAGACACACGTAGTAACAAGATAAGCTATACTTTCATCATAATTTCGATATTAACATATGGGAATAGCGGGTTTCATGTGGCTGGTGTAGCCTATTTTCTAGATCTAAAATGCCTTTCTATTGTAGATCCTAAATATACCGGTTTTGTTTATGAACAGTGAAATGGTTATAAAATTATCCTACGCGGTATTTTAAAGATCAGAATTCGGCGTTCACAAATATTTAAATTGATTAAATCGAAAGGAGAGCCGTTTACAATATTTATATTCCAATGGATTCTTCATAGGTTTAAGATAGAGTGAATTTCATTCAAAGAGAGCTGTGTAAAAGAATGACATAGATTGTTTCATACTACTTGTTTTCTAATTTCTTCGGTCTGGGCTAGCTTTACGGTCTTGCTCGTTCCTCGTGCCAGCTGCCATCTAACGCCGCCCAAAATAATTTTTTAAAATTTTCTCAATTTTTCGATTTTCAAATGACAGGTTCGAAAAATTACTTTTAGTATATTAAAGAAGAGTAAATATAGAAAATCCTCGTCCTATATAGAAAGTTTCGTTGAAAAATCTTCAATCGTTATTAAGAAAAAATCGTTTAAAAAATCGAAAAAATCATTTAGAAATCGCGGCTTAATGTAAATATGAAGGTCGTGAGAGGCTAGTCAACAAAAATTACATCATTGTAATTTTTGATAAAAGAATAGAGCAAAATGGGGTGTATGTCATCTAATAGAGTACATTTAGTTCTATCCCTACTGAAAGTTCAAAGGTAATATTTGGAGCCGTTTGGGATAAAACTTGTTTTTGTTATTTTTTAAAATTGCACAAATTTTACTCAATTTTGCGCGAATACTACTAAAACCTTCAAAAAAATTTACATGACTCTAATGACATAACTAATTATGGAGAACAAATTTCGTTCGAAGGACAAGTCTCTATCTTAATTTTTCAGTTGTAGGAAATAAATCAAACTTTTGCAATATTCCGAAATTTAGAGTTAACCGTGAAAATCGGACATACGCCATCTTTATAAATGTATTTTACTCTATTCTTACAAGAAATTTGAAGAAAAAGTTTGTAGCCGTTTTTGAAAAAAATTGAAAATTTATCTGGGGTTCATGTAAAGTACCCTCAAATTTTAAAGAATATGTTTTTCAAAATCTCAAAGCTTCGACTCGAGCCAGATTGACCGGGAAATATCCATTTTGAAAAACGTTCTACGTATGCTTTGGCGCTAGTGGTATTCACTGATGGACGAACGGACGTTTTGAAAAGGGAGGCGGGGAAACAACACTCTTTCGGTATCAGGAGACCCCAAAACGTGTATATCCGTTGAAATCTCGAAATTCATTTCCCGCAGCATTACATAACTTTCTCTATACTACGTATGTTACTCCGTATATACGTACGTTTAAGAGAAAGTAAAACTCTCTTTTATGTTATATATATGTATATAAACTTTGTGTATTAATGTACTTTTAACTAACTAATCTTAATTTTTTTTTCCTATGCTTTCAGGTAAGTAAACAACTCTGGTTGTCGGATTCAAATATTGGCCAGAATAATGGTGAGTGAAACTAAACTATCAATGTTGTTATGAAGAAAAAAAAAACCTGCGATGCTAACACATGCGTCTGTGTTTTATTGTACTTGCATTTTAATTTCAATTCTAACAAAATTTAGTTTTTAACGACTAATCCATGTTCCAAATCGCTGAGATTGTGTGGGTTTGCTTCACACTCTTTTTGTACCTATTTATCATTTAACGTTAGAAAGACAGATCGTTTTGTTGATCTTTATTTCAATAAGTCAACTTCAGTTTTCAATTTTCCTACACGGCATTGCAGTAAGGGAATTCGAACGGGAGAGAACCGAAGTGGGACCCTCACCGCTGTCCGGAGCGCACGACCAGTCCGTGGAGAGATTTATGTGCAACCTCTCGAGTGAAAATTGAAAATAGCGCATGAAGCTTTTAAGCTCCGGCGGTAGGGCCTCGGCGGTGTCGCCAGCGTCGGGGGCCGCGAACGGTCCATAAAAAGCGCCGCGGTGGCGTGCGTGCGCGCTGGTCGAGGCGTCTGCGACAGGCGCCGCATCGCGCGGCCGCTAATGGCGACCTCCGTACGTTGGCTCTGCTCTGCAAGGGGTGCTTCGCGAAGCTCCACGTGTGAGATGGAGAGAACGAAAACAATTGGCTTAATTTACTTATAAAGATAGTATAAGTTGTTTGTAGATGCATCCGATCAATTCTCTGTAACCTTTTTGAATTCTTTGGATGAGTTTTGCTTTTGTGTGTGTGGCTGCGACCTTTTTGATAAACTATTTGCTGTTTCTAGAATATCAAAAATATCCTCTCGCGGCGCTATTGATGTGAATGTGTTGTAGTGTTGACTAGAATGATCAAATAACCGCAAGTAACAAGTTGCAGTAAATGTAATGCTTACTATATATATTGTACTCGATTAAAAATATTTTGGAGTATATAAAGAGAATCGCACTTGGACGACAAATTCACAGTACGTGGACGTCGCCTAATCGTGTTACGTATCACTACGGCTTGCAAGCGTTCTGTTCAGGGAAGAGGTCACGGAGCGTGAAGGAGCTCTGTTGCAGAGGCGAGGGTGGAGTAGTGGCGCAGACCTGGTGGCCAGTGCTGTTCCGGACGGCAGTCAGCGGGATGTGGGCACTCAGGGGAATTAGCCTCACGCATCCAAGTCCTGCGACGTTTCTCGCCCACTACCTCTCCTCTCCGTCCTCATTCCGCCCTCGCCCATCCCACCCCACTCCGCCCCACCTCCTCGCCCCACCCCGCCCAACCGGTCGCCGTCCCCGTGATGGCGGCATTACCCCGAGCTCCCGGGGATGGCCAGATCAGAAGATACTACGCGCGCGAGCTCTGCCCCTTAGCTAATTAGATGTCTTTAAATGGGCGTCGTCTTGCGGCGTGGGCCGGGCTCTTGGAAGCGCGAGGGGCGGCACTGGTAGTGAAGGGGCGGTAAATAAGGGTAATCGCAGTGGACATAATATCACTGTTACACAAATTCATGGGGAAAGGAGACGACGTACGTTCAGTCAGCGGACAGATTACACCGTACGATGGAAGACTGTCGTTTAGTTTCGTTCGTCTGTGTAATGTTCTATATTAATGCAGTGTAGTGTTATATGTTAATTAACCGTCGTAATCTTCCGTTATGCCTCCCGTTGATATGTCCTATCGTTTCCTCGTTCGCTTATTCGACCATCTGTGGGTTGACATTTGCCGGTTTGTCTATCTTAATTTCTCCACGACTCTCTTCTTATAATTTTAATCGCCATTTCTATCGTTCCCCGCCCACTCTGTCACTTTTATTGTAAAATATACTTGGGAATAGGTGAAATGAAATGAAGGGTAAAATAGGAAATGATGCTAAAGTAGACAGTACGTGACCAGAGGATAATTGACGATAAAAATAAAGGAAGCGAGAATAAGCTGCAGGAAAGGGTGGAAGCACTTGGAGGAGCGTGTGACGCGTTGCGGTTCACATGCCGTTGAGAACGATTGCGGTGCGGCCTGCCTCTGCCCCCTCCAGTTGCCGTCGCAAATGCCGCGACCACGCCGCTCTTTGATGCAGATCGACCCCGGGCAGACGCTGTCGCGGAAATGCCAGACGAGTGAGCGGCCGGCCAACGCGGTCCCGCGCCAGGGATCGCTTGCGGCTGATTGGCCGCTGTTCGGGGGCGGGGCCGGCTGTGGAGCAGCCGGGCGGGGAGGCTGCGGGGCTGAGCTACAGTGCAGGGCGCAGTGCCGGGGTCAGGGGCTGGGCGAGCTTCTTGCAGAGTGTCACGTGGGTTGGCGCGGGAGAGGACGTATGGTGTAATGAAGGAAGCGCCAACCTGGAGCAGAAGTTTCGATTCTTCTGCGAGCGCAACTGCAAACACCATCCTGCTCAGGAGGCAGCCGTTGAGCCGATTGAAGTGGGATTTTCTCTGGCTTGCTGTTGAGTTTACACGACTGAGAATTCTGCTTATGTACTCAACGGCAGCTGTAATGTTTGCAGGGGGGGCGAGGAGGAGCCTCAAACTCTTCTATTGGTAAATAATTATAATTAATAAGAGAACCAATTTAATTTCAATACTAAATTTAAGTATTTTTCCATTTCAAAACTTCCTTTATCATCAGAAAGAGGTTCTCAAACTACGGTTCTCTAGAGGACTGCGAATCGGTTTTAGTGTGACTTACAAGATTCCATAAAAAAAATTGGGGCTATTTGCTATTGTTGATACTCGTTGCCAAGTCCCATTGAGGAATCGAACTTATTATTCTGCGTATCAAGCTGGACAATAGACATTCGTAGTACATCCGTTGATAAATAGTGACTCGTTAGGACGATACGTTGCACTCTTGATTGCCGGGAAACTGAGCAAACATGATGCAGATGCTGTGAGTATCCTACGTTCAAAAGTCACTAGGAGAAAACATATTCCGAAACATTTGCTTATTTCATTAATACGGATTAAAACTTACATCCCAATGGTATTGTAGATCAGAAGGCACTTTTACTTCTCACAAACGCAGCGCCGTATATAATTTCGCCGGAAAACTTTTCAAACTTTCTCTCCTACCTAACATTTGACAAATCTTGTTCATGGTCTGCACCGTTTCGTAGAAAAGGTTAGGAACATGTTTCCTTCAGTAAATGAACTTATTTCATCGGTCAAAAAGATTTTCTTAAAATCTCCTACCTGAATCATTTCTTTTTCGTCAGAACTTTCCAGTCACATCTCTGCCTCTCGAACTTGTAGGAACTCTGTGGGAAACTTGGCTGAGGGCAATGGAATATTATCGTAATTATTTCAAATAAATTGCAGCAGCTGTTAACTAGCTCTCTGCGGTGACGCACAGTCTATAGAAGAAGCCAAATTGGTGCTGGAGAATAGAGATATTAAAGGTATATTACATATGTAAGTTCAGACATTGTATTCCTTGCGAATGTAATTTAAAAACTAGAAACCCGAGATTTGACACCATGTGATTCCATGCGAATGTTTTTGTCAGCAGTAGAACAGTTAGAAAGAGTTCCAAGAAAAAAGAATAAGCGAAACAGTCGAAAATGTTCTGGAAAATATCCTGGATTTGTCAAAATAAAGACAGCAAGCGAAATTGGAAGTGAAAACAAATGTAAATTCCCGGAAGATTTCAGTGTTGCTAATGTCGGGCTTTTAAAACATACGCCAGTCACATGAGTAGATGTTGAGAGATCCTTCTCTGCCTTCAAACTAATTTTGTCTCCCAATTGCCGCAAATTTGAAATTGAGAACTTTGAAAAGTGTCTGGTAACATATTGCAATGCACATTACAGTAAGAGTAAAATGTAAATGAGTTGAGAATCTTGTTTTACATTTAAACCCACATGATTTTTTGTGCGTTTAAGTTACAAAATATATTAAAAAATACACATTTTTCATTCATTGGGTAACATATGATAGTGCCTTTGTTCTCCTTATTCTTGACATTTTCAGTGCCTTTTAAAAAGGTGCCTAAAATACCATTTTTTTAGTGCCTGATCATCTGATCATCATCATCATCATCATCTGAAAATGAACATTATCTGTAAAACACAAAAGCACTTACTGAACTCCTGCCATCCATCTGTTGGAAATTTATTCCGTTACGTAGTGAGGGATGGAAATACTTTTTTTAAACTCCTCTGTATTCTTGAAGAAGCGCGATTCTTTCATTCGAAATATTGAAACGTTTTCAATGTTTGAAAATGGAATCAATATTTATTGGTAATTCAATTGGTCATCGTTTGGATATACAGTTACAAACCGATAATTTGTGAAAATGACCATTCAGAAGACATAAGGAATTTTATTAGTATCAGTGTTCGTAAAGAATTGTTTTAATGCAATTCCGTCTTAGGACTGTCGTGTCGTTCACATCATATTTTTGTTCACTTCTACTCTTAACCTTCACGAAAACGATAAACGTAAATTAACTCTGCCAGGAGCTCTACATTACGTTTGCAAATTTTAATTGTATTGTAGACTTCTTGGAAGTTGTGGATTAATTCCACAGTAGCGAAGTGTAATGATGTTCGAAATCTAATATGAACGAGTCGGGCAGGTAGTTTAATCTCTCAGAAATTCGGCACTGTTACTTTGCCGAAGATAGTTACAAAGTTTTTCAATTTCATTTGATGGGATCTCTTGACTCTTTCAATGCACTTGTAACTAGAACAGAAGGAAGACGAATATTATTTTGTTCTAAAGATGACAGTAGGGGTATGCTGAACTTGTGTTGTAGTTTGACTTTGTGAAAAATATCTAAAAACCTAGAACGTTTCGGACGTGAGAAAAAGTAAATCACTTGGATGGAACTTCTCCTCCTGTTTTTTGGTGAAAGGGAATAATTAATTACTAGAGCACATTAATATGATTGTTAAAAATTAACACTTAAATAATTATTGGGATTAGAGGAAACGTTTCTCAAGAAAAGTCTGATGATAATTAAGTTACATCTTATAATTTATATAAGCGTCTGGTATATTGTTTATTTTATTGTAATGAATTATTTTATCGTAATTGTATGAGTCTGTTTATGAGGTCAAGAAAACATACAATAAAATAAGTCACATCATAATTAGGTATTGTATTGTTGAGAGTAGAAAGAAGTTACAATATTTGTATTACTCTCTGTGATGAAGAAAGTCTTTGTAGTTCAGTTATAGATTTCTAAAGAATGAAATTAGTAATTCTGACGTTGCAAATTAAAAGAGGTATTCTTGAACCAAACCAGGGCTTTCGTTCTGTTGCCAAACCTTTCACAGCTCCTGATCAGTTTTTGCTCGAGTCTATTGCTGCGATATTTTTGTCAACCGTATCACACGCAACTCCTCTAATGTCGAGACGGAAGTTGCTGGAAATTGTGATGAGAGCGAACAGTCTACTGCAGCGCTCCACGCGGCGCTATAGGAGTTTGGACGTCACTGGCATGACGGCGCGGCGCGGCGCGGCGGTCGCTCGGGGTTCGATTTATGAACTCGGCCTATCGTCCGCGATCAGCAGCCATTGACGCCCGCCGCCATCGCCCTCGCAGGCGCCGCGTGCGTTTGACGTAACTCAACCGCGCACGCCCTCCATGTCCCCCCCCCTCCCCAATTCCACGGCGCGACGAAGAGAACCGAGAGCTCGAACGGGACGTACAGTCTCGATGTGTTTGTTGCTATTGGCGACGCTTTCCCGACCTGGAATAAATTATTGTATTTTTTTCTGTTCGAGAAAATAACTTCATTATTAATTACATTATTATTTATTACTAATTCTAATGACTAATATTTCATTATAATTGAGATAAACGACACGACATTTCAGGGAACCCAAATGTTATTTTTTTCTAGAACTGTAATTTGAATTGAATACGTTACTAAAACAAATTTACGCAGGTAAACCATTTAATTTTCTGACTAATGTGTATTAGTATTGTGTTTTTGGCTTCTCTGTGTCCACGAAATCCACTCAGATTTGACATGTTCTGTAATTAAGATGCTGCTCGAGTAGTTGGACATTTATCCCATGAGCTCTGAGAATGTATCACACTTATTGAACTTGAGAAAAATTGCGAAATTTTGTAAAATTTTTGCATTAATGAGCGAACAGAAAATAGACACTTGGACGATTGTAATATCTTATTTTGGTGAACTAGTGCAGTCAAGCGATTTGCCTGAGATGTTGAATAATGATGTGTTTGATATGATGAGTAATATAGGTTTTACAATTTCTTGGGGGAGGAAAGAAAATATGAAAGGTTTTAGATGTTTATTTATAACAAATGTTGTGGAATTCATGACATCCAACTTTTTTTTTTCGACAAAGCACCCTCATTCGTTCGAAACTTTTAATGAAATTCGCGTTTTAGAATATAAATGCTCACTTTCTTTATCAACTCGGGCACTCCCCCGCGTTTTCGCTTCTTGTTAAACACAATAAACCGTCCCAAACAGACCCCTCTCAGATGGGTAATTGAAACGAGTGTTCAGTTCTTGTAATTCTGCACTAACTTTGAGCGTAACCGTTTCCCTCTACATCCACCGGCAGTGGCAAAACGGCACGTACGCCCGTTGACTACTCTAAAAGTTTAGAGAAAACATCGTTGGATACTTACGGCCTAAGGTGCCTGGGGGAGACGATATCCTGTCGCGTGTTTGATAGCATGAAAATAACGGCCATATCTCGTAACGAAGCGCTTATTTTGTTTTAAATGAACGGTACACACTGCTGGCGGCTCGTAACTTCCATGTTTTACGACTACGTCCTTGGGTGGGGTTCCCCCGCAGCGGTGGGGCGTGTGGGGTGAACGGAGGGCGGTCGGAGGCAAAAGGGTAGAAAGCGTATGCGCTGTCTGATGATCGTGCTGAGATGCGCAGAATATGGCGAGATTGGTGTCAAGATTTAAATGAAGGGCAGGGGAAGAACGATGCTTGGGGTATGGCTTGTGCGGCTTAACATAAATAAGTATGCACGAATTAAGAGGCCTCTGCGAACAAGTTTCCGAGATTTCCAAAGTCTGTAATACAAACGCGAGACATGGCCAGCGGTTTCATCTCTCAATATACTCTATTTCGATGTAGATACTTTGGACGGTATTGTGAATTCCTTAGAGACATTGATGAAAAAGAGTTCTTCTTCTGAAGATATTAAGGTTCTTCAATCTTTAAGAATAGTTTTCTTAGTCACCTGTAATGTAATCGAATTTAATTTCCCAAACTATCGAATATATTAAGCAATGAGTGAACTAATTAAATATTATTTTGACATTATATTACGAACTTGTCATGAATATAGAAAATTATAATTCTAAAATTCTAAGACAGTTCTGTTGGCGAATACATTGTGTGTAATTGCTGGCGGAATGAATTGTGCTGGTGAGAGTGAAGGCTCTGTTAGTTTATGCGAGTGGCGGATAGAGCAACATAACGGCTGCTTTCCGAGAGGAGGGCAAACGGTGGGGCGCTGCGATGGCGTCAGACGCTATCGGCGGAAGCGACAGGCCGTTGTCCGCTGTAACGACGCCGTTGGCCTGCGTCCCATTAGCGTTGAGTCGTCTGCCAGCTGCAGGGTGCATGTGCCCCATTTTCCAAGCACTCCCGCGCTCCCCACCCCCTCACCGCCATTCTCCTCGATCGGCTTTGCTGCAGCTCTCCCGACCAGAGCTCCCACCTCACCGGTTGCTCCATTTCTCGGGTTGTCTGGTGCCGTTCCTCATCCTCAGACAATTCCTAGCTTGTGTCTTAAACAATACGTTACCGTATTTCGGTTTACGTCTTGCCATTGGTACAGTAATTCTTGCCTCCTTCCGGATTTATCTTGTTTACCTCTCACCATTCAGTTCGTTTGCCACTTCTCTCCTAGAGCTCCGTTCTCATTTCCACTTCCTTCCGCGTCCCGGCCTGCAGTTCCTTGTTGCGGAGTTGGCGTCCGTGGCGCCCGCGCCTGGCCCGTCCTCCCACGCCGCCCCACAACTCCCGCCCGTCAGTTATCAAAGAAATACGCCGCGCGGGCAGCTGACAGCGGGTCTCGTTAAATCGTTGTTTATGACGCTTGGCCGGTCCCGCGAGACCCGAGGTGCGACGCCGAACCCCCGCCCCCTCGCCCCTCCCCCACCGGCATCGTAATGAGAGAGCGCCGCGCTGCTCCTTGTTTATTGCACGTTCTGAGAATTGTGTGTTTGCTCTCCGCCTCCTTTTCTGCATCGCGGGGAGGATTTTGGGTTTTTCGTGATCTTTCAGAGTAACCGCGGTGAACGTTAAATTATATTCAAGATCGTGAGGCCCCGCCGTCAATTAGTCATTTTTTTCTTGCTTCGCAAAACGTGGTGCGGGAAAATTAAATGCTTTAGTCTCTCTTTACGAATAAAGCCGTAATTTTCTGCATCTTGTTATTAAAATATTTTTAGTAGAATTTAAATTAAAAGAGTGAAGAATGTATTATGTTAAGCTGAAGAATTATTTCTGCAAAGATAATTATATCACTTTACAACGTGAAAGTTCCATTTGCAGTTTATTCTTCCTCAAAATGTTTCGGATAAATAGAAGACTTCTTGAATATATTTTATATAAAGTGTTTCTGATGCTCACTTAGCAAAAATTACCCAAGGAGTTATGTTATGGATCGTAACAGTAGTGTACAAGAAGAAGAGGAAGAAGAGGAAGAAGAAGAAGAAGAAGAAAATAACGTACGTGAAACAGTTCTTGTGTAAATCGGTTTTCTTTGTGCTGTTTCTTTTAAAGCTTACATATGTACGCCGTAACGTTATGTCATTGATCGCATGTGCACATTGGGCTATGTATTCAAGCGATTCCCTGAGTAGTGTTAGTAAAATTATCGAGGGTGAGAATGTTAAGCGTGTGGTAATTTCTGTTCTGCGCTTTGTCAGACTATGTTAATGATGTTTTTTTTTGTTTTTTGTTTTTTATGCTTTAAAATTATATCGTCGCGTTAATTTTTTTAATATGTCGACCCAAATGTCAAAGTGCAACTTGCAAAGCCTGTGCAACTGTTTGATACCATCCGCGCGTACATTATGTCAGTTAAACTTTTGTGCGAGATGAAATTACTCTTTTCGAATTTACATTTTTGGCAGGTGCTGTTATTATCAGGTCTCGCCTGGTTGTTCGTACCAAATAATTATAGCAAACTGCGAGCACACTTTCGCCTCTTGTCATGCACAGCTGTTTTCATATTCCCTTGCGAACGCATCCAACATTGCCGGTAAATGAAGGTCATCCTGTCACACCGATGCACCCTTCGACAGTCGTGTTTATAGATACAACTTGAATGTGCTTTTTTTATGATAAATACAATAATGTATTATGCAACGAGTTTATAATGTTATGCATTATTGTGTAAGTACATGTTTTGAAGACGAGCGACGTTAGGAGCGAGGTTTCAAATTTGTTCGAAAGCGATAAAGCAACATTATAAACGAGTTGCATACGCTATTTTTTTGTTTAACCTTATTTTTTGCTTAACCTTATTATTAGAAGGGATAACTGAAACTGGAACTTTATTAGCGTGATACGTTAGGTACATGCTTGTCTAACGCTTTTGAATACATAACAAGTAATATTTGAATGTCAGTTGTTTCTTATTCATGTGCGTCATTTGGAAACGGAATCAGTGGCCCAACAGTCCATGCGGGCCGCGGCCGACTAGAAAATGGAGTCATTACCGAAGGAAATAAATGAAGTTGCAAATGCTGAACTATGGCTGATTTTTAAAACCAACATAAAATTATGAAAAGAATATGATAGATTTGTAACTTGGATAGAAAAGAAAAATACGAATGTCATTTGTGAACCTGTCCTTTTGGCTTACTTCTCTGAACTGACAATTTTTTTTTTCTTTTTGTGAAGAATCTTTTACTCAGTAAATAGAAAGAAATTCATATTCTTTTGAAACTACATTTGCTTTATTATGAAATAGTCTGCTACATACAAATACCAAGTGCCTGGAGGATGGCAATCTTGAACGTTGCAGAATCATACATTCAGAATAAGATTCAGATAGAATTGTGTCAAATGATGAAAGTAGCATAGCATATACATCAACCAAATTTTTTAATGTACCTGATTCTTTTTTATGACACCTGTATTGTTTTTTTTCTTTTCGTATCTTGTTTATGTGTAAATGAAAACGCTGAACGACTGGCAATTCTGTGATGACGTATGTTATTTTATTGAACTAGATTCATATTCTTCCTCTTTCTGTGCGATTTTTGGTGCCGTGAGAGCTTATTTACAATGTTGGTATTAAAAAAGGATTTTTTATTTATAACATTGTAATTTTTGCTTTATAAATTGTTTTTATCTAAGCTGTTTGTGTACTTTCTAAAAAGAATTGTACAAAATATTCGATTATGTAATTAGTAAGCAAAGTTTAAAAATTACTCAAATAAACGTGTAAATATCTAATTGCAAGAGGGTAAATTAATATTTGATATTTGTTTTCAAGAAAAAAATCAATAAAAAATGTCTATCTGCATTCTTTCGGAAATATATTTTACTTTATTCTTGTTGTAAGAAGGATTTCTTAGGACAGAAACATAAAAACACTTTCTGTGATTGTCCACTTCATTTCTTCCGCCATTTAGTTAGCCTAATTATTATTATTATTATTATTATTATTATTATTATTATTATTATTATTATTATTATTAATTAATATTAATTATATTGAAGATAATAACACTTTATTAGATAAAAAATTAAGAATTCGTAATTGATAATGAAAAGGATAACTTAGTAATTTAAGATAACTATTAATACGATTTCGACGGCAATTGTATTGTTACATGAGAGGCGACCTTGCGTCGTATAATTACATGTAGGACTGTAACACAATATATACAAACATTTAATCGGAATACTTCGTAAGGTGGCGATGATCGTCCCATGCTGGATAGGGCTAGTGAGATCTGGCGCCGACCTGCGGGGGTTTCCCCAATTATTAGGTACTCTCTCCCACGAGGGAGGCACCGCCCCAGCCTGGCCAAGCTCTAAGCTCAAGATGCTTTGAGTAACTCGTGGGGCGTCGCGGAACGTGTCCGCAGGCCCCCGGGCCATGGCGGGTGGGCGCGGCGGGTGGGCGCGGCGCGTGGGCGCGGGCGCGGGCGCGTGCTCGGCCGCGTGCGCCGCGCGCGGGCGCAGCGCGCATGTGCGTGGCGGCGTGGGGCGGGGCGCCAGGCGAGGCGCCACCCGCCTGCGGGCCCCTTTACTCCCTCCTCGTATCCCATCCCACGCCTCCGGGCCCCCCCCCCGGGCCGGCCCCGCTCCCATCCGCTTCCGGCCCTTTTTGCTTCTCGTCACGACCTGGCTCCAGCCGGTCTCACCCACTATGTCTAACTTTGCACTATTCTCTGCCCTGTGGAACACTGACTCCAACGAGGTCAACCCTTTTCACCTTCCTTCAACTCGCTGCAATTCGCCATGATCGCATGAGTCTACTTGATCCTTCCTTCTTTCGGGACACATTTTTCTATCACTCCTACCTTTGTATCCCTCTACGCTTTTCCATGTCCTTTCCTTATGTTAGTCTTTACGTACCTGATTCTCGGTGTTCTTCAAATCTCCGGCCCCATTTTCTGTTAAGTCTTGCATGGTTCACAACAGCATTCCCATTCCCCGCTTCCTACCACCAGTTCTTCCGCTCCCCGCTCCGCCTCCTTTTTCCCTCCCCTCCCCTCCCTCCTCGCCTTTCCTTCTCGCTCGATACCTCCCAGCGGCAGCGGCGTCGACGTCGTAAGTCTTCAATCTTCGATTGGTTCGCCCGGGGCTCTCGGTTTCTGCAGCTATCTTGTGCCAATCCTTTTACCTCTTGATAGCGTCTAGTGCGCAGACATCGACTACTGTTTGCTTTCTTTCCTGCCTGCCCTCTGTCTGGGTCGTTTCATCCGCCTGTAGTTTCCCTCAAATTGAGTGTGATGGGATGGGAGGGGGGCGACGCACTCGCCTCGGGAGCGGCGGAGACTGGGTGCTGGGTTCGACTGCCGGCGCCAGTTGGATTGGACGGCGTTTGAAGTAGAGGGATTGTGACCGTTTACGGCGCATTTCGGGAGAGGAGGAGTATCGGATGACGGGCGTGGCGTTTACTCTCCTGGGTCTCTTATGTTCTAAAAATGGGTTGTGATCTCTTCCCAATGGGTGACACAAATCTCATAAAGTATTTTGCTGTACTACCTCAGTGGCGTTGTGTGTCTCCCCTTGTAGGATACAGAGTTGCATTCCCCTTTCGAGCACGATCGTTTCGTTCCCTTTCTCGAAACCCTTCATAGGTGTTTCGTTTACAAAAATAGCTTTTTTCCGCTAATGTGTTTTGTAGAAAAAATCACCACAAAAGTTGTATTAAGATAATCATCTTCGGTAGGGAATTACAATAAAATCGATTTGACATTTTTCATTTACGTGTCTCTTTCTTGTGTTGTTAGTTCAGTATCTCGATATGTCCATTATCTTTTTGCATCCATCTCACTCACGACAATTGCGTATAAATGATTCGCTCACTTTGGTGATACTATTCTTACGCTACTTATATATTTGTTGTCATTTCTGATATTATTGATGCTATTATATTGCTGATATTGTTATTTTATAATAGATACATGTCATTAGCAAATTTTTTACTATCAATTTCTGTTGTCACCATTTTCTATTTATCGCCATTGTTCCTTTTCTTCACATGAATTCAATCCGTGGCATTTCTGAAAAGGTCCCTCCTTCGCCCCCGCCCGTTGTCCATTCCGCGCGCCCATTCTTTTTGCGGCCGGCGCGGCGCGTCCGTGAGCCCGCGGAGCCGACGGCCACTAAAGGACTAATTATGGCGGAGCGGGGCACGAGCGGAGGCGCGGGCCGTTCCAATTATACGAAAAGTTTCATTCGGCCGATGCGAAATGTAATTCGCCCTCCGTAATTAATTATCACGGCAATCGACGTTACCGCCAATCAGTTCCGCGCCTGAATAGCGCGTTTATGCGTCTCGCTGCGCGCCCTCGGGCGCCACTGTTCATTAAATTCCCGGACGCCCTCCGCGGGCGGGGAGGGAGGGGAGTGGAGAGGACGGGGAGGAGAGGGGAGGAGGCGAGAGCGCGCTGACGCCAATGCCCCTCGGCGGTCGCAGGTAGCGTGAGCTGTCTCCCGCTCCCGCTCTCGACATCGATGTGTTACGTCACGGGATGCGATGAAGGCAGGACACGTCTTCCGAATATGGCTTTCAATATGCGACTTCATGGGGCAGTAGATCGTAGGTCTTTTTAGAGTTCTCTGCAAATTATCACTTGCGTTAAAACGGCATCGCATTTTTCATGAAGCGATAGTATTTTCCGGGTAGAGTGTTAGTCTCGAGGTTGTTTTATTTTAAAACGGCATTTAAGGAATAACTTATCGAATATGAATAAATTAATGTGAAAAATATGAAGGGTAAATAAACTTGTCTGTCTAAACCTGGCCAATCATATTAACCATTAATTACGTTGATAATACCGACATAAAGCGTCATCCATAAAAAAATGTCAGTGAAGTCTGTCTTACACGTTACTATTCCAACGAAAACACAACTCGTACGGTGCCATACGCAGTTCGCCCCAGACAAAATTCAGCTCTCGGATTGTGGATTTACCCCAGCACAGAGCCATGTACATTTTGCTAATTGGTACACACTCGAATTGTGAGAACTACTGACCAGACGAATTTCCACGAACTTAGTAATGCCGTAGTCCTTTCAGGCATTTGCAAATATATTATCTGAAGAGGAGTAGTAGTTTGCCTAATAATAGAAAATGGTTACTAGATGCAGAAAAAGAGGATCGCGTGCTACCTCTGGTCTGTTGAGGTTGTTTCTGAAAACGATCATAAAAAAATACGGATACTACCGAACATAATAGTTGACATCTAGAATTCTCTACTAGACAGTGAATATCTGCGAAAAATTGAGAATTGTCGAAAGTACGCGACTCATTGTTACTCGAGCACTTTTTTAAACAGGGAAGTAAAAACAACACATCATGAAAAACGAGCAATGTGGCGTTGCACAACTGCGTTTAGGTGAACCAAAGTGAATTGTGATTTTATGTAAGCAGGCGTGTTACTGAATCGAAAGTAAACACTGGATTGGGTAGATTTGCATGTTTATGAACCAGTGATACGGTGTTGACGAGCATGTTCGGGATCCGAAACTGATCAATGGGATGTTTTGTGAATGAGGAGTGAACAATGGATTGCCATCTAGTTCTTGATTCACTTGCAAGTTATGTGAGAGACGCACGTTAGAGGCAACCAGCAGCAACCACCTCGCCGAGGGAGCGGTGTGCGTGCGGGAGGGGGGAGCCTCGGGCGATCCCGATTTCTTGCTGACGCCATAAATCAAGTTCCGAGTTTGTTTGCGGAGACTCCGTCGCCCGCCTCGCCCCCGCCCCGCCCCCCATCCCGCGCGCGCTTTTCGGGACGCCAGGCGCCGCCGCCGGCGGCAGCGGGGGCGGCGGCACCGCCGCGCGCGAACCCGCTCCCGCACGCTGGCGAAAAGCTTTATAAACTTGCGCGAATTTCAAATGAGGATACAAGTTCCCACAGCGCACGGAACTTGTCGGGGGAGGGGAGAAGCTGCAGCAGCAGAGGAAGCAGGCAGGAGGAGGAGGGCGCGCGGTGCAGCGCCCCGCCACGCTCCGAGTGGCGGCTCCGCGCCTCGTCTTCCAGCGCCACGCCGCGAGACTTTATAATCACTTGGATATTGCGTTTACTTTGACTCCACATGGACGCGGCATCCTAATCAGCGAGATAATGGAGAAGCCCAACCCCGCCCCGCCCCGCCGCCTCCGCGCGCTGACAGTACGGCGAGTTGCCGTCTTCACTTGCGCTTTCCCGCGGCTCCAGCGCCTCTCGCTTTCGCTTGCTCGAGAAGGTCGACGCTCTTTCGCATGCGCGCCGAAAACAGAAGTGACGGAAGGTGGAGGACTGTACGTCTTATCGGTAACTTCATTTTTGGTACCAGTTTCTGACTCCGTCTGACTGCTGCTCTCTCTCTCTCTTCTCTCTCTCTCTCTCTGAAACATCTCTCCCTCTGCTCTCTCTCTACACTGTCTGTTCTTTTTCTGTCTCTCTCTCTCTCTCTCTCTCTTTCCACTCGTGTTGTCCATCCTCGAGATTTTTTCCGTAGTTCAGATCTAGATCCACTTTCGGGCACAAGGCTGTTCCTGTCGGTAAAGCGGACTAAAATATTAAAATTCACTGGGAGCATTGATGAGCTCTATTCATGGGTGCTCCACTATTTTATTTTCAATAAAATGAACAATAATATTATTCGTACGTATGTAATTTTCAATGTGTGAATTGTGTTAATATTTTTGTATGTGTTAGCTTCATTATTCGCATGACAAAACTTGGAATGATGTGAATGAAAAAGGGTCGTAAATTATCAGATATGTTGCATTAATGTTTTGCCCGATATAAATGTGCGATATAATACCATAACTGAATTTTATAAAACATTACCCAGTTAGAAGCTCTGTTGTGTGAATTGCGGTATATGTGATCTTCATTACTACAGTTATTATAAACCCGTGCGTTCTGGATGTTTTTGTGGGGGAATTGTTAAAATCCTTCAATCAGAGAAGCGTTAACAGGAGAATATATTAAAGTAGCAAAAAGTTGTAAATTAATATCAGATACCGCTCTTTTTCCGGTAATGAAAAATAATGAGAGATATAATATAAAAAGTTTAATTTTTTAAGGCACCTTAGGATTACTTAATTGAGAAATATATAATTAAACATGTTAGAAAATACGCAAAATAATTTACGGCTTTCAGAAAATTTGTTTTTCGAATTTATATTTCGCATTTATTGGTGAAGGCTCGTATTGACCATGCTTCCTGAAGATGAAGTTATTTTACTCTTACATGTGATTGTGTTGGATTTTCCAGTGCTGTTTTGTACTTTTTCTGAGCACCTTTATAACGAAACAAACGACACAAATACGATTCGTACTTGTCATTTTCGACAAGTTATATTTTATACCGTCGTACTGCATCGTGTAAAATCAATTCGGCTGTACGAGAGTTAGCAATTTTTTTCTATACTGACGAATTGGGTCACGTTCCTTTCAATTCGTAACAGACTGCGCTATTTGTAGAGTGTCAGCTCTGGGTCAGCGACTGTCACTGAGCGGAGAGCAGCAGCAATAAAAATGAAAACGCGGATTTTCTCAAAACCGTTTGAATACCTCGCTCCCTTCTTCTTCCTTTCCATTGGAGTTTTTTCTTTTCATCTTTCTGGGTCCAGCGATTCCCAAAAGCGCTAGCCAGTGCCACTTTCTTTGGCGTGGCCTCTTCCGTTCCATTCAATTCTTGCGATTGCGAAGACGCGTTCGGCGAGGGCTCTTATTCATCTTCTGCGCTGTAGCGCGCTATCTCGTATTTCGGGAGCGCGTGCACCCCGCCCCGCCCCGCCCCCCGCCCCGCCCCGTCCCTCCTCGCTCTGAAGGCGTGCCAAGCGCGGACACGGCGGCGCTGTCGCGGCGCCGCAAAAATATTGGCCCAGCGGAGCGGACGCCCCGCAGGGCGCCCACGGCCCTTGAGGGTCTTCGGTGCGCGGTGCTGCGGTTAGCGAAGGCACGGTAAATTAACTCCCGAGAACTGTTTTTCTAATAAATTAAATAAAATATGAAGTTTATGGTCAAGTCGTGAACGTTAAAATGGGAAAGGTTGAAAGTTACTGGAGTTGTGGACGTGGTATTCCATGTTTGCTTTTCATTAGTTCTTGGGTCGTCTGCCATGGCAATGGTGGTTTGGGGGAAATGTTCTAGTACGAATTAAATTATGACAGAAGGTGCAGAATTTATCGGAATCAGTCAGTGGCTGGTATTTTATACGAAAGGAAATGCTGAATCTTCGTAAAATGGCACAACATGAGGACCATAACGAGAATGTTACAATACCGAATGTTGAAGTCGTTTTCGACCAATAAAGGTCAATTCAGGCGCATTGTGAAGAAAGGCGTGAAGTAATGACCGACCCGTTTCGAAGACAAAGCAGGCTAGGTCGCCCTCTCCTCATACTGTATCGGTGATCGTTAGAGAGTGGAGTGCCTATGCTTCGAGTCGCCGTGTGATTCGGTTAGCTTCCGTCCACCCAGTGATGAACGGCCAGCCAACAAACGTCAGCGTGGCCAGCCATAAATCAAATGTAACGTGCATCCACGTGTCGCTCGTAGCCGGGCCCCGTCGTTACGCCGCGCGGACGAGCCGCTCCTGAGGGCGAGCGGGGGCAAGGTCTCGGTCGTTGCGGGCGGCGTCTCGCGTGGCGCGGCCGTAATGGGACGGCCACGCGCCACCGGCGAACGACGCCGACGCCGAGGTCCTTCGGCGGCGGCCGCGCTCTACTTCCGCGCGACCGCCGTCGCCCACTCGCCCGCGTGGTAATTACGTCGGGTTTAATTCGACCGGCGCCGTTTGGAGCGTCTCCACCCTCCGTTCGCGCCCCTCCCCTGCGGCCCCGGCTGCGCCGCGCCGTCGATGTGGGTCACCGCTCGCGCGTGGCGTCGCGCTTGCGTTGGACGTTAACCCATTCCACGTTGCCCCTCACTCCACTCCTCCACGCCCCACCGTCCCCGACGTTCTATCGACTTTGCACCATCCTCGAGGCTGAGTCACGATCGACTTTTAGGTCTCGCGCGTAGTTCCGTGCTTGACTGATCGCGTATGCCACGACTACCGATGGCGATGGAATTTGTTGGGCGCTGTAGATATTAACCAACCATTTGTTTTTCGGAGTGGAGGTTTCTGCTTATGGATTTATGGAATAGGGAAGTACCACAGTTATTATTTTCAATTTGGTAGTTTTCACCACGTTTCGGTCACTTTGTAAAACGACGAAATTTGGTATTCTCGATCTGATTGGATATGAATCTATATACTTTTTAATTCGAAAATAATTTCTAATTCTAAAGCTTGTGTTGGATGGCTTCGATGGCACTGATACCGAATCAGCCGCCAGTAAAACAACCAATTGCATTGCCCTGCAAACGATCCATCAGCACCCAGCGTGCGTGCAAACATTGCCTTCTACTATGGCCCCTGGCTCCTTTTCTCATCTCAACTCGGCTTGCGGGAACACAATGCGCGGTCTCATTATCGACCTTTGCAACTAATTGCCACAATCCTGACTGTCAATCCTCGTTCTACAATCGTATTATCTCAATGCCGCTGTTCACACCTTTTCTAACTCCTCGCTTTAGCAGTTTAGCCTTTCTTCTTTGTTGATTTTGCTCCAATTCCCGTTCCCAGTTCGCAACGTGTTCAGCGCTCTAACTGTTCTTGCCGCGCCCTGTTCTTTTCCGGTTCTTACCATCCCCACTTTCGTGCTCTTTTCTTCGTGCCCACTGCGATCCTCCGTCTATGTCACCGCGTCGTTCCCACGATATGGGTCACCGCCCGCGCGTGCCTCCCAACACCCGCTGCAACTTCACGCACACTTAATAGAACAATGGACATCAGCGCGCTTTATAGCCTCGTCGTAAAATATAATTCCTGTTCACAGCCCACGCCAACGCCCCCTCTCCCATCTCTGTTCCCGCCCCCGATCCCGCACCAGCCCATTCTCCAACTCGCCTCCCCCGCTCACCACCCCGGTCACATTCCCCCCCCCCCCCAGCTCCGCGGCCTCGCTGGCGTGCGTTGCACGACCGCGTTTATGACTCGGCGGGCGACGCACCGTCAAAAACGCGCCTCGTAATTGTCACGGCGAAGCCGCAGAATCCCAGCCGCCCGCTAGTTAGCATCTTGGGCGCGCATTTATGTACAGTGTAAGAGAAATGTTTCGCTTTTTTGTGTTGTCTCCGTCGAGTGTGTGAGAGAAGAGGACTCGATTTGTGGGCCGTTTTTGCGCGGCGGGGTTTATAGCGCCGTCTTAAATTTTATATCGCCCATTCATCTGCTCGCGGGGCCCTTCCACTCCCCGTCCCCCTGCCCCCGCCGCCCACCGACGAATGTAGGTCAGCGCGCGTTACGGTCCGAACCGCCCCATCTCGGCACGGCCTGCCACCCTCGGCGACTGTGCGGACACAGCCTACGCCGCGGCGGTTCCAGCTCTTAATGTCTCGTCTGCTCGAAATGGAGTGAACACAGATGGCTGCAAACGTGTGATGGAACCTCTTTAGTTTGGGGGATGAGTTTCGAGTAAATGCTGTATTCAATTGCAGTTCTTTTACAGAAAACTCGTCTTCGATGTTAAGGGATTAAGTATTTTAGAAAATGTAATGAATTAAAATAATTCGTCTCTTCCTTCAAGCACATACTTTCAGCTTATTAAATTAATTGGTTGAATGGTCTCATAACTTTACAATTAGTGTGGAATTGGGAAGATATATGTAAAATAACTCAAATTTGTCTTGTTAATGTAATTTTTTTACGTCAAACTTGATGCTGTATTATTTACTGATTTAATCAAATTCGTTAGATCGAGTGACAATAATTCCTGTTGATTGTAAGCAATCGGATTTTAAATTTCATTAAAGAGTAAAACGAAATAATGGCTTGAGCTTGTTTTGGCACATTCTGCGCTTCATAGCAATGCAGTGAATTCAATTCTTTGGCGTCATTGTGTCGTTCCGATTTTGAGAATTTTTGTTTCGGTTTCGGCATTTCATGTGATACATTTGCTATGTTAAACTGGCAGCTAGCCTCTTATTCCGCGCGGCTTTGCGACGTTTAGAAGACAGGTTTACTAAACAGCTTAAAACCAAGTGTCTAAAGTTTTTCAAGCGAAAGATGGATTCAACTTCTCTCCATATAAAATAAGTTTTAACGTTTGATGTATGTCTTTATCTTAGAGTATCATTTCAACAGACTACACAAAATCAATAATTTCCTTTCTGCCATATTGTGATCTGAACTCTTTAATGATTGCAATTTAGCGTAAAGTCGAAGTGTTTCATTGTTGTCGAACTTATTTGGTTCTTTTTAAAGCAACATAAACTGCGGACAGATAAAACAGTTCTTCAGACTTCTTTAGTATCAAGCATTGCAGTTCGTAATACCACCCGGATACGGGACAGAATTTCCCAAATACTTTCGGAATACTTGTTGTTGACTTTTTTTCGTCGAAGAGGTCAGAAACAGCGGGAGGGTCGTTTCTGGTGAAGCCCCTATACCCGTAACGTACAAACGTTTGCTTTCTGAGATGTCGTAACCTGCAATATTTCGCGCGGCTTTGTGACGTTTTGCGAGCTTCTTGAGCTATATTTGTTTCAACATTCTTACCTGTCGTTATGATATGGGCCCCTGGGTTTCGAGTAGTAGCGGTCATAAAAGCTCCAGGTGAAATGCTGTCTGTCATGTTGTTACGACTAGTTTACGATTTGTCGGGGGCGTGCCCTCGGATTTGCGGAGGTAATCGATGTGTGCCTGTGGGGAAGGAAAACCTGTCACGAAAGCGAGCGCCAAGGAAAAAAGAGAGCTCGAAAAACGAATGGAGGCTTCTCTAGAATTGTGAGGCGCGACTTACCGTGTCTGAAAACAGCAAAATCCGTCACATCCCGAGGATAATAAGTGTGGTTGGTGAGAGAACGGGGAGATTTCTCGCAATTGTGTGATTTCTTCCTCAGACAGGGATTTGTGTTGCCAATATGTCAAAAAATCAAGTTTTCTGAAGTTTGAAACTGTTTTTTCGTTTAAATTCTCTCTCGTTTGTGACATGTGGCGGCCTGCTTCTGCGTCTGCCATTTCTGTCTGGGTTCAGTCTTTCTTTCTTCTAAATCGCTCAGTTTTTCGTTTCTGTTATGTCGAATGAAAGGAAGACATGATGATAACGTAGGCAGATAGTGTGTTTGCGTCAAGTCGAACATCTCAAATTGTCATTCAGCAGTTAAGTTAGGGTTTATAATTATCATAAATGAGTTCCACAAATATGTCGTAAACATTTCTTTATATTTTATCTTTGCGATAGTTATAATTTGATTTTTTAATGTAGCATTATAATATGATTCAGATCGCCTTACAATGTCACTAAGCAATTCATTATTGTCAGCATGTGGGAAGAACCATTTACTATAAGCTGCTGCTCGACCACCATTGACTGATCTGCATTTTCACAGCATTTCGTTTGGACCAATTAGTCATTGTTCACAAAATTTCGAAGTTTTAATTGCTTACAATATCTCAAAATGTGATTATCTAATTTTTCACACGAAGTCATTCCCATTTTCAATTTGGCCGAGATTGTTGTCAGTCATGTCCGTTGTGTGACGATGTTACTATCTTCACATAAATCTCACCATGCCCACCACTTTCTTAAGCCTGAATGCTATGAGTTACTGCTGCAAGTCTCACGGATCGCATCGTCTGAATTTCTGCCGTTGTCTTCCCCGCGTCCTTTTATAAGACCTTCCCACCTCCACTCGCGAACTGCGCCCTTTCCGCCACGCAGCCAGTGCAGCAGGCGCGCGACCCACATTCCACTCGAGGGCGGAACATTGGGTACGCGATAAAATAGATAATGACCTGCCACACCGCCCACGCCCCACCAGCCTGTCGCCTCGTCTGCCTCACTACCTGCCTGCTCTCGTCGCTGCTTCCTTGCTCTTATTTGCCTTCTTCGTCGTTAGTCTTCGCTTTTGTCGTCATCTACTTATCGCATGCTTTGCCGCCTGACTTGTTCATCTCACCTCCTCCTCTTTCCTTTTAACTCCTCGTCGGCATCCCTTCTCGCCGCTTCTCTTCGCCTGCCTCGTTGATTGTCTGGACTTTCCTCGTCGTGTGCGTTGTCCATTGCGTACCCCATTGTTTGCTCTGTTGTAGCTTCCTCGCCTGCGTCCTCTCCTCCGACGCCTGCACAATCTCCTGCTTCGCCAGCTGTTGCGTCGTGGCCCATTCCACGAACGCCGCTCGCCTAGGCGAAACGCAGTCTCCGGCGGCCCGTGCCATCTGAGGGCGCGGAGGGGAGGGGATGGAATGGTAAAGGCCGGGGGGGGGGAGGCGGCGTGTCGTTTCTCGTCTCCGCTTGAGTGGCTCCTGTTTACGTCCGATACATTAAAGGAGCATGCCTCGGAGCACTACAGGGTCTTACGTTTCCCGTATTATATTTCATAATATCCGGGATATTGCAAAATCTACTCGCCGCTCAGCGTACGGTGTTTTCCTTTTTATTGTTCGTAAAATCCCTTTTTACGTTTCCAGCGGTGTTGATACGAGAGTGCGCTCAGGGCCCGGTTCATTGCATGCAGCGCGGGTATAGTGCTTCCACACGGGGCGCTTGGGATGAGGGCGGCGGGAGAGGGTAGGCGCACCGTGGTGTCAGTGACGAAGGCAGGGCTGGGCAATGACAGCAGAAAATCGAGGGGAAGCGGAATTAGGTTGGAATTTAAGAAAGCTAAGATATAGCAGTGTGTTTTAGATAGTCTAATTGTTTGGAGGTAATGATGTTATGTTGTTTAATAACGTTTTAGTCTACTTTAGACAGTATTTGGCATCTATATTTTAGGATTGGAATTACGGATTGGAATGGCATAATTGGTTAATTCAGATTTGTGACCTGCATATTTCGTAAATAGTTATTGTTTGGAAAACTTATTGTTTTTTAAAACGGATGTATGTTGAGACAGATTTTTCAATATTACTAATAATTTAACGAATAAAATAGTTAATACTAAATGAAATGATTTTATTTTATAATGAATTGTCGCCGATCTTACTACATAAAATTCCTAGAAACACACTTTTGAAAAAAAGTTCTCCTGCTAACGTGATTAACAGAGAGCGCTGCCAGAAACAAGTGCTTTAGCTAGGGGTACTTGGGTATGTCACCTCCGAGGACAGCAATAGCTCGCGGCCGCCCCCTCGAAGGGAAGTACACGTATATGGCTGCGGCGCGGCGTCTAGCTGGGAGCCAGGCGCGCCCTCATGGCGGGGCGTCATCGTGGAGGTCGCCCGCAGACGCGCTTTTTTACGGCGACAATCGCGAGACGCGAAGCGACTCGCCACGGCGCCACGCGGTTGCTCTTCCGCCACTGCCCGCCTCTGCGCACTCAGCGAACCGCGCTTTTTCTCTTCTTTTTTTTTTTTTTTCCTCACCAATCTCTTGAGTTTCTACCTCGTGTTTCTTGAATTCTGTCTCTGGTTTCTTCAGATGCTCAAGACGTTGCTGAGTGATAAAAATATTTTTGTCTAAAGTAGGATTGGAATGTCAAGTTGTTTTTAATTTTTTTTCAGCATTATAAACGACCATTTTTGTTTCAAGAAATCGTTCATAAAAGGGCATCTCACGGCACAGTTTGAGTATTTGCCGTTATAGCGCGAATTACTTCGTTATCACACATTCAGCCAATTGCAGCGAGAGAATCGTGGGGTGGTAGTGGTAAACGGAACATCCGACCACCGTTTTCACGCACAGATGTCAAATTCCCGTGACGTCACAATAGAGTGGTTTACCAAAATTAAGTTTGATTGTCTTGTAAATATATAGAGTGCTGATGTTAAAAAAAAATCTTCCGGGCACGCAGGTTGTGTTTAATTTGCTTTATTGCGTCCGCACGAATTTGAAAACTCGCTCCTGATGTCGCTCCTTTTCAAAACATGTACTCATGCCGTAAAGCTTAACATTATTTATTAATTGCATAAACTACATTATTAACTCGTTTTTGAATTGGACTTAACTTGCTTTGTGAAATTCGATTGAGAAATGTTACACTTTAAAAAATCCTGCTGTCAAATTGTGCCTACGAGAAGGAATGAAAACATGCAATGTTGAAGGCTGTTTTCTACAGACATAGCTGAAACATACGAAAACGTACATTTAGTTTATTTTTTAGCTATACCGAACTTTTATGTGTACCGTGTTTCTAATTTGCTGATTTATTTTTGGTTTTCGAGGTAACCTCCTTTATTAACACCTCGAAACGTGATGCGCGCTTATACATCTAATAATTTTAACAGCATTTTCATTGAAATACTTCACATCGTTATTTAGTCAATAATATTGCTAATTTAATTACGAAATTTAATCTGAAAGAATACAAAATTCTCACCGTTCTCCACCAGTCATTATGGTATAGCAGAAGAAATAGGTAACATTTCTAAGTCGTGATCTAATTCCAGCGAGAAGTTACATTCGTGGACAATGAAGAAACGAACGCTTGAACATTTTGTAAAAGACTGCATACTGTCTGTATATCTCATCTGTGTATAAACTCTCCAGAATATTTAAATGAAACCAATCCAATTAGCGGGAGAAATATTGAAGTTGTGCTTCATTTTAGTGAGAAAGTGATGCGATGTGGATTTTTTTTCTGGTGGTCCAGATTTATAAAAAGTAGGTGAGTAAATGTTTCGGGGATTGGGCGCTTTAACGGCGACACACGCTCGTTGGGAGGGCGCGAGCGCGGCGACCGCGGTTTACGCGCGCGCGGGCGAGACGGGCGTGGCGGGCGGTGCGAGGCGCGTCCGGCGACATTTCGTCGCGTCGGCTGCCTTGCGCCGAGCTGAGGAAGGGGGCGAGATGGACCCCTCAACCGATGGCCGTTGCACTACGCGCTGTGCTTGCGCAATGACACCCTCAGACCACGCCGTTTACTGCTACCGGAATGTAATTTTTTTTTCTGTTCTGGAAAGATTATTCGTAAATTCCTTGTTATTCAAGGAGATCAACGATGTCTAATATTATGTATGGGCGTTATACGTGGGTATTATGCGGCGTTAGATCGACGAATCATCATTACATTTTATCGGTTTTACTGCTTTTGTAAGCAGCGTGTGGGGTAAGCCGCATAGGAAACGAATCCATAATGTAATCGGCTTTCTTTGTATGAACTTCATCTGTTACATCTCTACCACACAATTTCTGGAGGAAAATCTAATTATTTTTTAAATGTTCGTGATTAAGTTATTTAATTGACTGACTTAGCTAAAATAAACTTCTGTCAATTAACATTAGGTTAGTGTTAAATCTTACTTTCTCTATCTTTTAATGAAATTTGTTTCATTTAATTTTTTCTTAAATCTCTCTCTCTCTCTCTCTTTTATATATATATATATATATATATATATATATATATATACATACATACACACACACACACACACACGGATATATTTCATAATCAAAGAATGACATTACTCCCAGTTGGGTGTTAGCGTCTCTCCCAAACTAATTATCGCTGAACTATTCCTTCCACTACTGCCTTAAACTCGCGAAAGATTTTACATCATGACTGCTCATATTATTTTTCTGATGGAACCATGTATCCTTCTCGTGTCTTACCCCTTCCTAGATTCCCCAATCTATCGTATTGAACGCAGCGGGTGCTCATCAGTCAGTGGCGATGAGTGCTACTGACGAGAACAGAACAAAACTGACAAGTTTCGTTAATTATGACCGTTACTGCATTTAACACACGCACACCCCTACATTATTAATTTCAAATTAATTTGCTTGGCTATCATTTGTTCGTTAAATTTGCGTGAATTGAATCTCTTCCCATTTTTTTCAAAGTGTGTACGAGTATGTTCAGTGATGTGTGACTAGTTTCCTATTCGATGATGGGTGACTGTACGTGAAATCCGTGGGTGGGGTGGAGACGCCGCCGAGGCGCGCGGGTGGCGAGGGCGAGGCCGCCGCCCGGCATGCGCGCTGCGTCCGCGCTGTATCGGCCATCGGCAAACACGGCCGACGTGAGCGGCATCGCGGCGCGGCCCACTGGCGCAGCCCTCCGGCGACTCGGCCACGAGCTGCCCTCGCTTGCGCTCGCACTTCTGCATGGGATTTGTAACTGAGTGGCGTTATGTCTGCAAATCTCTCTGATGATTGAGTCCCTCGCTCATTATTTATTTCTTCTCGTTTTTTTCTTGCGCTACCGTTTTTTTGTAACCATTTGCTTGATATTCATTCTAACACATTTTATCGAATGGTTGTGTCATTATTTAATCTTTTATATGTCGTTTTTGATCTTGCAACTGTTTCCCTTCGTTTGGGAATATGACATTTTCTCTGTTTAGTAAATAGAATTTTAATTTATATGTTTATAAAAATATTCAATCGTAATACGTCGCAATGTAAGGCATTATTTCTTCTAAAATTCTCTCATTATTTGCGCAGAAATACCCGTTTTCATTCAGAACTGCCCTGCACGTGTATCCATCTTCTTCGTAAGCGCATGAAATGGTGATCATTTTCAAGTTACATTCTCTTTGCACCGCATACAGCTCACCAAATTCGTTTTGGACGCACGAATGCGCTAATTCACTTAGAATTTTGCGTGGATGTTCGGATTTGCGATATAAGGTGAATAAGTGTGAAATACGTATACCCTGCTGACACTACTTGAACACCGCTTTTACTTACATCCAAGGTTTCCAAAGCCTAACGGCAGATGCTTTCTGAAATAAGATAATTTGCCGCAAAAGTTTTATATTTCTGTGTTCAAAGGCGGTGTGTTATTAAACATCAATTTCAATGCATTGCAACTGCCGTTACGCTGACCATGCTTGTGAAAAAAATGTACCCTTGAAACGCAAAAAATGCGCAATTAGATCGTGGGCGCTCCAGATTATTGCGCTTTTTGTCTTGCTTCTCTGTGGCGCCTTGCGCCAAAAGCTGCTCCCATCTTGCGGGCGCGCGTCCGATAGCTGACGCTGACTTTGGCGAATTAGCCGCATAAAGCGCAGGTCGCAGCAAGGCGATTGATCGGGCGTCCCCGGGCGGAGTCCTTTAATCCCGGGATAAAGGAATGGCGCTCTCTATTGCTTGGATATCTTCGGGCGACGCTATATTTTTAATACCCAGAAATTACCCCGTGGCGTTTTTAAAGCTTATAAATTGTGGTGCGTGTGTTTAAAAGGAAACAGCGTAACTCTTTTAATGGCCACATAATATACGCACCATAACTTTTCAGAAGTTTGGAAGTTGCGATACTTAGAGAGCCGAAATTTCGAGTCTTAATAGTTAACGAGGCGGCCTGCGTGCGCGCCGAGGACGGCGTGGTGGGTTGGGGGAGGGGGTGGAAAGGGCTAGGCGGTACAAGTGGCAAGGAAGGGAGGGGCAGGGCAGGGTGTTGTGGAGCAGCAAGGCAACGTCTTGGGCCTGAGCAGTGTGGCGACATGGCTTTGCTCTCAAAACGAGGTGTTGAGGAGTGGCGCTAGGCAGGCACGCACGATGCTTCCTTCGGGTCGGAGCTCCGTCACAAGCGCGTGCTTACCAACACCCAATACTGCCCCCCACCCCGACACCCTCCCCCCCACGAAATACCCCCGCAATTGCGCGTCTGTTCTTCGCTCTTGGATTTCCCTTCTATTTATGTTGAAAAGGCAAAAGTGCACTTTTTCGTACTGTTAACGTCAGTGCCTTAGTGAAGTATTTGAATGTTGGACGTTGTTTCTTAAATTTAAAATAATGTATAAATTATTTTAAATTGAATTAGTTCGCCCTTACTTTTGTCTTCTTTTGTACCTGCATACTTATAATTTTATTTGTATTTAATAACAGAATAATTTCTGAATGAGTAAGGCAAGTGACTTTTTTGACTTAAGTTCTCTTTTTATTTTTAATTTTTTTTTCACATTTTATTCGATTCATTATGTGCTCACTATTTCTTCTAATTTTTTTTAAAGAACCTATGTATCGATGTAGACTTTTTACTTTCTATATCCTGTGTTTATTATAGTCTGAAAGTGAGTTGGAGAAAGGAAATATATTTAGTAGACTCGAATATGTCATATTTCTTTTCAGTATTATTTTTGTATTATTATTATTATTATTATTATTATTATTATTATTATTATTTTCTCAGTTACTCTTCCTGTAAACAGTGGTGATCTTCCCCAGAGTTCTTTAGTGAATAGATTTGGTCGTAGAGAAAGTTCATCTTATCTGGTCGTACAACATACATTTTCTTACATTATGGGGAGTTTGAAGCAGAACTGCGCGCTGTCCCTTGTTCAGAACGTTTTTTTGGTAACTGAAGTCTGTTAAGTGTTTTAGGAAGCTTTTGCTGACCAGGCCTTTCGCCGATATGGGAATGTAGTAGGAATGTTTTTGTAGCGCTTATTTTTAAATATGTCTCAATTCAAGAGATAGATTTTCATATTTCGAATTTTTTCTATATTTTTTTGTTTGATGTGGGATAATGATACTCTTACGTATATTATTACTCCTTCTTTCTTATTTTCAAGCAGAACATCCGGTCTATTGTGATCGACAGTACGATCAGTTATGAGTGGTCATTACAACAGGGCGGAACTTCAACCATGAGGCTGTCGGGGAGACGCCGCGTGCTAGGTACAGGTGCGAACGTTGACACGTGTGCCTAGGACGCGGCGTCTCCCGGACTGCCAAATACCTATTGACTGCGGCCGCAGAAGCCTCCACTCTCAGCGTGGAACTTTATTTCAGGACTGGAGCAGAAGTGTTCTAGCATGGTGGTGTTGATGCACCCAATAAATTGCGCTCTATTGCGATTGCCCTTTGCACTGTTTTCGCAACTTGAGTGTGCCTTCCCAAGTAAACTCTTAAAGAGAGTTGAGCGTGCAGCTGTGCCGTGTTCTTCAGTTTCTTCTTCAGCTCCATACTTCCTACATTTATCCCCTACATCTTCGTTCAAACAACTACGTTCTTCTTCTTCTTGTGCTGTATCTAATGATCACAAAAAATATTATTGAGCAATTCGTGGAATGTGCATTGCCCAAGTCAATTTTTATTCAAATGAAGTATCTTCACTGAATACACTTACATTTACTCTGAACTGTTATATCTTTACTCTCTGTGTCCTGTTTACGTGGTGAAATGTGAGGTATGCAATTATCCCCTCAATGTACTCTGAAAAGTAGTGAATGTTAATTTAGTGGTAATTCGTGTTTTCTCTAATTTACTTCAAACCGTGAAATTAACTGTCCTTTAGCCGTGAAAAAATTGTGGAAATGTTTTTATAGCCAGAATTATTCAGTCTTAGCAAGAAATTAACAATTTTCACACGATTCACTGTGACATCCCGATTCAACTTCGCACCCAAAACGTGCATAGTGTGTCTGCATTTCCTCCACTGCTGCATTTTCTCTTTACGTCTCATGAGCCTTGACTTTCCTATCTTGCGTGCGTCTGCATATCTTCCAATACCAGCAGCACTCGTACACGCCCAATTCCGCATCTTGTAGCCGTAGGCCTGCGCCTCATCGCCCACGCCAGTCGCCCACTGCGCCCCGCCGCTCGCCTCGCGCGCCGCCGTCCGTTTGATCAATATCTGGGCGCTGTGCCCTGGGCGGCGGCGGCAGCGGTGGCGGCGCTGGGTGTGGCAAAGCCTGCCCGCCCGCCCACGCCCTATTTGTGTACGCGTTGTTAGCCGCAGGCGGCCGTGCGTCATCTTTTCTCGCCGCACACTCCCCCCGCGGGAAACAAAAGGTAGCGGGCGGGGTTGAGGGTGGGGCAAGTCCGCGAGACGCGAATCTAGCGCTATTCGGAAGGGCCTCTTCGCGTCCCGCCCGTGCGCCTTCTGCCCACTCCGCGGCTTTTTCTTCTCTCGGCGAAGTCGACCCCCCCTCTCCCCCTCACCTGCCGCCGGAGGCGCCTCGAGGAGCCAGCGGGACCCCCCATTCCCTGATGAATGCTGCTCTTGCAATCAGCATATCGATCCTGCGAAGAAGCCACGTGTGCACGTGTCGGCCTCGGAGGGAGCGAAGCGGGAGCATTTCCCCACGCGCTGCTGCCTGCAACCCTTGCCTCCCTTCCCCCGTACTCCCCACCTTCCATTTCACATTTTTGTTTTCATTTTCGGTTTGGCATCGCTGCGATTTGTTCTTCTTTTCTCTAGGTTACTTTTTAATATTATTGGCTAATATAATAGAGTTTCGTTAAGTTTGTAATGAAATGGCGCGTCGGTGTGTTCATATTTTTGGCAACCACTATTTGTTCTTACTTTTAATTTGTTTTCCTTAATATTTCCCCTTTTATTATTTTTTAGCGGAGCATTCCTTCCTCTCCGTCTGTGTGCCTAATTCATATTCTGTTATCTTAATTAATTTGCGGGGTTTTTATTGTTTATATACTAAGTTGTATATTTTCATGTTAACACACTGTTGTTCTATTTTGACTGAATCTTTCGCTGCTCGCACCACTTTGGCCCTTAGCGCCGCCTCTCTGGCCATCGCCCTCAGTGCTGCCGCCTGCGCCCGCAACCATTGCCTGCCGCCGCCGCCGCCACCACCACCACCACCACCACCACCACCACCACCAGCCATCCCACTGCCCGCCTCCCTTGCCACCCTCCATCGCCCTTTTCCTCTATTCACCCCTCTGCCCACCTCCATTCCCCCCTTCATCGCCCCCTCCATAGCCCGTATTCTCCGCTCGTTTCCATCGCCCGCCTCCGTCGTTCGTCTCTATTGTTCCCCTTTACCTTTCCCTCCACCGTTCGCTTCCGTCTCCACCGTCATCACTGCCACCGCCACCGGCGCCTCCTTCGGCGCCGCGTCGGGGGCGACGGCCGCCGCGCGGAGGAGCAGGGGCTGCGTGCGAGCGTAGGGGCGCGCGTGGCGCCTTTCGTGCGTGGCTTTATCGCCACAGCGGCGCCCCGCCCCCTTCGCCCTGCGCCCTGCGCCCTTCGGTCGTTGCTCGCTGGAGGGTGCGCGACGCGGCGTTGCTCGGGTGCCGAAACCCGGGAGCCAGCCACTCGAGATTTTATTTATTTTCGGATTATTCACCTCGTCGCTGTGGAAACGCTGCCGCGTTGTACCGGTCCCTTTTGCCGCGGCTTTCGGTGCCCGCGCTCGCCCCTCCCTCCGCGCGCAGATCAATGCCTCCTCTACATGTGTACTCGTTGTGTAGCGTTTACGAGGGCGGGGGCCGACACGGCGCTTGGGTCGCGCGTCGAACGCCGCGGCGCGCGGGAAGTTGAAGTTTGTTGCGAACAGGCCGCGGGGCGCGATGGTTACGAGGGAACTGGGCCCCATCACAAGTGTATGAACTCGGCGGAGGGGTCCAACTCTCTCTCTCTCTCTCTCTCTCTCTCTCTCTCTCTCTCTCTCTCTCTCTCTCTCTCTCTACTCACACACACACTCTCTCTCTCTCCCTCTCTCTCTCTCTCTCTCTCCGTGTGTGTGTGTGTGTGTGTGTGTGTGTGTGTAAGCGAAGCGAGTGGCGCCAGGTAACACGCCGTTCGCGTTTAGGGCTCGTGAAGCGCTCTCGCGGTCGCTGTGCGGCACGTGCGCCGTTGCAGAGAGGATACGTCAGGTGGTGAAAGCCGCTTCGCGCTCAAGTTGGAACAGCGTGAGAAGCGAGGGCGTGTGCGACCATAACGCCCAGGCGACTGGCACGTCGAAGAAATCTACCTGGAAGGGGCATGTCTGAACAAATTTTCAAATATTTATCAAGTTTGTAAGATTGTTAATTTCGCAGTGGAAACTTGGGCATTCAAAAATATGTGCAGAATTTTAGTTTACACGATGCAGAACAGTGCAATCTAAACAGGAAGTTGTGAACATGCTCATAGTTTTGAGAAGGAGAGGGCAAAGGAATGAAATCGGGAAGAGAGCGTCGCGAAAAGTACGAATAAAAGAGGCAGAGAAGACGAAAAACATAAAAATTCGCAGAGAATCAGTGAATAGGCTGAGAGACGACGCAGTCTTTTCAGAAGGTGAGACAAGCGGAGCAGTTGTCGCCGGCTAGGCTCTTTGAACGCGGAGCCCGGAGGCGTGTAAATTTCGAAGGGGCTGAGAGAGGCACCTGAATGAGACGGGAGCGGGGGGCCTCTTGGGCCTTGTTAATGAGGATGAGAACAGGCCCGGCGCCGGGGTGTGGCGGGGGACGGGAGGGGCGGAGGAGGAGCGACGAAGGCGGTGCAGCTGGGGCGCGGGCAGGGAGGAACGCCGCCGTAGCGGAGCGCAGGCCGCTCGGGGTTGGGACAGCACTGGTAGAGGATCAGTTTTAAATAATATTGGATCACCGTAAAAAATATACAAAATATTTTGTTTAGTAATGGTGAATACTCTCAAATTTACGTCTTCTTAATTTTTTGGTTATTTGCGTGTTCTTCCAAAGCGTTTATTAAACATACGTTTAATTTCATTGAATGTGTTCTGAAGTAGTAATAAAATAAACGGAAGATAATCTGAAGAATGCTATTTGTTTGAGTCAGTATCTTCCTTCTCTTTCCAGACGTTCTCCTTTTTTTACTGTAAATGTGAAATAGTTATGAATTTTCATATAGGAATGATATTATACTGTAGCGGTAGTAAAATGTAGTATTTCATGTAGGCTATCGTTTGGGAAAGGGAAACCTACGATATTGAACGTAAAAGTAGAGGGACTCGAAAACGACAAAACGAGAAGGTAGAGCAGCGTGAACTTGCTTGAGAGGATGCATGCGTGGTGCAGGGAGAGAGAGGATTCTGCGGGTATGCCCAGCCCTGCGGGTGACGCCCGGGCAGGAAGGGAGGCAGCGGGGCGCTTCTAAGACGTCGCCCGGACGGCGGGGGCGCGGCGGGACATTGTTCCGCGCCTTTGAGAGCGTTTGACGTGGCGCGGGGGCGGAGGGCGGAGGGCGTGGGTGTGACTGCGGAGGCGGAAGGTGCGCGCGCTGCTGCGGCTCCGCGCCACGCCGCCGCGCTTGCCAACTCCGCACGACTAAAAATTTCGGTTGGTAGCAGTGTCATGGGCGTGGCGTCAGGTGTGCTCTTGAATTGATTTTGTCGTCGCGGTCTTTCTACGCGCTCCATTCTGCGGGGGCGGCGCCTCACTTTCGCCCGCGGGACCGCCCCCCGCCGTGCGTTCGCTTTCCTTTGCGCGAGGACTCGCCTCGCGCGCGCGGGCTGCACGCGGCGCGGCACGCAGTATCGCTTTCCGGAAAGTCTGTGCCACGATGCGGAATGTTAAGGCGATTGCGTAGCACTTTCGTCAATGGACTTTAATTTCTATTCAATGTAATATCCTTATAGATGTGTGCATAGAGATAGATCATTGAGTGGTCCCGAGTAAATACTTTAGTGAACGATGAGTTATTGTCGCTACTATTTTCACTTTTCTTTTCGAAATGCTAATACACTTGACGTTTTCCTTTTTCCCTTTTTAAATGCAATGGGGAAAAAAGTTTAAAATTTTTTCTTCATATCTTAAATACGAGAGACAGGATCTCAGGAAGGGAAAATATCATTATTTCAAATCGATCGGAGGAGACAAAAACAAATTAATCCAGATCTTATGAATGATATCATACGATCATCGGGAAACACCAAGCTCGTCATGTCAGGTTCATTACTTTTCCACCGGGGCGTCCTTCATGCTGCGGGTGCTGTCAAGATGCTAGATACGACTGAAAAGCAAGGCCACGCCCTGCCACATGCGTTGTACAGGAGCTGCGGAAACAAACAAGTGGGTGCATTGTATTTTTCGCGTGCATTCTGATACCTGTGGGAGGCCCTTCTCATTAATCCCGCCGGCGGCGAGTGATTAATTGCGAGAGAGTTCTCCCTGCCGACGCGCCGCGCCGCCCCGCGCCGGGCAGAGCGGAGTCGTCGTCGACGGCGGCGCGTCACGCGACCGGAAGCGAGCGATTCCGCGCGGCGCTCGTCGCCGGAAGTGCGACGCTGCGCTCTGTTCCGACCCGCTTCCGAAGCGCCTGTTGCCGCCGGGTCGCAGCTTCCGGTTGTTTGCGTCGGGTTCCTCCCGTTCCCAAGCTATGTGACTTTTGCACTAATTGGGTCGTCTATTTCTTCGGTTTTCTCTTGTAGAGCAACATGGCGCCGTGCATGAATTGGTGTCCAGTTATCTGAATACTTATTCTTAAGATTTCCAAGAAAATGAATTGAAGAATTATACACAATGAATATGCTGAACGTGGTTGTTATTGCTCATCACGCTTCGTTCACGTTAACTGATCGTGTCAAACAAGAGTTTCGATCTTGCAACTCTGCCTTTTATCACTGTAGCTGCAACTGTATCACCAGGATCATTTCGCTCCCGTAATATTTTAATATGATATTCTTTCTATCTTGGATGCTGCTCTCTTCAGGTTTTCGGTATTTTATTATTTTTTTCTTTCTTAACATTTCATTGCCTTCCACTCTGTATATGCTTTGTCACTGTTGACACTCGGTTTGGAACAGAACAGTAAAGTAACTTCATTTAATTCACTCTTTGGTCTGTCATTGTAATTTTTTTGAGATGAAAATTCAGTTAAACCATTAGGAGCGTTCTGGCCAGGTTTTCCTTCGGGGCAGCTGTTCTATCCTGTTTTATGTCATGAAGTAGTCTTAGCGGCAAAATGTAATTTCCTAGCGGGGATAACGCCATTTTTTAAAATGCATTTTTGTGAATTTATGTATGTTTTTCTGCTTTCTATAACTTGATTCGCCCATTCGCTGATATATAAGGGTTTTCGGTTCTCTTGATATGTGTACTTCTTGGGTTATTTTAAATGCGTGAAACATTGAACCTCCAGCATATTTATTAAGTTCCTTTTGATAATGATATCAAATTTGTATCATTTGTTACATGGATAAATGACACAACTCCTTTGTCGTGCAATTCGTTATCTCGCCGTATAGCGAGTTTCCGCCCTTGGAGCTACTAGCACCACATGCTGTTTCCTTAACTGCGCTGCGCTCGCCTCGCTGCTAGTTTTCGCAGTACGCGATAACAATCGGATACTAAATACACAGGCGGCGCGAGGCCCCGGCCCGGACATTTCCTCGTCGCTCCCTCTCTGCTTCCTCCGTGCGGGTGGGCGCGGGCGGCGGGGGGCGCGCCGGGTACCGACGCCACACGCAACGCAAACCGTCGTGAGGCTCCGGCCCCCGCCCTCGCCTCCGACTCCGTCCGCCCCCACGCCCTCGCTGGCGTTCGCGGCCCTGTCCCCACCCCCGCTTGTAGCTGGCGGCCGCCTCTGTCGTGTGTGCCACTGACACTCCCCGGTCCCTGCTGCTGCTTCTCCCCACTCGCCCCGCCCTCTTGCACACTCGATGCCAAGCGGTCAGCGGAACTGGTTCCTTTTAAAGAGTATTTTCTTATTATTTATTTCATTACTTTTGATTTTTAACTTCAGTAGTATTAAAGTACTAACAATATCCATAGTACACGTTCTTTCTACGATTTTTTAAAAATTTTCTTCTACATCGACAGTGCTTGAAAGATAGTAAATAAATAAAAATAAATACAATGAAAATTATTTCTGCCTTGGAATTAAATTCGTTGAATAATGTTTTTAGCCAATTACTAGCGTACAATTCCTTTTTAAGGTCTAAATCTCCATTTCCAGTTTCTTTACAGGAAAGCAACATTTCACTATTTCTTTGGTATTGGTATTTCAGTGTATTCATTCATTTAATTACATGCGCACATACGCACTTATGCTGCCATAACTTTATTCATTATCCTTCCTTTACTGTATCGCAGATGTGGTAACACGAATTTTTAATGAAAAGTAGCATCGGGAAAAAAAAGTCAAAAAGAAAAGCATTCGAAACCGAGGAGTTCGCGGAGTCGGGAATCATGCTAAAGAGCAAAATGAGGGAAGCACTTACTCTGGTTTGAAGAGCACACTACTCATCACACTGTGTATACGCGCAAGTTATATTAAGTTAAATATTCCATTCACATTCAGAACAGACTCCAAGCTGCACTCTATGCCGCAGTGCAGTATACGTTGGATTGTGCGTTTGCATGCTTTTGTGAAGTTCGCGACATGATCTGCCGCGCTGTTTTCTTTCCATAGTTACGTTCTTGCAGATGGCCGTGTGTAAAGAGCGTAACGATGCCGCGAAATCGGATTTTGATAATATCTCTTTGCTTGTGACTTTATCCTAGCAAAACGACCCATCTCCGGGGAGAAGGAAATATCCCATGAAATATGTATTTAAAGGCTTAGAATGGATACACTGCAACTCTTATTACAATTTCAAATTACGATTTGCGTTGTTTCGTTTGCGGTCCCGGGGCGCCGCTCCCGCAGTTTCGTAGCTTCACGCGGCCCGGCGCGGCGCGGCGCGGCGCGTCCAATACGGTGGATCGCAGGAGGAGCTTTACGACGAGGCGGCGCGGCACGGCGCTACGCTCTTGTTGGTCATGCTCCGCGGCGCGTCTTTGTTCGCGGCGCTTTGTCGGGGACGCCCTCGGGCTGTTTGTAGATCATATTAGGCGATACTCGTCGGCGAGTATGTTGCTCGCGCTTAATACGAAGTAATGTTTGCTGCCGGGCTGAAGGACCACCCGCCGCGGCTGTTGCGATCGAAAACTGCACATTTGGCTGCGCACGCGCCCTAGTCCGTAGCGCAAACAGCGGGGAGGTGAGCCCACGCTCAGCCCGCGGGACTGGCTGAATAAGGCGGGAAGGAGGGGAAGTGAGTAAAGATGACGGCAAGAGGTGTGTAGGCACAGGCAGGTGGGCTTGCGGTATGCCGTTCGTCAGGGCAAATAGCTCGAGGTGGTTCTGCAATGGGAGGTGAGTATGACCGAATGTATTGACATGAGTCAAAAGGCAAACTAGGCGCCAATAATGATTTTGTTCAACACGTGTTGATACAAAAAAACAACAACAATAATTTGAATATGGTTTCGTATTAGATAAAGTTGTTTGAGAAGGAGATGAAAAAAAAGGAAGGTAATAGAGGTAACTGAGAACCGGTGTGGAGAAGGTGGAAAGTGGCCACCAGTGTGCCATATGGCACTTCGAAGGCGATTGAAAAACTAGGGTGGCTGACAAACGCGAGTGATATGTGGATTTGACATATGGAATGGAAGAGGAGTGCCGTGTGCCAGACCCTCCTGACAGCAAATAACGAGTTGATAGTGTAGTGAGGGTTTATTGTGGCGAGCGGTGGTATTATTTTAAGTCAAGAGAAGGAAATGGAAGGCAGAGGAACTTAATGTCATAAAAGGTACTATTTCAAGGGCAATGTTTATGTTAAAAGTAGCGTTGTAAGGTCAACATTACTCTCAGTATTTGAAGATCATTGGGGCAGTTGAAATCAACTAACTTGTGTTAAGTTGAATGGATGAACCGATTTTAGTCACGATATCGTGCGTTTTCTTACTTTTATTCAAAATATATGAAAGAATTCTGCATGTTTCAGGATTTATATTTTCGGGTTAATCAGTAGATCTAGAACTGTTCAGAGCTTTGGAAATGAAAAATATAAAATTATAAAACTTAAACACCTTTCGTTTCCCCACATTCTGCTTCGAGCAGCGGTCGGAGAAGGTTGTGCCGAGCTCCGCTCGCCGTTATCGCAAGCCGCCGTGTTACCAGTGCCACACCCCAGCGGACGGTCGGCAACCGGCCGCCGGGCACGGCGCACGGCAGTTACTGCCGCACTGCGGCAAATCAACGAGTTTTGTGTTAATGTTTTGGTGCCAGTGCCAGTTTGTGAAGTGTTGTGTTTCCGAACTAGTGGAGGCGAAGCTCAAGTCGTGTCAGTTGTAAGTGGAGGGACGAGCCTTGGGTCTCCCAAGATGGAGCCCCTCCATCGTTGCCGAGGCCGGCTCGCCGGCGCTTATAACGGCTCGCCAGTGCGTTTCAGACATTTCAGTTGCCCTACGGGCAGCTTATAACTGACTCATTACATCTGATAAACAATCCAAACTATATGGAAACTTCCAACTACGTAATATCCCGAAATTCCAAATAATACTGAGTTAGTTATGATGCCTCAATCAAGAATTAATGCATTAGAACAAGAAATAATGTACCTTAAACAACATGCTCAAGATTTACAACAAAACTTAATTCTCAACAAGAACTTCTAAATCAAGCAGTTACGGTGAATACTACAAGTGAGTACTCTAAATCTTCTTCTTCCAGTGCTTCATTACCCTGAAAATATAACATTTAGTGATCACAATAACTCTAAACGCAAACGTTTAACTAACTCTGCGGAGATTCTTCTGCATCTTATTCTGTCCCTACTTCTAATCCATATCAAGATCTTCCAGAGGAAGTAGGTGATTTTAATTCTACATCTCAAGATATGAATCAATGTCAACAGAACAAAACTTCCATCCCTCCAATTAACATAGCAAAACTTCTAAAATATTAAGTAATTTTGGTGCATTTATTTCAGAAATTAAACAAATAGCTCAATTAGATTTCACTACCAAAGTTAAAAGTGACTATATTTCCATTTTCTTTAACTCCATAGAGGACTTTAGAAAGTATAGACTTTTTTGCAATACAAATAAAATTCGCTATTTTTCTTATCGTGATCCGATGCAACAAACCTTATCAGCTATGTTGTATGATATTCCTATTTCCTACACCAATGAAGAAATTAAAGCTGAATTATCCAAAACATATACTATTACATCTGTTTATAGACTATTTAATAAAAATCGTCAACCTTTAGAGATCTGTGCCCTTGAACTAACGGACAATGAGCTTAACAGGGATATCATAAAACTGGATAAATTATTCAATAGCATTGTCAAAATTAAATTTCGTTCAAAATCAAATTATCCTATACAATGCAAAAACTGTCAAAACTTTAACCATACTCAGGCCAACTGTACTCTAGAACCTCGTTGTGTACGTTGTACTGAGAATCAAACTCTACTCCTCAATGTGTAAACTGTTTTGAGAAGCACACAGCTAACTATCGAGGATGTATCTTCTTTAGGAAACATTCTCTAAATTCTAACGCAAGTTCAGTATTTAACTCTAATCAAAAGTTACCTTTATCTTCTCCATCACGTAATCAAAATCATTCAAGAAATAATCCCCCTATCACCGCTAAATCTCCTATGAGTTCGTCCTCTATACCTTCCTCTTCAGCTATAGATTTGAATAATTTTCCTTCCCTTCCTTCTATTCCTACAAAATCCCAACAATATCTTAATAATACTTTTAATTCTTCTCCTCTCAATAGTTCAGAATTTAATTCTTACATTCCCATTATAACAAACCAAATATTAAACTCTTTACTTCCACAAATACATCGAATAATTCAAGATGTTATTCCACGAATATTCAATAATGGATCACACTAAAGTAAAAATTATAAATTGGAATGCTAATGGTCTTCTACGTCAGCTACCTGAATTTAAACACTTTTTATACAGTCAAAACATAGACATTGCTTGTGTTACAGAAACACATTTAACTCACTCAAAAAAATGTGCTATACCAAATTATATAACATACAGACAAGACAGAACTTCTATCACTACTGGAGGAGGTGTAGCAATTTTCATACGCAGAAAAATCAAGCATTTACAATTATATGTTCCTAATTCCTCCGAATTAGAATTAGTAGCTCTTACTGTTTTCTTTTCTATAGGTCCTGTAAATATAATAGCGGCATATAAACCACCCAACAAAAAATTATCTAAAATAACTCTAGAATTATTATTAAATAACAATTCTAAAACACTTTTACTCGGTGATTTAAACGCCAAACACCAAGCTTGGGGATGTAACAGTACTACTCCGCAAGGTCAAATATTATATAATCTACTCACGCTAAATAATTGGTCAGTTCATGCTCCCCCAACTTTATTCAAATTTCACAAAATTTCCACTTCATATCAGTGTAACAACTCTCTCATTAAAGGAAGGATTAATTGGAATACTTTTAATTCTTATATGCAATGCTTTACAAAATATCCTTCCTCTTTACTTACTACTTCTCACATTGATAATGAAATCTTGACTATTATAAGTAATGTTAAAAAGGCATTAGAGTTATCAACAACTCATACTCATCCTTCCAAAAAATTATCCTTTAATATTTTACCTAAAGAAATATTAAATTTAATAACTATTAAACACACTACTCGCGTAAATGGCAACTTACTCGTGATCCTATTATCAAGAAATCATTAAATTTACTAACTCATACTGTGCGAAAGAAATTAGAAGAACATCGATATTCTAAATTCAATAATTATGTATCCCAACTTCAACCGAATTCCTCATCACTTTGGTCTGCTATTAGAACTATAACAAAAGAGAAACATCAAATTACTACTTTAAAAGATTCAAACAAAATTGCTACCACAGATTCTGAAAAGGCGGAACTATTTGCACAACAATTTTATAGGTCATTTACCGATAATCCGAGTATCAATTATTCCTTTCATCGAAATATATTAAAAAATCTTGAAGATCCATTTTATACAGTTCCTGAACGTATCAAATTTATTTCTCCTTCAGAAATTAAATTTATTATAACTAAACTTAAAAATAACAAATCCCAGGTTTAGACAGGCTTCCTAATATAGTGTTCAAACATTTTCCAAATTCCACTATCAGTGCATTAACAGCAATTTTTGATAAAATAATTTTAACGAGAGTTATTAAATTTATCAATCAAACTAATTAGCAATATACAATGCTTGTCTTAGAATAAACTACTATCCCTCAACATGGAAAATAGCAATTATACTACCCATTCCTAAACCACAAAAAGATCATAGGAGACCAGAAAATTTTCGTCCAATTAGTTTATTGTCTACATTTGCAAAAATTTTTGATAAAATAATTTTAACGAGAGTTATTAAATTTATCAATCAAACTAATTTATTTCCAAATTCTCAATTTGGATTTAGATCTAATTATTCTACAACACAACAATTGTTGAGAATTACAGATTTTATAGCGACTAGTTTTCAAAAGAAACAACTAACATTTGCGTTATTTCTGGATGTTGAAAAGCATTCGATAAAGTATGGCATGTTGGTTTACTTTATAAGCTTAGAATATTTGGATTTCCTATTTATTTACAAAAAATTGTATCAAGTTTCTTAATGGATCGTAAATTTCGAGTTCAAGTTAACAATATGTTTTCTACTGAATACAATATCCAGGCTGGAGTACCTCAAGGTTCTCTCTATCTCCTATTCTTTTTAATATTTATATTTCAGACATCCTCATTTACTTAATTCAGAATTAGCATTCTTTGCAGATGACACATCTTTATTTACTTCCCATTCAGACATTATAACAGGACGCGATAATTTACAAGATGACTTAAATATTCTAGTTACCTGGTTTAACAATTGGCAAATAAGATAAATAATCAAAAGTCACAAGCAAAAATATTTTCATTAAAACGAATCTCTCCTACTGATCCTCTTATTATTAATAATAAAGCAATTCCTTGGACTCCTTCAAACGTTTCAATTTCATATCTCGGATTACAACTAGATACTAAATTAACATGGAAAACACATATTTTATCTATAATAAATAAAACTAATCTTAAGCTTCTAAAATTATATCCACTTCTGAATAAAAATTCGCACCTCTCTGTAGACTCTGCATTAACTATATTTAAATATATAATTCGCCCTTCGCTAACTTATGCATGCCCCATTTGGGGTGGTGCAGCAAAAACTCATATTAAAAAATTAGAAATTATACAAAATAAGTATTTAAGAAAATCATTGAAAGCACCCTGGTTCATAAGAAACGATCAAATTTTACGTGAACTCAATATTCCTCCTCTAAAATCCTGGATCCTTAGTCTCTCAGATAAATTTTATGCTTCTCTTTCTTCTTCTCCTGCTTATACATCTTTTCAATTAGGAAAAACAGTTAATCCATACCCGCGAATTAAATCACGTTATCCTAAAGATCTTTTACATCCTCCTTGTTGTCTCTTCCCACAGTTTCTATCAGGTAAAGTTTTCATGAATCATGTATTATTTATAAACATAGTTTCTTTTAAGATTATTATCACTCTCAAAAATTAATTTGTAAAGTAATTAAAACACATTCTACGAAAGTGGATAAAACTTAAAACAATAGAAATCCCAGAGAAATTACGAAAATACCCAAGTTTCATGGATTAAAACATACTCTACGAAAGTGATAGACATTTTAATTCTTCCTTTTAATTAACCTTTTAAAGATTCGATCATTATTTCATTTTTCAACATCATCTTCATCTCAGTAATAATATCAAGGAGTTTCGACTAAAGAGTATTCGATGAATGACCATTGGTAAATAATTTTCATATAATTTTCCAAACATTTCTTTTTATTTTTTTAGTTTCATCAACGACGACTACGTCAGACAGTAAAGAAATATTTTCTAGTAGTTGTAAAAAGTAGGAGAGGGACTGGAATTGTGTCTGCTGGAAGAATGTATGCAGAATGCTGAAACATGTATAGCATTAACGCTTAAAAAGGTACACCTTTCAAAGTATTAGAGGGCTGACCTCTCTCAAGTCATATCCCTGTAGAGCCTGGATCCTCATTAGTGTTGGAAGTTGATGAAATACGTACTATCCGTTATTAGTAGACGCGCGCCTCACGCCCTGTGTATCCCCCTCGCTCTTCGCTAGCTTACACCGAATCGTAATTTCTTTCACTTCGTGCTGCAACGTTACAACTGAAATGTCGCGTGCCCTGTTGTGAGTGGGTGGCAGTAGATGGCAGGGGATCGGTTCGGGTTCTGATCCCTCGCCATCACGGCTCCACTCGCGACCTTTCCTTGTGTCGTAGGTATCCGCCCACGCGTCTGCTGCGTCGCTTATTCTCCATCAAAAGAGCATAGGGGAGAGGAATCACATCTGTAGGACGAGCAGACGTGCCGGTACCTCCACGTACGGTGGCAAAGGCAGCGGTGAAGGAAGAGGAGGCGGAGGAGGACAAGGGGTGGAGAAGGAGGAGAGGAGGGAGAAAGGAAGGGGGAAGGGTGTTGGAGGCGGACTAAAAAAGGAAAAAGGAAGGGGGATTGGATGAAACGGAGGCAGTGGTGGAGGCGTGAGCGGGAACGAGTGCAGTGGAAGGGGAGCCGCTTCGCCTATTTGCATTTTTACGTCACGCACGCGCACGCGGGGGAGTCTCGCAAAGGGGCGCGGCCGAGTATTGTTGTCGCAAAAAATCACTGCGCGGATTATGATGGACATGCTCACTTTGATGTTTCCGCGATACGATGCCGACGTTTTTCATCGTGCGTGTGTGCTCGTGTCTGGGACTGGTTTGCGCGTTTCATTCTGGACAATTTGCGTGTGGGAGCATTTGTCGCTAGAGTGCTTCAGATTGAGGAGAATTACACTGGTGTGTGTGTGTGTGTGTGTGTGTGTGTGTGTGTGTGTGTGCAAATAATGTATAACGTTCAGATGACAAAAAGTAGTATATAACCATCATTTTCTAAATATACCTTGTAATTATACGGATGTAAAATATTTTTTAGAAATAAATCGTAATATAGTAATTGCTGTTTCTATTTAATTATATTCAAATTTGAAAATAATTTAAATATCGAACACAATAATGTTATTTTCTCAATAAGAACTAATTGCTGTGCCCTCTGTAATAGCAGTTTGTTAGTATATGTAACTCAAGAAATTGAAAAGACCAAGTAAATTAGAGTAACCCAAAATTAGAGGGAGATTTGAACCTCCATCATTTATAAAAAACGTAAAATATATTATTTAACGTATGCGCATAATATTCACTTCCTTGATTACTATAAACACAACTCTTTTCTTTAATGCCTGGCGATATAGTAAGTCATAAATACTGAAAGATCGTCTTGATAAACTTGATGACATGCTCGTAAGATCGTGTGCCTGTGCATACGATGATACGCTCGCTCAGTGATGAGCATTTTCCCATTGCATATTCTAAAACGAAATGGCGCGCATTGTCCTTTAATCATCTTAGTTGGTTTTTATTTGGTGCGCCGCACGCTTCATTATTGCGCGAACTTGGCGTAAACGGCCGGCCGTAAAGAACGCGGCGCGTTGGCGATCGCGCAGATTAATGCGGCTGGGGCGGGGGCGGTGCGCTTCAATAAGCGCGCGCTGTGCGTGCGCGACGGGGCCGCAGGTGGCGCAACGCGCGTCCGGGAAGCGAACCACCCACCACCCCCCCCCCCACCGCGTCCTCCCCCGCCACCACGCCCCCGGCCCTCGTGTAACTCTTCCATCGGCGCGATCCGCCGTGCAAATTCCAATATCGCGGCGGCGGTAGTCCATCCCGAGGCCGGAATGCGAATCGTGCGAGCAGGGAGTTTCAAAATTAAATGCCGGACATACATCGCCGCCCGGTTATTTGCTTGTGACGTCCGCTCGATATCGGCGCCGAATTAGGGCGCTGCGTTGCGGGCGGGGCGGAGACGCTGGTGGCGGCCAAGGCGAATGCAAATACTTCAGAGACGACGATCGCCCACTTTGTTGGGAGGCAGTTGAAAACTACTGCAGATATGCCACTCAATTTCCTTATATCCTCCCTCTCATGGCTTATTGTATCATAATCGTATTTGGAAATTACAGTTTATTTGTGGATGCCAAGGCAATCAACGATAGAAAAATACAATTTGGCAACGGATATCTACAACTTTGTAGCAACGGAATACTAATTTTGTAAATTTAGTGTGTGATTGATGTACAACATTTTAACAATTTGAGGAAGGAAATGCGAAAATTGTGTATCTAGTTTATTTGCCATTACTTGGATATTTTATCCTGAAGGCTGCTATTCTTGTGCCACAATTTCAAAATATTTGAATGAAGTGTTTGTATTGGAATATTATTCGAAGAATTACAGTATGTCGTAAATGAATTAACTTATCAGTTTCCTTACGATAGTTTCTTACTCTTTTGTACTATTAATATTAGTTTCCTCTACGTTGTATTTGTACACTATTGACTTCAAATATTATTGTTTATAGCGCATCTGTATTTCACTCGTCCTTTTGTGTGAGACACCATCTTGTCCCCCAGTTACTTCGTATGTAGGATGATGCTTCGAGTCACATTTTCGTTGGATAGTAAACTGAGCTGCGTTGCCCTGCAGGTGCAAAATATCCCCGAGGGTCCTGGGATTTGTGGCCGCACATATCGTGGGGCGTGGCCGCGAAACGGGCGCTCCCGGAGCCCTCCCTCGCGCGCAAACAAGGGCGGGCGTCGTCCTACCTAGCGCCGCGACGCCGTGACGTCGTCTGCGCGGGGTTTTATTGCCATTTGATGCGTCGCTCGCCCTCGCGACGCTCACAAAGCGCTCGGCGCCGCCGCCGCCGCCGCCGCCCACCGCTCGCCGTTTCCGCGTCGCCGCGGCCAAGACGCTCCCCGACGCTGGGTGTCGCGACGACGCGATATGAAGCGAACGCGTCGACGTCCTCGTAGTCGCCTCGGCGGAGGCGCCGCGCGGGATATGAACGCTCGTTATTAAACGGCGAGGCGGCGACCTGGCGCTGAGGTGGGCGTGGGCGGGGCTCGTCTCGCCGGGCGGATGCCGCGTGTCTCTTAACGCTGGGTCTTTTGTGAAAACGAGTGTCATGCCAAGGGAAAGAACCAGGTAGAGAAGCTAACCGATAGTTGGTGTTTTTTTTCAAAGATTTCTTTCTAACTAGATATTTTTTGGGTTACCTTCATGTTTTCGGGAAAATAAGTAGCATACTGTTTAGTAGTACTATTTGTTTCCTTACTTCGCTGAAATTATTTTATTTTAATTAGTGAAAAAACATTCGATACATTTTTCATGGCCTTCATGTAGTCACTGGAGTTTTAGCGGAGATAAACATTCATACTGCGAACTAGAAATACTTTTTTTTTCTGACGTGAACACACGTGCGAGATTACTAGAGAGTATTTCATCTCTGACTTCCTTTATTAAAATTTAAAATTAATGCGAGAGAACGTTTTACGGAATCGGAGAGTTTGCCGTAGCTTGGAAGCACTTTCAGGATTACAAAGATTCTCCCAAACGCTTTTAGAATGTGAAATGTTTCCATAAAAAACGCGAGAATTTAATGTAATTTTGATTGCGTTTTTCAAGTAAAGTGCTTCGTGTCTTAAAAATCTTACTCTTAGTAGGGATATACGAAGATTTCGTAATACACTCGAGTTCATTGTACATAATATTCAACGGTGACTGTACAGCGACATGATATGCACGGTCATGTTTTATTAGATTTTATAAATTTGAAAAGCAAGCGATATTGATTCACGTATACACTTGTGTATTTATGAAGTTTTTGTAGTGTGATGTCCTTCTTCTGTTATTTTATCATGACATAATGTTCTAGTATGTTATAAGTCATCGTTTGGCAATTACAGCCGGGTTATAATATGATAGATGGTGTTGTTTTGTTCGTGTTCATTCGTTATAGGCATGTTGCTATTTCACTTTTTCTGGTCAGTTTCGTACAAATGAAAATGTACTTTTAAAGTATGGATACAAACATTCGTAGTAACATCTTTAGAGTTAATTATTTATTTTTGCTGACGTTAGACTATTCTCACTTCCTTGGTACTATTCACACTTCCCGTGATCGCCATTATCATTTCCGCAACTTCATTCGATATTGTAGTGTCATTATTACCTCTGGGATTTTTTTATAGCTATGTGTCTTTAACGCGTAGTGATTACTCGTGACCTATTACATGTTTGTGGCCTAGTATCAATGCAATCGCTGCATTCGCCGCGCCTTTTATGACCGTCTACGCTGCAGACCAAGCGTGGCCACGTATGTGCTCCCTGCGCACGCAACCACCGCCATCGCTGTGTCCAGGGCCGACCATCGGTTAGGCTTCTGCCACCACCACCTCCGGCACCATCGCCACCGCCGCATCGCCGCGGGCGCGCGAATTGCACCAGCGCACAATGGGGGGCTTACTCAGGCAGACCACACCCCCACCCGGCCTGCCCTCGTTCCCGCTCCCCTCGCCGGACAATGTCGCCACCGGGGGCGCCTTTTATTCCGCTGTCATCGCCATTGATGGCCGCGGCGGGCGGCTTTGTCACGGCGTCGGCCCCGCCCGCGGGCGCGCGCCATTCAGCGCGGCCGCTGCCGCGTGTTGACCGCCCGCGAAGAGCGCGCGCGTCCGCCGGGCTTCTCTGGGCGCCCGCCGCGCCAATGCCCAGCACAATGTGGATGCGAGCGTGGCCAGCGCGGACGTGCGCTGCTCCATGTTCTCTGGCAGGGCAACAGATTGCGCTTCCGAATGCTCTCTGCGGTTGGGTGATGCCGTTTCGTAGGAGCGTTTGCCGACTTTCACATTTCGGCCCTGAGGAAGGCTACGTTGGCCAACTGGCGTACGACGGACGTGTTGAAGCCTGCGTTCGGACAGAGAAGCAGATTGGAATTTGAGAGTGGTCTCCCGTCTGTGGGCGACCCATGACGGCTGAGTTTAATTCAGAGCATTTGCCGCTGGTTCTACAATGAATCTGAGAGATTCTATCGTTCGAGCCTCGACGAACTAGTAGCTAGGTCGAACTCTGCTGCTGCCTCGAGGAGGCCGGCTGCTCGTATCGGTTGTTTTCTTGGTTTCTCGACTCCATGCCAGACGAATGCCGGATCGGTACCTCAACAAACAAGCTACGTCCAGCGCGCGATATTTCCTTCCCCTTCCTTGTCCTATCATATCCGTTTACTTTACACACACTTACGCTTACACGCACTACACTACTATACATCAGAGACCCATCGGAAGATTGGAATTTGTCCCGAATGGGGAGATCCGCTGAGGAACATAGCGGGGGGGCGGTCCCTCGCAATCCAATACCGGGAGCGGTAGCTCAGTGCATGAACTGATGTCACTGCAGCGCCTCTGACCGGGAGGTCCTAGGTTCCAGTCCTGACAGCCGCAGGATTTTCGACACTAGTTTTTAAGCTAGGTCGAAATCTGTCGCTGACTGGAGGATAATTCTAGCGGCCGACTGCTCTGATCGCTAGTTTTCCGTGGCTTCTCCAATCAATGCCAGGCGAATACCGGAGCAGTACCCTACCAAACGGGCCACGTACCGCACGCGATCTGTCCTTTCTCCTCCTTGTCTTATCCTCTTCCCTTACACACACATTTACACTAACATGAACTACACTTTCACATATTCCGGGAGACCGGTCGGGAGCTTAGAGCTTGTCGTGGCTGGGGCGGTGCCCCGCTGGTGGAAGAGTCCTGGTTAGGGGGAAACCCCACAAGCCGGCGGTAGGTCGGCGCCGGATCTCGCCATCTGGCGGGGGAAGATCACCGCCATCTCCCGAGAAAAAGAACATGCACTACACTAACGGGAGTAATGAACAAAGCTGTTGACGCGCCCGGAAACACAAAAAAATCAATCAATCAAACAATCGCAATCCAATTTGTAGATCGACATCGGATCTCACCATGCAGCGGAGAACGAACACCGCTACCTCCCGGGATGAAAAATCACGGCACTAATGACCATAGCAGTTATGTCTGGAAGTATCAGCCAATCTGTCAATATGGATAACCTACTGAAATCCGTGGAAGCTAGATTTTCAACGTTTCACATTTCCGTCGGGAGAAAGAAAGAGAGAGTTGTAAAGATGGGGTAGAAAATAGTCGAAACCTCCATATGACGTTCACGGAGGGGGATTCGCACATATTCTCCAGCTGTAAAAGTTGAAGACTTCGTTTCAAGTTTAGTTGGAAGGAAAATTTCGGATTCTGTCGGATAGTTGTCAGTGCCCTAGACGTTGCACGGGATTCCTAATGTCTGTAGCTTTCATGCCCTTCCTTGTATGCGAAACAAATGCAGAGTATCATTTACGCAAATCTGGTTTTAGAGGAGTAGAGCAATTATTTTCGCTAAACCATAGTGTTTGCAAAATTGTTTCCACTTAATGTAATTTTAGTTAATGCAAAAGAGTCTATTGTTTACTATTACAAAATATAGATCGGTCATATTATTTTATTACTCCTTGTAATTTATGATAGGCAAACGCTATTCATATAGAGTCAAATAGATATGACATATTTTCATTTTGTTCGTTCTATTCCATTTTTATAAATGTTTGTATGTTTTCAATAAATTTAATAGATAAACATATAAAGAACTTTCTACAATGATCTAATCTCAGAAGAAAATTCAACCTAGGATGTGCGAAGTGCATGTAAGCAAGAAAGGCCTTGCATTCCGGCTGATGCTGTGAACCCAGAATACCTCCCACATCGCGGCACGTGGTGTCTGTGAACAATGTGAGCGAGGTTCCTGGGTTGACGATCCACACGCTGAAGTGAAGCTTGCATTGAGCACAATACAACCGTCACCATCAAAGGGTCATTCAGGGGCAGTGGAAACCCTTCCTGCCACAGCCGACAACTCGGAGTGTTGTGGATGTAACAGATCTCGTGAAGCATCAGTAGGACAAAAGAAATAATAATATGAGTAAAATGTGAATTCCGCTTCGTTTTTAATTAAGTTTTTAAATAAATTTAATATTAAACTTCCATCGAATCCAACGTATTTTGAAAGGGTTTTGTAGATTGGTTTTTGTTCTCTTACGAGGTCATTATTTCTAATTAATATTAAATAGTATTTATAGTTTCTAATTGTAACTTTTGAAAATTTTTGAAAATTTTTGAAAATTTTTATTGCTAAAAGAAAAGTGTGTTGTAACCTTTATCGGCTCGATAATGGATGGTTTATGTGAAAAACAATTATTTATCGAATATATCACCTCCAGGGGCACCTCCCATTTTTATCAACAAAAGTGGTATAGCTTCATGTACGAGTTTGAAAACAGAATGTCCTCTTGATGTTATGGAAAATATACACTTAGGCCCCGCAGCTACCGCTTTGCGTGCTACATTCACAGCCGTGATTGGGGAGTCGTTCATTTGATGCTTCATATACTACCTACGAATATATATTTGCTTCATGTTCCGTATCATCCGTCCCGCGTGCTGCAATGAAATGCGAACAAGGGATATTTAGCTCGTTGCCCCCTGGGGCAGCTGGAAGCCGAAAACAGCGCGCTCCGTCCTGTGCCCCAGGAAGACGAACTATTGCGCGTGAGTCGCCGCCCCGCCGCTGTTTCATCCGCGCGCTGTCGCAGTACTTCACTATATTTGTTTGCTTTTTTTAACGTGGCGTCTCAAGGTCACCCGCGAAAGAGGAAGAGGGAAGACCGACTCCAATGGGCAGCTGCAACGTCATTACAGTTCCGAATTTTGCGGCTCCCAATTGGAGTTTACCTCTTTCGCGCGTGACCTCCAGATGCCTCGTTCAAGAAATCCAAGTATACAGACACAGCTCGCACTCCTCCCCTCCCCTCCCCTTGTCTTCAAAATTTCCATGTTTTTATAAAATTATTTATGTATTTAACGTCTATGTTTTGTGATCGATGTCTGTATGGGGTCGATAGTTTTTTAAGTCTACCTTAACAAAATCATATTATCCTTTTCAGATATCTACAAATTGAATTTACTTTGGGCAATTGTGACCAAGGATAAAAAATAAATAAAATTGAGTTTTCGTCAATAAAGAAGCCTATACTATTTTTGAGTTGTCGAATTAGATAATCCATATTTCGTGAGTTGTCCTGATGTTTTTTTGACTTTGTTTTGATAGTTAAATCTTAATTAATAAAAAAATTATAAACGATATCACTTTCAAATTAAATACCCCCTCGTGGACTTCAGTGGTTACTATTCGAGTTTTTAAAATATCGATGTTTAAAACGTAGATTGTTTTGGGCCATTGTTTTAGTAAGATCTATGTTTTAATTTATAGCATCGATGTTTAATTTGTCGCATCTCTGTCGCGCACATGCCTGTCCGCCTACGGCCTGCGTTCCGGTGGTGAACTTTTCCTGGCTGCAGCCACAGGTAATATCTTGCAGCTCCGGCTCGATTCGGATCATCGCTTGGCTTAATGCGGCTGCAACGGCAAATACAACGTAGAAAACACTTTTTTTCAATTGGTTTATTTAAGGTCGCTTCAACATCTAAGGTCATTAGCGACCACTATTGCTGTTAACGGTATGGTAACTATGTGGATGAAACGATATGGTGATTGATGATAAGGGGTGAAAGGACGAACACAAATACAACCATGCCCGAGGCGGGACTCGAACCCGCGACCCTTCGGTGCGAGATCACTACGACACTACTGCCTTAGCGATCTCGGCCACCGGGCCGGCAGAAAACACTGTTGGCTTCGATGTGGCGAGATTTCAAACGTGTGCTCAAATTACATTTCTTTTCACTTCGAAAATTGCAGCGTCACGTGCGTTGACGGTAATTATTGGGACACTGGGGAGCAAAATTTAATTAAATTTATTGTTGAGTTTTGATAATGATTTTACGTCTCTTCTTTTCAAGGTGACGATCTAACTGTTGGAAACAAAATAGCGAATTATGTAGTAATTGAGCTGTTCTTGAACCTTATTTAAAATAGCTCACGACTTTTTACTTTTCAACTATTACGGAAGATTACATCTCTTTATTTTAGGAGATGCTACTACATATGATAATATAATTATTAATTTAATTAAAATCTGAGTAATTAAATTATGTGACTCCGACTCACTAAAGTTTGTTTTTAAACAATATCATGTTTAATTAAAAGTGAACTATCATCAATTTGTAGTGGATACATTGATTTTCAAATTTCAAACTTTCATCGGCAGGCAAACTTCAATAGTATTTACTTGGAATGTCAGGTGAGTGCTGATATATTCCATCCAACGCACGGAGTCGACACACACTATTTCTTTATGAAACCTGGCCTCGTGAATCGCCTTCTTTTTCGTCCAGGCAATTTGCGAGAACGAGCGCATCGCAAGGCTGGGGGCTCGTGAGCATCGTTGCCACCGCAGCACCTTCGCGACGACAGCTGCGGTCGTCCGCGAGAGCGACGCCCGGCTCTGCAGACTCAGGCGGCGGCGCCGGAGAAAAAGTTAATGGTTTCTACGTCACGATGCGCGCTGCAGCCGCTCTTTTTCGGTGGGCGAGGCGGGGGACACGCTACGTTGCGACCCAGGGAGAGCCACTAGGCGCAGAGGAGGAGATAGAAAGAGTGCAGCGCTCGGAGAGAGACAGAGAGAGAGGGAGAGAGAACGAACTGCGGCGCGCGAGTGCTTTTCTTCGGAATGAACGACTATATTCTTCTTTCTGAGTACGGCTTTCGCCTTCCGGGAAATGTCTCCATTCCCAAGCTGCAGCCCCGGGGCACAATGCAATCGCGGCCCGTGGTTTATAGCAAACCGATTTTCCGTTATGACACCGCTTCCGCTGCGCTGCGGTATGTAGCCGAGCGGAGATACGGGCGTCGCGACGCTCGGTGGGAATGCCCTGGGGGGGGGGGCAGGGCAAGGTGGAGTAGGGCGGGGAGAAGTGGAACGTAGGGGAGTGGGAGGAGAAGGGTAATGCTGGTCTGGTGGTGCTGTGTTGACGGTCCCGCGCGGAGCTGTCTGCAGGGCTTATGTCGCCTCCGTAACTCCTGTCGGCGCGGTAGCTTTCGCGCGAAGCGCTGCACTCGTGCGTTAAAATGATACCTTCGGTTTGTCGACGACCAGCAGGGGAAAAATGACGTCTGGAAAACGTGTGATCCATGGCATATTTTCAGATGCTGGCGTTTTATAACACAAATTTATCTGAACGGTTTCTGAGTCTTTTGGGTTACATCTTCGGGGAAATGTTGAAACTAAATTGTTGATCATTTTAGCTGTCACTAACTAATAGCTAAAAACGCATGTAAGAGAACTAGATAATAATATTAGTTTTATAATGCTGTTTAGATTTGCGGCCCTCCATCACTACGGAAAGAGCGAACGTATAATAACGAAAATAACGAACACGAAAATAGTCTGTTAAATCTAGTTCAGAAAATAGACTCTCCAAATTAAGCTTAATGTTTAATGCGATGAATTGTAAATAACCTATCTTCACTTTCTGAGTGTTATTTATTATATTGAAATTGGGAGAAATAGTAGAATTAGATAAGGAAGAGAGATCTGATAAAATATTTTGATTTGAAGACTCCATGCAGCCTACGTACATCCTCAAGTCAGTTCTAAAGATATCATATTCGTGTGTGCTGATCTGAATCTGTGCAAATGTTATAAATTAATTCACGGTAGAAGACATTGACTGCGCCAACACCTTCAAGTCCCAACCTCTCACACAGTCATTACCTTAATTACAACAACCGCGAGCCTTTGACCGCACGGCCGCGTATCGATGATCTCTCGAATCTTCTAGCTAATTGCTAATAGTTTCTAGAGGAATATCGTACTCTATTGAAGATCCTCCACCACTAGACCGCCGACTGTGCCTTCGCAGGTTGCATCCATCGCTGAAATTAACACACTGATCGTCGCCGTCATTTTCTCGCGTATACCGTCGTTACCTCTCTATCACCTAGCAGGTCATTCATCGTCCTCGCCGCCTCTCTCCCCACTCTCTTACGGTCTGTCCCCATCCCTCTCCATCTCCGCTGTCTCCACTGCCGCTCCCGCTCCAACCGCTTGTACTGTTCCTCCCCACCCGTCTTCCCCTTTCGCCTGCTTCTCTCCCCTCGCGACCCGACCCTCTCCCACCGCGCGAATAATCTCTCTTTTTCAAATAACTCACTCCTTCATCGCGCAATTTTCTTTGCGTCACACCCTCTCTGTCACTCCTTGTACTGACTCTCTTCTACACTCCTGATTCTCTCGCAAACTGCCCCTCCCCTCCTCATCAGCTTTAACAATTCCCGCTCCTGTCGCTCACGTGCCATCCCTGAGGCTGCTAGCATTGTTCCCGCCTCGAACCTCTCAACTCTATGAATGCCTGCTCGTGGCACATAGCGAAGTTGCTAGCCTTTCACCACGGAGGTACGTGTTCGATTCCCGGGTGTCGAATCTCATGTGAAATTTGTTCCAACAAAACGAGTTTGGCTGCTTCACAAGGGCTAGTCCAACCCCTGTGAAGTTTCCGAAACCCCACCTCTATTCTTATTCCTTTCCAATTCTGGCCGTTGGGTAGTGACGCAGGAGCGCGTAGTAGAAGGCGCGTACGCGGAGAAGCTACCTGGCGGTACTCTTGACAACTGACTGCGACGTGACCTGACATGACATATTACTAATAGAGGATTACTTCTCAATAGCGCATATTAATGGGGGATTACTCCCCAGCGGAAAGCGCTCAACGCCCCTGAAGGGGCTTGGAGACGTGTTGCGTCAAGTTAGACGCCACAAATTAAAACAAAAAAATGCGCACCGCACACCGCACCGCCGCTACTTTCTACTTTCATTTTCACTGCTTCCTGTCCATTCCTAGCAGGACCCTCCCCCACGTCTGTTCGATTCCCGCAGTTCCCTAGCGGCGATCAGTCGCACCTTGCGTGTTACCGTGATTACTTATGGAGTGGTAAACATCGTGTGTTCACCAAACTTCAGTGTACGTCGGACTTTAGAAAAGTCAAATCCAATCCTGAAAAAAATTCTCTCTAGTAAAGAAAGTCTTACGTTTCCTAATCAGCGTATAACTGGAATGCAAATTTGTTTGCACAGTCGGTGTTCAAATATATTAATTATAAAGGCAATGGAATGGTTTATGAAATCACTTGTTGAGAATGCTCATTTCATTGCGTGAACTTTCTCATTATATAAACGTTATTGTGTAAAATAGTTAAGTTATTTTTATTAGAAATGTGCGAGTTTTGTTCCGTTTGACAAATTTGGGTAGCTCTATTATGTTAATGCTTTTTTTAAAGCAGTAACAGAAAAAACGACTGTAAAGAAGAAAAAAACGTTTCGGAATCGACGTTTATCATTGTAAATAATACGAGTGGAAGCAGAAATATTCGCTAAAATTTTCTCATTTATGACTTACGGTTTATCACGAACAAAATATTAAATGTTTCTCTAGCTGCAGTGACGCAAGAGAAAGAAGTAAACATGCAGGTGGAGGAGAACCGTGTGCATTGCGTGCCATTAACACAATATGTATACATAGTGTGTGTGCTAGTGTGAGAGCAGTTCCCGACTGTATGTCTGTCTGTTCGTCCAACTGCGCCGCTGCTGGTGGTGGCCGGCGCTCCCAGAGCGTAATTTGCTGTTGCAGCCCCGTGGAGCGCTGCCTTGCAACAACATGAACCAGCGCGCGGCCCCGCGGCTCCCGAGAGGCTGCCGTTCTCGTGGAGAAGAGAGCACCAGGTCGAACCGTGCGCGGATTTTTCCCTCTTCAACGGTCAAAGAACCACTTTTTTTCGGTTTTCAAGTAAACATAAGGATGTGCTCTTCCACAACCAAAATCCAATGCTACTTTTACTCCATGTTTTCTCAATCAGTGATCGCTTTGTGGTGCATTGTTCTAGTTTGATATATCTAGCAGGTTTGTTGAAGACGTGTTAGGTATTAGCTATAAATAAATAAAAAATGCTCTTTATAAAAAGTAATAAGAATATATTTCTTGAATACTAAAATATTAAAAGAAAACTGATATGACATCCGTATGTCTTGGTGCAGCAGTTGTTTTAATGCACATATACAAGTCGTAATAGCATGCACGTATTACCTCTGAGAAACTACAAAACCTAGAGAGCTCGCGTTCAAAACTAATAATCGTGCTGTAATAATTCAAATAATAAATATATTTCAAATGTTTAGTACTTGGAATTTTATACATTTGCTAACAATACAAAAATCAACCTTGAATAATTATAATATTGTTTGATGAACACTTATAACTTGTGAAAATTATTGAAGTACGCGTACCAATGTTAGGTTCTTTTATCGTCTTCTGAATACTAAAAATCCTTTCTCTAGGGACTTCTTCACAAAAGAAGTACGGGGGGGGGGGCAGCGTTCTTTCGATTCGGATAAATTTCGCACAGTGCGTGGGTTGTGCGTGCGATGCTCCCCAAACGGCGACTACGGTAGATGCCGCCCGCCGCCCGCCGCCCGCCGCCGCCGCCCGCCGCCCGCCGCCGCCGCCCGCCCGCCGCCCGCCGCCCCCCGCCCGCCGCCCGCCGCCCCCGCCGCCCGCCGCCCGCCGCCGCCGCCCGCCGCCCGCCGCCCGCCATCCCCTGCCCACTGCCGCAGGACGCCGCCGCTCCTGCGTTGGATAAATCCACGTTCGCGCGTGACAGCTCCAATAACAACTTATTTGATAATACGGCGTGCTGACGCGTACGGCCGCGCTAATGATGATTATGCGTGCGAATATTTGTCTCGATGTGTTATCGCTCCAAATGATGCGGGATGCAGCCCCTAATTCGAAAATTGCATCCGGGCGTCAGGTTCGCGCGCGATGCATATTGAAACCTAATGGAATTATAATCGCTACTTCAGTTTCATATGTTTTGCCGCGTAGAATAAAACGCTGACGTCTACTTAATGTTAATTTGTTGCAATAACAGATGCGTGTTGCGTTTGTCCTGCAACTAATTGAGTGGTGTTTTGTTATATTGTATTCGTTCCGATGCATTTAATATTGCAAAATTTTAGCGGTGTGAATAACATTATTTGCATGACAGTTGTAGGATGGCGTGGAAGAAATGGAAACCGTAGTGAATTGCAGTAAATATTACGAGCAACTGCATGTGATATACCGCAATGCATGCATTTCCAATTATTCGTTTATTTATCACTTGGGAAATTCACCACCATGTGTGAATAAATAACCGTATGAGATGTTAATTGTGATGCTAATTTTTAACTCGTTTCATCATTTTTCAAAATTTAAGATGCCTAACACCATAGATCTTATTTTATCCAATTATATTTGTATTCCTGTATTCGAAATCTGAAGAGTAATTCTGTGACTATCACAAATGTTTTGTTATTGTCGGACCAAGAAGAAGAAATTTGAAAATAACAGTACTTACATTTCTCATCATTTAGAGCAATGCATTTGATGAGTTCTTGCACTTTCTCTGTTTTTTTTATGGATCATTAAATTGGGATTTAAACACTGCTATGGAACAATCCGCTTTTCGAATTACGATGTTTCTGGAATCTAAGAACTTCCTTCCGTAAGCGCTAACACCCGCAAGAATCAAATTTGCACTACATGGTTAGGAAATTGAAGCGTAAAGGGGTCGGTGTATGCCCGAAATAAGAGTGAACGTGAGGCATTGGGTGCGTGTCAGAGTTGTGACGGAACTTGGGACGGCAGCTGCATCACGTAAACCCTCTCTTGGTGCTCCCGAGGGCGTACTCTGTCATTGCTTTGTGAAGGAAATGTCGTCTAAAAAAGCTGCTCAGTAACAGATCAATTATTGATGGTCCACTGGTGCCTGAGCCACTGAAGAGTTTGTTTCGCGTGATTCTGTATCGTGGAAAAGGAGCAATTATCTGAATAGGTCATATTTTAGGTCAGGTCAGCCTGAAAGATTGCTACGAGAAGAATGCTTGTGTGAAATACGAGTTAAGCAATGATTGAGTTGAAATAGTTAATTGTTTCTTTGAGTGCTGAGGTTAAACATTAAACATAGAATTAAGGTGACTGAGAAACGCTGAATCCAGGAGAAATGTGCGAATGTGTCCTATAAAAATGATGGTTAAGTTCTCTTCAGGTTATTTCATAATTCGCAACAGTAAGTTTTAAAAGTGAGAATCCGAAGAACGTGCAACAATTGAAATTCATTTCCTTTTTGATCTTGCCTGAGCTATTCCACATCCTACTTACGGCCCTCGGCCTTCTCGTGCTGTAGCGTGAGCCCGTCGTGCTGCGGGCGGGAGAGGAGCTGGGCGGCGTGCGGTGCGACGGGTTGCGTCTGCTCCCGACGGAGCGCTAATAGTTTTAGACGACGTCCGCGGCGAGTAATCCGCGCACTCAATAGGCGGAATCCCGGGCTATCGGGCGGTGGCGGCGGCGCGCTGTATGCAAACGAGGTATCTCCACCGTTGCGGGCCCCGAGCGAGACGCCCTGAGGAATAGGGGACGCCTCGGCCATGCCGCCCCGCGCCGCCCCGCGCCGCCCGCGCCGCCCGCGCCGCCCGCGCCGCCCGCGCCGCCCCCGCCCCGCGCCGCCCCGCGCCGCCCGCGCCGCCCGCGCCGCCCCGCGCCGCCCTGCGCCGCCCGCGCCGCCCGCGCCGCCCCGCGCCGCCGCGCCGCCCGCGCCGCCCCGCGCCGCCCCGCGCCGCCCCGCGCCGCCCTGCGCCGCCCGCGCCGCCCGCGCCGCCCCGCGCCGCCCCGCGCCGCCCCGCGCCGCCCGCGCCGCCCGCGCCGCCCGCGCCGCCCTGCCGCCGCCCGGCGCCGCCCCGCGCCGCCCGCGCCGCCCGCGCCGCCCGCGCCGCCCCGCGCCGCCCGCGCCGCCCCGCGCCGCCCGCGCCGCCCCGCGCCGCCCGCGCCGCCCGCGCCGCCCGCGCCGCCCCGCGCCGCCCTGCGCCGCCCCGCGCCGCCCGCGCCGCCCCGCGCCGCCCGCGCCGCCCCGCGCCGCCCTGCGCCGCCCCGCGCCGCCCGCGCCGCCCGCGCCGCCCGCGCCGCCCGCGCCGCCCCGCGCCGCCCTCCCGCCCCTCCTCCCGCCCTCCTCCCCGCCACGCCCCTCCCCGCCACGCCCCACGCCCCGCCCCGCCACGCCCGCCCCGCGCCATTGGCGTGCGTGACATGGGGTCGGGCAAGAGAATAACCGCCGGCGAGGGCGTTACGGGCGCTGAATAGGCGTAAGAACGACTTGCCTGGCTTCCGTATGGGAGCGTGAGTGTTCAGAGCTCAGTGTTGTTCTGGAGGTTTGATCGGAGAAGGGCGGGAGCGTGGAGAAGTGGCCTTCATGGGAGGATTAGAGAACTCCATTGTTAGCGTTTGCTGACCGTCCTATTGTTTCTAAACATCCAAAATTTTTAATTTGTTAGTGTAATAATTCTCACGTGAAGATCAAAATGTATACAATTTTGAGAAAATTGTTAGTGAGAGGATTATTCACAAGAACGTGATTGGCCATTGTTTACGAGATTGTGAATGAAATATTAACCAAAATTGTTTCTAATACTTTGTGATGCTAAAGATAACTATTGTTGCGTTAATTTACTGATGTATTTATGTTTCTATGTGTATAAACCGTTCAAAGCCGTTCGAAAGGAACTTATTTAGTGGAATACAATCCAAAGAGAAACGGTTTTTAAAGCAAATGAAATTGCTAGGAGACTTGATATCACAAACGAAACCTGGAGAAGAGAGTATGAATTTTTTTCTCTTTCTTATAAAATGAGTGTCGATTTTACTTTGACTTTTAAATTGTCGGGTGGAGACCTAAGCACGAACAAAAATATACAATAATTGTATTGTGTTTTCTGAAACATTTCGTTGGAAAGTGTATGATAACATGATTAAGGGGAAAAAGTATGAAAGAAAATAATGAAAATCTGAAGTATATTTCTAAACAATGAGGTACCTTTGCTGAATGAAATAATTTATGTATTAAAAATACCAGGTTAATGTTTGGTTAAAGCCGCCATGAAAGGGCTATGTTGTTGCTTCATGCAACTACAAATCCCTGATCTCGCCCTACTTTTCGCGTCCAGCGTTGGATTCGAACGAACGCTGTGTGACCCACATCGGGGAGTAATACCCAGCGGGCATATAATGCACGTGTACCTAGTTTTTATCTGCGGGTAGATCCCCCCCCCCGCCCCCGCCACCGACCGCGTCTGCGGCCAAACTCTGTTGCTATCTGCGGTTCAAATGGAGAACGAAATGAATATTTAAGAGGGCGACATGAAAGTTGGATGGCGTTGTGATTAATAATTCATTCATCGTTCTTTATAACTTCTTTTCTTTCGTCGCAATGAGAACTCGCTGCACTATAGCTATATCTGCGTTATTTGTTGAGTTGGCGCTAATCAGATTTCGCATTTCGTGCGCCGCAACTCCTGGCGTGCGCTGAGAGCCGCCTCGGGAGCCGCGAGGGGGGGGGGGACGATCTTCCTCGCAGGTGGAGCGGACGGGCGCTCCACCACGCGTTGCCTGCCTTGCAAGGAATGGGCAAAGATAGCAACGCCTCGGATGGCTAATAAATGGCGCACAGGGACCTTTTAAACGTGTGTTTAATGTTTAATTATGTAAAAGAATGTCCTCATCGTTAATACTTAAAGCGTATCTGCATTCGGCCGTGAAGGCGTCTCGTACATAATCTACAGTTTGTCGGGGTGAGTGTTACCAGGCACGATATGTCGGGAGAAGATGCTTCAGAGTATCATCATGCATCTCAGCCCTGGCTACTCATTTTGCTTTGAATAATCATTAAATTAATTGCCCTTTTCCGGGAGTTACTATCTTTCTTGTTGATCTAATGTTTACACTCAATATGCGCGCCAAAATGATCTGAAGACTAATTATAAAAATATTTTGCGTCCACTAAAATATTTCACACGAGGTAAATTAGATATTGAATAAAATAGCAATCCTGTGTCGGAATACGATTTGAGTGCCACACACATTTATATACAGCGCAATCTATTGACACTTTCAACGCTGTATTTTTTATAACACGTGAACATTAGTTGTACTATAAACATGTTATTTATATTGTTCATTGTGTAAAATAATTGAAGTATGTGCACGACTAAACCTTATGTTTTTCTTTTTTTCTAGGTAAGTGTTTCTGCAATGTTCGTCCGTTATTTCCGTGGAAGACGTGAGCGGTGAGTGATACGAAAAGTTTTCAACCTTTCCCCAGGAGTTAACCCGGTGTGGCACGTTCCGAGCATAGCTATCAGGCGGTCTTGCGTCATCCATTTATCACGAGCATGTGCCACGTCTGGCGTTGCATTGCGCAAAGCAGCGCTGCGAGGCCCTGTCCGTGCCGTGCCGGGCAGCACCAGGCTGTGGGTTTTCCAAGTTGTCCAGCAAATTGATTCGGCTCCCTCGGTTTAGCGGTTTGTGTACTTTGCAACTTTAATTCCCGTCGACAAAGTAGTTTTTAGTTGGAGAATGTTTCCCTAATACGTTTGAAAGCGACTCGTGTCCTAGATAACACAAGAGGTTTTCAAGCAGCTTGTTCCGCTATCCTCTAGGGTCTCTCTCGTTGAAATTTCTATGCCTGGGTCATCTTCACTCGAGGCACACTCATTGTCAGTGCGGAATATCCGAGTTCTTTAGCGGGCAGGGCGATACACAAAAAACACATAGTATTTGCGAAAAATAAGAATGGAGTTATGAGACGTCCTTTAATTTTATTTTTAACAAAAACTGCAATATGATGTTGTAAATATCAGAATTTTAATATATAATTTGCAAAACACAGCTGAACATTCTTTCAAGAAATCGAATTATCAGTTCCGAAAAATATGTTTGTTGTGTAATTAAAAACGTACGTTTTCATTATTCTTTGCCTTGAAGTGTAATTACGATTTTACTGAACTGTTTTTGGTTCAGTTGTACGCCCGGTTTTAATTTATTTTTATCTTTTTCGTTAAATTTCTCCTTACATAATGTCTTTTCTGATAGTATGAACTCCTAATAATTATAATCGTAGCATCAATGTATTAAATGTATCCACTGCTGTTTTGCAGTAAAATTGTCACATTCAGTTCTGAAAGCATACGTGTCTCATCTGCTTCTATGAAAGGTTATTAAAATGTTTTCCAATCGTTAATCACGAAAGCTTATTTTGAATGAAATACTCGAGAAAAATTCCAATTTGAGCCAATCTATACCCCTTCTAAAGTGTCAATGCATCATATTTATTCGTCTCTTGAATGACATGTTCACCGATACATACGCCATAAGGCTTACGTAATCAGGATCGAGGGTCAACGCATTTTGAAGAAACCGTGTGTCTTCCGTTGACTTTGTCGTCCTGCACCAACCTTCGCCGTGTTTGCGCCTCGGTCGAAGCACGCCTATTATCATGATCAATAAATATTTCTGCTTTCCAAGGAAGCAAATCGAATTTATTCCCGTCCCGTTCGTGCCACGATGTCGTTCGCGTGCTCCGATGCTTTTTCCCGGGCCAGGCACGCGAGAGTCGTGGTGGCGGGCTCTTGTTTTTTGTTGTTTTTAGTTGTTATTTTATTCCATGGAGGTCGCCCTAAGCTTCTTCCTGGGAAGTGAACTTAAGAGAAGCTTTCGTGTTGCGCGGCGACATAGGATTTGTCCTACAAGGCATTATCGGAGATCGCGGCATTCGTTATCCATATCGGTCGGCCGGCCGAGGGGTTTTGGTTTTCCGAATTAATTCCTGTAGCGTGTGTAGGGCTTCTTGGCATTGCCAGAATGTATATTTATATGTTGCAGATGAAATCGATCGTATATCCTTTCTTTTACTATTTCTAAAGCGGGTTTCTTTCAAAAGATGTTTTATGAGGATTTTGTTGGTATCAGCAAATTCGTAGGAAGCGAGCGTATCTAGACCACTGGAAGTAAATTAAGCGGTATTTCTTTGGAGAGTATATATTGTGGGTTTCCTCCAATTGAAGAAATGTTCACATTTTATTAATTTCTTAATTAATTATACAAAAGGTAGTTATTCGTTGATAAAATTGTAAAATCTATATAACAATTTCGCTATTGTAAGAGAATTTAAACAAAAATACCAAATGGGCTACTTTTTGGTTTCTTAAGTTTCACATTCTGCTTGGATATATCATTCGTGATCTGCTTGGTTACTTTCGGAAACATTACGACCAGTCCAGTAAGAAACACATGAGGCATTTTCTAGCAGTCGTATGTAGTGATAAATAACTGATTACCGAGCAGTCTTTCGTGTCGTAAATTATAGTGTTTGGTCTTTTCTCCGAAAAATGTTGCCCACGGCACTGTTTTTCGATGTAATTGACGTTGTCAGAAGAAGTTGCGAGGCTATTCAGAAACTTTTTTCTGCTTGCCGGCATCGAATGTGGGTGAGCCAGGGGGGGGGGCGCCACGTGCATGAACCGGCGCGGATGGAACGTGTCCAAGAAGCCCCAGCCGCATCGCCAGTGATAACGCCTCCTCCTCCGCCGCTGCGTCGCGTCGAGTCCGTGAGGAATTGCCAACGGCGCCGCCGAACTTTCTTTTTGGACGCGGTCCACGCTAAGCCCTTTTCCCTTTCCTCTGATTCTCTCTCCCTTCCCCTTCCTCCCTTTGAGCGCAGTCCCTCCCACTCGTCTTCCTGTAGTTCTTGCTGCCCCGATCTCTCGATTTCACGTCCGAAAATTTTCCGTGGACGCGCTCCCGCGATATCCGTCGCCGCCAAATTACGTTTCATTCGCAACTCTTTCCGTTCCTTCTTTCGTTCGTAGAAAACGTCTCGGTCGTGTCGTCGTAAATTTCACCCGGCAGCGGCGTCTGCGAGCCCAGCGCGCGGACGAGTTCAAAGTACCTGCCAACACGGGCGTTATTGGAAACCTTACGGTTTACCGGAGCGATCGTACCGAATCGGAGGGCGGGCACGTGGTGTGGGGGAAGGTACTACAGGGCACGCGTGTGTAGGTACGCCCTGCAGCCGCCCCGCCCCCCGAGCCAGCCCTGCCCCGGCGCTCAGTCGCTCGCGAGACCCCGTCCGATACGTGATTTACGGCGCAATAAAACGTCCGTAAATTGGGAGTAACTCTGCCGGATTTCCAAGTTTATTATTGGGGAAGACGGCGCCCCTCCCCCGCCCCGCTGGTGCTGTCGGATCGTTCACCTGCACTCGACGCAGCTTTTCGCCGTTCCTCCCGCCGCCTTCGCCTTACTTTCCCGGTTGGGGCAACTTTGTTGTTTCGGCGAGTTTCGTGTTATGTAATAATGCGACGTGGCATCGCCTCTCCTGGCGCCGCGAGCGGCTGCAATATCGCCGCAGAGCCACGGGCAAGAGGGAATGCGGCGAGGGGCGGGAGCGACTTCACCTGTCGCGGCTTCCCGTGTCGCTTCCTCCTCTTCCCCCTTCCCTCTCCCCTCCCCCCGGCCCCACACGACCCAAACTCTCAGCGCAGGCGCCGCTCGCACTGCCCGCCGCTGATGCAATACCGATGCATCGGACGCGACCGCAGCTGCCGGTATTGCTTCCGGGTGAGCTCTCCTGTTCCACGTTCTGAACATGTGGCCTTAAACTGTTTTAGGTAAACTGTTCTATGTGGGTCATCTCAATATTTGTGTTGGACTGTTTTGCATCATCTGTGAATACCGCAAATTGTTTTCTGTGCGCTGTATTACGAACCTCGCATAGATATGAGAGCCATATTTGTTTTCGATTCATGTGGGGTGGAATATTGCTTCTTCGAAAGTTCACCTCTACGTTTGGAATATTACTCATTTCAGAATGATTTGTACATTGCACTGTTAGGGATCAACTAAGATGGCTTAGGGCATCAATTGATGTCATTGCAGTGCCTCTGACCGGAAGTTCCTAAGGTTCGAGTCCGACTGTTGAGGGGATTTTCGACACTAGCTACATAAATAGGTCGAATTCCACCCCTGTCTGGAGGAGAATTCTAGCGGTCGGCTGTTCTGATTGGTAGTTTTCCATGGTTTCTGCGATCAACACCAGGACAATGCCGGAGAAGTACTCTGACAAAAGGTTACGGACAGCACGCGATCTTTCCTTTCCCTTTCTTTGCTCTATCCTTACCTATTACTTACACACACGCTTACATGCACTTCATTTCCACTTATGCCAGGAGACCAGTCGAGAGCTTAGTGCTTGTGCCGCCTGGGCCGATGCCCCGCTGGTGGGAGAAACCAGGCTGGGGATACCCGACAAGCCGATGGGTAGGGTGGCGTTGGATCTCGCCAGACAGTGACAGATCACCATTATAAAAACCTGCAATACACTTACGGGACTAATCTGATCAATTGACGCGCCCGGCATCACTAATAAGTCAATGACTTAGGAAAATTTGCAATTTAATACATTTTTTTATTCTCATAAACTTTTGTTACTGCAATTTTACTACATCGTTGAACTTTCTCTCTTCATGACACAATCGTAGGATCCTAGCCAACTCAACAAAACAGAATTGAAAACTTTTAGCTATCCTTTTGTAATATAAAAAAGAAACATGAGTGCCAGTCAAGAGAAAATAATGAGTGTTGCATCTGGAAAGTTTCTGTAAATCAGTGTGTCTTGTATTTAATCACGATATCGTATGTTGAAGTTCGACCAACTCCACGCAAGTTTCTTAATCGTGTGAAGAGTTATAATTTCTTAACTTTGGAAGTCAGGCTTACACCTTATTCGCCCTTCGTAGCGAAGTTCTATTCAATAACCCGAATGCGGCGTGATGCAAAGCCACCCCTGCTCTGTCTTGCCTTCTCCCTCCGCCTCCTCCCTCGCCGACTCTGCTCATCCCCGATTTCCTTCCATCGCCGCTGTCCTCGCCATCCAATCCGTTGCGCCTGCCTCACTGCTACCGACGTCCTAGCGCTGCCGCCCCCTTCCGTTGTATCCCCCATCCGCCCCCCCCGTCCGTCGCCGCTCCCACCGCCAGCCCGCTGGCACCCCACAGCACGTGCCGGCGCGCCCGCTCTTCGGAATCTGTGCGTAAGTTAGTGACGGCATCGCTGGAAGTGCGTTTATAAAATTACGACTACCTGCGCCGTCGCTCCTCGCCCGGTGCTCCATTAATACAGCCCCCTCTCCGTCTACCTACTCCCTTCCCTTCCCCCGCCATCCTCCTCCTCCTCATTCCGCGTCGTAAACCACTTTAGTGCCCCGCCGCTGCCGTCTCCACCGCCACCGGCGAGGTCGCCGTACTGATCGGTGCCGGCGTGACGTCATCCACGGCCCTCCGCGATTATTCTCTGGTTTACTGCGCGACCCCTGTATTGATATTTACGGGGGCGGTGCTGGTTTCCCTCATTAATGTTTTACAATAAATTTTTGGTGCTTTATAATGCGGTCTTAAAATGTTCCTAGTGTAAATTTAGGGAATTAATAAATGCGATCCGTTATTCGGGGTTAACGAAAAGCCGCAACGGAGGGGCCATTAAGAGAGACGGCATAAAAGTTCCGTCTGCGTAATTGCCCCTGTAAATCATGTTCCGTGCGTGGCCGCGTGGGTGCGCGAGCGAGCCCGGGCCGGGCCGTTTCGGCCACTAGGTCCGCATTGGCGCGGCGAGAAACCGGCAGTTCCCCCTTTTTTCATTTAGCTTTTCCGCACAAAATGTTCTTTACTGCAGTATTATTTGGTAATAACATTCCACTTTTCTTATGTTTTAATTATTAAAATAATAATAATAATAATAATATAATAATAATAATAATCAATATTGTTGCAAATGCAAGTAGATTAAGTATGTTAAAGATAAGTTTGTGACATGATAATTCAGTATACTTTACGGTCCAAGCGAACAATTATTGAACTAAGTGTGAAATAATTTTATTATTAATTTATTTTCAAATACCTGTCTTTGATTTTTTGGTTGAGTATGAAAAGTAATTTACATATTAATTATTGTAAAAGTTTGTGATGCGTGAGTAACTATTGCTTTTTTATTTTAAGGACTCCAGTATTGAATGGTTTTATTGTGCATGCAATTTCATACAAAATAATAATCCGCCTTGCCGAGAAATATTATCATATTACCGAGAAAGGTAAGAGAGCTTGTATTGTGTCCTTCAAAAACATTTATTGTACTGCTTCAAAAAAAGTGTCAATGGAGATAAATATTTAGACCGTCTTTGCGATTCAATGTAAACTTGTAAGTGTTCACAGAAAAAGTGTGTGAAAGAAAATAATTTTCGCTCGATCGCAATGTCATAGACACGAAACGTTAGTTGGCTCCTGTGCAACTGCTCTGGCGGAGAGTCCCGCGCGTAAATGAACGCCCTCGAGTGCCTGTGGAATGTGTGGGCGTGGTGCCGTGTAGGCCGACGAGGGGCGAAGCGCGGGCGGCGTCGAAAGGCAACCGCCCGCCAAAGGGCGATCGCGCGCCGCTCGGCTGGAATTTCGAGTAGTACATCCGAACGGCGGAGTGGAGGGTACGCGCGAAACATCGAGTTCCCGTTCAGCGCTTCACTTTCGGAGAAAGTGGTCGACCCGACATGCTACACGCAATTGTGCAGTACGTCCCTCTCAACAATAAGCTCCGTGATCCTCTTCCGCGGGAGGCATGGCCTAGGTGTCTTCGGTTATTAGGATATCCGTCCCCCGCGCTATGTTCATAATAAGTAGACGAAAATTAATTCTTCGGAGGTGAATTTTAGTTTATTTTTAGTTAGTATATTTCTTAAAGTGAAATTGGTAACCTTGTGCAGAGATGCTTGGTCTAAGAACGGAAAATGACGATGGTAACCCGCCAAAGTACAGTAAATCTTCGTACCATAGGCATTCATCAACTGTTCATTACCCGCAGAAACTCTGAAATTGGCTTATTTTATTTTGTAAGCAACGGAAACTATTAGTAAGTCGGTATTGCTTTCCATTTAGTTAACGCAACTTACGTAGGAACGTTTGCCCTCGCGCTGAAGTCTTTATCGCCTGTGCCCCGCACTCGTATCGTCAATCTAATTTTCGTTGTGTTTGCTGTGGACCGTCGCCTTAGAACATACAGCTTCCCCACTGTCGCAGAGAATGCGTGTCGTATGTGCGAGGGCAGCAAGGCCAGGACACGCGGTGTGGGCGTCAACGGAAGAAGTGCACAGAGACTCGAAATGGCATCGAAAGCGCATACCACAGCGTATTAACTCTAATTGGAAGCATTTAATCGTTAGTGCGCGAAGGAATTCTACTGTACGTGCACGTACTCATTGTCGTCGTTCTCAATACGAATCTTAATACGCTAACGCAATGGACAAAAAATGGAGAATCACAATCGTCCACAAGAAGACTAGACCAAATTATTCACTCTCAGGAGACCGTAAAATCCTCCTTATCTAAAAGTAGATGTCAATGAAATACCTTGAAAAGCGAACAATAAAGTGTCTCGAAGAATAGATAGACAAGAAAATTTCATGATAACTCCATATTTACGCAGTAATCAACAAATCCTATGTCAAAATTTCAAAACTTTACCCACTCATAAAACGACACTCAACCCTTAATATCAATTGCCAGCTTTTATTATACGTTATCTATTATTCTGTTATCCTACGTACACTTACCCATTCTTGGCCTTCACGGGAAAAAGCAGCTTCTACCACCATGCAAAAAAATGCAAATTGTTCAAAATAAAGTCCATAAGATGTCCAAAATTAAGTCCATGTTTTATACGTAGTCACCAAATTCAACAGAGAATTTCAAATCAATATCGTAACAGATCATATAAAAAAGCCAATACTTTCTATTCTTCCCTCTCCCATCTCATTCCGCTCAAACATTCTGTCTAGGAAAACAGCAAACATCCCAAGTCGAATCAAATCAAAATTCGCCAAAGATATGCTTAAACCTTAAAACTAATAATTATGTATAGAATCTTTCACTTTTCCCTTCCCATTGCTTGACAGGTGATATTCTTACAGTTTATTCCCCAAAATCAGAACTAAAATTCATTATCTACAACAAAACAAATTAATTAAATAAGCCAGAGTAATGTAATATCAATTTGTTAAGCAATGCCCAAATCCAAAAATGTCAGCATGTAAAACTGAAGACCATCGAAAGTTCTCAAGTCGAAGGTGAAGAAATAAATAAATTTAAAAAAATTAGCAACTCATTTTTGCCAAACATTTATTATCTTTTTTACATTAAAAACGTAGCGCATTTTGAGGCAAGAATTCGGCGCGCCTCTTTGAGTCTGTTTGGAAGCAGTGTATGGCGCGTGAGGGCGTGGCAGTCGACGCGGCGGTGCCAGCGGCGGCGGCGACGCAATTCGCCTCTCGACGAGAAGTTGGGTGGATCTTCGCTCTGGCGCTCTCGTGTGTTTGCTTGAGTGTCGGCGCTAATGCGGATTCATTGTAGAAGCCTGCGCGCCCGCGAAGCGGCGCCAACACAGTGCCGCCGCCGCCGGCACACGCGCGTTTCTGGAGCGGAGACGCTTAATAAGATTAATGTGGGCGACTCCAGGCTTTCACAGTGATGAACAAGAGGAGGACCTGGTGGTCCTAGTTCCGTTCACTGCCCCTTGAACGTGTTCGGAAGATTTCACATTTTGAATTATTTTTACTTCCTCGCTTACTGCATATGTAGTATAGATATATGTAACTGTAATGATACAACAAAAGACTGCGATTTTTAGGCAGAAAAAATAGGATTGTAGATGACTGATATCGGAAAAAGTGGATAATTTTTGTCCGAATAAATAGTATCTTAATTACCTACTCAACACGTTCTATACTCAGAATCATCGTTTAGTTGGTTCATGACACCGCTAGCTGCCCACCAGTCGGTGTGTCTGTCTGTGGACAACGCTAGTGGCTAAATCGTATACAGGATTTTAACTAAAATTTGTATTCCCCGATCGATCACGCTTATGTTGCGTCTCCTTGAATTTGGAACGGATATTTTGCGCTAAAGGGGTACTTTACTCGAGTCCTCAGCAACAGTATCAATTTTTTCACAAAAATGGCTTTAGATATTTTGTTAATTTTTTTCATGAATAGAACAAAATGTGCATATAAAAATGGTACATGTCCTATTCGTTGAATTCTCTGAAATTTCGAAAATTGCGAAAGTTAAATTTTTTTCTGCGTCTTCGTGCAATTATTATATTGAAGATAAAACATTTAAAAAAATTTTTTTGTTTTAAAATATTGGTAATTGTATCGCAATTTTGAAAATTTAAAAAAAAGGGTTTACCATTTCAATGTTTTCTTTAATATTTTGTACAGATAGTGGTAATTGCACTGAATAAACATTATGTTCAACGCCATTTTGATTCAACCTTTTGATTTTTCAAAAATCACACATTTGTAAATTTTGAAAAAATCTACTTTGTTAATATTTACGTTAAGAGCGTTTTTGTACATTATTGCGTTTGTGTGTGAAAGCGATTCAAATTATTTCTCATGAAGTTTCTGAAAAACTCAAAAGTTTTGTATGAAAATGTGCACACATTTGTGCTTTTCAGACACGTTCGAATTTTCTTCTCGAAGTGTTTGGAACGAATATTGCTAAATGCACTAAATTACATTACATAAACGCCATTTTGGTGTGCTCTTATGATTTTTCAAAAACTACACAAATGTACTTTCATTTAAATATCTCTCACGTCATTAACATTTACAATAGAGTGTTTTCCACTTGTAATTGCATTTCCGAGCACGAGTGCTTCAAATGATGTCTAATGAAGTTGCTGGAAAACTCAAAGGTTTTCTGTGACAAAGAGCTCAAAACCCCTTCTGCCCGTTTTAAGAAACACGCACATGACATTTTCTTGAGAAAAGCTTCAAATTTTTCAATAAAAAATTTGGGAAGAGGGTGGGGCAATACGAAAACACTAGTTTAAAGAAATTAGAAAACTAATTAGCGCAAAGAAGTTGGTGCCGTTTTGTAGACCCCTATTTTTTTGTATTAGACATACGTAGGATAACGTGGCTGATATTTGAGTACAGGTAAATCCTGCATGAGAACATTCACGTTTCTCTGTACAATAAATTCACGGAGATATAAAATGACAAGAAGATGGTTGCGTGATGTTTCGCCACTATCGTACGGAGCTCTTTTTTGAAAGTTTAAATTTACATTTCCTAATTTTACAAAAATTGCTGTATATTTTGGGCCTTGTCAAGAGCAAGTGACACCCTTCTTCCTCAAAAAAGAAGAGAACGTTCATGATTGGTTGTGATTTTGATTAGGGATAGAATTCTGTGTGTACCCCATCACTTTGATGATAACTAGTAATTTTGTTGTAGGCTTGTAATGATGATTATCATAAGCGTATTCTTCATTTAGAGTTTTTCTCGAGACGAGTTTATTTCCACTCGTCTCCTCTTGTAGATCTTTTTGATGAAGATTGCCAGACACAGTCTGGGAAAAGGTCATCAGTAGTCTGTCTGCTGTGGAACAGCACTCCACACGCTATTCGTCATTCATGCAGTCCCATCTCATCTGTATGCTCAATGTGTCAGGCTTCGAGTGCTGTTGTATTTGACTTGGAGTGGGATTGCGCTTCGTCGTTGGTGAAGGCACGAGGCATGAGTGACATACTGACTAACAGACATCTTTCGGCATTTCATTGTGGATTCTCTAGAACCATATTTTTTTTTTATTGAGGATGCAACACCTACTGAATTTCATTAAATATTCTTATTGTATCTGTTACTAAATATTTTGGGAATATAAATAGTTTGTACATTAAATACTTTTCATCTTGGAATATTGTGTGGTGGATTGTACGCTGAGTTTCCAGTTCACATCATATTCGTCTTTCAAGAAACGTAAATAATAAAAATGTATTACACATATTTGGTACATACTTTTATTTTAATTAGTGAATATAATAATTTTTTTGCCTGGGAAACATTGCAACACAGTAATCAACATTGCAAATAGTGGTCATACAAATTCTCGAATAATTAATGTCTCAAACTATTAATAAACTTACATATTTGTAACAAGCAGGGGAACATTTTAATGAATATTCAAACATGATTAATTATGAGATTAGTGGTCTTAGGTCTAGGCGTTGTCTTGAAATGTAAACGAAAGGCGTTATTTACCCCTGATGCCTCCAGTGACGATGAAGAAGACGATGGCTTGCTCTTTGGGCGTTGCACATACTGAAACTAGAAACTCACTTCTCGATCAGCTGCGATTGCCTCTGTGGGAAACTATTTCGTATTTGGCTTCATCCTCTTCTAACGGGAGTCCCATGCGTTGAATTTATTGCTCTGCGTCGATCTACAAGTCAAATAGAGGTTTTCAGTTTATTTCTGAAAAAAAGTAAACGTTTGAATACGTGGAGAATTTGATATTGTGTTACGGTTGCCTCGTATTGTGAATGCTACGTGAGACAAGTCTGACGCATTGGATAGCTTTTTTTACGCACTGGCGTTTTTGTTGATGTAGCCACCCTTTTAGATCTCCGATTGTAATTCGCTGTGTCCACGAGTCTTGTGTGTGTGTAGCGATCGGAATTGTTCTGCTCGCCCTTCCCCGTCATCCGAGAACCGTAAATCTCGGTTAGCCTGATGAAATTGCTCGCTAAAATCGCGCGCGTGAGTGGGGTGGAAGGCGGGGTGGGGGAGATAGTGGGTGGCGCACTTGACGGGTATTGTGCGTCCATGCTTTCTGCGCTGGGCTCATTCCTGACAATGGGGAATCGCTACAGCACCGGCTTCCGTTCGACGTTTGCCAAAGGGAGAAATGTTTTCGCATTGTTCGCTGGCAGAGGGCTGTCGTTGGGTCCCTTGATTGGCACGCGTAATAAGACGGTACGAAAACCTGCAATGCCCATGATTTTTGAGATGGCAATTACACAACGTGAAGACAGAGTGTAACATAAAGTGTATGTTTCCCGAAACGAACCAAACATGTTTTTTTTATTTTGATGTAGTCAGCATTTCCAATTTTCCGGCCTTTTACAAAATTTTAAAGAATTTATACGTTTAGCTTTTTTTATTAATATTTGTTAAAAAAACGGAAAAAAAAATGTCTTACATTATCCTAACCATTCGGGTGATAATTTGTACAGTAAATGGGGATCAATGATGTTGACTCTAAAACGAACCCAATCCCAAAACTTTTTATTTAATATACATGATTCACGGCAAGAATATAATTCATCTATTTCTTTCTCTCGATGCATATAGTAAGTGAAAATCGTTTTAGAGTTGGTGATGAAGCGCTTTGGCGAGTGATTAAAATATACTTAATTGGGTTAAACGATGCTTGCTACATTATTTTTAATGCACGTTCCAGTGTAATGTTGGCAAAAGAAGTCCTTAACTTGTTCCCAGTTGGGTGTTTAAACAGTGGGAGGTTGTGCTGGCACCTGGGGCGGGGCGGGGCGGGCGGCGGGGGCGGCGCCGCGCAACCGCGCTACGGGGGGGGGCGGGGGCGGCGCGCGTTAGTGCTTCCCAAGCGCCGGCACTTGAGCGCCCTCTGCTCCCCGCCCACGCCCCCCCCCCCGCCGCCTGCGTCGGAGTGCTCGCCGTTGCGGCCGCCCGGTGCCTCTCCTCCGCCGCTGCCTAGATCCGCGCTACCTCTGGGCTCCGTATTGATCGTCGCCGCCGCCCCCACCCTCTGAGCCCCGCCCCCGCCCTCGCCCTCGCTGCCGCCCCCGCCGCCTCGTCGCTTTGTTGCGGGCTGCGCCTTCTCCTTCTTCTTCGTCTGTGCGCGCTTCACCTTGTCACTCCTTGTCCTCGTGACATTGTCACCGCTCTCTGCTTTCTAGTTTCTTGTCTTCTTGTCCCTGTATTGGGTGTCCTCTTTCAGCACCCTCTCCAGACACTCACTCGTACTTCCATGTGTTGTGTGATTCGGCTTTTGCCATCTCCAAAGGTTGTTTCGCTTCTTCTCTTTACAGTACAACAAGTTTAATACCATTTCTTTTTTCTCAAATTCTTTGGTTTCACGCTATGCGTTTCAATAATGTTTCTCTCATGCTTCCTTTTTTATGTGGAAGTTGCATTATTGCGTCATCCAGGATTCCTCATCATGTCCACATTATCTTGTGCTGTTTATATTATTTTCTGTAAAATTCTTTCCATATGGCTTGATTTGTTTTGCGATCTTTGCGAATTTTGCGTTCCGCCTTTTCCTTCGCGTGGGTTTGGCTGTAGCCTCGAGTTGAAGCTGCATTTCCGTGAGCGGCCGCCGGCGCCTTGCCTCGCGCGCCCCGCCGCGTCGAGGGCGCCGAGTGCCACGCGCTCGGTTTCCTCCAACGGCGCCGCGGCGCCCCTGCCCGCAGAAATTAGGTGTTCCATTTCCCCGGCGGCCCCGCCCCGGCGAGCGCCTCACATTTGACAGGTCTTCGGGCGTAAATCCGAGATCCCATCTGTGCGCTTAGAATTGATGGTAATGATGATGGCGCCGGCGCCATCTGCACCTTCCTTTCCTTTCCTTCCCTTCCTCGCCCCGCCGCGACCTCCTCCCGCTCCTTCCCTCTCCTCTCCTCTCTCTCTCTCTCTCTCTGCTCCTCTCCTGTGCTCGGCGGCGGCGAGGTGCGCTTGATGAGGCCCGAGCGCGCGCGCCCTCTTCCGCCCCGCCGCCGCCGCCACCGCCCACCGTCGATTTCCTCTCCTTTCAGCTCGCGGCGGTGGCGGCGCCCAGCGGATCGAATCAGATGGGATCGAATCGGACGCTGGCGGAGAGACCTGGAAGCTCATTGAAGGGGCGAATGTTCAAAATGGGTTCCTACTATGGATTGCAGTGCGCCTCTTCCCGAAATTTTCCCACTTGCCCCCCCTCTCGCTTCTTTTAAAACTGTAGTGCTGATCTACTGTAAATGTTGTTTCTAGAGACAAATAGCGTACAGATTTAACGTTTCAATTGTTGTAAATAATTTTGCGTTTAGCAGAATCTGCGTGATAGGCGTGATATAGATTCGTTCGCGCGCAAGTGATAAATAGAACAAGATTGTACTCGTACAATGTAAATCCATTTACTTATTCTTTTTAAAGGGACTCGTCATTATAGTAGCCTTCCAAAATTAAATTTTATATAAAACTGTTAATTTGAAAGTTTGACGTAAAACTTGTACAACGACATTGGATTCCCGTGAGTTGCTTAACACATTCAGATTTTTGTCCCCCCCTTTTTTTAAAGATTTTATAACTCTGCAAACTCGGTCTGATTTGTGTTCTGTAGGCGAATATATATCAGCATTTAAATTTACTACAATTTTGCTAGCATTTTAAATAACTACAATTTTGTATGTTTGTGCGGATAAGGTGAGTAACTTTTAAGTCACATTAAATTGAAAATCGATCTTTGCACTTTTGAGAAATGTATTTTCTTTAGTATTGTACTTACATTTCTGGTTTTCTTCTTATTTAATTCATATTCTTCAAATTCAATGTTTCAGGGCAATTTGCAAATTTATTATAAAAAAATACCAACGAATATTTCGTATCTTACACTTTGATTTAATTCTCGTTTATTTAATTCCCAGCACACTCACTAAGAACGCAGCGCCAAAACACGCTAAAACATATTTTTTGGAAATTTCTTTGAATCTTCTGGCCGGCTCCGAAAACAAATTATGAGTTCCCATCACGAAACAGAGACGCGTCGAATGACACCTCATATGTCCAGGAATGATGCACGGGAAGTGGTCTAGCCGTGAGTGCCGGAAATCGAACGCACGCACATCTGCAGACTCTGAGTTACTCATATACTGTATAGGGATTTAACTCATCCACAATTTCAACATGATGCAAGTAAAATTATAAAGAAATTACGTTGTCGCTTCCAATTTTGACGACTGCGGTCCGCGTGGGAAACTTTGCTTAGCAATTGCATTCCACCGCTGTGCGCTGTGCGCTTGGCGCAGCCTTGCCCGGCGTCCTTTCACGACCATCGTAAATAGACGCGGGGCGGTCATCAGCACGGACGTCACATCAATTGCGCTACGGCATGCTGTCCATTATGTTAAGTGCAGCGGTGCATTTATCTGTTACGCCACGTGTAATCGAGTGCTCTAGTTTCGAAAGGTCTCGTTGCTACTAAAATGCTCTATTACGCGCGAATGCTTAAAATTAGTTCGCGAACTAGATTTCTGTAGCGCATCGATTTTTTTTTGTTGTTGTTCGCGTGCAATAGGTGCGGGAACAGATTTATTTAGGGAATTCGGGCCACGGTTTTATCTCTCGATATTTTAACATTTGTCTCTATGCTTAGTGTTTCGCCGTGCACTTTTCGATCTACGAGTATTTTTTCATTCTTAATATTCATAGTTTAAATCCATTTTCAAGAAGGTTTGCGATGTTTTATCTATAATTGTCAATTCAGGCGCTCCGGAAACATTTTGTGGCAAAACAATGATCTATTGAAAATGTGTCATTATATAATATTATTAATATTTATTGCATTTTAAAGATATATAATTTGAATTTGAAATCTTTTATTACTACGTACTAAGAACTTTGCCATTGTTAGATTTTCTGTTGCCTTCCCATATTTTTGCCTTCGTTGATAAATTCGTTTTCTTCTGTACCCCCTTGCTCTTAGTTTTCATGCTGATCATTTCCGTGCTAAAATCAACAGTTTCTACTACGAAAGCACGATAGTTGAAAGAGGTGCATCGTGCAGAGGTCAGCGTCATCTTAATGAAGATTGAATCGCCACGACCCTCGTACTCGTTCGGGTACTTGATATGCGCGACTCGCTGCGTCAGATAATACGTCGATATATTTCCACGACGCGCTCAAAAACATTATCTTCGTGACGCATATTGTACGTGGTTCTGAATTTTGGATGAAGCAAAACGTATGTAACTTCTGTAATTGAATGTTCATATTATTCGAAATTGTCTCACTTCGTTGGTAATAAACAACCTTAAAATGCATATTAATTTAATAGTGCTCTTTGCATTATGGCAAATATTTTGAAAACTGTACTGTTGTATAGTTTATTAGTTAAACAATTTGCATTAAACTCTAATATCTAATATCTCTGTGCTCCGGATCATCTTCAGTGCCCTATGTTCGTCTTGTTCAATGCTCTGTAGGTATTCCTGCTTTTTAATTAAATTTTCTTTCGTTTTATTTCTTACATCACACCCCTTACATCTTAAAACTAGCTTATGTACAACAGAGAAAGACATATACGAGAACCCAGAACGTGAAATGAAAAGTGTAAAGAAAAAAATAAAATAAAAGAGAAAATTCGGCGAACGTCGTTCAAGTGGTGTATGTGGTCAGCACAGAGGGAGCAACACTGGGCGGAATTCGTCGGAGTTGTGTCCTCTCCCGCCAGGCTGGGCCTTGGGGGGGAGGGGACTGCGGGACAGGGCGTCGCCGACTGACGAGTGTTACCTGCCACTTTTATGGAGTCGTAAAGCGACCGCCCCTGAAAGAACGCGCCGCAACACAGCACGCCGGAAAAGCGGCGAAATGTTTCGTTTTTTCGGCGCGCCCTGTCCACCGCAATGACGTGGGACGGTGCAAGCGGCGGCGGCGGCGGCGTGCGCGTCTCTTTGCTGCCCGACGTGAAGGCGGCAGAAGACACTAGGAAGTAATGCCGCTGGAAAGGAGAGTTAGCGAAAACAGTTCATTTTGAGGAGGAACTCTGCCTGATGAGCATGACATGTGCTACGTGTATACGTGAAGTATATTTTATGTAAAGTTATTTACTATTTAGGAGAACTCTTTTATGTTTTCGAATATAATATTTTATACTAAACAGTAGTCAGCTGTTGCAAACGATAACAATGCTAATGTGGAATTGAAAATTGGCTTCTATATCCGCGTTTTGTTGAAGAATATGATGGACGTATAAAGGTGAAGCTAGTGAGAGCTATACTTGTTTTGTAAGGCGAGTACTTTAGTGATCACTTACCTTCAAAATTTTCTGCTATATGGTTCATTTTTTCTAATTACATTTAGAATTTCTCTTCACGCATGTCTCTACTAACCCCAAGAGAGTTTTGTTTTTACTTTTGGTTCTTTCTATGAGATCTGAAGACCTCTGAAGATATTTGTATATGTGAATCGGCAATACCATTGCATAATAAGTGTGACTTGAAGAAATATAGATAATTGTTGTTCTGATCATATTATTTTATACTCTGCTGTCATTGTGATGAGAGTGTTATTTGTAAATATACACACACGCACACACACATGTATATATATATATATATATATATATATATATATAATTATGTAATTTATATATTATTATATAATTTCAAGTATTTATATATTATTATATAATTTCAAGTCATTTATTATTCACGAATTTATTCACTTTTGTGCCTGGTGAGATGTAGATCGTTGTTACAGAATTTAAAAACTCGTATAATACATGTCAAGCTGTTTGAAAATGAATCGTTAATATGCGAGACAATATATAATATATCTTACAGACAGGAGCAGAGTTTGTATTATTCACTCATTTGTTACCTTTGCTTCTCCAGCGTAGGCGGAGTTTCATCTCAGAGTAAACTACTGCATTCCTCGCTCGCATCCAGAACACACGTCCGCGCCGGAAGATAACAAATATCCTCCTTTACGTCCCTGCGCTGTCGGTAGCAAAACGTCTCAGTCCGCGCATCCCTTTTCATTTTCGCTGTGGCTGCGGTCTTGCTCTCCGCGCGAACCCAGGCTTGTTCTACGCTTCCCCCGCGCGCGAATTCGCCGTGACGTTAAGAATTTATTAGCGGCCGCTCCTCGCCCTCGTAACTCGCAGTGTGTGCGGGATCGCGTAACGAGAGCAGTGGCTGTACTTTTCATGTGGTTATGCATAATTTCCAATGTGCGTAGCGGTATAAAAGTTGTGCGAAGTAAAAAAGGAAGACACGCCACTCGCGCGAACACGAACAGCGGTCTGGAAAACCGGAACATTGTAAAAGTTTCGTAATTCTAAATATTACAGTATTACGGCAGCGGTTCGTTCCCGAGTTTCTAATTTCCGCGTCAAGATCTGGGTGCTGGTAATACGTTGTAAGTACTAAGTGAAAAGAGAACGTACCGTCGCGGCGGCGGCACCGTGACCTGCTGCGGAGGTGGAGAGGGAAGGACGCGATGAGCGTAAAGTTTATGAAATTCCTAATCAAGTTTTATAGGCACGCGTATTGCTCGTGGTTGGTATGAAGGCCAAGGGCGATGGCTGGGGGGGGGAGGGGGCAAGGAAACGTCGTGGAAAGGGGATGAAGGAACATGGGAGGCGAACTAGCGGAAGAGGTAACAAAGGACGGCAAAATGAAAAGGAACAGTTTGAATTCGAATGGAGATGTTAATTGTAGAGCTGAAAATGTTACGTTCGCGAGCTGATTGTTAGGCGAACAGAAGTGCGAGCTGGTGGGTGAGCGAGCAATATTTGCTAACTTATTTATTCCGTTGTTTGTAGACATTGTGTTGGAGACAATTGCACGGTCGTATGTTGATATTAAATGCACTGTGATATTTCTTAAATATAACGAAGTGAGTATTAGGAAATGGAAACGGATTTTGATTTATGCATTTTATTTTATTAGCTTTATTTGTCCATCAATTTCAAATGAAAGGATTCTTGTTGTATTTTGTAAGTACACCCGGACATCAATTCAAACAAATATATATGGTCATACTCCATTTAGAAAGTGACAATACTTTTACGGAGGTTTTTTTAATGTAGAGTTGGCACTAATAAAGAGCCCACCTACTAAGTGAACAGATTATCTTGTAATGAAGTTTTTCTTTCCGAAATAATGGCTTCATGGTGGCTTAAGGGTGACGTAAAAGCTTAACTGGAGTAAAGAAAATAACATTGCAAGTGCATCTGATAGCGTTTGATGTGTATTTTTCATATTAATTTATTAGAAGTTCGTGGTGTTTTGGTGGAGGTAAGTGCAAGTATTCGTCTTAAACATTTGTTTTTTGATGTGGCTCTCCCCTGCAGGCCCTTCTGCTGCAATGTCCATCTCTCTCCTCCCTCAACCTCTCCCTCCGGCGCCCGCTGCTTTTGTAGCAGGCATCCTCCCCCCCCTCCCCCTCCCTCCCACCCTCGCAGCGCGCTTTTTGTCCGCAGTCGAAAGGGGTTGCGGTTTGGTTTTGTTTCCAGCGCGCGCGCGTGGTTGGATTTCGCGAAACGTGATACACATTATAAATATTTGCATGAAGGTAACAAAAGTGAGCGTTGCGGTCCGCATTCACGTGATTTTAACATACATTGGTTTTTCACGTTTGCTTTTTCACAAAAGAAGAAAAAGAGCGCATTTCTATTATTTTGATAAATGACCATTTGCGCAGCGCAAATCGGCACGTTTAAGCGCGGTGTGCGGCTGGCCAACGGTTCTTCAGTGGTTCAGCAGATCTGAGCGAATGATAGGCTCGTAATTCGTAGCCGCTAATGTTTCTGGAAGCGATATTAAATTCTTTGGAATGTGATACTTTGTCCATTAATATCTGGCGATGAATATTTTTTTGATGTTCTATTGAGATTTTAAAATGCTTGCCGGCTCAGAACTTGCGTTATTAAAAGGAATTTTTTCTTGTGTGCACAGTTAAGGAATCAATTAAAAATATTTTAATGCTATCTCCTTAAATGTCTTGATGTACGTTCTCTGTTAATCATGTAGTTACGGGAGTGATCAACTTTATTGTAAATCTTGATCAATATGGATATCTTCATTCCTTATAAATTAATATTTGTAACATGTCGAATACAGATGAGAAATAGAGTGAAATTTCTTAGGCGCTGGAGTGTATTTAACATAGAATAAGACGACTTGGTAGCGTAATCTATATTGATATGGACTTATAACACTGTTGCATAAATTAGTTCAACGGTTTTATCGATTAATCCTTATTTTGTAGACACCTTAAGCGTGTTTCCTAAATGTAGTTAAGAGAATCAATTAGATCCCATGTTGTTCGGTTTCGCACAGTGAAACTTAGAAGTTCGAAGATCCACGTCCGTTGTAAAGCTTCTGCCCTTCAAGGAAGAAGACGCAGTTCCGAGATGTATAGCGCACTGCCAGTCCCAGTTCCGCTCCACAACGGGCCGCCATCACTGCGGCGAACGCGCGATCAACCTTAAGGGCGCGGCAGGCCGCAGCCGCCCCGCCCCCGCCCCGCTCTCGCCACGCCCCGCTCCGCCCCGCTCCCGCCCTGCTCCCGCCCCGTCCCGCCCCGGGCGCGACCGCCACCGCTCCACGACAAAAAACCTAATCCCGGCGGCCTCGGGACAAATCTGTAACACTTTCCCAGCGGGAAAGCGACGTCTTCGGCCCCGGGACAGGAGCGCGCAAACGGGCGCCCGTATTTCACCGAGGCGGCGGGGGAGGTGGGGGGGCGGCGGCGGCGTGGGCGTGCGCTTGACAGCAATGGCTCCGGGGATTTGGGCCGGAACCGCCTCCGCCCCCGCACTGGCGTCTAAAGACTATTGACCGCGCCGCCGCCGCCGCGCACTGCCAGCTCCCGGCCTCGGCGCGATGAAAGGGACTGGAAGAAGTGTCGGGGCGTCGTGGACGACGCAGAACAGCACGGCGCTGTGCCGCACGGCGGTCGCCTTGGTAGAACAATGAGACATGACCTCCGGGGAGAAAAGTAATTCTGAAACTAACTTGGGGAGGCTCTGAGCTTGCCCCTACATCGGTACGAGAGTGGCGTCATCGTCTCCTGCTGGGCCGTGCCTGCGAATGCGGTTTCGTTCTCTCCAATCTTACTGTTATTGTTTTTAGCTGTCATTATTCTTACTGCTGACATTATTCTTACTGGTGTAGCAGTCATCTGTGTCGGTTTCACTGCTCTAAGAACGGTCGCTTGACCAAAAATTCCATATAATAACATTGTCCAAATTCTTTGAGGGCAAGTGTACGTGACTTTTTCGGGGAACGGGGAATCAACACTTCTATGCCGACTCCATTTTTACATACCAGTGTTGTTAGCCCTGAGGGATGAAGTATGAGATAATGATGATGATGAAGGATGAAAGAATAATCACAAACAGACACAAGCACACATAATCATGCCCGTGGCGGTATTCGAACCCAAGATCCTTCGCTCCGAGACTACTAGGTCACCACTGCCTGAGCGATTTCGGCTATTATTTTTTTTTTTGCTCGCGAATAGGCCATCTTGGACCACGCAGGACATGCACTTGCACGGACTCATTATCATTTTATCACGTTGCAAGTCTTGCATGTAACTAATGAGGGGGATCAGCAGTAGGCTGAATCCGATTTTTATATCCCCAGGGTTGTTAGTCCTGGGGGATGGAAGATGAAATGATGATAATAATGAAGGATGAATGGACGGCACACACAAACAGACATACACAAACACACCCATGCCCGAAGCGGATTTCGAACCCGCGATCCTTCCGTCCGAGATCGCCACGGCACTATGCCTTAGCGGTCTCGGCTATCCGGACCGGCGTTGTTGTATTATATATTATTATTATTATTATTATTATTATTATTATTATTATTATTATATAAAAGTGTAGTACAGTTAATGTTTATAATGTTAACAATATATTGAATGATTTTCGTTGGCATATAAAATTAGTGGAAGGTATTTTTTTAATGTGTATCATTGGCTACTGGGAGTGGGGGCGAAGACACATAAGCTTCCCCTTGGGTGCGTCACGGACTTTATTACAACACTACATGTCTTAGTCATTAATGTTGTTAATTTTATTTTCATGATACTAGAGGTTACATATGCAATACATATTGATCATGATGTAAGGAGCGCTGATTACCTTTTAGGCACTTCAACGGCAGAGCACAGAATTATCCTGATTACACATACAGGTCAATCGAGATGTCCGCACTTTCAGCATAGTTAGCTCATTGTTAGTGTCGCTTTTGCGAACGATATCTATGTGCGATCTTAGTTGCAGTAAGTACTTATCTGTGTTAGACCTTATACTTTAGTTCCATCTTTTGATTTTTTTAAAACTAATTTCTTTTAGTAATTGCGGAGTTTCTTGCAATTATTTGTAATTCCCAAAATCGCTGTTTTAAGTTAGTTCTTCCAATAATGTCTATCATGTCGTTTTCCAATTTTGAATTAATAGTGTTCCATTGTTCTTGGAGCCATGCTGTCGCCTTGAAATGGGGCAACACCGCAGGATTCCTGCACCAGGGACGCTGCCGCCACGTACAGATCGTGTGTGCGACATAAAGTTTACAGCAGCGGAGAGGCGGAGCACGAACTCTGATTAGGAGAGACGTCTGGCTGTTTGGTCACAGTCGGAGTGCTGCCTCTCCGGCCGTCGCCCGCTTCCTGCCGAGCCGTGTAACGGGCGGGCGGAGGCGGGCGCTCGGCGCAGTAACGAGTCGATCTCTGGGCGCGCTTATCTGGACGCAGCCCGGTTCGTTCCTCGCCCCGCCTCTCCCCCGGCCATGGTCCCTCACAGCCCTATACCCCTTCCGCGTCCTGATGCCCGCACCCTCTGCCTATGAAGGACATGGTCGTCGTCATCTTAAGGCGGTGTGTCATCGAAATGATTTCCTACGCCCCTTGCAATATTGGTCTGTGTGCATAAGTCATATTGTGAATTGCAAGTCCGGATGAGGTGGGGATGTGTGGTCTGAATTGGCCGTCTCCTGTCACTCCATGTCGAACAGCGAGTGAGTGTAGAACCATATGGGTGGAAGTCCGGAAGTGTCGGTCACAGTACAATGGCGTTTATTACCTCTTCGGTTCTTCGAAACTACTGTTAAATCTTGATTGTAAAAAGTTGAATTGAAATTTACTCACGCATGAAATGGCAAAACATGTACCCTTAGACCTCTGACTAGACCATTTGCTTTGGAATTCCTGAACGATAAACTTGGATATCCCTTTTTCACAAGAGTATTAATGTGGTGGAGTTTGGAAATCGTTAAATGTCACACTTTAATTGAAAAAATGCGCCTTATGACATTGGTAACGTGTGTCTCACATATCTGGTAGGAGTGAAATGAATTTCAACACATTTTGGCCACGTTTATGCTAGTTAATCACTATCTTCACATTTTACGGTCGAGTAACTTTTCAGATATGGAAATTAGTGGACATGTGTTACACACTTTGGAATTATGATTGATCATATCATATATCTCGCCGAATAGTTACTTCAGAGTATGTCTCATTTGGAATGAGAATTGGACGATGCGGTTTTACGAGAATAGGAAGTTAAAACATTGGGAAACATTACGAAATTACTAACTTGAATCTTCAGTAACAAACGTTAGGCATTTTGAGCCTGAAAAAATCCATTTAATTTTACCGGTTTGTGAGCAAATAAAAATTTCCTAGTACATGTGGAGCTAATGAGGATGATCATAATTCGCAAATGCGAGACTGATCGGAAACGGGCATACGGTAGGCGGAGAAGCCATTGCCGGAGGTGAGCTGATCGAACTTCCGTCCTTAATGGCTGCGTACCGCCACCGCGATATGATAAAGCTGCAGTTAACGCCGGACCGTAAATTGCTACTTGCTAAAACATTGAGTGGGGCGCCTTGCCGGGAATTGCTGCTCCGGGGGGGGGGGTCGGAAACGTCTGCGGCGGGGCGGCGGCTCTGCTGCAGCGATGGACTTCCCAATATAACGGGTTTATGGCACTTGGAAGAACTCTTGGAAACGACGTAACGCGCTGCCGCCTCTGCTCTAAGCGAGCAAGTTTTCAGCCCGGAACTATTTGCGAGCCGTGCAGATGGCCGGGGGCACAGCGCACTTAGTGCTCTTGTTGGGTGGCGGCGAGCGGAGTTATGTCAGCTTTTAACTGATGTGTCGGATAACAATTTCTGGTTCATGGTCGATTAGTAAGAAATACTTCAGAACAACGATAAAACTCTGCCATTTATTGTAGTTTAGAGGGACTTTAGAGTGAAGTAGATGGATAATTTTAATCGGACTCTTCCGGAGCATGTCCCTCTGTGTATTGACCATAAATTGTTATTTTCTTAAGACTACTTTGTTAAATATGTTGATACATTTGCATTACAAAGGAAAATGTAAAGTGTCGTTCGTCTGTAGAAGGTATTTAGCATTGTTTGTATCAATTTACAAATACGGATCCATCGAACTTAATGGTAACACGAATACAAAATGATCTCTAACGACAGTTAGCAATCACTTCACGTAGGTATATAATACCATGTAGAGTGTGAGTTGTTTATGATGTATCAGAGACCGCATATGGTTTGTGAGGAACCGACCATGTCGAGTTGATTATAAATTACAAGGAAGTATGCAACATTTTTTTTCTAGTTTTGTGTAACAAAATAAATAAAATGTATGTGTTGTAGTCGTGATGAATGTCGAATTAATTGCCGAAACGTTGAAATACTAAAATAAGTTGTTTTTTTTTAATTTAATTTTGTGGGTTAAAGTTTTTTAATTATAGACAGTCAAATATGTAATGTCGATTACATTACATGGCACATCGTTTCACAGGTCGATGTGTCTTCTTCGTCAGGTACATCAACTTATTTGAATTAATTATATTAAACGTGTCAATGCTTATTTTAGCCTGAAGTAATTTTAATATAAATTAAGATAAGATAATGTGCCTGACAAGAGAGATACATCGATCTGTGAAACGTAGTGCCGTGTAATGTAATAGACACACTACGTATTTGATTGGCTATAATTAAAATATACTATAACCCCTAAAATTTAGCCAGACGGTCACAAGAATAACTTTATTTTTTATTTTATGTCGCCTAAATTCAAAATTTTCCAATTATAATGAATTTCTATTTAATGACCATTCAAAATCTCGATTTACCATTCTACGAGGGAGAGATTTTCTCAATGCACGCCCGCATAAATGCATAAACCGGTTGTTTAGAACACTGTAATCTCTGCGTGCCGTGAAAGTGTAATTGTGCCGGTTGTTTCGATTCTGAATTGCACGTTGCCCATTTCGCTAGTGATGAGTGGACACATCATTGGCATTCGGCCCCATGCTTCCGGAGGGCGTGGCATTCACAGGACGGCGTTGGAACATCGACCCACCACACACAGCTGCGGCCTACAGAGGAGGGCTACCGTCAAAGGGAAATTGCTGGCGGGCCTGTTCCTTCAATATGCTCCATTCCTGGCCCTTCCGTCAGCATACTCCGCTCGCCGCATTTTCCACATCGCTCCACTTTATCCGGATTGTTTGTATTTTTTCTAACGTTTTTTCTGTATCGTGGTTCCACGTTTTCCTTTTTTCTTCCGTTTCTTTTTTGCCTGCTCCACGATCTTCTGTTCGCATATTTTGACGTGTGACATACTTCTTATTTATTCTTATCTTCTTCCTATTCCATCTATTCCGCCAACTTCAGATAACGTGTCCCGACTCCCCGTAACCTGTCCATTGAATGTCGGTATCCCTGCGTTTTCCTGCAGTCACATCTTACTGACTTGTGCTTCCGTCTTCGCTGTGCCCGCGTAGGGTCGGTTGGGTGGTGCGCCGCGCGCGTCCCAGCGCAGCGGGGCCGGCCGCTGGCATTGGAGCGGCGCCGGCGACAAAAGGATTTCCGCGTCCATTCGGCGCCGCCGGAATTGCGCCCGACGCGGGTTTGCATATTTAGACGTCGCGTCGCCCGCCCCTCCATAAAGCGTTCCAATTTACGAGTTGTGTGTATTTCATAATTCCCGTCGTTAGAGTGCACGGCGGTAGAAAATGACGAGCAAATTGTGGGGAGCGACGGCGCGGTGCGAGGCGCGTGCGCAAGGGTGGGGGGCTGGACGGACGGACGGACGGATGGACGGCGGACGGACGGACGGCCTGGCTGTCCGCGTGAGTGCGTGCGTGCGACGAAAAAGTTAATAACCCCCCCCGTCGGGGTCAGGATGCGTTTAAACGTAGCCCGCCCCGACGAGTCGATCCCGCGGAACAGCGTACGGGGAAGAGAGCGGCTACGACAGCGATGCAGGGAGGACGATGGCGACTGTGGGTGGAGGAGGTGCGCGAGGCAGGGCGTCATTTAGGATGAAACATTGTGCCTGTGGAGCGAGGACTGGGTGAGAGTAAACCTTGCATCGAGAATGAAACTGATTAAAAAGTAGAATGAAACAAAGAGAAATGCCGAGGTATGTGTACGAATGTGAACAAACGTGAACGAGGAGATGATGTAGGACAGGAGAATGAACTTTGAGAGGTCGGAGTGAAACAAAAAATATCAAGAAGAATAATTATTTCATGAGATTTGAAGGTAGACGCGAGTGAGGATGAAGTGTGTACGTGGGGTTGGAGGAGAGAGTGAGTGGGGTAGAGAAACACGGAGGGTCAGAGAGGGCATTAGCGTGTGCGGAGAGAGAAAGGCGGTGGGTGAAGGAAGGACGAGGCAAGGTCTGTGAAGGAAGCGCCACCGCCCCCTCCGAAGCGGATTACTCGCCGGACGCGGAGGCAGCGCACCAGGTGCGGCGTGGCGCGGTGGGGGCGGTGTCCGCGAGTCCACTCTCCCTCCTCTGCCTGCCTGCCGCGCCCCCGCCCCGCCCCCCGCCCGCGTAGAGCTTCGTAATGTGCGAGAGCCTGGCATCGCGTGGGTCGTACGGCTTCGTTCGCTCGCCGTGGTCTTTGCGACTGCCATGGATCTGCTCCCTCGGTTCCAAGCCTTTGGGTTATTACGGACAATGTTAGAGTACTAAAGTTATGAATGCTTAAACTCCACTTGCTTGAACTTTCACTCCAGTCGTGGACGTAAGTTTAAAATGTATTTTCAGCTTTCTTCATTTTTTTATTTGAGGACACAGTTTCGTTTGCATAGAAAGGTTTAGGATTATCACTCTTTTGCCCTTTGTTTTCTATTCTTTATGTCTATACAATCACTCGTTTGATTCAATACACATGAATATTCTTCACAGTTTAGAAAATAAGTCCACATTTGCATGACATTTTCATGTTTTGTGAAGGAACCGGAAATATACGTATGTTTTTAGTGTGTACCATGTTTTGTTTCGTGAAAAAAAAAAAAAATGCAAGTTTTGCTGTAAGTGGAATCAAACAACGGTGCGAAATGTCACATTCTCTGTGTAAGGTTCTCTCTCGGATACTTGTCTTTGACAGCAAGTGTAGTTACATCCACTATTCCACACGCCATAGAGTAGTACATGTTTTGTTGTAGCAGTGAGAAGTAAAGTTCTGGTGGAGACATGATTTTCGCATTGTGGAGAGTTTGCGGAACAACCCTATGAAAGGTGCATTGCGCTTTGGGGACAACGTCCATTGCTTTCACAGCTTTTCCACTCAGTTAAACTCGCTTCACAAAACCAATTACATTCTGCTATTAATAGATGGCTAAAATGAAATGCTAACTTTTAATGAACCAGAACGAAAGTTTTTAAAAATTTTCTAAAATAACCTTTAATTAAAATAGAAATGTTGCGAATTGAATCCATAGAAAGTGTTGCTTGTTTTCTCGGCTTCGGGCGTTGACGTGCTTCTATTGAATGTATCATAGAGAAAAATTCGAAGATTCCTATTTCTTTACAAAAATACTGTTTTTTTACTCTTCCCCCATACTACTGACGTATAAAGTAAGGTATGTAATGCTTTAGGAAAAACAGGAATATTTTGGTAGAAAAGATCACATTTTAGGTCCGAGGTATCAAAAGAAGTTAATTCTTGTTCCTATGTACGTAGAAGGAGTATATTGCTTCCTCTAACACGTTGTTTACTGAGAATTCTTTTTTTTGTCCTTAATACTCAAAAATTGGTTTATGGCAAAATGTCGGCCATGTTGTTCAGCAGACGATGAATTTCACTGGTGGCAGTGTTTGAGATATCAGTTGTGTATAGCTCATCCGCATTGGCGGTTGTCATCACTAATACTTTTAACGCGTTTATGTCATGAGTGTGTATTACTTGCTGAAAGGTCAAAAATCTGTGAGCTGAAAGGTAAAAATTTAAGTTTTGGTTTTAAATACCTTGCCAGTTGCACGTTATGGTCATTTGATATTTATCTCATTAATAAACTATTCTGAGAACAGATAAGCGAGAAGCAAGATGAAATTTTTAAGAGAGATTTTAGGAGTAACAAGAAGAGACGGGATAGAAAACGAATGCATCAGGAGTACCCTTGAAATCTACAACCTGAATAATGAAATGGAAGAATATCGGAAGAAATGGAAAGACCACGTATTAAGAATGAATGATGCACGCATTCCAAAGCAAGACCTATACTGCAACACGCCCTGAGGAAAAAGGAACATCGGTAAACCCAGGAGAAGACGGATCGCAATGGACTAATGCTTGGAGGAGGAGGAGAAGAGAAGAGGTAGTAGCTTCGTGCCGTGGGAGGAAGCGCCTCCCGCGCCAGAGCGGCCGAGTGGGAGGCGCGTGAGCCGCGGGCCTCGCCGCACCGCCGATGCTACATAATGGCGCTATAAATACGCGCGCGCCCTCCTCTCCGTGAACTGGGCCACGCCGCGACGCGCTCTGTCATGCCGGCTAGCCTTTGCGTGGCTCGGATGGAGAAGATTAGAATGTCACTCACTTCTTTGTATCACCATTTTGCCTCTTATGAGACAGTTGCCTCCGAAATTCTAGTTTTTTTCATACACTTAATTCTTCTTCATTCTTCTCCTTTTATTGGACTCTCTTCTTCTTTCTTCTTCTTCTTGTTTTGGTGTGAAAGTATATTTTTTTATAGTATTCCTGAATTCTTCTGTATCTTTTGCATCATTTGTTGTCTGAGATTCTCCTCAACTTCCTTTATAGTTGTTTCTTCTCTGCCTGAATTGATGCCTTTGCGAACCCGCCTTGAAATCCTGTTTTCATTCATCCTGTGAATATGTCCATAGAAGTGCGTTCTTGTTTTCCTAAATGTATCCGTAATCTTATCAATGTGTTTATGAATGTCTGATGCTGATCTCTTCATTCAGATTCGTTGTTCTTATACCGGTCCAAACATTTTCCTGAGAATTTTCCATTCTTGTTTCTTGATTTTCTTGATTTTCGCTTGCCCGCCGATTTGGGTCGTTTCAGCTTCATACTGTAATGTCTCGGGAAGTAAGTCAGTGTTGCACGTCTTAATTTTGCGTTAATAGATAGGGACTTTTGGATGTAATAGTTACACGTGAGTTTTACAAAAATGGATTTATCTTGTACGTAAACTTCAAATTATTGAATTGAAAGTTTCCGAAAGTAAGGTGACACACTGGTAAAAAAAGAAAATTAGTGAACATGAAATAAGAAAAGTAGACATTCAGAATGAATTTATTAATACATTAAATTACAAGCGTAAATCACCATTATTTTCCACGGTACGGATTTGCATTTGAATCTAATGCGCACCACGATTTTCAGTGCTACATTTGGTCAAAAAAAGGTGCGCATTAAATTTGCATAAATGCGGTAGTTTTCTTGTTCTTTCCTCGTTGGCCCTTAGGTTGAACTCTGATGTTTGGATGATTTCTCGTAGGTATTTAAAATGTGACACATGTATGATTTTTCCATGGGTTGTTTCAGTAGGGAAATGGTCCTGTGGCACATTTAACATTGGAGATTGTGTTGTTAACTTTTGCTGGATAATTGCTTCTGCTAGCCGAATTTTTCTAGTGTTTTGCAGTGTCTCTGTCTATGTAGTAATGGGTTTCTTGAAGTCCACAAAAATGACTGTGTTTCTCTTCCGGATAATCGTTTTCAGATTTCAGATCTGTTCTATGCAGGAGCGGCCGTTGCGGAAACCAGCCTGATATTTTATCTGTAGATCGGCTGTTCTTCTAATCTATTCAAAAGGGCTTTTGAGAGAATTTTACAAGTGACCGACAGGAGTGCGATATCCCTGTAATTATACGGATCCGTTTTGTCCCCTTTTTTCTTAAGTGGGTGGATGATTATTTCCATTCAGAAGTGATTTTCTTCTTCTTTATTATTATTATTATTATTATTATTATTATTATTATTATTATTATTATTGAAGTTTGTTTCAAGTATTGACATCAAAGAATTGAACAATAGTATATTCATCAGGTCTCTTATCATCTTAAAGGCTGATCGAAGAGTTGCCTATCACGATAGCTCAGGTAGTTACAGCAACCAGGTGTTGACTGGGACATCTGAGTTTGATTACCGGCTGAGGCTGTTAATTCTTTAAACTCCCAAAACATTATAACAATTACATAATGCTTTGTAGCTCTAGCTTTGCGACTGTTATTACGAATACTTGAAAATACTCTGGGATGGCATTATGGTCCCATGGAAAATATGGTTTTCTCGTAAAAGCTGTATTGGATCTCGTTTACGTTTCAGAGTAAGCATCTTTGTATGTGGACACATGCGATTATGTTGCTCTTTGTATTATATTTAAAATGGAATTGTAAGGATATTTCCTTTTGTAGAAGTATATCACACACACTGTATTTGTTCGTAGTAAATAATGGGTATTTATTAAAAATAAATTTGATCATAATGTAAAAAGATATTTAAAAAATATATTCAGAGAATTATTAACGTGTGAGAAAGTGTGTAGAATTAAAAAAATGAAGATATTCAGGGGAAGAAAATAAATTAAGAAAATTGAAGCTAATTGTATTCTTTTGAGCCTCAAATATTGATAAACTTGGTCGTTATATTTCATTAATTCGTATGTTGGTTCCTTTGAGTGTTATATCCATCGTGTCAAATATCCATTGTTTGCAGGTTATTCATGCTTTATCAAATATATGAACATTCAGTTTTTTGTCTGACATTCCACGCTACACGAAACTTGCAAAACGTGCTGGAGCGGGAAGCGAAATAATATGATTACATATTCTATCTCTCATTGTGGGGTTGATTTATGATGGCGTGGTTGATACCAGATGCAAATTGCTATTACTTAATTAGGAGCTCCATTTCATTTCCAATTTTGAAACTTTTAATTCCATTATTCCAATTTCTTGCATAAAATTCATATTGGCGTAACTCTTTTCTCTTTTTCTGTATCCGTGAAAATGCGTATTGTGATTTTACGATATTGCATGTAGTTTAGAGAAAGATGACAAATCCTGTGATTGAAGCGAGAAAATGGAAATGTATTATTTCTGTAATCTCATCACTAAGCATTTTATCTTGTTTTCTATTAATGAGTCTCATCAGTAGAAAGAGGATGTTAAGGCACTAAAACCTTTTTTTAGGGGCCTAAAATTATAATGTTGCGTGATCCTATGGATAAGCTGCAAGAATATTTCAGGCATCTCAAAACTCTAGCCATTATTATCATACGCATGCGTCAAAGTAACTGACGCTTTTCAAAATTCACGCCAAACCATTTTGGAGATGATCGTAGTGATACGTGACCAAATAATCGATACATTTCAATAGTTTAGATCGCCCTTTCATGAGCAGCAGTGGAGGACCTTTGTTCTAATCTTAATATCCTGGAACAGCAATGGTCATGACTCTTTTCGGGCAGCATAATCCGCGTAGAGCGGCTGCTGGAACCTTTGATTGGCCGAACGGCGGAAGTAATGTTCCGAGCGCGCACCCCCTTTCGGCTGACGATCCTATCGGACGGGCGCGCGTTGCGGTTCTAGTTGGAACGTCAGCCAGCGGCGGCGGCGGCGTGGTCCACGAGTACACAGAAGCCGCGCGCCGTTTGACCGCTTCGCCGCCCGGTCCGCCCCGTTTCCGGTGCCGGCAGCGGCGAACGGGCGAGGAGCGGCGAGGAGAGGAAGCGGGGAGGCAAGGGACACACGTCGACCGGAACCGCGCAGGGCGGTGAGGAACCGGTGTGAGGTTGGGAGTCATTGAACGGTGAGCGGTGACGGACGTTGCAGTGGGAATGCGATGAGGGAGGGATGTGTCGGGGGAGATCACATGTGAGGAGGAGGATGCGAAGGCGTTCAACGGAACGGAACGGCGGACTGCTCGAGTTTGATAGAGTACAGGTACTGTCGTGAGCTCGTGATGCCGCGCTGTGTTGGGGTGGGCGGGACGCGGCGCCGGGGTTGAGATGGTTTCCGTCGCGACGAGTGCCGGGGGTTCTGAAGGTACTCTGCACTGACGCGGTGCAAAGCGGAGAGCGGAACCAAGAGAGGCAAGCGGTCGGTGCGGGTAAATTCGAAGCAGTCGTGCGAGACGTGGACGGGCGCGGCGCATGGGCCGAAGCGCGGAGTCGAGGACGAGCAGACGTGTGGCATGGTTGAGGGGGGGGCGGGCGTCAGAGGCAGCGACCGCGCAACAAGCGATGCCGCGCCATGCCGCGCCGCGCCATGCCGCCGCCGCGTCCCAGAACGGCCGCACTAAACAGTATCGTATTCCCGTGTTAACCGCTGTTTGAACTGCCTGCGTGCGCCCATTCTAGTCGCTGATGGTGCGGTGGCCAGATTGAGATAGTGGTCGAGCGCTGTGGCACCGCCCGGATGGGAATGGGATCGCATGACCTTTGGGACGCATGGCGCCGCGCCGCCCAACCACTGAGGAAGAGGGGGCGCCAGCTAGACGACGCAATGGATGAGGAAGGGAGTAACATGCAGATTCATACACGCGTGGGGATCACGATTACTTGTATTATTCGAATATATTGTTGAGTAATTTCCCGCTTTTGAAAATGTACTTACGGATAGTTTTATTTCCTACGGACGCACTATCTGAATATTCAATAATAATAATAATAATAATAATAATAATAATAATAATAATAATAATAATAATATAATAATCAGGGCTCCGATTCTGTTGATATGCCATATTTTCATTGGTGCATTCTAATCGCTAGATTGTAAATGAATGTTTATTATGACATACAAGTGATAGAAATGTATTGGGTGATTTTGGGTATTTTTTTATTTTCTGACATTTTTCCATTTTTAGGTAATTTTTTGGACATTGAGGTCATTTTGGTCGTTTTACGCGTTTTGATTCCTTTTTGTGTTTTTTGTTAGTGAACTTTTCATGAATTTTCAATGAGACTAAAAACAACCTTTTTTATTGTATAATCAGTTCATGACAAAATTCACTATCCATTGGACTCTGTTTTTGAACTCCCAAAATTACACGGATCTTCGGTAACTTCCTCGACCTTTCAAAACTGACGGTTGGAAGATAAGAACTAATGTTTACATTTCCTCGTAAAAGAAAGACTTTATATTAAATATAATTTTATGTAAATTTCATTTAAAATTGTAAAATTCATTGAATAAACAATTTCATACAAATTTTTTAACTTCATTATCACCTGATTTTCAAGTCATTTTATAAGTCATTTTCAAAATATTTTAGGTTATAAAATCTGAGCCCTGATAATGACTTTACTTTCAAATCATTGGAATAGCTAATTTAAGCTGAATTTCCATTTTCAAAATAACAAATCATTTGAAAAAAGATAAAGTACTGTAAATTATCAAATGGCATTGCTGCTTTTCATTTTTGCATTCTTTTCTTGTCATTGTGCTTTGTTTTTCTTCTAACTCTAAACGTCCGTGTTTGTTCATATTTTCTTTACCCTTGTGTAATTTAGTACACCGTGATATTTGCGTTTGTCCATAATGAGAGTTGTAATACTATCAAAAGTATTGTCATCTGTACTATATACATAATTAATATAGGCCGTATAAATCCATATAGTGCTAGTACAAGTGATTTCATTTACAGCATATACGTGTTACTTTACCGAAAATATATTTTCTACTTACATGATAATTAAATTGAGCTATGGCCCAAAGTTTCATGTTGATTTTAAGATGGCAGTGCTGATCTTATAAAGGGCGTTTTTAATGTTATATTGCACCATACTTGAGTAATTTTACAGTACTTGCGATCACACTTGACTTTATTTGTTTGGTGTTGATTCTTATTATAATGTTTCGATATACGGTTACATGTACGCGGTGAAACTCCAAAGAAAATGAGAACATTGTACAAGGGTGCTCTTGCAATATTATCCTACCGACGAGCTTTTGCTACGTACGTTCCCGCGTATTTTTCTATTAATTTCGTCTTTGTTACAGGTTTCTAATGATTGCATTGCTCAGTCGCAGCGAAAATATAATGTAGCGGTCATTAAATGTCACTCGATACACGGGAATCTACTATTACTATTGGATTACGGTGTATAGAACTATACATTTGTATTTTGTTCTTTGTCATTACGTTAGCTGCCACGGAATGCGCGTTTCTTTACATGATAGAGGTAACTTTTACGAAATTTTAGAAACTTTAAGTAGGCTTTTCCATCTTTCATGGCATGTTTGCGTACCATGCTTCTGGTCTTTTAATATTCTAAGGATAATAAATATAAATCCTTTAAATCAGATATTCTGTTACATGAAAAATACCATTTCATTGCAATGAAAATGTCATAAAACAAATTTCCTCCAAGAACTCTTGAAACCCGTAGTTTCGATCTTCAATATTGGCTTTCAATTTCTTCTGGCGAAAATATTTACCAATTACTTCGCACGTCATTGGTTGTTGCTTCTCTTTATTGAGATTACTTCTTTAGACATACCTACGAATCTGGAACCCTTGTTCGCGGAGTGTTTGCATGTCACTCCTCTATTTTGTCTTTTCTCTAATTATTTTTGGATTTTTTTGTTTGCGAATAAGGACACCTGATCATGAAAGCTAAAGCGCTTGTGGAGTAAACGCCATCTACATGAGTAAAACTTGAGTGACTGAAATTCCAACGTAACTGCCTCATTATAATCTCATAGGTTTTAACGTGATATAGAAATCCGTGCAGCGGTATCGAATCAAGCAGAGCTGGGCAGGGCGCAGCATGTGGAGACGGTGCGAGGCGGCTTAGGGCATGGTGAGAAGGGTCGATTTGGAGTTGGGCGGGTTTGGCAGAGGAGGATGTGCAATGGTACCAAGTCAAGACAGGTTAGGGCGAGGATTCAAAACGTAGAATTCGTTTATATTTGTGTCTAATAGGAGATTGTGATTAATAAATATTCCGACAGCGTGGGGTTCTTCAGGTAGTTTTTCAGGTAGGTAAGGGAACCGTTCTGATCTGAAGGCGCAGAGGCAAATTTGAATTCCGTGGATATCAATCTGAGACAGTAGAAACACGACACGTTAGAGTGTGGATCGTGCCTTATCGTTCTTACATGTAAATCATTAGTATTGGTCGAAATAAACTCTAATAGTTGGAAACTACACAATTGTGGCTTTGGAGGTATTGACTTTCGAATATTTTTCCTTTCCTTTGTGATTTCATGCAACTCTTCAGAGAGATATCCATTTCCAAGAATATTTCGTATTCAAGCAGTTCCGTCGAAGGACTGTCGATAAAGAAAATGATCGACCTAAGTGTTAGTTCCTTACCGGTCTACGGTCCATTGCATAAACTGATAACCTTGTGTTCGGCATTCTTGTGAGGTAGTGATATATTTCCTGGTATTTCGTTTCATTTCCTGTAGAAGTAGTTCAACTTTTAAGTTTTCTCGTTTTAGATAGACGTCCAAGAATATTTTGTAAATATTATTTTTGTTCTTTGAACTCTAGATTTGTGACTTTCGGTAAAAATATGACTTGGGCAGATCTGATGATTTTCTATGACTGTTATATATCGCATAACTGAATCCTCTTTGGAGATGCGGGGATTTAGAACATCGTTCAGGAACACAGAGCCAAAATCTACTGATGCCCCGTAGGACATTAATATTTTCACCATGTGATTGTGATTGGCACGTCACCCAGCCAAGGATCCCATCTGACACATCATCTCATTTATCATCATTCACTCCTCATAAAAACCTCTAACATCACCCATCCAATGGGTGCCAACTGCAACCCATTACTGGTGCCTGGAGAGGGGACCTCAGAAAGATGCAAACCTCCTTTGTCAGAACGGTAACTCGAGCCGTCCAACAATGTTACATTAAATATAATACATTTCAAGATGCAATAGAGTACAACTGGTCAGCAGTAATTTAAAAATTAAACGAGAATTTAATTATAGTAATAATAATATAAATAATATATTTATTAACCTTATTTAATGTTATGATACAACAGCACTACACCCCAAGGTGATTCACAGCACTATATTTTACTGTAATGCACTGCACTGACCTCCGCAGGACAGTGCGGTGTTCTGCGACGCACCCCACAACATCTTACTGGCTGTACGTTACTACTGAAATTAATTAAGTTTTAACTTTTTTAAGTTGGGGATTCATCGTCATCATATTCGAATTCGAACATTATTTCACAATTGAGAAAAAAAATCCAGCGTCGAAATGTTGGTGGTTCGTCGCTTTGCTGGAGACGGTTCCGTCGACGGCCATCGCGTTCCGCGCCGTGGGTCCACCGCCTAGCGGCGGCTGGCACGCCCCCGCCCCGCTCCGCCACGCCCCACCCCGTCCAGCGTCACCACTCGCTCCTGCAAAATGCCAGTCCCATTGTGGGCGTGCGCCACGTGCATAAATCCAATTTAAAACTTCTAATGAGACTCTGCGCGCGAGGCGAGGCGAGGCGCGACTGCAAAAAGGATCGGCGCTGGCCTCTTTTCAGGAATTGAATGGATAATAATTGAGCCCTCCTTTGCCGCCTTGGCGGCTCTCTCGTTAAATGAGCGCAGAAACAGTCGTGGACCTAGCTCTCTTTTTGCAGGCGGCCTCTTTGCTACCGCGGCTACTACGGTCGGGTGTCTGCTACGTAAACTTGAGTAAAGGCCTGTTGAAATACTCTGATCGTGTCTAAATATGTCTGAGTTTTGTAAGACGTTTTCTTGAAATTGCAGGGTTTCTTGGGTCTTATGTTATTCACGCATCTTCTTCCTTACCGCTGCGAAATGTTCTCAATTTCCACCTTAAAGGAAAATAGCGCCCATGAACGTTCACTCTCTAACAAATCCAGTATCTAAGGTGATGAATAAACGGAGAATTGTGAAGCATGCTCTATTTGCTAGTCAGAATCCTGCAAATATATTCGCTTTCGTTTTACAGTTATTTCGTGTGGATTTTTTATGCTTATGAGACCCTGAAATAGTATAGTTTTATGGAATATATCACTTGACCTTAGAAGGCTTTGGAACTCATGAAAGGAACCTTCTGGGAACTTTTAAATAGGTTTTTGCTGAATTCAATGGCAGATCTAATAGTTATCTCTTCGTTCGATCAGATTTTGTATTGATGCCTTTTTGAGTGAATCTAACAAACGTGCACTTCGAACTTTGCAAACAACAAAATACAACGCATCAAAATCGGAATCGAAGGGAAAAAGAAAACGTTAGTTTCGTTTTTCTCCTTCGTAGAAAAAAAGTCCTTATTTTGTCGCCAACGAAACTGTTGTTCTCTTGTATCCAAAGCAGATATCAGACGGTACTCTCCGGAGATTACATCTTTATTCTCTCTTAACTCATCGACTTCCGCCTGGGGCGCTCGTGATGCGCAAGTCCTCGCCCTCCCCTCTCTCGCCCCCATCGCTTCTCACCCGCGTGCCCCGTGGGTGTTTCCGTAGCGCTGATTACATTTGTGTTGTGGAATTTCCATGCTACGCGCAGTAACCAGCGAGAAAGAACGAGCTCTTTCCGAATTTTGTTCCTTTAACTTTTTTAATCAAAATCCTTCGAGAGTAATTTGCCCCGAAGCTATACAAACAATAAAAGAAACGCGCTTCTTGGGAGGGGGCGCTGGCGCGGGCGGGCGCAGCCGCGCGGAGGCGGCAAAACCCTTTTAACTCCCGCGTCTGCGCGCCGCCACCGCCCCTCGGAGTGAATTTATGGCGGTGCACCTCGGAATGTAGTACTAAGTGGTTGGTTACGATGGTCGCGGCGGCCGCCAGGCATCTGAGTCCCCTGTTGCGACTTTCTTCGGCCGCCGGCACCGCCACCGCCACAGCCACGGCTATCGATACGGCTTTTGTCACCAAGACCGCTGCTGCCGCCGAATCTCGTTATCGCTGCTATTACCCACATGATCTGCGTTCCGCCCCGTATCACCGTCACCGCCAGTATTACCGCCACCGCCACAAATACTCTCTCCGCCTCCGCCATCCTTAACTTTACCTTCACGGTCAGAACCCCACCACCACCATCCCTTTCACCATGCACCTTTCTCCCAAGAACCAAGGCAGATAACGCACGAAGTCAGGAGCACGTGGAGGGGCAGGGGCTGACGACTTGGTTTTTGCCTCTTAATCCCGAGCGGGCGCAGCGCCCGAGTCTTATCTCGCAGCCTCTTAATTTCGGGCGCCGCCACGCCGCCGTTGGACGTATTCGTTCGGGGAGGGGGCGTGTCCCCTGGGCGCACGCCGGGTTGCGTGCCGCCTGCAAATGGATACTGTCCACAAGCTTCGACTTCTTACGCTGTCGGATCGCGGGGCCGAGGTGTAGCTTGGAGGTGGAATCACGCACCATGTGCAAGATTTGGAATTCTCAACAAACTCATATTTTCTGTTTTGCGTTATCTAATGCTTTGTTATTGTGTCTATTATTTATGAATGTATAAAAATGTTCCCTGTGTGTTGTAATGAACGCGTTCTAATAGTTACTGCCGGAAAGCTTTTGGATGAAAGGCGTTTGGGAGAGAGGTGATCAGCGCAACACCCGCCCCTAAGGATGGGTGTGTGAGCAGAGTAGGGATCCGTGACCCGCTTTAATATGCTGTTCTTGCCTTGCTTTGCAGCGACCGAAGGAAACAATGGGGGCGACAAGCAGGCCGCACGAATATTGCAATTGGGTGAGCAAAATTTTAATTTTCATAAGTTCCAGGAAGTGCTTGAATATATTAGTGTTGTTATGATGTACTAAATTCTGAAAGCCTTATAAAATTTGTTACAATTATTGTTTGAGAATTAAGACTGTATTTTTGTATGTATCAGTCAGTATAAGTTCGTGATTTCAAACTGTAGGGTTTTCAGGGGCTTGAAATATGAACCAGTTTTTTTTAGCTTTTAATAGACAAGAATCATAAGTATTGAAGGAAGAAATAATTTGTTGCAAAATGGTAGTTGGATGGCAATGTCTAACACCTGTATTAAGTGCCGTGACCTCTTTCCTTCTCAACAGTATCGTTTCGGTGGCTGCTTTTTTTCCCGGCGCCCCACTAACGGGATTGATTCGCGCGTTGGGTGTCCCCGGCGCCGTTAACCCGGTTGCCGCGATCCTTTTACGCGGAATCTGTTTAAATTGCGCCGCGTCGGGGCGCGGCCCTCGCGCGCCGCCTCCACCCCCCGCCCCGCCCCCCCCCGCCCCCGCTTCCGCTGCACGTCCTCTGCCGCGCAATCGGACCCGCTTCCCGCGCCGCTCGCTGTCCCGCCAAGGATCCGAGCGCCCTCGCTGAATGGCGTTACCGTAAATGCGAGCTGTTGGCGCGGTTTGAGTAATGGGATGTCCAATTGCGTCCACGTCCAGTTTTAGACAATGTTTTTTAACCAGCTACTGATGAGGTGAATTAGTAACTGAGGTTGATAAGCAGCTCTGTATTGTTTAGATACCGTTACTATTATATCTGTCGCGTGACAATCATATAGTGGCAGCTGAATTTTGTTTGAGGTTGATTTCATTACAATGCTATTATTCTGTACCCTTATGAAAGCAGTTAGATAATGGTAGTGAAATCTTGCCTTCCATGCAGCACATCTAATGTTGATGGATCCATTTAAGAAAACTACTAAAGTTACAAATAGAATCGTCGGGGTAGATATTTCAGAGTTACCGCCATTACTTCCTAATTTAAACTGAGAAGAAAGGTGGGGTAAATAACTTACAAACTCTCAGTTCAGTCACATGAGCGTATTCTTCGGATTATTTCCTTTCGGAATGACGGATGGTAATTGTAAGTTACGGCTATTATGGTTTCATGGGCAAGTGAATTCAACAAGTTTACCTGCGAGAATGATAATTTACTAATTGCTTGTATTGAGCGCAGAGTTTTGTGTATACGAGATAATTTGGTGGACTATACGTGTACTTTTATCAAATGGTTTTGGGTTTGAATCGTTCTGATTGGTAGTTTCAGAAAGTGATAGTGAAAAATGGAGAATCTCTGCTCGAGTTCTACGCAATGCAGCATAGAAAATCCCGAAAATGTTGGAAATATGTGTTGTATATGTAATAATAATTATGTTGCTAATTAATAAGCAGACTACTTTTTGTGATAGTAGTTGAATTTTAATTTCATTGCGAATAGCTCACGTCAGGTTGTTATATATAGTTTACAGGCATTAATATTTCGTAAGGACCACACTGCGTAATTATTTACACTGAAATCCAGTGAAAGAAAAATAATATTCCCCAAACGTAACCCAGTTGCGTTGATTATTTTGAAGAGTTTTTGTAATCGTAGATCTGGAGTGAATTGTTATGGAACGTAGAGGGAATAGACACAGGTGTAACGGGAGACTCCCGAGCAAATCTTCCTCGGAAGTCACGTTGCACTCGACCTAAGCTTTTTGAACGCTGATACAGTCAAGTGTGCTGCCTCCTATGATTAAAGAGACAAACTTTGTTTGTATGCCGTTGGTTGGCAGAAGCATTGACGCCACAGACGACGCAAGGGGGAATGAACGGAGGTGAGCGTCGCGTGCGCGGGGACGGGGGCGGGAGCGGTGATTGCTGGATTGGCTGTGGCACTGCCTACTGCCAGATAGCCGCACTCGCCCCGCGCCCCGCACTCCCATCCGCTGCCGCTCAGCCCAGAGTTCCTCGGGATGCGATCTGAATTCATTAATGAAATGAATGAAAAAAAATCTGATGTGCCAGGTATTTTTCATGGGAATCTACAGATGAACTGCTTAATGTCTGAGAAATAATATTCATTTTTTTCTTTAACCCTTGAAATAAACAGCTGTCAAATACTGTCAACTGCTTATACTTGGTTTTCGTAACTTGGCAGATACATTAGGTCATTTTTATGCCTCCCGCCTTATAAAATGAATATTTTCAATTCGCGAAAGTCCTTCCCAACGGGGCTCATGGACTCAGACATGTGCTTATCATTGCTATAAAGATTCATTTTATAAGGCGGAAGGTGTAAAAATGACGTAATGTCATCGGCCACGTCACAAAACCCGAAGTATAATGTCTGAGAAATAATATTCATTTCGTTCTATCAACTCATACAAAGTTTCTATTTTTCAAATGTTTTTTTTAATATTAAAAAAAATTTATTTAGAAATAAACCTACGGCTAAATGGGTGGAAAAGAAAGTACGGTCGTTTGTCTGTTCGTTTGTTTGCTCAATATTTGAAAGTAATTTAACAGACAAAACTACTACGTAATATTCATCTGTATTTTTTCTTTCGGGAAGCATAAAACAGAATTTACAGAGCGATTTTTGTTTGTATTTAGGAGTACCTTCTGCAACGACTTCAAAAGAACGACCAAGGCAGTTCTATGCATCAGATAGAACGGTCTTGCTGAGAATTTCGTAGCGGAACGTGGTCCTATCCTTCAACGAAAACATAACGATTCTAACGAAAATACGAGATGAGAACCGAACAAGAAAAACATTTTAGACTGTAAATAGATTAGGTGAAATTGTAATAACACGGATGGGGACAGTAAGCAAATGAAAACAAGAAGACCGAGCACGAACACAAAAGAAGGGAAAGAAGCAATGAAAGCAATGACGAGAGCCCGCGAGAAGATGGAGACGCGGGGATAGGCGACGAATCGCCTGCGAGCGGCGGCAGACGGCTATAAAAACAGACGGCGGAGGAGCGGTCGCCGGTTTGTTTGTTGCTCTCCGTCCCTTCCGCCCTCCTCACCCCCTTCCCCCACCCTCTGTCAACATGAGGGCGTTGGGAGCGGCGCGGTCTTTCTAATCCGCAGCCAGCATCTTTCCTCAACCCCGAGAGGGCCCTCCTCACCCCCAAGGCAATTCTTCAAACGTCCAAATAATGGAGGTCTCCGCCGTTGTCTAATTATAATATTTCCGCGTTCAGGATCTCTGTAAACGTGGGAAATTGGCGCTGTTCTTTCGCGGAGAGGCGAGGGCGGGGCGGGCGACAGTGCGTGCGCAATGGTTCCGCGGAGGCTGGCGCCCCCGGCGCCGCCGCCGCCGCCGCCGCCTCGCGTGCTGTTGGATGGCGAGTCGTCGGAGCCCGCTGCAGAGTATTTGCCCCCGCCGACCTCATCGCGCGTAGCAGCCCGGAAACGAGCTAGCCCCCACTGAAAATGTCATTTGCGAGAGTGCGCCGAAGAAAGGGCGTAAACTTGATTGAGGGATGTGTACGTCTGTGTGGGCGCGCAACGGGTTACGGTGGCTAGTTGAGGATTGCAACGTGAGATGGATACAGCGCATTATCGTAAAGATCTGTCGAAAGTATTACGAAAAATTAGCTTAGTTGCATAGACTTCTTGAAACGAAATGTATTCGAACCAAGCACATTGAAATATAAAGATAAATGTAATAAAAACTTAAGAATAAACTACAGTGAATCCAAATGTCCGATACATCCAGTACACTTTGTTCACAAAACATCCATTATTAAAAGTGAAAACGAACGCAAGAATCGTACTTTACTTTCTGCAAAATTTAATCTTGGAATTGCCAAACAATGTAATAGTCGAAAATAGAATTGTTAGCGTAATATTAGTTTTCTTTTTAAAGACTCTGAACAGATTTGCTCTTAGCTTCTTTCACATTGCACACCTTTGAGGCTTACTCGGTAAACTTTTAACGACTGTATTATCTTTAAGTGTCTCGTGTCGTCTCATATTATCAAATCGTATTAGTTATATAAGCGCAGCGTATTGAAGTCGCAGAAGCTTAAGTGAACATATTTCTTGCAGTATCCTCCGTGGTTATTGATGTCCGTAAATGTATGTTAATGTACACGAGTAGCGTATGTGCTCTTATCCGGAAGTCGTTTCTGCTCCACTTCTCAATCTCTCCCTCTCCTCTCCTCTCTCTCTCTCTCTTTCTCTCTGTCTGTCTGTCTGTCTCTCTCTTTTATTTTTTTCATTGTGTCCATTGTTTTGCAACCGGCATCAAACGCAACGGCGCTATGGCAGCGGCGCTGTGGAGAAGGCGGGACCGGAATTACGACACGTAAAGCAACGCGGGGCACCGTCCGGAGATAAGGGGCGCCGCCACGGAGTTTTCCGCGCTCCGCCTTATCTCTTGCGGTCGCCCTCCAAGACCGCGTCCGATCGATCGGAGACGCCGCACGGAGCCCCGTGACCGCTTCATCATTGCGGGGCCACAAACTGCGACCGCTGCGCTGGAGGCACCTTTTGCGCCTTTCGAGCGTGGACAAAATGTATATTGTACAGATACACAGCCCAGTCACATTAACGTGACCAGCTTTCAAAATCCTGACCAACCCCATTTTGCAACGTTGACCGCTGCGAGTCGTGTAGGAAGAGTCAATTAGGTCCTAGATGGTACCGACAGGGATGTGGAACCATGCCGACTCTAGTGCCGTGGCCTGCTGCTCTAGATTCCTCGGTTGCGGATCCGTGGCGCGAACCGCTCGATCGAGATGGCCCCACAGATTCTTGATCGGGGGAGTTTGGTGGCCAGGGGAGTTCTATACATTCATTCCGGTGCTTTTCGAATTGCGCACGTACTCTGCGAGATGTATGACACGTTGTATCGTCCTGTTGGTAGATGCCGTCTTGCTGACGAATAACCATCTGTATATAGGGGTGGACATGGTCCCCAAGGATGACTGCATACTTCAAACATTGTATCTTACAGAATGACGAGATAACCTAGGGAATGCCACGAAAACATTCCCCACACCATCACGCTTCCGCCTCCGATCTCGCCCCGTTCGGTGATTGTTGCAGAGTGCTTGCGTTCAGACGTTTCACGCCATATACGTCAACGATCATCTGTTCTATGAAAACGTGATTCATCTGAAAAGGACACCTGTCATCTACCAGTAGACGTCTAGTTGCGGTATTGGCGTGCAAATTCCAACTTCCGCTCCGATGTAAAGCCGACGTGCGAATGGTCAGCATGAGTGCAATAACCAGGCGTCAGTGAGGCGGCCACACGCAACGACGTTCGCCGAACGGCTGTTGAGGAGACCATGTTGGCAGCCCCTTTGTTCATCTGGGCGGACAGTTGCTCTACAGATGCATGTCTATTCGCCCGTACACATCTCCTCAACCGTTATTCTCCCCTGTCATCTAAGGCTCATGGTGCTCCACAGTTGCCTCGTCGCCTGTTTTGGATATCACCATGTTGGTACGGTATACTTTAACAACGGCGAAAAGCCAAAAGCGAAGAGACACCCAACGGCGAATTACCTGTCCTGTTTGTGCGTAATAAGGTGACACCGCGTACTGAAGATAATTAAGAGTTATACATCATTTTAACTTATTATTCTGGCTCATGAATTTAGAAATCTTGTCTGCGATTCGGGTGTTTGAATATTGCATTCTGGAGTGTTTGAATATTGCACGTATTACCTTATACCAGATTTTTCACGTAAGTTTGACTGCTTTTTGTTCGTGCGTTTAGTTTTCTTTTAAACTCTCGATGCTATGTGCCATTTAGTCAGACATTTTTTTGTAGTTGTTAATCTAAAATTATATTAAAAGAAGTATTTATGCTGCTTCTCTTACAATATGCAATTGAAGTTTTTTGGCTAGATGAAGAGTACTTGGATGTAAATTGCTTTCAGGATTTTTACAGAGTGATTATAGTTTTTATTTAATACCTTGGAGCGTTGAAAATTGTATCTTACAGGGTGAAACACAGTGTATAAATATCAGTAGCCGGAGTAGTAAGGTTTGTGCAATTCGTTTTTCATTGTTTCGCGAGTTAACTTTTCAAATGCGTCATCAAGAGATGTAAACTATTATTTTGTTTCTTTCCCATCTTTAAAACATGGTTTTCAAAAACAATGTATTTAAAAAAATCGACTGCTTTGTATACGCGAGTTAGAAGTTGTTTTTAAACGCTTAATAATTTTGAATTTGAATTTTTTTAAAGCAATGGTTGTAAGACATTAGATACTCGTGTATCAGAGAGTTTATAGGTATTAAAGGAAAGGATCAATAGAGTGCATTTTAAGAAAATTATATGTAATACTTGACTGCATCACAGACGCATTACGCTTGCCCCTAAAGGGTGTTGTTGAGTAAGGGAGACACGAGTTTCACCCATTGCCAAAGCATATTTACGCGACAGGTTGGGGCCTTTCACACGATGGCGTGCGCAAGTCAAGGCGCTGCGGCGGCGGCCGCGCCCTTACGGGCTCAGGCATGCACGCCTCCGCCACGCAGTATTCGACCTTCTCGATGAAAGCGTTTCCAAACCAAACGCGTGACTTGGAAGTGATCTGTGGAATAGCGGTCACTTTCCACCCAAGGGGTTTCGGATTACAGAGTCGGTTATTCCTGGTGGAATTGTGGGTATTGATTAGCGGGTTTTCTGAGTTCGTAAAACCTTTCATTCTCTTGACTTTTTCTTTGAAAAGGTTTAAAAAGTATGAATTCAGAGTTAAACTAAGCAAGTTAAAAGGTTCGTTGTATGGTATCACCGTGTTTGAAAGAAGAATCGCTGGGAAAATGTTTGCCTGTCCAGTTGGCAACATGTCACGCTGTAGCCGCAGTGAGGTTTCTTTTGTCGCGTTCCCACACGGGGTGCCAACCGAATCCCGGATCAAGTCTTTCCCTTTGCTTGCTTTGCGCCTGCATCCCACCATCGCCGTTTCATACAGTTCAGGGCGCTTTCCCTCTCGCTGCCATCGTCGCCTCTATTCGCATTATTTGCGTGGCGTCTCTTCGGTATTTGAAGTCAATGTCACCGCCGCGATTGTCATCGCTGCTCGCGTCGATACATTGGGGGCCACAGTCGTCACCCGCTCCATCGTATCGTTGAGTTTTTCCTGCCGGCGACTCTGGTAGCCTTACCGCGGCCACCGCGTCTGTCTAGCGGCATGACGCGTCATCCCGCCTCGATCTCCTCTACCAGCCGCCAGCCATTACCTATCGGTCGCAAATGGCCAGGCAAATACGTCTTAACGCGCTCGTTATTCGAGGAATTCGGGCCCCCCACCGACCGGCGCCGCTCGCGCGCGTGTCTGCTTCGCCTCCACACGCAAGGAACCGCGCAGTGGGCGCGGCGCTGTGGAACTCCCCGTTCGGTGGACTACGCAGCTCCCCGCTCCCCTCCCCTTTCCCCTTCATTCAAGCCAGATTATCCATCCCTCTGCCCTCAGCCCTGGAGGTGTATCTCTTCTCGCTTCGGGATACATTTGCGTTTCTGCGTTTTGACTTTCCTCTCATTCACTGTACCTCTGCAGTTTCATTGTTCGTTGCTTCATATTTATATTGAAATATAACTTCAAGTATATACTTACGTATTTACTTCTTGTCCTATAACGCGGTCTACGTGTCATGATGCTCATGATGTGATAACATGACATAGTTCGGGCATTTCATTTATTACATCGTACGAGCTGTTACGTGATAACTTTCATCAAGCTCTCTACAATTGTGTGTGTGTGTGTGTGTGTGTGTGTGTGTTTGTGTATGTCTCTCATCATCACAATTCGCATTTTGTTTCATTTTAGAATTTTTCGTTCCTTCAGTTTTATTTCTGTTTCACACCGTCGTTTTTTATTCCTCGAGAAGTATTCATTTTTCTGTTTACTCTTTTCACCTGCTTCTCCTTTTTCTTCCCTTAACACGTTTCACTCTCCGTACCTATACAATTTCCTGAATGTACTGTGTTCTCCTATGTTTTTCCTCCTCCTTATTAGGCCGCCAACTTGGTTCTCCAGCGTCTCATTCATCGTCTTTCTCACTTGTATATGAGCTCTTCCGCTTCGCCCCTCCTCTCTGCGCCTGACAAAGCCTCACCTATTTCGCACGGGTCGCCCCCCTTTTCCCCCCCGGAGCTGCTTCTTCGTCGCCTCCCATTGCTCGCCATAAAACTGTTACCGCCCCTCGGGCGCGCCAGCGCTGCCGTGTGGCGGGGCGGGCGGGGAGAGAGCGAGCAGGCGAGCTCGGGCACGGGAGCGTCGCCCGAAACTGGAGTTCTCACTCATGCGGCAGGGCGAGCCCTTTCAAGTAAGTTGGCGAACAATGGGAAGATACGCCGCTGTCGTGTAGTTGTCAGCGTCGAGTAATTACGCCCGGGCGTCCCGGATGCCGCCCCGCTCCGCCCCCGTCCCCGCCCCCGCCCTGCGCACGCGCTGGGGTTTGTTTATCCGAATGCCTGAGGTGCGCTGCGCGGGCAGCCCTTAGCAGGAACTGTTGGTTGAGGCGGGGCGGACAGGGCACCACAACTCTCCGCGCTCCCGGCGCAACCGACGAGGTGTCCTTGGCGGTGATCCACCCCGTCACGGCTTATTGTGGCGCATCTACGCCCTCGTGAAGGGGAAGGTGGAGGTGCAGGTTGGGTTGGTTTCAAGAAATTATTTAAGCTATTTTGTTGGGAGTGAGGATTTTTTTTTGCAAGGTGCGATATAATACCAGGGTGTCACATTAGCAAGTCAGAATAACTTAATGCCAGGTTTCTTGAAGTGTTATTGAAAAATAAACAAAGTTAAACATAAATAAATCCAAAACATTTATCGAAAATTGTGTAGGTTCTTGAAATTGATAATTAAAACGTATTTGCCTGAAAGTGCATTTCATGATATATTGCCAAAACCATAAATGATTTCTTAATAGAATTTTGAATGACGCGTCAATTCCTTTCAGGCGAATTAAGTTGGCAATCCCATCATCAGTATGCAATTTCCTCGAAACCTGGTTTTGTTCGAAAAGAAGAAAAGAAGTTTCAAATTTTGGGCTCTCTTAGTACTTTTCGTCTCTTTTATGTTAACAAAGAATTTTTGAATTCATTCAACGCTACTTTCCAGACCACCTCTTGCTTTCGTGTCCGAGCGTGTCCTCTTCTTCCCTACGCTCTCTAAAAGAATGAAGGAAAAACCACTCACCTCGCATTTGCGTCGAATGAGCCAAACACTCGGGAGAGACATAGGTGGGCGTTCGGCAAGTTCTAAACAGGGCACGTCGACGGCGGTAGCGGACGCTGCATTTTCCAGATGTTGCATAAATGCAAAATGGTTCGCTTCCACCATTGCTCCTGGAGTAAACCCGAGGCGCACTCACTCATTCGCCCACCTGCCCTCACCCGCCTTCGTCCCCGTGCCCACCCGCCTCGCCCGCCCGCCTTCGCCCGCCCGCCTTCGCCCGCCCGCCTTCGCCCGCCCGCCTTCGCCCGCCCGCCTTCGCCCGCCCGCCTTCACCCGCCCGCCTTCACCCGCCCGCCCGCCCGCCCGCCTTCGCCCGCCGCCTTCGCCCGCCCGCCTTCGCCCGCCCGCCTTCGCCCGCCCGCCCGCCTTCGCCCACACCGGACATGGGGGTTCGGGCCCCGCCGTCGCGCTACGCCGCCCGGGGAAAATGCCATGGTCGCTCCGCCTGCCTGTAAACCACGCCCCCTCGCCCCGCCCTCCCGCCTTCGTCCCGGGCCCCCCTTGCCCGCCCGCGCCGCCCGCTCGCCATCGCTCGCCCGCCTTCGCCCGCTCTCCTTCGCCCGCCCGCCCGCCCGCCTTCGCCCGCCCGCCCTCGCTCGCCCGCCCTCGCCCGCCCTCGCCCGCCCTCGCCAAAATGCATACAAAGTGTAAACCTGTGGCACTCGACTGCTGGGTGTATCGTACGCGCTCGCATTACGAAGCCGCTCCGATGGAAAAGGAGCTCCCAGAGGCGGCTGAATTTCTCTGGGTGAGTCTCTCTTTCTCACCTTCATTCGCCTGTCCTATCAGACTGTCGCTCATGACCACTGAGTTCATTCTATTCATGGTTGTATTTTAGGCTTCGTTAACACATTGGAAGTTCAGAATCCGGTTAGCAGTATTTTTGACTACCTATTTTTCGTTTCACTCCCTGACAGGCAGTAAATTGGTCTTACAGACGACCAGAGCAAGGGCTGGAGCTAATGTACGGTCTGAGTTTTACTCGCTTTCTTTTCTTCACGTTTCTTCTCTAAGTGCTGGCCTCCTAGGTCAACCAGGTTTTTCTTTCTTCTACTCTCCTCATAGCCTCTTCTCAGGGTGAACTGTACTTCGTGTTGGAGGTCTAGTTCCGTTTCATCTGAGCTGTGCATCTTGGTAGGGCGCACTCTGCCGCCCGGAGGCGAACAAGGCGCGGTCGCTTGAATATTAGATGCAGCGGCTGCGAATGCGGTTTTACGTGCCTGCTCTGCGTTGTACATCGCACATCGCTGCAGTGGAGGCAGCGGCAGCGGCGGCGGTAACAGGCGAGGCCGAGAGAGAAAGCAGCCCATGAGGACGACCCCACGCCTCTAGTCTCTTCAGTATCCCAGCCATCGCTGCTCTGCGTGCAGCCCCGCTGGAGCTTTGCCATTGCCATTGTTCAATTCATTTGCCGCGGGATTTTTCGCTCCCCAGGTCACTGTTGTCCTCACTGCATCCCCATTCCCGTCTTCCGCATTCCATCCCATTCTCTTGCCCACGGCAATTCCACTGTCTGTTCTTCCTACGCTCTCCCGTTTCTGCTTCTGGCCATAACGACTGTCATCACCGTTGTCACTTTATTGGTTCAGTCAGTGCACTACCTTACCACAGTTCTCTTGCATTACTCACACCCTGCTCGGTGTTTTTAGCTTTTCTACATCACAAGAACTGTTACTCACTCTATCCGTATTTTACTTTATTAATTTAATTGTGTTTATCTACAATTAGTCAAACGTATGTGATTAGTCCACTTAAATGGTTGCTATAAGAAACCATTCATTACAACACTAGTGTCCTAATGACTTCAATTTAACATTTGTATGAGTAAAGGACGATATTGTTTGAAACGTTACTATCTTAACTCTGACGGCCAGGTCTCTCACATTCATTATTCTTCTAAAACGAATCTCTATTTTGCCCTGTCTCCATTGCTTTCGCATTTCACGCCATCGCCTACCATTTATTTGTATTGGCCTCCTACATACTCTATCGACAGTGCTTGCTCCCGGCCATCACTACCCACCCTCCGCTACTGCTTCGAATATTGACAGCTGACTGATGAAACAGCCTCTGCGGAAGGCAGCGATAATCGCAGTCGCTTTGCGGTGATGAACTCTTTTGTTTTGATCTTTTTGGGCAGGATATGCCGTTTTGCTTTACTGCGTTTTTATGTGGCGGAGAGCCTTTTTTAAAATTCGCATTCGACATTCACGGCACTTGAGTACTTTTCTTTTCTGCCATTTTCCCTCAGTGCTCCGCGTTCGCGCGCGGTGGAAATGAAATTTATGATGCCGAATCCTCTCCAAAAAAGCCTACAATTTCTGGAATATGCGGTGGGTTTTTCTGGAATAATGAAATGTTATTTCGGGTATATTTATTTTTGCGATGTCGGTTTCCAGCAACCTGCTGCGTTTGAAATGCAGATTATAATCCACGTTCTCGAAATAGAATTCATGAGCTCCGTGTCTTCGTCTTGGCTGCGCGTGGGATGGGGCGGCGCGGCTGGGCGCGCGCTGCGAGGCCTGAACCGCTGCGTCTGCGTTGCGAGGGAAGTTCATTTTTGGGGGGTTGGTGCGTGAACTCTTGTGTATCCGTGTGTGTCGTCCAGCCTACCTTATATTTCTCACCGCTTGAAGACGTGACGAGCTGAAACTGATTGTTTATGAATGGATGCATGCAGGTATGTACTGGGCTCTTTACGAGCTATGGCCTACCAGCGGCGTCCCGGCCTTGCAGCCGTGGGGTAAGGGGCACATATGGTTAGCACACAGCGATCCCTTCACCGTATCTCTTGTCTTCTCAATCTGAAAAGTAAGCTTTCTCATCGTCACACAACAACGGATACTGGGACATAGCAAGGAATGCGCACAGTTAATTTTTGCCGCGACAGGGAATCGAACCCGGGGTTGGGCCGTGGAAAGCGAGCATGCTAAACAACGAGAGGTGTGTGAAGTTGGCGGGCAGAAATTTGAAAATCCTAGATATTTTAAAAGTTCTGAGAAGCGAACAATTATTTTAAAAAATTAGGTTTCTCTGAATGACCATGTCCACCAAAACGAACCTCATTTTTTTTAATAATTTCCGTGATTGACGTCGGACGTAAACATGTATTAGAACTTTCATTAGAACTCTTTGTTCGCTACCTAGAACTGTGGTCAGAAGGAATGAATGATGATTTCGAATATTTTTCTTTCGAGCTTCAAAAATAAGAACTAGAAAATATTGCATATTTCCCTTTGTTGGCGTCGTATGAAGATATTGTAATGAAATTTTCTTTAGAACTTTTTCTTTGCTATTCTGAAATGTGGTCAGGTTTTTATTTTGAGTTAGATCTGCTGAATAGTAGTTATTTGTTTTTTTCGGAAAGTGGTAGATATTTTATTGAATATCTTTGTTATTTTTTGAGTTTTGAGTGTACATTTTTTTGAGAACTGTAGAACTCTTTGACTTCTATCCTTACGTGTTAGAAAATTTTGATTATTTTGACTTTTTCCCGCAGACCGTTTTTGGATTTTAAATTTCTCTTTTTGTAATAATTTTTGAATTTTTGCGGAACTTTTTTTGCAATTTGTCGTGAACTCTAGAACTCTTTGTTCGCTACTCAGAACTTATAAAATATATAGGATGTTCAAATTTCTGCCCGCCAACTTCACACGCCTACCAACGAGCCACCGAGAGGTGATACGGATTATGTATAACAGGTATATCAAGAATATAAAATGTATATCGGGTAAGTGGAAGATAACAAACAAATTGTAAAAAAAAAATTAAAAAAAGTGAAAATAAACAATAGACAGACATAAAAAATAGATTTCGGACGTGCATTTCCAAATGTTTGAGAAATGAAAATACTTTGAATTATACTGGACGTTGGAACAAATGATTATAACGTTATGAATGTAGAACCATATGCACTCATTAACAAATGCTGTTTAAAAGGAACTGTAAATTACTTTTGCTATTTCTTATTCTTTTGACTTTTGCTACATCGCTCATACACTATATTATTAGTACCGATAAACCGATTCACGAAATTTGTCTCGCGAGTCTCATTAGTTTGTGAAGCGTGTAGAAAAATTACTTCACCGTTATAATCTATGTTACTAATTTCCAATGTGCGCAGAAATTGAAATAAAACTGGCCATATGAGAAGTGTGTACAGTTTTTCAGATACCCAAGAACTCCGAAATTCTGAATATGCACAAACCATGCTTAAGTTTTGATTTTGACTGAAAGATGCAAGTATGTGATTGTGTGAACCCGTCTATTCTAATTATTTGCGTACCGACTGAATTGTCATACTTATGGCGTCACAGCTGACGAAACAGCTGACGTCCTCCAGCAAGGGTGCAAGCAAGGTGCCATTAGCGTATAATCATTATCAACTGTTTTGATTGATTACATCCCTATAAGTGTTTGATAACTGCGAGTGTGTGTTCGTTCGTTCGTTCGTCTGAGTGCGTCCCTCACGGTTAGACCACTTCCCATTAGTGACACATTGTGTCATTCGACGCGTCTCCGTCTCCTGGCGGGGAACTGACAATTTGTTTTCGGATCCGGCCAGAATATTCAGTAATTAATGGGATACATTGGTAACTAAACAAACGCCACATAAATAGATCTATGTAAGTGGTGGTGTTTAAACCCCTGTACCCAGAGGCAAATTTCGCTCCTCGACGCCGCATTTTTTTTCAGGAGGATGGCAACACTGATTTTTGCCATTTGTAAGTTAAACAAGAGAATCGCGCGATAGATTTCATTTCATTCTCATCCATATTACCGTATTTTAAAAAAATTGCAAAAATCTAGGAACAGTTTTGCCTTTGCAGAACTTCAGATGAATACGGAGGAAATCAAACTGTTAGTAATTGCTAGAGAATGAAAGCATATTTCATTCGTAGAGAATGAAAGCACATTCATTTGTTCGACTTCTCACATGAACGTTCTTAAACCTGCAAATACCGATTTTCAAATGAATGTGACTAATTACTCATTCTTATTAAACTTAACTAACCTTATTCACAGAAACACACAAAACACACAAAGCCTTTTAAAGTATAAATAGATTCACCAAAATTAAAGAAATAAAAAAAAAAAGTTTTGCGACAGAATTTTCGTAACTAAGTGAGAATCATCTTATTAGAGAGTAACACTGAAAAACAGCATAATATGATCTTGTATGTGCATTTTTATGCATATTAGCAACAAAGAAAAGCGTCCAAAATGGAGCTGCACTAAATTCCTATTTGCGGCATCCATACCCGTAAGTATTTTTTACGGCGATTAGTTTTGAAATGGCAATATTACCCGTTCGTATCTTATATGGAGGTAACATACCAGAAGGATGATGGAAATTTTAGAACGAGATTACAACATTATCGGCTAATACAATTCAGTGGTAAGTCCAAAGCCAGATATTGTATGAACTTATAAGAACAAAGCTAGGCATAAAAGAAATGAAGTATGAAATCAACACATGAAAATAGTACTTTTAAAATAATTTAAAGCGTCGGCGACGCGAATTAAATAGTTTGTTTATATTTCACAAAAATTATCAGAAAGCTCTGTTATCTGCTTCAGAGTTCTCAGACGTTAGGCAAAACATAGAGTATATGAGTGTACAATGTTTGAGTGTTTGTTAACGCAAAGATTACAGTAAGTTATTAACAGTTCGTAATGAATGTGATGCGAAGATGTGAATGATTACCTGACGCGATGTGTATGTCCTCTCTCCATTTCCCCGATTGTTGGCTTGCAGCCTGCGATCGAAGGCTCGCTTTCGCAGGGAGTTGTCGGGTCTTGCGGTCAGCCTTTATTTTTGTTAGCTCTCCTCCCCTCCTTTCTCCCACCCCCGCCTCTGGGCCCACCCGTTCCCTCCCTCCTGGGCCCGTGAAAGCCCAGGAGCAGGGGGTGAAAGGATTCCTCCGGCCCCCATTCTTTACGAATTCGCCATTGTAGATAAAAGTAAGTTATCGCTCTCCACTTGCTCTGCTGACTCGGGAAGTACCTCGGACGCCTTGCGCCCCGCCCGCATTGCAGCACCGCGGAACTTCCCACCCCCTTCCCCCAGCCCCTCACCCCGTTCGCCCAATTTCCCGTTCCATCCGCAGCGCGGCGCTCGTGGGCGCACGGGGGTCTTGCAAGGCGACGTAAGTAGGAAATTCCTCATTGCAAATAGCTTGCTCGGAACGTCCGCTTATAAGCTCTCCAATAATTCTTTTCAAAACATTCGCGCCTTAACGAGCGCTGGCGTGCGGGCTAATTATCTAATTGAGCGCGGCGCCGGGCCGCCCCCCCGCAGGGGGAGGGAGGGGGCGGACGCCACCGGAGCGATCCGAAACGGATAGATCTCCGCTCGCGGGGCCACGCGGCGCGGCGGGGCGGGGCGGCGGCGGGCGCGCGAGCCCTGAAATATGAAAGGGAACTTCCGCGCGGTACATACGTTCCGTGAATAAATTGCGGGGTAATGGCCGAGATAAGAGCGCGGGTTCCTTTCATGAATCTCCCTTGCGCGGACTGGCCGTTATTAGTAGCCGCCAGTGAAATATGGCGGTTGGCAGGCGGCGGCGGCGGCGGCGGTCGTGGCGAGAGGCGTCGGGGGAGCGGGGAAAGGTCAAGTCGAAGCGTGCGTTTCTCTGCAAGAGTGAGAGGCTGCCCCAGGCAAGATCGCTCGCGGCCTCCACTTGGTTCCATCTCTCAGTTTCTCCTGTTGTCTCAGAGGAGATATTCAAATGTAGAAATGGAGTCAACGCCTGATGTTTTTTCTTGATTATGTTGTTCTCATTGATTTTAATGATAACTACATTATGTTGCTCTCTTCAAATTAAAGAGAACAACATAATGTTTTTTTGCTTAATTTTAAACGAATTGTTACGTTTAAGCATAATAGTATGTTGAAACTAAAACCAAATATTTTTTAACGTTCTTTCTTTTAACTTCAGTTCGGTTTAGCGACATGAAATCATTTGGAATTCAATGTCACCAACAGCCAAATACGAAGTTGTATTATTATAAGAAATTTACGAAAACACTGAGATCTCAAATCACGTTTTGATATTTCGCGATAGTTGTGAACTTACCCTAAATTCCTAATATGAATAATCACATCGAAGACATACTTTATTTGAGACTGGTTTGCTTTTAACTGCTGTAAATAAAGGGGTGATAAATGATTATGCGAACGAAACTCAGTTTCGTAAGATTTGCTCCTGACGGACTCTTCTCTTTCAATACATTCTTCTCCAGTTTCAATTCATTCTTTTCTCCCATACGTCATATACCGTTTTTACTGTTTTTTGACCAAGTAAATCAAATAAAATATTTTTACTCGCTCCTACGTAAGATAGCTGCTCGTAAACTAGAACTAGAATAAGAAGTCATATGTAGAAACAGATGACATTGGTAGAAATCAATATAAATTTCACTGCAGCATTTAAATCACTGATATTTACTGTCTTGCGACGCTCCATTTCGGCAGTTGCTTCCGATTAAGTGCACCTCTCCGGCGCGTTTTCTTCCTCGAAACAACATGCATCACGAATCTGCAGTGGTTATCAGAGCGGAAAGAGGACACGACAGGCGGGAGTGCAGTCGATGCAGATCGAATGAATCACGCGACTGCAGAAGACAATTAATTCCGCCAGCGAATAGCTGCAACGACGCTTCTTCTCCTCGCCTCGCCTCGCCTCGCCTTGCGCAGTGCCGCGCCGGCCCGCGCCTCTCAAGACGCCGTTTGTCACGTCGCCCTCCAGAGCAGGGACGCGCGCTCGCTCAAGAAAGGAAAAACAACAAGAGTAGTATTTTGCGCGTGAAATGTGGGATCTAGGATGCAAGATAATGAAACAAAAGGTGGTTACTGATAAATATGAATGGTAACATTTTAGTTATAGTCCATTGCTGCTCATAGAATAATAATACAATCATTCGAATTTCGAAGATTAATTCATGGAAGAGAAAAATACATTTATATACGAAAACACGAGTTGCAACGTAAGTGAAGGGATTTTTTTTTATAAACTATTAAATCTGTTCAAATGCTTTTCAAAGACAATTATAATAATATAAACTGTGTGTAACATGATTCTATTTCTACAAAATCCATTCCAACACCTTGTACCAGTAAAGATACATTTGAAATAAAATTTTGGCAGTGGGAAAGTTTAATTTACTCAAGGGACCTATTCCCGAATGAAAAGTGCGAGGGAGGACGGAGAACCCCGTCCGACTCCTGGTCGCTCCGTCGCCGCGTTCCGCGCACACCCACACTCCGGGCGCGAGGAGCGCGCTGGGCCATGTGGCGGCCCTTGCCTCGTACTACGGCGTGGTGTTGTGGACATCCGCACAGAATGTGCGGGGCTGTCGGTTTCTCGGTGCATCATTCCGCGACTAACAGCGAACTGAGTAGGGGTGGAGGTGTTGCGCAAGCCATCGTCGGCTAGAAGTGGAGTGTGAGCGGGGTGGCGGGCGGTGATGGGGAAGAGTATAATTTAATTAGGTGTGGCGTATTGCGAACTGAGTGATTCAAGTCATCTTTTGAATCTAAAACCATAGTTTCGCAGCGTAACGCAAATAAAACGATTTGTCTGTTTACGTGAAAAATGGAAAGAAAGGGAATGGAAACGAGTGAACTTTTTTGCCAATATAAATGAGAATTTCGAAATCAAGTACTTAACAAGTGGAAGTTATGTAATGTAACAAACTTTATGTGAGAGGTAGTCATACCTATGAATACTCATTACTCGCGTTACTCTCCTCAGCGACATACCCCAGCAAGAAAGTTCTAGACAGAGAGGCTTTTGGGTAAAGTGAATATTGTATTGACGTAAACCTCGTAAATATTGCCGTGTAATGGCTGTCTATTGTGCGACAAAAATAGTTCCAAGCTGCCTGATCAGCAGTGTGGTACGTAAAGAGTGATGTTGAAGATTTATGCCGCCGACGAGTGGTGTAAATTAAATGACGTGTAAATGGTGCAAGTCTTGAAGAATGATCTCATCTAAATGAGATGACAAGAAAGAAGTGTGTTCAGGTGGACGAATAAAAGTAAACAAATATATAGACATCAGCAACCTAGTCGATTCATGCCCAGAAGAAATTTAAGTTGATAAGTGCAAAAGAGAGTAGCAAAGAATGGGCGGGGGGCAAAAAGTGGAAGAAACAGTAAAGAAAAAATGTGAGATTTCTGGGGTGATGTTTGAGTGAACGCGAGAAGCATGATCGCAAGGAACAGCATAGGAGCCGAACCGCGTGGTGCCGATCGCTCTAGCCCGGAGTGGCGGCATTCGTTGGGTGAAGCGCTCTGCGTCGACCCATATAGCCGGCGCGGAAACCCAGGACCCGAGCCCCCATAATTCTGCCCGCGACACGACCGCCCGCGATGTAATAGCAGGAAACGGCGCTGGGAACTCTTGGACTCGCCGCCCCCGCCCCCGCGGCGTGGAACCGTTTCTCCCTCGCAGGGCGCTCGCTGGCTTACGTAACGGCTTCGTGGGCTTACTTCCAGTCTTTCATAACATCGGCGTTTTCTTGGCGTTGCGGAGGGGGGCGCCCAGGAAACAGGCGACTGGGGGATGTGGGAGCAACCTGGTAGGCGTTGCCGCTACAAGGAAGTCGAGAAGGGAACAGTTTTTACACGCAGGATAGCGGGCTAGGATGTTCCAAATCAGACCACGACGACATGCGTCCTTTGGGTCGACGGGCCACTACAAGTGGTCGGCATTTCGCAACCCCGCGCCGGTACGTTGGGTCGACGGGCCACTACAAGTGGTCGGCATTTCGCAACCCCGCACCGGTACGTTGGGTCGACGGGCCACTACAAGTGGTCGGCATTTCGCAACCCCGCGCCGGTACGTTGGGTCGACGGGCCACTACAAGTGGTCGGCATTTCGCAACCCCGCACCGGTACGTTGGGTCGACGGGCCACCACAAGTGGTCGGCATTTCGCAACCCCGCCCCGGTACGTTGGGTCGACGGGCCACTACAAGTGGTCGGCATTTCGCAACCCCGCACCGGTACGTTGGGTCGACGGGCCACTACAAGTGGTCGGCATTTCGCAACCCCGCACCGGTACGTTGGGTCGACGGGCCACTACAAGTGGTCGGCATTTCGCAACCCCGCACCGGTACGTTGGGTCGACGGGCCTCTACAAGTGGTCGGCATTTCGCAACCCCGCACCGGTACGTTGGGTCGACGGGCCACTACAAGTGGTCGGCATTTTGCAACCCGCGCCGGTACGTTGGGTCGACGGGCCACTACAAGTGGTCGGCATTTCGCAACCCCGCACCGGTACGTTGGGTCGACGGGCCACTACAAGTGGTCGGCATTTGCAACCCCGCGCCGGTACGTTGGAACGGCCGTCGGCGGGAGAAGGAGTCGGGAGCTCTGGTGAGTGAATGGGAATCGTGTGGGATTGATGATTCGGGGCCTCGTGGTGGTGAGGAGTTGAGTAGAATCCGGAGTTCGACATTTGAATTGCTGAGTAGATAAGAGCGTTTAGCTGGGAACGGAGGGGTTAGAGATTTGTCTACCGAGAAGGAAGAAACGTTGCAATTGCCTTGGTTGCCTTAATATCACGAAGAATACGAAGGAATTAAAACGAAATTTGCGTCAAACTCTACAAGCGTGGTACGGCAAATTTTTAGCACTAATTTTTTTTAAATACATTGATGCACGTTAACAATTTGCGACTAATGCTCCATAATAATATACGGCAATGTCCTCAGAAAACGGGTTGGAATAGCCTCGCATTTGAGGTCTTCGTTGAAGAAGCAAATTGTGAATGCGAATGGCATAAAAGAAACACTTCGCTTCCTCCGCCCTTTCCGCTCCACCGCCGCCGTCTGCGCTCGCGAGCGCCATCTCTGCGCCAAAGTTTCTCGGCAGCCTCCCCCCCCCTCGCCCACCCACGGGCTCTTTGCTTCCTAAGCAGCGCGGAACCGTTACGACATGCGCCGTCCTCCTGCTTCTGGCCTCTCATCCTGCGCGTGTTCTATTAATTAGAGAATTTTCGCTTCCGAACGGAGAAGCTCTAAGGTTTTCGTAATTACTCCAAATCCTCTTCTTTTAACAAGGCCACGGAATACGTTCTGCAAAACTACAAACGAGATGGGTTTTTTTAAATAGTAGAAGCTGTCTGGAGAGGCTGTTGTGATAATGGTGGAGAGGTCGTGGCGTACTACGTTCGGATCAGGTTAAAAAATCTCAATGCCTTTAGTTGAAACTCTTATTTGCAGGGTTTGCTTTTTAAGGACGCGCAGTATTAGACTGGTTCTATTGTTATTTCTTGTATTCTTATCTTCTATAAAAGTTCAGCAACAATAGGAATAATGCTATTGTTAACGTATTCGATGGCTTGAGAGAAATGTGTTGTTTCAAAGTGTCAAGAGTGCAATAACGATCTACCAACTTTTAGAAGTACTTTTGGAAATCTCCATTAATGCTATTGAAAATATATTATAATTTACCTGCGTTATAACTAGGTTGGTGTGGAATATTGTGAACAATTCATTACTTAAATCCTTTTTTAATTTCCTGTAAACTTTCTGGACAAACATGTCAGTTTGGGTATCCGGAATTATCGAGAAATCTTGATTATCGGGTTGAAAAATCTGTTGTAGTGAGAATAGATGTCAAATAAAGAACAATCCTAGTGTTCCATAGCAAGCTAGAACACGATTTATAATTAGAGATTTTGCGATAACCAAATAATGGTGTTCGCTGAACTTGCGCAAGTGCCTCCTGTTGAGAGGGACGTCGACGTGTTCGTCGCCGCCTGATTCACGCAGCGCGGAAGACATAGTAACTGCGCTCGTCTCCCCCGAAAGTCCCTCATCTCGCCTCGTGTCATGTTTCCTTGTCTAGCGCTACTCAGAACTGCCACTCCGCTAGTTTGCTAGTCATGACGCTGCCGTCGCATTGTGACTGCATACTTCCTCTGCGTTAGCCGAGTTGGACGGTATGCAGAGCCCTTGTGGAGTGATAAATAGTATTCGCTACAACGAACATTGTTTATTAGTTAGCGAAACGATGTCGTGTTGTTTGACAATTGACATAGTTTTCCGTCATCTTTTGGAAGATCGCTTATGCATCCATGCCTTTGGACACGCGTATTGTTTTGATAGTAAAATTGATTCATGAAAAATAAAAAAAAAAATATTCGAAATTGAGAACTTAATATTAACTGTGACATTGTGGTTTCTTACAGTTTTAGTGCAAGTTATGGCTTATAAAAATTTTTTTAATGTCAACGAGACGAAAGACTTAATTATCGGTTTAACAGCAATATATTTTCTCCTAACGCTTAACTGTTCGCCTTTACGAAAAAAGAGTCATATTTGATTTTACTCTCTATTTTGGGAATGTTGATACCTTCAACTGCGAATTCGGAATAAAATAGGTTATTTAGTTTTTTTAAATATTGAAAAATATATTTTTCAGCATCCTTCATTTTTATTCATCTTAACTGCAAGAACCTATACGATGTAGTCCACGAAGGCCAGAGGAAAAAAAATGTTCGCGATTTTTTTTTGTGTGTGTGTGGGGGGGAGGATGGGGGGGGGGGGGGGGCGGCCACTAGGGAAGGCATACGTGTGCGCCGTCAGCAGCCGAAGCCGCTCGTCCGCGGAGAGGCGACGCAGCTGCCATGGCGTGCCACGTCCGCGCGTCGGCCTCTCCGCTCCGCTCCTCTCCTCTCCGCGCGGCGAGGGGGCCGCGGGGATTGATCGGGAAAGCGTTCGGCGCCGCGGGGCGGGGCGGGGCGGGGCGGCGGATGAGGCGGCGGAGCGCCCGCCTGCATGCTAACACAAGAGGAAGCCCGCATAGCCACGCGTCCCGCCGCGTTGCACCATCGGCATTCTTCCGCATAGCCGGCGCCCCGCGCCTTTGTCGGCCGCGCTCTTTTCGCTTTGATGCAATCTCTCTCTTTCGCTCTCTCATGCTCTTTAGGCTTTCCTTCTTTCTTTGTCTTTCTCTCTCTTTTTGTGAGTCGCCTTGCTCACCCTGGCTGTTGACTCCGCGCCTACTGTGGGTGCGCTGCGCTGGAATGAAGGGGTAGCAGCAGATACTAAGAGGGTAGATGGTAGAGGTAAGCATAATGCGAGAAATGTCTCTGATGGAAGCGAGAGAAATGAAGGGGTGATGGAAGTGTAAAAGAGGCTTGTGCGAATATGTGTTACGTTTTTTGAATGCATTGGTGGGATTAGATGTAGTGGAGAGGGAGAAGAGGGTTACCAATTTGACCTTCCAAAAATTAACGTCGAATCCTTGGTATTCGTTGGAAAAGGTTACCTGTCATGAAAAAGCAGTCGTGGTTGGTGTCTGCCCCCCCACCCCCAAGGGGGTTGCAGCTTCGTCGAATAAAGGAAATGTAAATTAGATAAATGCTTTATCAATTGTTCTGCTACTCTGTTTTGGCGTTTTAGGCGGGATATGTTTCTTTGATCTTTCTATTTTTTCGTAGAGCTTTTTCCAGCCGACAGCCGGTTACCTTTTACTTCCCAATGGGACGCATACACTAGACACCAGCACACTTGCAGGCTTCTCTGATCTGGGGTCAGCAGAACATGAGGCCCTCCGCGACAACGCATACATACAAAGGCAAGGGACAAACAACCATGCCCAGGCGGGACTCAAATCCGCGACTCTTCGGACCGACGTGATGGATCGGTGCATGCTCGTAGCCATCTCGGCCATCCAGGTCGGCCGGTCTTCCTATTACGAGTTTTAAATAGTTAAACTTCGAGTAGAAGATATTTTTACACTATTCGTTATTATATAATCCCATTCTTGTACACGTATCCTCACCTCCAAACAATAAATACAACAACTGTCTTAAATCTCGCCCACATAGCTATCTATGTATACTGCGAAAATCATTCTTGAAATTTTATTAAATGCTTTTTTTTTTATTAAATGTATCGAAATGATTTTTTATTAATGAACGTGGATTATTAAAATTGCAAATATTTGATCACACCGGAATCCGATTCTAGGAATTTCTGATATCGAGGCAGATGCCCAATTTTATTAATTTTTCCGCTAAATAAGTTGTCGAGCACCGGGAAAATGAATATTGAACAATACTATTTTTTACTAACCTAAGGAGATAAAACCACACACAAAATTTGCTTAAAATCGGAAGAGATTCTTGAGTGTTGTTGATTAGAGGAAGATTTGTCCGTCGCGTTTCACAAGCAGTAAGCAGCAGGAGCGATGAAAATACATAATAAAAATATCACCAAAAATAATCAGGGTTCAAATTTTCACGTACACTCGTATGCGAAACGACGCAAAATGACTTGGCGATAAGCATTGGGAATACAGCACGCAATCACACGCACTGTGAGCACCGAGCACTGCACACAATATCTCACAGATCATCGCAGGTTCTTCCAAGGCGGTCAATATTTCCGCAAAAGACAGTGCACTCATCAAAACACGTTTTAAACCTACAAACCTAATATAAAATGTAAATAAATGTTCCAAACATCCTAAATAATAGGTTCAAGTCCGTCAAAAATTAACTGAACTGGTGTTCTTTTAATAACGGCCAAATTACTAAAGTTAAAATGCTTATGTCCAGCGACATTCAGACGTAGACTGAAAACGGGTATCCCCCCGTCGCCCGAGTGCCCCAAAGCCGGCCCCCATCGCTTTGATTTAAACCCGTGTCACATTCTACGTTTAGTTGCAGGACTAAAACGCTCGGGCAGTCGGATGGCTCGAGCTTCAAAATGTTAAACATCTATATTGAAACAATGCCCACACACAAACTGCTTATAAAATTATTGGGCGTTTCGATGCAACCCGTTCCGAATTTATGTTTTAAACATGGGTGCCAGGAAAAGGTTACGTTAATATTACTAAAAATAATGCTTCAACCGTTATCTAAATCAAATCAATATCCCGCTAGCTGGGTCGATGGGTTTCGTTAGAAATAATCGCTATTACCTATTAATAGCCGATTATCCAATTTGCCATCGATACAGAGTGGCGAGGAATCTCAAAACAAATATATATTGTCTAGCTACTTATTAGCTGGAATTGGCCAAATGAAAATCGTTTTTTCTATTTCCAAAGAAACGTTTGGTTTATTCTCAATGCCAGGCCATTGAAAAATTCGTAACAAATAAGGAATGTTCTTTTGTCATGAGCTTTTTCGAACCTTATCCTGCAGTACCCGTCTTCGCGCGCACTTGAACGAGGGCGCCACGAAGAACCATTTTCCTCTTCTTCTCGGTGACGAGAATTCCAAAGTTCAAGTACCAGATTCTTCTCTCCTCCTCTTGCACAAATGTTGTCGAGTCACTGATCCTCACCGCCTCAAATACTTGTAGTTCTAATTTAATTTACTTCGCGAAAGTTCCCAGTTCTTTCTGATTACGCGACGAGAATGTTAAAGTTCAGCAAACTATTATTTACTCAGAATTATTCCAAGTCCTGTTGCGTAGATATCATTCAAATTCTAATTTCCGCACATCGGAAAAATATTCAGAGTCCAACTTGTTGTAGATCTTATAAATTCTATGAGTCTGAAATTATTAGCCCACACACGAAAATTACATGTTACACATTTTTCACAGCAAATTATTCGAAGTCCATCACGTTATTTCATCCCGAGAAAATTCTAATTTCCGTTCGTCGCACTCAAGAATTACCCAAGTCCGATAACTATTTACTCACAAGAAAAATTACAAGTCCCAATCTCACAAAATTAAGCATCCGCGAGCGACCCGCACAGCACCACGACATATGTCAGAATGTGAAAATAATATTCCTGTTCAGCCCTTCAAGACTCGCTATTTCTTTCTACTGTTTTTCACCAGAAACATTCGACGCACTTCCGTCGTGAATAGACTGTCACTGTTCTCCTGGCCAATCCCTAAATTGATTACATAATCAACTAGCTATGCCCTAGACTGTCATTGCTTTCTCAACCAATCTCTAAATTGTTTACTTGATCAGCTAGCCGTGCCCTCAGGTCCAATGCCAGAATGAAGTTTATTGACCTTGAGAACAACTCGGCTGCCGTTGCTAGGGCACCATATTTCTATTAGTTTAACCTTGTATATTTACCCCATTTATGACAAATATTAGTAAATAAATGTGTGGCATGTTGGTGTGTCACAATATACGTGACGTCATATACCGGTGCGCTGCCTGACTTGCAACAAGGCACCAGAGAGAATGCCAGACGTGCGCTCTTTGATATCAAAATGATATAGTACATCTATATTGCTGCAATATCTCGAATGTTAAATGACATTAAATGAAAAATATAGTATATTAAAAATATATGCAAATATTTTACGATTATCCTGGTATTGTGCATTCGGGCTTAATTTTGAATCTACATTCATCTTAATTTGTGTATGTCTTCTCTGAATTTGAGTTTGGCATCGACAAATGCGTGTCATGTGTAACATTCTTTGCACATAATATATTTCACCCTTCGTCAACCTTCAATACGGGACATCTCCTTTTACGTGTGGTACGGGCAAACGAATTTTGTCGGTTGGAGAGATGAAAGTGAGAGAGGAACCAATGTTCGCTTTTGGCGCTTCGGAATGAGCTCAGTGGGCGCTCGGCCAGTGAGAACAGTCACGGGCGGATTGTGCGGAAGCGAAGGTGGCGCCAAAGGCAAACGAGTGCTGCGGGGGTAGGCGGGCACAGGCGCGACTGCACGCCGCCGCGGGCGCCGCGTCCAACATTCCTCTCTGGGGCGGTCACCGGCTGCGGGGAAAGAATCACGAGAACGCTCCGCTTTCATATTTTAGGGGAGGGGAGGGAAATTCCTCTCATTGGCGTTTTCCCCTTCCCCTGCCCTTGTCCTCGCCACCCCGCACCCGCAACGACTTTGGCGTCGCGCCGCCCGCCCCGCCCCCTCGCCCGTCACATCGGTTTCCATTGTCGTGCGGGCTCCGCTCCGTTTTATGCGTTTGTAGTCGCCCCACTTTTGGCCCGCGCTCACCGGCGGGTGGAAAATTCGTTTTTGATATATATTGCAACGCCGGAACGCCTGCGAGTTCTTCTACTGCGGCTTTGCTTCATCGAGATTAAAACCAGCGGCGCGCCCGTTTCGCGTATTTTACGCATAATTGATGCCCGAGGTTTAAAGTATTTACACTGCACGGACAACCGAGCGGCAGAGCTTTCGTGTGGCCTGCGTTGTATGTATGTTGTGTGGGTGTGTGTTTCTCTCTTTCTCTTGCTTTAACCGTCCTTTTGCTCTCGGAAGCGTGTATCGAGAAATGTAATTTATTAGGCGGGAGTGGCGTTTCCACTTTATGCCTTTATTCCGATGCTTTTTACTAAACCGTGTCTTTTTTCTCTCTGTTTTTACAGGTAAGTCCCAGACGCCTCCCAGCAGCGTCCGCCGCTGTCCCTCGCAGCACTCCCGTAAGTTGACATTATGCCGCTCCTGACATTTAGTGCCGGTCTTAATGGCCGCAGCGGGCCATTCGATGAAGGGCGACATTCGTTAACTTTTCGTAACGGCGCCGCTCCCCGCGCCGCTCGAAAAAGGACGTCCTCCACCGAGGCCGCTGTTGCATCGCTGCACGCGAATGTCTGGCGAGGCGGTTTAACACAAAGCTTTTTACGACTATTTTTATCCTTCATGGTTATTATGCAGTCACACTCATCTTCTATGAACCGAAATGTCTTACTGGCTTCGGTACTTGGTGTGTTAATGTCACTTTCAGAACATTGTAAGGAGCATGTTTCTTTTTACGAGTTTCTGTGTAGTAATTTTTATCAATTTCAAGAAAGTGTCGAAGCGATGCGAATGTATGATGTTGACAAATATTTTCTTTCATGTTGCGTTCTTATTACACAGCATATAAGTTAAAGCTGATATTATGGAGAGACCGCACGAACTTAACACATCTGAATAATTTATCCCCGAAAATTCTCCTTGGCTCATAAACATTAGGTGATCGTGCCTTACTGAATAGCATTCTTTTGACAATCTATCATTTTTAGTGACTGTTTTCCCCACGAATAAACTCTAATAATTTTTTGATGAAATATGATTGTATTTGGACTTGATTGAGAACTGTCACATAGCTGCTTTAAAGGCAGACAACAAATTTACACTTTTTTTTACCATATTGTCACAATACACGCATTATAAATAGTTAGGTAATAGTGAAATGTTTCTCAATATAACTTGTTCACACTTGCTATCACCAAGTTAGAAAGTATTGCCATGCTATTTTGTATGCTTACAATTAATAATGAAAAATAATACATCTCGCTGCTGGGGAATTGTTTGTTTCAAACGCCACCCTATAATCCAAATATGATGCGTACAGGGCTACGATTTCTCTATCGGCCGAGATGCCTTTACGTAGCTCACATGGCGAGATTCTGCACGCATATAAATTATCGTGCAGTCTGAAATGAGATGAGGAACGAGTTCCGGGATTTCATGCACCCGACCAATACTTGAAGCCCCAACTTTCTACGTACGCGCATATGCTGCACAATACTCTCAACGCATCTCATTTCTTACGAATTTAACCAGCGAATACCTTTTGATTTGTTGACTTCCTTCCTGATCCTCCCGTTCCTGCTGTTCGCTTCTGTGATGTTACTGAAAGCTGCCAGTCATGTCGCGATCTGAGTATTTAAATTCCGACTGCTGGTCCTAACACTGATTGTCTCAATACGCCACCTACTAATTAATATAAATGTAAAATTTTCAAACAAAAATGTCTTATCCCTTCTTCAAGGTTTCAAAGTTTTTACATGATTCAGGTAAATTTAAAGAACAATGGAATATTGATAGAATTCTCGAATAGTTGCAAGGTTCTTTTTGTTCCTTGAAGTTCGTTCTCCAAATCACGAGCATGATTGTGAATCGGTTAGTTGTTATTAGTGCGACTATGTCGATTGGCTCCCAATTGCAATACATCTATTCCTATGCTAAGCATATAAAGACTCAGGGCATTCAGTCAGTTTTACTTTTGGGTTGTGTTGAACCCATAACCCATGTTCTCATAACCCTTTTGGGTTATGAGAACATCACCCAAAAGCTCTCTGTTTCTCAGAGATTTTTAGTACAGCAGCTCTGCCCAGTGGTTCCCTTGGTTTATCGATCACGTTACGGTAGGAAGCGCTGAAAATCCCTCCTAACAAAATCGTTCTCTATACGGGCCTCCCACGCGTCCGGTAACTCATGGTGAATTTTTCGAGGGGGAATTCAGGCAGTAATTTTTACGATCCGTCCGATTCCCGGTCATAAACAAGTCGACCATTGACGCAGATTGAACGAATCGTAATGAGTGATAGGGGTCGCCACGAGAGTGTGCGCGCGGCTTTGTCAGGTCCATGTGGACCTCCCGCTGCTAATCCCTCTGCAGCCCTACGGGGCTTTCTCCTCCTCCTCCTCTTCTTCTTTTTGGCATGATATTCCGTCCGTACCTAGAGCACTTTCTCCCAATCCCGAACACTCCTTGTCCAACAAATATTGTGTGTCTCCCTTTCACGTGCTTGACGGTTAGTGTATCACATTATCTTTTGTTTTCACCGGGGAGGATCCCTTTATAACATTTATGTCCTTATCTTTCTTAATTTGCCTAATCTTATGCTAGTTTCGGTATTTAAATACGATATTCAACGATTTCAACCACACCTCGCTGTCCAGTGCTATCTCTGCATTTCGTTGCCTCATCACCTTCTTCTGTCCTGGTTCTCCTCTCTCTCTCTCTCTTTCTGTCTCCTCCAAGTCTCTCTCCTTTTCTCCTTCGCTCCGCCCGTTTCGAAACTTTCCATTGATCTGTGTTGCTTGATTGACCTTCCGGACGTCGACCAGCGTACTTTCGTGCCACTCCATCACCGCCCACTGCGTCACCTTCATGTCTGTGACTTTCTGCCCCGCGTGCCCGTCCGGCCGAAACAGATCGCCTCTCCGCCGCCCCACCGGCTGACGTGGGTCAGGGCGCCACTGCAGTGCCTCAGACCGGGAGGTTTTAGGGTTCGAGTCCCGACGACGTTAGCAGCTGGATTGTTAGGTCTACTTCAGCCGCTGTCCGGAGCAGAATTCTAGCTGACGGCTGCTGTGATCGGTTGTTTTCCATCTTCCTCCAGATTTTCCGATCAACACTAGGCGAATGCCAGAGCGGTATCCAAACAAACATGCTGCGGACTGCGCGCAATCTTTCCTACCTCTTCTTTGTCCTATCTTCAAACCCTCCCCCTTACTTACAAACACTTATACGAACTACACCACCACAGATGACAGGAGACCAGTCGGGATCTTAGAGCTTGTCATGGCTAAGGCGGTGCCCCGCTGGTTGGAGATACTTGGTTGCGGAAACTCCGCAGGCCGACATGCAGGTCGGCGCCTGGTCTCACCATTCCCCGCAGTAAAACATGCACCTTTGCGATAAAAATATGCAGTATATTTACGGGACTAGTGACTAACAGTTGACGCGCCCGAACTCACTAATCAATCACGACGCCCCCAGTGGCGCGCAGATCAACTGGAGCGGCGCGGTGCTCAAACTGTCGAGCGCGAATGTGTGGGCGCTGGGGGTGGGTGGGTGATATTTCTTGGAGCGTTGGTTTTTAGCTGAAGTATTATGAACATTGATGTTTTGTTATCGATGTCGTATCACTAGTCTGGACGACTGGAATTTGCAATTGGGCGTGGACCAGCTGGGCACGGCAAACGTGCGGCTTTTGAGGCGGCACTCTGTTGCGTTTCTTTGCGTTGTTTTGCGCTGTTTTGCGTTGCGCGTGAGGGTGAGGGAAAAAACGGGGAATGTTGATGAGAGAGAATACGAACTCCAATGGAATACCTTTTTAAACTCCCTTCTAATCCTCATGTGTTTACATCTTGATTGCCGTTCTCCTTGTCTTAATTCTTTACGTGTTTTCATATGCAACCAAGAGTTTGCGCTACTTATTCGTTTGCTTTCTGTCTTTTCGATTATTTCTTCTGTTTCTGCTTTTTCGTCAGATTTCGTGTTCTTTTAATTTGACTTTCCGTTGCTTTTTCATTTCCTCTCTTGTTCCCTTTTTCTTTTCATTTCTGTAGTTTCTTGCGTAGGTCTTTTTGGGCTTTCATTTCTTGTCGAGATTTCCTTTAGAGCCTCCGAAGACTCACCATGCGGCCCTCATTGCCGCGTCCCCGCCCCGTGCAATCTCCTGCTGCGGCGCCTCCCGCGCCGCGCTCCCCCGCCGCCCCGAGGGGCTAATGCCGCCATACATCACCTGTCACTTAGCCGGGCCCGCTATCACAATGGCGGCGTGTCGCAACTGTCAAACGCGCGCATGAGGCGGGGTGGCGGCGGGGGAGGATGGGCGCCGGCTGCGGCGCAGCGAGCACGTGCAACGTCCCGTCCCTTCCCCTCCCCGGGTGCTGCTCTTCCACGCCGGTTGTCGCTCCCACCCTCGCCCTCGCCTCTCCCCTGCCGCGCCGCTGCTGCCCTGTCGCCCCCTTAGTGGAGGCGCATCCCGTCAGGCGGGGCGCCGCCTTCCGCCCGGCCGCGCGCAGGCCTCTGCGGGGCAACGCCCGCCCTCTCCCGCCTCTGCCTCGCACACCGTCCGACCTCTCCCCACCATCGTTCCCTCCCGCCCTTTCTAATCCCTAATCACTCCCCTCCCTCTCTCTTTCGTTGCCCTTTTCCCCTGTTGTCTCTTTCACCTCACGCCCCTCTTTATTACTTCAGCTTTTCCGTCGTACACTCTGACACCTCACAAACTATTAGAGGTCTTCGCCTTTGCGTTTTACTGTTACTAGTATTGTTTTTTCCCCTGCTATTTCCGGTCCCCGCCACGCCAACCTGAAGTTAGTGTATGAAGACAGAAGAGTCTTTCCACTCGACATATATCTATCATTGTCGCTTGTCGACGTTCTATTAGCGTAGACTTTTCGGCGCTGAATCCAGAATAACGACGTTTACGACGGGAAAAACTTTGAGTAAAGGCTTTTTACTTCAAAATGTGTTTCTATCAATAACTAGCCTCACTTTTCAGTGTAAAAGAATTGTTTTTGGATATTTGAATTTTGTATTTTCTTGATTACTTACTTTTTGTGTAATATCTTTTGTGTGATGTAATTGTGATAACCAAGACTTGTACTTGATGATGCAGTTTGGCCTCATTTCTGACTTAATTTGCGCAGCCAATTGCAATTGAATTTAGATTATATTTCAAAAGTGCAGAAAGTTTTACATGTTCAGTTTTTTCATGTGATGAAATTTTGTTGTTCAAAATCTCCAACTAAAATTCATATTATTATATTCTTCGGAGACATACGTACGTGATAACTTTGAATTTGTATCAGCAACGTACTCCCATATATTATTTCGTGAATTATTCAGAAAGAGATGAGGAAACTGACCCGTAAACAACAGCAATCTCTCTCACACGTGTCAAATTCTGACTTATCTATATCACGTTACATTGATTAGATTGGCTCCAACTGAAAGGGCGAATGTAGAATGTGTTCCGACGTTTTTGATTTTTCCATCCGAGCTTTCGCAACGGTCTCGACTGAAATCGTCCTTCAGAGCGCGTCTCGGAGCCCTATCTCTCGCCCTCCGCCTCGGCCATCCCGACTCGCCCACCTCGACACGCCAGACACAGAGCTCAGTGGCGAAGGGATTCCGTCCTTGCGATGGCCCTTGATTCCGCCAAAGTGCTCGTCTGTGTCTGGGGTCACGTCGGAGGCCCAGGGCAGCGGTGGGGGGCGATGATTCGCCGACGCGCCTGACGTCTGCGCTTCGCGACGCGACGCCGGCGTCGCGCCGCCGCCGCTGCCCCGGCGCGGCGCACGGTGCGACGCCGACGACACCGAAGGGCGCGCGACGCGTGGAGGAGATGACGTGGGAGTGGAGACTCGAGCGCCAAGGGCTCGCCGTGATGAGATTTTCGAACAGCTCCAGTCCTGGGCTAAGGGAGCGCTCTGAGTAAGTTCTCGGGAATTCTGGGAAATGGAAACGTATCTGAGATGAATCATTGCTTCACTTGGCTGCGTTTTATGATATACGCAATAACGAAGGAAAATGTAATATCTGTACAATAACAAATAATGAAAATGGGACATGCATTGTGATACTTGAATAAATAAAATAAAGTAAATTAGTATTCTTTTATTTTTGGCGAATGAGTTATTTCAAATTTCTCTGGCGGTATGAAAGACGTGAGAAATTGATGACGCGAGATATGCAACTGAAACGCCGACACTTCAATGTTTTTACTGCAGGCATCGTAAGTGTGCTTTTTTTTTAGAAAGATTTAGTGAAAGTCAGGGGACGACAAGCACTGCTAACGGTTAGCGTTGCTCCCCCGTGATAATTTTCTATTATCGCTACGAGGTGTGTCGCAAGTTTTTCGCGATAGCAATTGAGAACTGGATTCAACAAAGTAACGCCCCCATCTTTAATACACCCCACAGAATAAAATATATTTCTCCACGCGAAATAAAAACACTAATTCAGAAACTTCAAAATAAGAAAGCCCCGGACACGATGAAATCAGTTCAATAATCTTAAAAAATCTCCCACCGTCAGCCTTAGCCTTCCTAAACAATATTTACAATTCAATTTGAAGAACAGGATATTTTCTCCAAACTTGGGAACATTTAATCATCCACCCCATTCCGAAACCCAACAAAAATCATTCCAAAGTAGACAGTTACCGGCACATACCCGTTATTGCCAAAATATTCGAAAAACTCGTCTTTGCCAGATTAAATCAGCATCTCAAAAACATTAACGTAATTCCCAAACATCAATTCGGTTTCATTGCTCACCACTTAACTGCCCACCAACTACTTAGATTAACAGAACACATCGACTCTGCATTTCAGAAAATACAACGTTTAAGATTAATCACAAATGCCCCCTGGTTCGTAAGTAATAAAAAACTTCATTCAAAATTAAACATCAATACAATAATAAACCAAATAGCTCAAATATCACACAACTTCTACCAAAACCTAACAGACATACCAGCAGCATCCCATTATAAACTACCGAAAAATCCAACCCACGCTCAAATAAAAAATAGATTTCCTTTTGAAGCCTTCCTCAAAATTTTAGCCAACCACGATTCTTAACACCGAGGTTCTCCCCTAGAGTATTCTCTCCAGTGTATAGATTACGTTAGCTTAGATATTTTAACTAGAATAAGTCTGAAAATACATCAGTACAGTAATTGTACTGAACGATGTAAACCTTCCAAAATTAATAAATGTGTTTAATATAAAAAAGACCAAAGTAAAAAAAAGGTAAATTTTTATTCAGAAGCCTTATGGTACGTTTCTGGAAAAAACTTTTGTACGTATTAGCACTTAACGCCATTGAGAAATCCAGGTCTCAATTATCCGTATTACTTCTATAGTGTAGGAGCGACATTGAATATTTGAGCTTAACCTAGCAAAATACATTTCGACAAACGACGCGATATTTGATTAATTGTATACTCTATTTACGATTCAGTGTTTATTGAATTCATTTTGTTATTTTTTGCAAATTTCCGGAATCATGCTGTTCGTGTTTGAGAGTTAGCATATTATTGGCGTAAATGTCCAAATGGTAGATATAGAATTATGCACATGTCAACGGTATTACTAGGTCCTTTGTTGAAAATACATGTATTTCATTTTTACACTTACGAAATGATTGTGTTGCTATCTTCACATTTGCGATCGAATTATATTTCGTCGTTAACTGTGATGGAAATTTAGCTAATAATGAGGTAATAATGAGATGACAATGAGATGAGTAGCAATAACGCCAGTTTTTAACTTTCTAAAGATTTAACTTCTGTAAACTCAGAAAATTATAATGACTTTTTTTGTAATATTAACCTTTCTTCAGCCTTTCTTCTTTTCTTTAATATTGAGTCTTTTCAATAAAACGCTAAATCTTTTCAGACTTTCTCTCTCTCATTCTATTCTATTTCACACATTTTAAATCACGTTCACTCAAGGATTCAAACATGAACAGCGATTTTTCATTAAATATATTTCTGGAGCCATAACCGATTAAAACGGTTTCGGTTTTTGAAAGATCTCCATAATCTCGTGTAACTTTTTACACTGGGTACACGATTCAAGTTCCAAGAAGTGTCAAATAATATAAACAACATATGTTGAATTATAATTAATATAATATATCCTAAGCGCATTTAAAATATATAATATTATACTTTCATTTATAAAATGAAATGAACTATTTCTTGTTAACTCTTCGAAATTGTGTCCAAGAATTCCTGTAGAAACCGAAACGCTCTTAGCCTTGCACTTTGATAATATTTTATCCAAAGAAATTAGTAAAACCGGGATGTATTAATAAAAAATAGAAAAATTGTTTAGAACCAATTCGGATACTATATTTTGTTATTAAAAATCGAAACCAAAACAGTTTATTAACCGTAACGGGACCATTATTTGGAACAGCTCGATATTTTGCCTTCAGTATTCAAACCCATAAAAATATGGATGGATAAAATAGAAATAATCTTCCACCATGAAATATGCATTTTACAGTAAATTCAGATCTTACATCCCAGCATAAACATTTCGAGCAGTTTTGTCTCATCTTCAGTGCTCCCCAAGTATCGTGATACGAAACATGGCAGTGGAGCATGCGCCCTTGCCGGCGCCATCTTGTGCGCCACTTTTGCGGTGCCACGTTACTTAGGGAGCACAGACGATAAAACAAAATTCCTTGAAATGTTTATGCTGGAATGCAAAATCTGGATTAGTGTAAAATACATATTTTATTGTGGAAGATTATTCCTTTTTCACATGAATTGTGGACATTCACATGAACGTCCACAATATTTCTCCGGTAACCACAGCGTTTACCATGAAAATATGTGGTTGAGAATCATGAATTGTCCATTGGAGTTTGTGCAGGTACTCCTGGCACCAAGCGGTGTGACGCAGAAACGTCGTTCAGCGCTCTTTGATACCACTTGCGACCTCTTCCTTGGCTGCGGCTGCCGTTTCAGTCCCCGGGGATCGCTCAGCCCCCGCCAACTTCACTCAGGAGGGGCGTGGTCTCCTCTTGTCTCGTGCTGTGACGTAAGGCGCTTGTTCTATTTCGTATTTTCTTTGCCGCGTGCGTGCTGCACACCAGTTCCTGCCGGATTCAATGCGCAACTTGTAGACCCCTTTACTTCCTCAAAGATTTTTCCCCTTTCCGTTGTTCGCGAGACTCACGACTGGGATTTGATCACGAAGTCCCCTGCCAAGAAATAAGTGATGCAGATAAGCTGTAATCTTTTTCGCTCATTTAGCTAACTTAGTGATGGTAATATCTGATATAAATTCTCCTGAATATGTACAGTAAGAAAATATGAATAGTAATTCATACGATTAATTTATGATAGTTAATTTAAAGCAACTCTTTTAAATTTGATTGAATGATTGTGATATGTGAAATTGTTTTGTGTGTTAAATTTTGCCTTTGACGATGAGTGAAAATCGTGTTTTTTGAAGAATGGCTTTCCGCCATGAGTTGGGTTATTAATGCAGTGTAGTATATTGTTCAATAGTGATATATTGTTCAATTAGTAATCGTCTCTGTGATAACAAAAGAAAACATTTCTGAGTGGGTCTTGTGTGTAACCAAAATCCACGACATGCGTATACAGACGTGTTGAATATTTGCTTATTCTGCATCCCTACGGAAGGCAGAAATTGGTGTGTGTGTGTGTGTGTGTGTGTATTTACGAACTCATTCAGCGCAGATTCCGAATGAAGTTCGGTATTAGCCTGCTCTGAGCGGCGGGATCATAGCGTGTGGGGCAAGGACGAACGGAGGTTAACCCGACGAGCTAACGGGCGCGCAACAGCAACGGAAGGAACCGGGACCATAAGCCTGCGCCGACGCGCCCGCCGCCCTGCCCGCCGTCCCCCCGCTCCGCCCTGCTCCGCCCGCTCGCCGCCCGCCCCGCCCCGCCCGCCCCGCCCGCCCGCCGCCCCGCCCTGCCCCGCCCCTCCCCCGCCCCACCCCGCCCCACCCCCCCCCGTCCCTCCCTCGCCCTCCGCCCTGCCCCGCCCTGCCCCGCCCCACCCCGCCCTGCCCCGCGATAAGCAAACGGCAACGGGCGTCGTCGCCTACTCCGCGGCCTCGTTCTCCCGCTGGCGCGCGCGCGGGCGAGCGGGCGGACGGGTGGGGGGGGGTAGTTAATTACGGCCGGGATTAATTATCTCGCAGGCGGACGTCGCCATCGTGATTCCCTCCCCTCCCCACCCCTCCCCGCCTGGGCCTCCGCGCGCGCCTTGCCGCCCGGCGATTGGCCCCGCTTCTCCGGGCACCGCCGCGCTCCCGCGGACGCCCCGGGGGCGGTCCGCCCGCCGTCGCTGCTCTTTCCGCTTCTGCGCCGCTCCGCGCCACGCCCCCTTTGCGGTGACGCACTTGCTGCCCCACCCTCCTCCTCCTCCTCCGTGCTCGGCTTCACACGATTCATAATAACGTTCCGCGCCCCTCCCTCCTTGCTGACGGCGCTTCCGCCAATTTTCTGATCGCCGTTTGGTCATTGGGCTCGCTCATGTCTCGTTTTGTCATTTATAATTTTAACAATAAAGTTAGGTTGTGTAAACTATAACCTTTGAAAGTTAGAGAAAATTAGATTAGTTAATTGACAGAGGACAGTAACTTTATAAAAAAGGGACAGGTCCGATTGTTGTTAAATATTTTTTTCTGATGTATAAAAGCAAATCAGATATTCCTAAATTTTGTCTTTGGCTTCAGGAATGTTATTTCAGCGGAAAGCCGGTTAAGAGACCGGTTCCTCAGTACCCACAAGTTTGACATCCCAGCGCTACCAATTATTTTTGCCGGTTTTAAACCCTTCTGGGGGTTCAACTACGATTATAATATTCTGTTACAATACAAATAACTCGAAAAGTTGTGCTATTGTAGCACCGGAGTTTAGAATTTCCCCTATGACTGTTGAGTTTCCCCTCTACTATAATTTGCAGTAGAAATTACATTCAATTATATTCTCTCATTTAGTCATTGTAAAAGATAATCTAACGGTTTACGAAAAGTCTACAATTTTTGAATTTTGCCTACATTGTAATGGGGTGTTGGATCTTCCCTCAAGTTACATGTTGCCTACCGTTTGAAGGCTGGGTTTTCTCTTTCTTACTGCCCCTTGTCTCCTTCCCGTAACCCTCTGCCCTCGGCGGCGTTTGCATCGGCCATCCCTTCTCGCCGCCCCTGCGCCCTCAGAGCCGGGGTGGTTCGCTCCTCATCAGAAGCTTCGACACGCGGCCTCTTTCGCTGGGCGCCAGTCGCTCCCCTTTTCGAAGCCCTCCCTCGACCCAGTTGCCTCCGCGCAGCCCCCTCTCCTGCTTCCTCCCGCCACGGCAGCGCGCGCGTGTCCCCTGTGGAGTGGCCGACGCAGCACGGCACGCCGCGGCGCCGCGCCGCGTCCGGGAAGCAACGGGCGGCTCTGAGCGCCGCTGCATACGAAATGCGTCCAGGGCGTCGCGCGGGCCCCTTCGGAGAGCGGGGCGGGCGGGTCTGGGCGGGTCTGGGCTGGGCGGGCGGCTGGGCCTGGGCGGGCTGGGCGGGTCTGGGCGGGGCGGGCTGGGCGGGGCGGGGCGGAGCTGGGCGGCGGCGGGCTCGGGCTGGGGCGGCGGGGGCTGGGCTGGGGCTGGGGCTGGGCTGGGCGGCTGGGCGGGTCGGGCGGGCTGGGCTGGGCGGGCGTGGGCGGGGCTGGGGCGGGCGGGGCGGGGCGGAGCGAGCGGGCGACTGCGGGAGGCTGGGGCGGGCAGGGGGCAGGGCGGTGAAGGGCAGGGCCGAGGCGGAGCAGGGGGAGTGGAGCGGGATGGGGCGGGGCGGGAAGGGACGGGGAGGGGAGAGGTGGGACGGGGTGCCGCTGGGTGGATCGGGGCGGAGCGGAGAGCAACGCCGCGCACCGGCTACACGGCGCTGTGCTTGTCGCCTGTCAGCCCGCAGGCGCGCCGCCGCCGCTGCCGCGCGCCCGGGCGGACAATTGGCCCGCTGCGAGCCGTGCAGCCTTGCGCCGTCCCCTCTCGAGAGCTTCCGGATTACTTGGCGCATTGTTACTTGGCCCACGTTCCGCCACGGACGCCTGGAGGCGCCCAAGGAAATCGACCGCAGCCACGCCCTTCTTGTTGCCTGTCATTAGTTGTAGTACAGTTCGCTTGCTTAGTGTTTTCAGAGATTTTTGAGTACTTTTTCAAACCCTCAATGGAATCGTCTCATTGCATTCCGCGGTCAGTTTTCCCTTTCCTTACTTCCTCGTGCAGTTTTGTCTCTGAGAAGGTATAGCTCGATTATATGCCGTTCGGAATGTTGGGTACCCAAATAGATGGTCTCGTAGCAGAGAGGGTGACGCCTGAGAAGAGGGGTCCTTGACAGGTGACCGCCTGGGAGGACCGGCCATTTACTAATGATGCCGAGCCTTTGGTCAAAGGCACTGACGATCTGCGACACGAGACAAAAACTTAAGGAAGAATTACTCCAGATACGCTCAATGCCCAAGAAGAGATAAGAAACGCTGTGCGAAGAGTCAGCAAATAAAAATAAAATAAAATAAAATAAAACGTGAACGAAACAAAACGTGAAACAGTTTTGTGCTGCTAGGATGTGCTCTTCTTGTTTTATTTAAAGATAAATTACTACATCGCTTCTGTTTCAGCAGTGACGTTGAGAAAGTGAAGCACAAGAGAGGAAGTCCTGGGCGCGACGCTGAAGACATCTCGCCTAGGGAAATAATAGAGAACGCCGCTTGCCCCATTGAACTACGAAGTGGTTGGAATTGGAAAGGTGGACATCGTCGCAGGAACAGGCAAACGCCGTCCGACCGCCATCCCATGAACAGCGAACGTTCTCGAACTTGGACGACACTCCATGAACGGCGCTAGTGTACCATATCGATGGAAGATAACAGAGACGCCGCTGTACATTTTCATTTAATAATTCGAGCGAACAGACAACCCACATGTAGTACAGATAATCTCGATCTCTTCAGCTACAAAATCCATTTAATTTGCATCTTTTGTAACTAAGGAAAAAATAGGCTATGCTAGAATACATTAATTAATTAATTAATTAATTAATTTATTTATTTATGCAGACTTACAATGTAACTATAATTCTTTCTACACCCAAAGTTTGAAGGCGAATTTGTTTCTTCCAAACTTCCAAACCCTAATGTCACTTTCTTCGACCCCTATCTAGTTCATTAAATTTAATGTAGCCTCGTGATTCTTCGCTTGCTCCCATTTTCTGGTGTAATCATTATTTATATTTGGAGAATTAATATCATTTTGTGTCTTCCCATTCAGCATCGAAACCTCGACTCAACTATAAGTTCGTTTACTCCGACACATCAGAGAATAACATTGAACTGAACTGTGTGTGGTTATTTATTTCTCTAAGAGTGTTTCTTTTTTGTCCTTTGCATATTGCACTATATTCTGTTTTCAGCCTGCTTGCGGTTCTTGTTAAAGAGTTCTCTTAGCCGAATCTGCAATTTAACTTGCGACGAAATATTTTTCTCTCGTCTTTTGAATGAGTTGCCGACGCAAAGTTTCGTAATTCTTTGAAGAGAGTTTGTGTTCATCGTCTGTTATACTGGATTTTAGTTAGCTCTTGTTGAAAAAGTTTTTTCCCCATTCACATTATTTTGCTTTCATGAAGAATAGACTTTGGATGTTGTTACAATGAAGTGATCACATTCGAAGTGGCAATTACTTTTAGAAACGCTGTTTGAGAAATGTATTCACGATAGTAATAGGTTTCCTTTTGTGAATTCGTATTCGGAATGTGATTTTCAAAATACAATTCGAGTTTTAACAGTTTCGCAATTGGAAATAGAGATTCAGTGAATAAATGCGTAAAAAAAGTGTGTTAGAAGGATGAAATCTTGCAGGTAATATTTTTAAAGAAAACAATATATACAGTAAAACTTGCTCAATGAGGAACTCCAAGGGACCAGATTTTTTTTCCGCATTAGACAATATTCCGCATAGATAACGATTAGAATTACAACCGCAATTTGAAAATGCATAGTAGTTGTAAGGATTACTTCTTTCTTCTCATATCTAATAATGTAGCTTGTTTGAATTTTGATGGTCATGTCACACTCAGTAGTCTTTAACATTGTATTGTAACCGCAGAAGATTGGGGTAGTCTGTGTTCACAGCGAACTGCATGTCATCACTTACGTTTTTTATAGCTCGTCTCTGAATGTGTGTATTTTAGGTTACGTTGTTTCTACTTCAGTTTCCTTTTCTTCTTCTTCAGCGCTTTGCATTTCGTTTACTTCACTTCTTTCTCTGAATTCCGCATTGACACTAAATCTGTACCCGATTCAAAATCATAATGTGTTGCCATATTTTATTTTTCAACAAAATGTCCTGCAATGACACGTGAAGGTTATTAGTCCCACACTTTGCTGTTATTGCCGTAATGCTTTCATGCCTTCTTTCATTATGGGAGATTCATAATATTTTACCAAACCGGAGTTTTTGAAAGCATTTCCAGATAATCTCTTTCTTGATTTGCTTTATTATTAGTCTCATTTATCAGCATCCAAGACCGAAAAAGATCTCACCAAAGCATACGAGCTCTCTGCGTCTTTGATATTTGCAATCAGAGATTGCATTAACATACGTCTGTAGCGCGCTTAAATATAAGTAGCACCATGTCAATGGGTTGCAGTAAACTCGTCAAATTGGGCGGAAACCAGGCGGGTTTTACGTTGAGAAAGAGACATCTTTAGATGACACTCAGAAATAATCTCACATGTCTATTTTCTTGCTTCATTCTCCATTGAACATCTTCAGCTGTCTTCGTGATTGCAGTTGTCATCCACGATTTATTATTGTTTCTCCACATCACCGGCAGTTTCTTGATGTTGGCTTCGCCTGTTTTCGTGCCTTTCCCGCCGTATGGCCGCCCGCAGGTCTGTGGCCGGGTCTCGCGGTCGCGCTCCGCGGCCGCTCGAGAGCCCCGAGGCGGGAGGCGGTGGGAGCAGGGGCGGGGCGCGGTCACGCGCAAGGGCTGGCAGGACCGGGCCGCGCCGCGTGGGGCTTTGGGCGGGGCAGGGCGGGGGGGGGGATTGTGTGAACCGAGGGGGAAAAGATGGAAGTAGACCACACGGTGGGATAGGGGAAGGAAAAAAAAAAAAGGGGGGAAAAGGAGGGAAAAAACTAAAGAATAAAAGTGAGACCAACTAACGTAGCGAAGTAGGTCGTAATAATATATGGAGAAATGAAATTCGAAAGTTCTGGGAGAGCAGATGTCAAATTTGAAAGAAACAAATACAGTATCTCCCAAGTCATTCATGTTATGTGTTGGACAGTAATAGAGTTCTTTTGGTATTTTGGTGGTAATTAGTGTAATGTCGTGCTTCGACATGTACTAATTTTTTGCCTTTGCGCTAGATGTGATGTTACGAACGAAATCATCATTGAATTTTTTAATCTCATTAATTATGCCTATCATTATTAATGAACAAACCTATCCATGCGGGTAGAAGTAGTACTTTGTTCTCCTATGAATTAAAATATTTATCATTACAAATGCTGGAAATCCTCCTTGATCGTAGTGAATTGACTTTTTCCCCTCTGATGGATGGCACTAGAATTAGACCATCAAATGGTTGTCATAGGCGAACAAAGAAGGCGGTGAGTGATGGGCGCAAATTAGTTTCCCGCGATCCAATATCTCATTGATCTGACAGCGGGACGTATCCTGTTTGGTCGAATTCATCAGCGGCGGTGGCGAAGCGTGGCGTTGCCATGGCGACGGCGGTCGATGGCGAAGCTCGATGCCCCGGCGGGCGGGTGCGCGGCTGGTGGCTCGTGTCCATCCGCGGAGCCTCGTAGTCCTGGTGGTGGTGGTGACCTCGTGGAGACCATGAGGACTTAGACGGTGGAGCTCTTTAGGAGAGCCTGGCTTGTGGTTTACTACTCTGGTTCTTCGAGTGGACGAGTTCAGAACGATGTCATCAACAGTAGGAAGTATTATTGAGATTACCGGAAAATTCTATTTTTATTGCGAAATGTATTTTGTTTGAGAAAATATTCTTGCCCTTCTGAATAAGAAAGGAAATCTTTCCGATTTTAAATCTGCCAATTAAAACATTTTGAAAATTCTTTTATTTTAACTCTGAATACATGAAGAACGATGTGAGAATAGGAGAAATTATTCCATGATGTTGCTCACGTATTCCTTTTTAGTGATTATTGACTTAAATTAGGTATTCGTCTATACAATGAATAGCATATATGTATGAGAAACTAGAGTCTATATGTAAATACAACTGCTTGCAAAAACACCTTTAAATGTGTATAGGAAAGTAATAAAAAAATTGAAAATCGAAACCGATGCATACAAATATTGTGGCTCCTATAGGAGGAAAGAGGGAATGAATAGAAAGAGAGAGCTGAAGTAGAGGATGAAAAATGAGAGAAATGGACATTTCCATTTAATGTAATAATCAGGAATTACGTATTTTAATTGGAAAATTTGGCGCAATTTAACGGCTATAATAACGGTTTTAATTTTACTGGCATGAATGTTAATGAAAGTACGGTACGTCCCCATTTAAAATATTTTATTTGAAGGTAGACGAAGGGTGCGTGGAAGTACATTTTTACCCTGAGTGAGACACGCCGGGACGCAACCTTGCAAAATTCGTGATGTAAATGCATGAATGACTTGTTGGAAGTTTAAAATGACTTGTTACATTTGTGCCAGAGACATCGTGAGACACCAATCATGCTTTCTGATCTTGTCATAGTGAAAACGCATTTTAGTTCAGTGTAAAGAAATATATCAGGTGAATCATTTTAGGTAGAGGAAGAGACACCAGCGTTTTCCTCATATTGTTCTGCATATTATCAATAAATAAATTCCTCTACCGTTTTGACTAATGAAGCAGAGATTCCCGTAGAAAGTGCGTGTGTGTGTGTTTTAATTTTCCTATTTGGTCGCAGCCTGCATGACACGAAACTTTGTGCGCATTTCCAAGCCTGGAAACCGTGTTATAGACTTGGCAGGTCATTTCCGAGTGCAATTCGGGCGGCCGGCGGGCGAGCTGAGCGCGATTGTGGGCCGGCTCGTAATGCACAACTGTCGTAATGTGCTCACCGATTCGGTCAGCTCACAATGGTTTTTTGTATGTTTTGATTCGTAAAAATCCATCTTTTCTTCGGCAGTTCTTAAAAGTACTCTCTGCCCTTTGACTCATTACAAGCGCGACTGACGTTAGGGGAGAGAAAAAAGGTGAGGAACTGCTATGCAGCAACGAAACGTCTCTCAGCAAAGCATAATAAACATTTGCTCATCCAATTGAGAAGACGACGGTGGTGTGTCTTTTGTTTCGCACATAAAATGTCTCAACTTGTTGTAATTACATCTTATGAACCGTATTTCTATTTAATGGTGTGTTTGTAACACCGGCTAACTGTAGGTAATATTTAAGACAATCATTTATCTGAACATTTATTCAAAATTGTCTCCAACCACGAATATACTCTAACACTTTGTAGAAAGAAAGCAAAAACTGAAATAAATAAAATCATTGGTTTCCCTTATTATTTATTGGATAACTTATATTATGAATTCTGAAAAAATTATAAAATGTATAAATAATGAGGAGCATATATTACTTAATTAAAATCGACGTATCTGCGATGTTTACGTTTACTTACAGAAAATTTGAAGAAATTAATATCATTGTATGCTTGTGGAGATAGTGTTTGAATTTAAACTCAACGCAAACGTTTAATATATTGCATTTTAATTGTATTTTTAAACGTGTGTTTTTTGTTAGTAGTATTAAAATAAATTCACAATATGATGGAATTGAGTCATATTTATATTAAAAAGATATTATATAGTTCTGTATATTTGTGTTGGGGAGGGGGGCGCCTCACCTGCGTAATTAGCGCGCGCGCGGGGTAGCTCAGCGGGCGCCGTCGGCGCGCCACGTGGCGCCCGGGCTCTTGGCGCAGGCCAAACGCCGCGCCGCCCCCGGCCCGGGATTTATGCAGCTGTCACCGGCCATTGACTTCGCGCCCCCCAGTGACGGCCCCGCTCTTCGTCTGCCTGCGCGCGTGCCGACGCGCTGTTGGGTGCGATGCCTGCAAGTGGTCCCGAACAGGGCGTGCCAACGGGCGCTGTGCACTCACAACTTGGGAGCTGAGAATTAAGGTGTCGACATGTGATACGGGAGAATTTCGTTGTGAGAATCATGTGAACGCTTCACTTAATAAAGACCTGTTGTAGCGTTTATTTTATAATTCACGTGGCGTTATTGTATCTGTTTCCATGGCAAATATTGTTTTTCAAAGTTATCTGATAACAAGTAATTACGATATATTTGAAATGTAATAATGAAAATAAACATTGCATTGCAGTATTCTGTGAACATTTTAATATTCTAAAGCATTCCGCAGTTGAAATACATACGTCGGTAATTATAATTCATTATACAAATGGTCGGTACAGCATGGAGATTTGCACAATGGAAATGCGATTTCGTGAGTTACTAGTCAGAGTTGTAGTAGCAAATGACCCTTAGTAGTATCCGCTCATCCCATGCACGCCGACAAGAACCACATTCGCTTCGCCTGTATTCGCACACAATCCCACCCGAACATGCACCCGGGAGGAGCGGAGCGGAGCGGAGCGGATCGGCTCCTGGGCTACCTCCTGCGCCCCGTGCGGACGCCGAATCGGTAATTAACCCGGTGGCGGAAGGCGGAAAATGAAGATGGAGAAGAAACCGAGGCGAAGGGCGGGGAGAAGGAGGAGGGGGAGCGTGGGTGCGGAGGTTCCTGTTTCCGGTCCGCGCTCGGCTTCCTGCCCGCTCCCCGCGTTCGCTTCCGATGCCGAAGCTCCTCCTCGCCCCCGCCCTCCCACGCGCCCTCGGCGCTCTGTTTTTGCTGCTCCCCGCGCGCGCGCCGCACGTGGCTCTAGGCGGCGGGGTAGGGGCAAAGGGTTGATTCGGGGGAATGTCTGGGCCCGAAGGGGAGGGGTCGCTGCGGAGAAGGCTTCGGCTCGGTATTAAGACGCACAGATTATATTGCCCGGGCGATGATACTCTGAAAGTCCCTGCACGAGTCCAAAGTCTTGAGAAGTTGTTGTAAAATAGATCCGCAAAATTTGCAGATAACAGTATTTGGCATGAAAGATTTATGTACTCGTAAGAATTAGGCATCAAAGGTACTCTTAAAAGTTCTTTCAGGAAGATGGAGAGTAAACTATTTCAAATTTCATGAGCTCCGCGATGTAGTCACAAATGAAATGCATTGTACTACATGGTTTATTTCTGTTATTGACTCATAAATAGATCGTTGGGCGCTATGAATAAGTCAGGAGTAGAGAATAATTAATAAAAAATGCCCATTTATTACGCGATCGAGGAATGTGAACTGAGGAAGCTGAGCAGTCCATAGGATTTCGAATTTCTGTTGTTAAAATGATGTTGCTGGTCAGCTTCTCCATGGAGTTAGCTAATTTTGTATTCGACTGACGTGTGAGGCCGGCGTTTGGGCGAAAGTGCTGTCAGTGCCACTCTGTGGCCGGTGAACATATGTGATTGCGACGTTCAACGAAGTTTAGACTGAGAGGCGGTTGGTCAGTCGCTTCTGAGAAAGTCGATTGGTAGAGACAGAAGCGAAATGCTGGTTATAGAAAATTAATGTACAATGGAAGTGAAACATACGCTGCAATGTATTTACATTTGTTAACGTTAAATAGACTAGGTTGTATTGAGAGTCGAGAGCGAAATATAACCTAAGAAACCATGATTCGTTGTAAATGAGCAGAAGCTATTGTCTACGGTCTGCATACATTACTGATATCATTATTTATTTGATGACATTGCTATTATTTAGATTCTCCCCTCGTTTTAAATAATTTACTAATGATATATAAAGACCTCATTTTGCAGATAACCCATAAAGTAATTGTATTTCATATTAAATGTCAATCCTATACAGACTACGCTGGCAAACATCGTAGACAGTGAATGTAATGTGACTGTACTCATTCCGGGCGGAATCCCCAAAGACAATCTGTCTCGTCGTGAGTACGTCTTTAGGCGGGGGCCGACGCACTAGGCAGGAGAGAAAAACGAGCGAAGGGGGTGAAGAGAAAGCAGATAGCAGCGGGGCGCGGGCGGAAGGCGCGGAACAGGGCATCGACCCTACCCTCTGGCGTCACGTGTCGAGAGCGCGCGCTGCGGTTTCGGGGGATCCTTCCCCCTTTCGCCTGCCAGCCGCGAGCTGCTTGCAGGCGAGCGCGCGCAGGGGGAGTGTGGGTGGAGAAAATAATTTGCGCTTCCCCCGCTGTTTCGCCCCCCGCCCGCGCTAATGCCTCTTTCTCGACGAGCGAATTGCGCCGCCCGGGCCTCCCCCCGCCCGGTGCGACATCACCGCCCACTCCTCCGAGCCGTCTCCACGAGTGAACTCGCTTGCACTCACGAGGGCTTGCCTTTGCGATGCACGTTAGTTAAGTTAGTTGGTTAATGACTTATTTTATCTGGCGAGACTCGGGCCATCAGACCCGCTCTTCCGTCTGACCACGCAAATTTTTGCTACGATCCTTTCACCATCTAGCGGAGAAAGAAGAATATTGGGCGACGAAACAGGCGATTTGAATTTAGCTCAGAGGCTTCTTGTAGGCTTGAGGATCTTTTTCATGCAGTAAATGTACTACATGGGAGATCCGGCTTTACTTCCCCTCTGAAGGAAGGCGTACGAAGGATTTTTTTGCCCTTAAAAATACACGGCTTTGATCGGGATTGAACCACAAACTTGGGTACAACAGTCCGGTACCCTAACCTTTATACCACCGAATCCGTGCGTCCGCGCAGCCTTCAGCTAGTTGGTCGAGTTGAGTAGTAAGGGTTTGGGTCGCGCAAATATGGGAGTAATGCAACTAAATAACTAGCAATCTCATCGCGTGGGCGTTAAGTGGGGTCGTGGTAACAAGGTATAAAATAAAGTATATGTATATACGTAATCTTTCCTCTAAATAATAGGATAAAGAATTTTTTATGATTTATAAGAAATTGTTGACAAAAATCTCTTATTTAAATCTTAATCTAATAATTTTGGGAAATTGAACTTTGAAAACCTATACTCCGAAGATTGAGTGGTCAGAAACGAGCTGTAACTCCAAATTCTCGAAAAATTATATCGAAGGAATAGAGACAAAAATTATTCACGGATCGATTTAAGTGGCTATTTCATTATCTACGAAATTTGATTTTAATTGTGAGCAATATTTGAATGTTTACTCATGCACAATACCGGGAAAAAGCTATTGTATAACACAGATCAGCAGCTCTTTATTTGAAATTAAAATTTGAGATGAAGCTATTTTCACTTTTAAACATTGATTTACAAAGTTAGAATTGTTCGCACAAGTCTAATCTGTTTTTATTTCAATAACAGGTTTTAAAAACTCTAATCGTTCTCATTCACCACTTTTCATATCAGTTTTGCCTTTGTGTTCATTAGCGTACAATAATATTTAACTATATAACATAGAGTGTCGGGAATAGCGTTATTTTTTGCTATCCCCATTCCAGCACAACCTTATTATTGCGCTGTTTTACCTCCGCTTGTTCACATACATGGGTGTGTGCGAAGTTCGTTACCCCTTCCCCTGTTTGGTCTTCCACAACAGCAACCGGGCTCAACCCTTGCTTCAACCTCAAAGCGTAACCCTTCGCAAGTCCTCTACTACATTGTTCAGGCTCCCCACGCAAGGTCTTGAGCAATCCGTTCACGTTATATTGTTTTCCGTGTTCCCCTCGTGTCGCTGCTAATAAAGGTCTCATGTGATTTTAGATCGGCGGTGAGTTTATCGTATCAGGACACAGGGAATGAAGTTATTTCATGATTCACGGTGATATCTCTTACGCTTGTTTAGGAAGTAGCGTGCATCTACTTAAGAATTTCTGTTTTTCTATTTAGAATCAAAAGTGATCGCCGAAAAGGCTTCCATAACCAATGTGTTTAATGCATTTTTCCTGGGAAAATGGCAAAACTTAAGAAAGAGACAACAGTCAGATGTACGTTTTTATTAGAAAGATCTCTAGTTCCAAGCATTAACAGGTTTTACATTCTGCTTATGTCATACACTGCAGTGAATCCTGAAGATAGAGGGTCTCTAATATAATTCATCATTCGAGTATGAGTACAAATGATGGTATTTTGTGTTTCCGGACGGGCCAACGGCGCCGACCAGCATGTCGGCTTGCAAAGGGTTCATCTCCAGGTATCTCCCCTGCGAAGGCATTGCCTCAGCCTGGCAAACTAAGATCGCGACTGGTCTCCTAACATGCATGGACGTATCTTTGCATGGGGAGCCAATGTGTGTACAAATGAATTAATGTTGCAACAGAATTGTGCTTTGAAATAATAGCTACACTTTACATTCTCGTACCTACTTCGTAAGAAGAGAAAGTATTGTAATCGTGCGCTGGAAAATGGCGAATTTTCGACTAAAAACTCTTGTCGGACCGTAGTAACGAAAAGTCATCCCTTATCATCACCATATCGTTTCATCTCCACAATTACCATAACGTTAACTCCAATAGTAGTCGTTAATGACCTAGATATTGATGCGACCTTAAATAACAAAAAAATGTTCTAAAACTTAGCTTTTAAAAAAGGCATGGCACTTTTTTTAAATAAAGGATAGATTTCGCGTAATTTGTGTGTAAAATTTATGCAATTAAAAATAATATTTTCTCAAAAAATTTAACAATTTTTTAAATAAATTTTCTTCTCGTTTGTAGCAATAGACGCAAAAAATGGCGCTTGTCCCATTTTTGACTAACTTCATGCAATTTCGTAAATTCAAAAATTGCGTGATGCGTAATATAGGGTTGTAACAATTACATTTTAACAATTCGTAGCACACTTCTGTAGCATAGTGACATTAAGGATGGCGGCGTGTTAATTTTGAAGACCTGAGTTGAAGTCACGATGCGGAAAATTATTTTTTGCTGGCTGAAAACACTTTTTCTTGTACATGTGGTTGTATAAAATGGCGGATGAGTTGCAAATAATGCGAAAAGGAATGGTCTGTTGTAGCCCTACTAGTTATTACTTTCTTTAAGTTTGTATGAAATGAATATAAATGCCGTGTCATAAACAATTCAGAATAGAATTATAGTTCAATAATCACATTATTTTATGTGAAATGCTGGAGAATACTGAAAAAAAAGTTGAATTTTATGCTGGATATTTATTTCAACAAAAATTTCGCAAAGCTTGCACTCTACTGTTGAAGTCGTGAATCTTTAACGCTTCCATAACCCTGTCAAAAACACCCATAAGATGGTTATCGGTGCACATTTCCAGATCACTCCCACGAACACATTCAGTTTGACAACCCGTTGCTGCTTCATCTACCAAGTTAATTGGAGCTAATGACGATTCTTTGACGTCTCATTCGAGATCTCTTTGATGTCATTCGGCGTCAAAAGTAATTGAAAGTCAACTTTTGATTGCATTAATAATTAACGGCGCGTTTTTGAATACGACGGCGGCGGGGCGGGACGGGGCCGCAGCGAGCAGGTCATTTCATTAATTCGTTTGATTGCTCGCGTAGCGTCCAACGCTCCCTGGCGGGCGGGCGGGCGGGCGGACGGTTGGCAAAAATCGCGCCTCGACTCTTGATTCGCGCGTGCTACAGCGCGATCGATCGTATCTCAGCAATTTTTGGTGCATTATTTTGGACTGAAATTCCAAAACGCGCGAAGACGAGGGGATACTCTTGCGTGTTCAGAGTGCAGCTGAACAGCGTACCAGCGTGTAGCTACTACCACCCTATTCAGAACCAGCAGAGACAAGCGTAGGTCGTGGTTTCCGTGATAAAAGGAGAATTTATAGAGAGAATGAAAATACAACGGCGGAGTTTTTCAGAATGGCAGAACCACGTACATCTCCGTTTCCAATATTTGAGAATGTCCATTTACAATGTATGTTAGTTTTGAAATAAATGAATTAATATTAATTTTTGTTAATTAATATACTTGAAATGTGAAAAAAGATACGCTCTAGTGTTTTTACGATTGAAAACATGTTTTTTTATCAAATATTGACAACTTGAATAATTGAGAAAATAATTATGAAAAATTGTAAACTTTTTTCATGTTATTTAGCGCAAAAGTGTAATTTGATTTTGTTATTGATAACGTACACAAGTGGTTCGGTTGTCAACATTTTCTGCGTGTTCTCCCATTTTGAAAGGGTTGCTATTTCGTTTTTTATTTTAGACTTTTCATTAGGCACGATGCATCGCCCCTTCCAAAACATCAACGCTGGACGTGCTAGCGCAGTATTGGAACATCGCCTGACACCAGCAGAGAAACCGCACCTCGCGACTTTCAACACGGTCTTCGCAAAAACACGCAGGACACACTACTTCGCTTGTTACTTCGCTCTTCGCTTGTTCGCCAGATCTACAACTTTTCATCAATATCATATGGTGGCTATGCCTCATGATTGTCAATCGGAACTGTACAATGCACCGTTCCAGGAGTGCCACTCGCCATTGGTCGCCCAAGCGCAGCTGATTAGTGGGAGCCGTTAGACGATGCGACTGATTAGCTGGCCGCGAGTTACGGTGCTGCGACCGACTTGAGATTCAGGAGCTTTCTACTATTTTCTCTTTATCTTCTCCTGAGAGTGGTTTCACAATGCGTTGGAAAAGTAGCCATGTGTTTACAACTATTTCTTCCACATTCCCAGTACACGTTGCACGCGAGAAAACTAGTGTGTACTTACTGGTAATAGCACCACATTGCGACATTTACCTAATCCAATTCCATCGGTATAAAATCCGAAATGGAAATTAGAAGAAAGTCATCTATTAGGATTCCAAAGCGGGAGCGGTGGCTCAATGCATAAACTCATGTCACTGCAGTACTTCCGACCGGGAGATCCTAGGTTCGAGTCCCGACGGCGGAAGGATTTTCGACACTAGCGTGTCAGCTAGGTCGAATTCAGTCGCTGTCTGGAGAATTCTAGCGGCCGGCTGCTCTGATCGGTAGTTTTCTGTGGTTTCTCCGATCTACACCAGGCGAATGCCGGAGCAGTACCCTAACAAACGGGCCACGGACCGCACACGATCTTTCCTTCCTCTTCCTTGTTCTATCCTCCTCCCTTACACACACACATACTCACACTAACATGCACTACAGTACCACATATGCCGGGAGACCGTTCGGGGATTTAGAACTTGTCTCGGCTGGAGCGGTGCCACGCTGGTGGGAGATACATGGTTGGGGAAACCCGTTAGACGACGGCAGGTCAGCGCCGGATCTCACCATCCAGTGGGGAAGATCACCGCACCTCCCGATGAAAAACATGCACTACACGTACTGGACTAATGACCTCAGTAGTTGCTCCAGGAATCAATTAAGTAGTATCTCAATTTGTAAAATCATAAAAAATTGCAAATAATTTAAATTAATCTTCAAAATTTTCTTTGACGATATGAAATTAAATACTATTTTTCACTTATTTAAACGACTCAGTTTTATTGCGTTTCTATCCTACTATATTTGGAGAAATAATTGGTATTTCTTTAAATATAACTCCCTAGATTTTTATCGCGACGTGTTAAAGCAGTAGTTTTAGAAGTAGCAGTGAAAAATCAACAATGTCAACCAACTGATGTTTTCATACGCCTTGAAACTTTGCACTACAGCGAGTCAATTTTTCCTGTTTTTGTTCTAAATGTCAAGTTCTGTTTACTCGACGTCTCTCGAACAGCAGGTCGCATTCATTCAGTTGCTTACACGAGAGCTAAAAAGACAAGGGAACTAAACGGATACCTCCTCTCTTTATTTTTGCCAATCGACCAATGCGACAGGTAGCGGAGACGCCCAGCTTTGGGAAGCGCCTGCAAGAACGATTTAACTTCTGTTTTGCCGTTAGCCGTGCCGCAAACTTTTCGTCGTGGGCTGCAGCGGAGACTGATTTGTTGGCCGTTTCCTGCCGTCACTGCAGTGCGCGTCCGGCGCTGAGTGCTGTGTGGAAGGCATGCAACATCGATCTCAATGTGTCCAAATCGTCGATATTTTTTTCAAAAATCTATGCATTTTTTTAACATCGATGTTTTATGCTCGATGTTATTACGTTTTCCTTCTTTTCTTTGGAAATGAATAATTTCCATGAACACAGCATTGAGAAAGTTAAAATATGAAGTAATAACCAATGGTAACATTGTTCGAACGTTTTTCGCACTACCTTCGTTTAGCACACTATCTCTTGCTCGAGATGACCCAATGCCTTGAAATTTCCTACGTCTTCGCGTAACACACATGGAGAAACAAAGAGAAACCGTGGGCATGGGGCCTGCCCCTTATTTCCATTCCCTTATTCGGCGAAGTAAAGTCTGAGCCTTCGAATGACTTTGGTCGCTCAGGCTTTCAGGCTTTTTCCTTTGTTTACATTATTTTTAATTTTTTCTGTTAAATTTTAATTAATAAACATGACCACTGCCAAATTAAATTATGTGGCGCTTGAATTTCATGTTAGGCGTTAGATAGTAAAACAGCTTTAAAACATCGACCTTTAAAAAAAATAATGTTTTTAGACGACGTATTATATTATCATCATCATCATCATCATTATCGAAGTTTTAATTTTAAACATCAATCTTTCGTAACATCGAAGTTTTGTTATCGACGTCGCAACACTAGTGTGTGGGACGGATGGACGACGGGTAGGTGAACACGGGAACTGACGAGCGGGCAAGAGGTAAGTAAGCAAGTTGAGTGGCGGAGTGTGTGAGAATGTGTGCATGTGTGCGAGCTTGTGCGCGGGCGAGTGCACGGGCGCGAGCGAGTGCGCTTGCGCGTGCGCGTGCGCGGGCGTGGGCGAGTGTGCGAGCGCGGGCGAGTGCGCGGGCGAGTGCGCGGGCGAGTGCGCGGGCGAGTGCACGGGCGCGGGCGAGTGCGCGGGCGCGGGCGAGTGTACGGGCGAGTGTGCGGGCGAGTGTGCGGGCGAGTGGGCGGCTCAGTGGCTGGAGGACGGCGTCGCACGCGCCTGCTTTCCCGACGACACAACGAGGCCTCGCGGATGAATGAGCGGGCTAGTGGGCGGCTCAGTGGCTGGAGGACGGCGTCGCACGCGCCTGCTTTCCCGACGACACAACGAGGCCATCATTCTCTTACGGCGCCGACGAACACTTAACATTCCGACGTTTTTACGCAGCGGAAACGCAAAAGGAGGAGTCTCGTGGTGGCCCAGGCAGAGGCGTCGCAGCCGGTGCTTCCTCTCGGGGCGCTCCGGAGTTTTTTTGGGCAAAGTGCTGAAGCGGCTCGTTATGCAACCCGTGCGACTCGCCAGGCGGCGAGGCGTGCATGGACGGCTAGGGCGAAGTTATGTCACCGAATCGTAACGATTTGCTATATACAGACCACCCTTTCATCGCTGCCCATTTATTAGTTTTGGTATTTTTAAAATGCAAATCTCCAATTAATAAACGCATACGTAACGTTTCTTACGTTTCCTTTTTAATGCTCGGGCTTGCTATTTGGACTACCCACTTCCTTTATTCTTATTTTTAAATGTCTTTTTTTTAGCTTGCTATCTTTAACTTTTCAAAGCTTCTAACATTAGAAGTTTGCATTTATATGGTGGGCTTACGAAACTTGTAGCATGTCAACAACTTCGACAATTCATGGCAACTTGCTATGAGGACATCTCCCTCCTAAAAATTTTGAATGTTTACGTAAAAGGTCAAAATTGAGATACTTGTTAAAACCTGTTTTAAATTTGCTTTGAAATTTCAGTGAAAAGTAAAAAAAAAAAAAATTATGTTGAGAATTAAGAAAGATTCATAGTAATCTCTCTCGCAAATGATGTAAATTTATTTGCTACAAATTCTTAGAATCCTCGATAATATTCGAGCGCAAGAGTTCTAAGATATCTGTGTAAGTAGGAAAAACTGGATAAAAATATTTTTAAACCAGAAAATATATTACATACTAGTGTTTACATTACATAATTACTGTTTCTCCTCATTACCTTCTTTCACCACATTCCTTTCTTGTCATATAAGTTTAACTAGTTTGTTTCGAATATTATACTACGCACAAATAATTTAAATTGTTTGTGGTACTTTTTATTGTACGTTTTGACAGCTGCTGCTCTACGCGTGTTAAATAATTCTTCTCTAAAGCAAACATCAAATAACAGAGGTTTTTCCGATGAGATAAACCGGTGCATTCGTGAGCGTAGGACTACCATATCTAAGAGCTCCTACAAATCGTGGATATGAAATTTATCTCCGGATTTCGGGTTTATGTGAAAATATTTTGGGTTACACGTTCAATACGGTTTGTTAGATGGTTTACAGAATGTTTTCACATCAGAATACTGATTGAATACCGTTGACTTCATTTTGAATTAGGAGCCGTTATAAAGTAAAAGGTGCCAAATATCATTTGTTTCAAAGTCAGTTACTTTTTATCAACTCAAGCAACAATTTTTTAATAGTTATATAATAATTATTTAATTTAAGTTTATATTCTGTTACGTATAACATCTAAACAGATCAAACTGTCCATCATTGTTTGTAATGAAGAATAATTTATTGAAACTTGATTAATTCATATCAACACCTTTTCTTCATTCAAAGTAAATATAATTTTGATTTCAAGATTAATTTTATTTTTATTTCTGAGACTCCTCACCGTTTGAAAAGCAGCGGGCCGCCAGCATCCAAGAGCTGGCGCGCGAGGGAGAACACGCGTGTCAGCGAACACTGAGCGCGGAGGTACCTTTCCGGCGTGGGCCTCTCGGCCGAGTTATTCGCGTGTGCTGGCCCGCGCCCAGCAGCGCGTCCGCGTCGCCCGGCGCGCGCCCGTTGGTCAAGCGCGCTTCGACCGCCGCACAGTGGGTGCAACGACGAAAGGAGCGGGCAAAAACTCATGCTTTCAAAACGGTCAACAATTAACGTGATTTTGTGCTGCGAGTATCAACGCTGCGCTTCATAAGCAAAATGTTCGCTATTTCATGCTTTATTCGAAATTGTCACATTGGCTGTCTATTATTTTGACGAATGCCTGCAAACATGCGGGATTTTCTAGGTGCCATCTTGTCATGCATTCTTTTGATTTTGGAATCTAGTTTTTACTGAATGTTTTCGTGTTGTAAAATTCTTTTTGTCTTTACTCCTCGTTATTTTCTAATTTCGTACAAAAACATTTCTTTCTTTCCAAGTTTGCAAATCAAACTTTCTAAGAGCAAACCTTATAAGAGTATTACATTCACATTTGTTAAGTAATAAAATAATTGATTATGGTTTTATTGTCTCCTCTTTCTAGTTAGTTATGTACCGGTAGGGGGAAGTGCTCTTTGGAGGCTAGTGCGCCCCCCTTCCCTCTTCACAAAAGGCGATTACATTTGAATAGTTTTAAATTTCAAACGTAGAGAAAAATTATTCAATATTTCACATCTATATGTTGTAAAAAATTTAAATAAAAAAATCGACAATTAGTTTTAAATTCAGCATAACAGTAAAATCATTTATCAATAAACATAAAGGCGATTGAACCCTATATTTCCTCTCAGAGCAACATTGAGTTTGCGCCACTGCATTTAAGAAACTTAGAAGTATCTTCTAATGTAGATTTAATGCAGAAAGATGGATTGCATAGTGTGTATCCAATTGTTCTACATTCTGCTACGGCATTGATCTGGAATTGTTGGAACTATCCATATAACCGCTCTCCGAGTGTAGCCTAACTCTAGGATTCTCATTTAGGCAGTGATCGATTTCAACCTAGCTATTCAAGTGAAAACGAAAATCGGCCGCCGACATGTCTCAGATGTAAAACCTCTTCCTCACAGCTACAGTTGCGGATTTCGTTTTATTGTAAAAAAAGCTATTCCCGACTAACCAATGTGGAATTTTTGATAGATAACTCTAGTTTTTGGCAGGGTTTCGTGGATTCTCTACTTTACCCTGCCCGTTATTCCACCACTGGTGCGTCGTCATTCACCTCGTCCTTATCGCTGTCGTGTACTCATTAGATCATTTATCATGAGTTGAGTGATATCAGCATTTGAAGAGCCATTACGCCAATTAAATGAGTAAAAAATAAATAAAGTGGGAAAATATTTTCGTCCTCTTTCGCCCGCTGTCCGCAGCAGTGTGTGGCCGCCACGAAATGCCGGCGCCCCCTCCCAGACTGCGCGCCGCGCTGGGCGCCCGCCCGCGCCCGCCGCTGCTCGCCCCTGCTCCGGCCCAGCCCCCCCGGAAGAGTCGCGCGCGCTCGCTGCCAATGCTCTGGAATTCGCTTTCCTCGCCGCTTCCGTACTTCGAACGCGCAGGTGCTTTCACGATTCCTGCTATTCGTTTGTGTCTGCCCTTCCCCAGGCAGTGGAAGACCCGTCCAACTGTTAGTTTAGGGAATAGGAATCCTGAAAAATTTTCGAACAAAAAGATCGTACCACAATATTGGAAAAGTTTGAAGTTTGTAAACAAAAAAAATTAATAAATTTTCGAACAAGTACTTGTTATTGCTTTTTAGAGGTTCTAATTATTTTTAAGTACAGGTGTTATTTATACAATCATCTTCTCATTTAGACAACATGGATTCGACGATTCAAATTAATGAAAATACAGGCCCTAATTTTTGTTCGTTGGTCGTTTAATAGTTACTCATTAAACACTTGAAACGTGTATAGCTATTTACGGCACAGATGAAATTGTTGCAACACACATTACATGATCGCTGATTTCGAAGGTACCAAAATGTATGGTATACAATTTTCAGATAAAGTGCTTTTCTGTGAATTCAGCTGCTGTTGTGCTGTCACTTGCTTTATTAAGGAGAAGAAAACTGTTGAAAGTGACGACGAAAGTGGTATTCGTTTTGGTTCATTGTAAATAATGTGCGTTGAACTCACGCATCGCCGTCCTTAGTAAAACAAATCGAATTCCGCGCGCGTTGTTTCTTCGGTGTGCGCGCACCTTTGAACTTCAGCGAGCGTTGGCTGCGGCGGTCGCAACCGCCCGCGCCTCGCGCGCTCCTCGCACCCCCTTCGTTAACGCCGCCGTTTATTTTGGCAGCGCGTCGCCGCGCCGCCCCGCCCGCCCGCCCCCCCGCCCCGTCCCACCCCCTGCCCTGCCGCCGCCGGCAGAGAGGCTCGCTCCTGGCCAGGGCTGTCCAGGTTCAATATTTTGCCAACACGTCTGCTAGACAGTGCCAAGGTGTTGCAAGTCGCCTTTACAATCGTTTTGAAAAAAAAAAGGCATCAGCACTAGAGTGATATAATTGGGAACACGATCTAATTTTCCGCATGCGACTCATAGTTCTGCTCAATACGTCTTCTGACGCGCAGGTAGTGTGCAAGTGGGGTGGTTGTTTTCTTCCTAGTTTAGGCGTCGACCTCGGACATTCTCGCAAACAACAAAAGCATGGTCTAATAAAATTCCTAAAAGTAATTATCTTTGTAGCATAAAGAATGTAAACTTTTATTTTTGGTAATTGGATCTGAGGTAAATATATATGTTTATTATGTTTTAAGTTTTGACGATCATTCGATTTTGTTAAACTAATTTCATTGCTTATGTTCGTTAAAAAGAAAGAAACAACATTGATTTGCTTTCTTATTTTTCGTTCATAATATAAGAGGTGTCGGTTCGTTACCGACATTCTATGTTCATTCTTGGTTTCCGGAACTATTAATTGCTGCTGTGAACCATCAGTATTAAATTAAATGATCCTATATATTTGCCATATTCGTTGCGTGCGAATTCGTAGGAGGATTGAGCAAAAACTTCTTTTAGAAAGAGTGTACGTTTGGGAAACTGGCTGTTACAATCTTTTCAACTGCTAGGAAGGGGATGCCTATCCGTTTAGCCGATCGAACGCCCGCTCGTATTGTGGTTCAGGAGAGTCGGAAGAGTGAGTCACACTGCGGCGCTTGCCTCACGGCCCCGCGATTCGCGGCCGCGGCAGCGGCCACCAATGAAAGGACCGTTGCCAAATTCCCCCACATTTCACGGTTTATCGCTGTTTGCGTAACGCGCGGCGGCGCCGTGGAAGAAGCGAAAGAGCGCTAGCGCAACATCGGCACCTGCGCTGCGCTTCGTCTGGCGGGTTCGCCCCCCGCCGTCGCTCGCCGTCGCAGCGGCGCTTTCCGCTGGGCCATCGCCGCCCCGTCCCGTCCCCCTCCTCTTCGCAAAGCCCCATCCAAGCCAGCGTCCCCTCCACCTCCCCGCGCCGCCTCGTTTCCATATTTTTGACGCGTTTGCGACTCCGCGTGTGTACATTTTCCGGCGATGTCTGAGTAGATATCGGAAATGAAGAGAACGAAGAGGAGAGGGAAGCTTTGATGATGAGGAGCTTAACGAGGATCCGCTGGAAATTCCATCCTGGAGAAAGGGGAAAAGAAAATGGATAAAAGTTGTACAATTGTGTAAGTAGACACGTTAAGCTTGGGGGAAATAGTGGGGAGTTAAAATAACTTGTTTATGAAGAGGAATGGGAACGAGTCAATCAGAAGAAGCTAAAGAGTGGAAAGTCAGTTAATAGTGTGATGGTCTGTGAAGAAAAGATGTAAAAGGGAAAAGTGAAACGACGAGAGCAATATAGCGGAGGATTGCGGACTAAACAAAGCAAATCGGGTTAGGAAGGCATCTAATCGAAGGGAGTTGACAAGAGACGTGAACGGCAAGTCGACCTTGATGATAAGTGCTGTGTTGTATGGAACGAGAGTGGTGGAGAATAGGGCACGGAAAAGAATAGACAGGGAGATAAAGAAATGTGGAGATTGCGAAGTCGCGCCGGGCTGCGGGACCGAGGGCGCGGGATCGTCTCCGGTCGGCGTACTTACGTATGAATGAAATCGATTCCCAGGTTACTGAAGGGCACACGGGGGGAATCAGACATTTAATGCGCAGTCCTCTCGATATGACTTCGCCTCTCCCAATATCACCTCCGCCCCCACCGGCGCCGTTTGTGCCAAGTAAATTTTCGCGGCGGGCGAGGGCGGGCGAGGATGCGACCGCTCCGGCTGGCCCGCCGCGCCGCGTCGCTGCCATCGCCCCGCTGGGACGGCCGCCCCATTGCAAAATGTATGCGCAGCGCTCTCCCGAACGGGCCGGGAACGCTTGTTTTGCCTCCATTGTCGTCGTCCGTTCGCTTGAGAGTGTTTGCGCTCCAAACCCCCGACTCGTAAAAAGTGATGTTTTTTGTTCTAGGTTAGTATGTTTTATGAGCGCAACTGGAAATGGTCAGAGGATGGTTATCAGAATGTTGGAAAAAATATTCTAGATGTGTATTTTTGTTGATTTTATTGAGGGGGAAAACTAATAGACGTGAAAGTATTGTCGTGTACATGCAATGGTGAATCGAGTACCTGTCAGAATATAAGAGAATCAGAATTAGTTTGTCAATGAAGGATTACCGCGTATCTGCTCTACTAGATAATGAGGTGCTCTGTGCAGCTCAAAATTAAATTCATTATGCTGCGTGTTCAGAATTCTTGGAAATTCAGTCAGCCTTCATACTGTTCGTTGTGTATATTTCGCGAATGTTCATTCCCGCCTGAGATATGGCATAATATTCTGGGGAAATACATCTTATAACTCCCAGACTTTTAGATTACTAAAACGAATTGTACGAATAATAACCAAATCCCACCCACGTGATTCATGTAAGCCTCTCTTCATTAATCTAGGAATTTTACCATTACCTTGTCTGTTTATTTACGAATCAGTCGCTTTTGTCAAAAATGACTTGCTTAAGGGCGGGAATATATTTTCAGAAAATGCCGATGTCTATTACTATAACACTCGACGTCAAGCTCCGACGACATCTCATCACGCTTAATCAGTTCAGTTTTTGAATGTCATTTTGAGCGTTTCCCTGTCCTCTCCTTTACTTCTTCTGTCCGTCTATTTTCTTCCTGGCTATTATCCTTTCCTTCACCTTGGCCCGTGCCTCCCTCTCCTTCCCCAGTCTGGTCGTTTTCCGTCGCGCGGCGGCGTGCAACCTGGCGCGTGCAGCACAGCAGGCGCGGCCCAGCGGCGCCGACAGGAAGGGCGGGGCCCGGGTGGCCGCCGCCGCCGCCGTCGCCACCCCGCCCCGCCCCGCCGCGCCGGCTTTTGTTGCTTCCACTCCACTATCGATGTTACTAAAGTGGGACAGCCCGGCACAAGAGCGGATCTGAGTTAGCGTTATCGACTGGATGCACTTAAAGACAAAATGGCGCCACGCTACGTGCCGGCCCCGCTCGTTCGACCGCCATCCTTTACGCGGAGGGCGACTAAATACCGTTCCTCTTCGACCCCACGTCGGCGGATCGTGCGCGAAGTCCATTCGTCTGATGGTCTGTGCACCGCAGCGCGTACGTCTGCTGAATGTGCCCAGACAAGGTACGCTCAGGAATATCTCATAGAACAGCACAATTTATGCCGTGTACGTGCTGCAAAGCAAACAAATTCGTCAAGAGATCCTGCGCTACTGTACGAACCCTGATGGCGCGTTTGAACATAAAACGCCTATAAACTTCGTGTTGCTTGATTTAATTTTTGTTGATTCGTTCCTAAAGTAGGGCTGATAAATAATTCCGTCAGTGTCGTTTCTGCGTGTGGTATGTTGTGCACTGTACAGATTTTGATGTGCCCATATGGTGTTGGTGACATTTAATTTATTATTCAAGTCATCTTTCCCACGATTATTATTCAAACGTTTGGCAGGGGAATCATCAGATCTGCTACATGCAATGAGTCGAGATGTCAAATACGTTATTCCCCTCAAGCAGCCAATGATAACTAAGATATCATTAGTGCTAGGTATTATCGAAAGGTGATAGTTGATTAAATAAAAACGGAGGAAAATTATATCAGAGCGAATGACAAATCCAGTGCGAACAACATTGAATCAACAAATTTTGTTTAACTGCATAGATATTGAACAGGTGAGAAGCTTGCTGACGTGTATTGTTCCCGTTGGCTGCGCATCCTCGGCTGTTTTTTTCCACGTGCGCAATGCGGAGGCACCTGAATTATCTGGGAACGAGGGCGCGGAGCGTTGCGATGCGGCGCGGCGGTGCGGGGCAGAGGTCGCGGGGCGCTATCGGGCGGCAGCCGGGTGGGCGCACGGGCGGGCAGTGGACGTGCGGTGGCGTCCGCGTCGGACACGTGTTTGTGTTGCACGTCATAAACTCCGGCGCAGGTCGCTTATCCGCCAGCGTCCGCCCTAAACCTCTCTCTGTCTCTCTCCGACACACAGGCGCGCGGCGAGCGCGTCGTAACCTCGCGAGGCGGCGGCGGCGGGGCAGGTAGCGTTGGCGTGGACGTGACCGTGTTAGAGCGGGCGATGGTAATCGCCAAGGGGGCGGGGCCGATTGTGATGTTTCCATCGGGGGGCCGGTGGTTGTATTGTCATCGTGAGCGAGGGCAGTAGAGACGGCGGAGGGATCCGTCACGTTGACATGACTGCGAGTTGGCGGTGGTGATGGTGTCAATAACGATGAGACTGTTGGGGTTGGAAAGGGCGGATTCTGCAGTAGTGCAGTGTTGGGATGAGAGCGGGGTGGAAATGCCGGGTGCGTCGGTTGCTGTTAAGCGAGTAGCTCTATTTCGGGCCGTGATAAGATACGTCTGAGTCAGCTCAACGCGCGTGTAACGTGGAATCCTGGGGGCGGCAGGTCTCACAGACTCGTAGAGGTTCCTACGCATTGCGGTGTGATCCTCACTCTGAAGTTTCTTTAAATGTGGAGGCTGTCTCTTATCACATTGACCTGATAAGCATATCATAGTTTTTGTTTTCTTGGGGCATTATTATTCAGAAACACATTGTTATGTGTTTAGAACCCGCAATCCTTCTTCATCTACAGTGTCAGAACTAGTGACATGAAAATTGTTATTGAGAATGAGGTGGACTAATGCATGGTTCGAGAGAACTTGTATTGGCGTGGTTGTGGTAACTGACGTTGACTCGATGAAGTCGTCAGGAAAATGAATTCCACTGTGGCGTGTGTTCAATGTCACCAGAGAAATACTTCGTGTTGAACATTTGTGTGCAATGATGGGAGTTTGAGTCGAGGTTGTAGGTGTCACCGCCGTGCAGTTCGTTCCGCCTCCACTTCCGCCTCCGACTTCGCCTCTGACTTCGCCTCCGTCTTCGACTCCCCCTTCGACTCCCCCTGCTCCTCCCACTACACCTTCCCCGCGCTTCCGCCTGCGCTCCCCCCCGCGCCCCCATCCAGTGGCTTCCTCATCGTCTCCCTGCGCCTCCTCTTCGCCACACCCTTGCACCTCCGTGTGCGCCACCCCCTTTCGCCACCCCCTTTGCCACACCCTTCGCCACCCCTTCACCACCCTTTCACCACCTCCTTCGCCACCCCCTTTACCACCCCCTTCGCACCGTGTTTGCCTCGTCTTCGGCTCCCCGTTCGCCCCCGCCTGCGCCTACCCACCCGCGCCGTGTTGGCCGCCGCCTCCGCCTCGCGCGCGTCTATTGATTTTCGCGCTCCAGCTGTGGCCGAGACGCGGCGCAGTTTTGAGGCCACGCGGCGGGCGAGGTGCGGGAGACGCGAGCGCTGCCACGGAGCGGAGCGGCGACCTCCAAGCGACGACGACTACGGCGCTGCAAACCTCCCCATTTGTTTCAATGTGCTCCCGTACTATGTCGGGCATTCACTGTTTGATCAAAATGTGTTCACTTGGGTTCAAATAAACTCCGATACAGTGTCTTCAATTACTTATGATTCATATTTCGGGCAGTATTGTTGACGCCGCCATCAGGTCAACTGAAATTCCATATTCAAAATGAGTTAATGTCAATAATACTATTCTGTTCATAAAATAATATAGTATACAAAATACTGCACTAATAATAATACTATACAAATTTACTATTATTTATAGTGACTGATATGTACTGAAGATATCGTATTGTGTGTGAAACATATAAGTTAATTTTATTTATTTATGGCCAAAATAGTAAAAGCTGTGTAACGTATGGATGACGGGGATGAAAGCTGCGTATACTGTTCAGAAGCGAAGCGAAAGACCATTTTATTATTTGCTCAATGGATCAATGGAATATGAACAAAAATTTAAATCGGGGTGGACATTCTCGCTCAATAACGATCCCAAATTATTTACCGTATTAGCACTCTACTAATATCCAAAGAATGCGTTTTTCGTACTCTAATGTCGCCGCTAAATGAACCTTGCTCGGATACTAAGATCCATACGATTGTTATTAAGAAACGTATCGGTATAAAAACGTTTCGATATTAAAAAAGCTAGATACGTTTCTTTAATGGCAAATATATTGCAAGACCCGTCTGTAGCAACATTCTAATAAGATTGCAATGGGTGACATCCCTGTCGCCCATCGCACTGCGTGCGCCGCCTGCGCCGAACCGCGCCCACCCTAATTTGCCACGCCCTCCCCCTCGGAACAAGCCATAAACTTCCTTGGTCCTCTTCAAGCCCCCGCTTCCCGAATCTGTACCCTTGACACTTTTCCTTCTCGGAGGAACACAGGGTACGGAATAAATTCATTGTGACGACTGTGGCTGACCCAAGTCTGACGCCCTGTCTTCTACAGCACCCTTATTAGTCTAATTTGTAATTAGGTGTTGGGCACATGTGGGTATTTTCCTAGTAGCACTAGAAGAAAGAGCGAAGAGGGTGTGCGCTTCAGGGACCAGGCGGATAAGATAGAAAAGATTTGGTTACGCTAGAGCGACTACCAGTTCGAAACGTCATTTTTAAGATATGCTCTGTGTACGGCAGACTACGCACGTTTCACACGATTGCTGCTGCGAAAAGACATAGTCGTCAGCGTGCACACGTGCATTTGCACATTAGCATATGCCATCTGGCAATGTGTCGTGAGCATGAATTATTTTTTTAGTAATGTATATCTTCATATCATTTCCTTGTCAGAGTTGCCCAAATCTCTGAGATCTCTAGAGCCCGAGCAACCAGGTCAACGCCAGCTCGTCACTCTGCGCCCGATATCTGTGTCTCATTTAAAATTGTGTGTCGCCATGTGATATAGCATGCGGCCTAGTTAAGGTCACTTGCAATATTAATATCCGACGCATTTCGACTTTATCTTAAACATATCTTTGACAGTTTATCTTTTCTTGGATGCTTGATAATCTTCCAACGTATTTGGCGTATTTGAGTGCAGCTGTGAGTCTTTAACGTGATTGAAAATTTGGATTTCGAAGTTAACATTTTCGAATATTATGCACCCGTCTACTATCTGAAATAAAAGAAAATTGGCCACTACGAATATATGTGGGTAGGCCAATCTCAGAGTTCCAGGCGGGAGGCTCCTTTAGCAAGGTCGACAACAGAGGGTCCTGCGGCGCTGAGTGGCTTCAGAGGCTGTAGAAGCGGCGTTCCTGGTGGCGCGGCGCTGTGCGATGCGGTGCGGGGAGGGGTTGGGAGGCTTGGGATGGGCGGGAGGGGCGGGGCAGGGGGGGGTGGGCTGGGCGGGACAAGGCGAAGGGCGGCGGCTCCCCGGAATGCGGCCGTTGGCTGAGGCGGAGCAGCAAGAAGCAGCCGCGGCTCCGTTCCGCTCCTTACGCCTCGTCGCCGCCACCATCGCTCCCGACACCATCGCCCTCGAAACCACCCCGTTGGCGTCGTGGGCGCAGAATTCGCCGCCGCGCCGACTGCGGCGCCGGGAGCACCGGCTGCCCGACCAGATGGCTGCCGGCAAGGGGAAAAAGGGAGGGTATTTTCAGAGGTACGCGCCTGCCCCCAATGGTGGGGCGCCAGCCTGGGAGTGTCATTAGCGGCACTGCTCGCAGCGCCGTCAGGTGGGTGCGGCAACTCACCACCGGCCTCGCTGAGTCCACGTTGTAAACGTAATGTGGTTGCTGCCCCAATTGACTTTCTTGTATGAGTAGTACTGTGAAATATATTGCAATGTATTGTTATCACGGAAAAATCGATGGCGAAATGTTGATGGAAAAAACATTTTGGGAGTCCCTGACCCTGAAAAGGACTGTGTTTTTCAACATCTGGCTGGTGCATAGGATATTATCCAAAATTAATATTCCAGTTTTATCTAGCTTCACTGTATATATTTACATATCTTTACTTATCCAGAAATTCCAAAAAGTTGCGGTTCCTTGACATAACATGTAACTAGCAAATATGTAATGGCGGGCGGCCTCTTCCTTGGAGCCATATTGTCACATGACGCCAGCTGTATCGAATGAAGTGACAACTTGTGTATAAGATCTGTCGGTACGCTCAATATGAGAATAGACAGATAACAGATTCAAATATGTGCATTTTCTCTAAAAATTGCAACCACTTTCATTACTTTTGCATTTTCCGGCGAGTTAGTGCGTATCTAACAAACCGTGGACTTGTCACATGGCTTGAGGGTGCATAGTTTCCTTCCAATTGATGCCGCTTTAAAATAATGTTTTTGCATGTTTCTCGAATTCAGGGGCATCTAACGAATTCTAGACTCTTCCCATGGGTGGAGTGCGTTGTTTTTTTAATGTTTTAATAGTGCCGTTGTTTCCGAAAATTAAATTTCCCATTTTCACTACATCATTACCCTTCCGTGTTCGCCCTTTTCCTTTCTTATTGAATTTTTTTTTTTCTTGGGCCCCGCGTGATGGGCGGCAACTGTTACCGCACGTCCCGGGCGGCGGTGACCGCGCGCTCATTTCGCCGTAAGCAGCTCCTTCGCCCGCCCCGCCCTCCCCTTTAACTCGCCTCGCGCGAAATGCGATGGAGCGAATTTTCGAGCACGGAGCCTGCGAGGGCGGGGTGGGCGGGTCTTCCGCCGGAATCGATTCCCTTTGCCTCGGCCTCGTGCCGCTCGCGGTATTTGCTTTGGGAGATCGGTTCTGTCTTCCGCTGTTTGCGGTATTCTTCGTCGCCGGCAACGGTGCCGACCCACCCGCTCCGCACACTGGACCGAAACGAGATCAGTGGACAGCCCCCTTCCCCTCAAAAAGTTATCAACTAAATCAGTAAAGGGAGAATCAATTATTTTGTGTTAGTTCACGTTGAAGCTAAGGAATAGTTAATAACATCGATTTACTCATTGTTAGGTTAAAATTGTGCGGTCTTCTGTAACAGTAGTTTTCAGCTCACGGAAGTACAAGAATGTAACCTAAAAGACCTATGAGAAGAACATTGCAATTCACACCCCTACGCCAGAGAAAACTACTGAAAGGAGCAGCTTTGTACAATTTACTATATTCTGGAGATGACATAAATATACTGTTCCTAGTGGCATATAATTATTGTCTCGTCACCAAAATGAACCTTGCAAGTAGAAACGGGATGAAAAATCAGGGGGTATTCGTTTCATCTTTTTATTTAAACATGCTAAGAATTTAATTTCGTCGAAATGCTCCTTGTCATTTCGGCCCACTGCGCGCCGCGTCCGCTGGCTCGCTCGCTCGCTCGACCCTCCCTCCCAAGGGCGGTGGAGTTAATCTGCTCGAGATATTTGTGGGTCGCAGCCCCGCCTGATAGCGCTCGCCCCCCGCCGGGCACAACGTGGTGTTTGCCGTCTATTTGCTGCGACCCTCCGTTCGTCCCCCGCCTGCCTGGCTGCCGCCGTGTATCTGATTAATTTCTTGATCCGTGTTGTCTCAGATTGCGACGTTTAGGCGGTCGGCTCCTCCAGCTTGCTCAAACGAGTTCTCCATTGGCCATTTTCGAGACGACCGCCGAGTTCGGTAATGATGCGTCAATGTCATGCGTCTGTATTTCCTGAAATAAACATTTCTAATAAATTATTTGAGTGCAATGTGCTTTTCAAAATTATTAATGGGAAAACCCGTGTGTGTATGATGTATTTTATTTCATTTCTCTTAGAATTTTTTATCTGGCATGCGCTGCATACTTCTTTGGGAATTATTGATATGTATTTCTATTTCTGTTTTCTAACTTTGGTTTGTCGTGAATTGCATACGTTCAAAACTGCTTTATGATAATCACAAAGGTACACCATCTCCGTAGCAATCTTGAGATTTTTCCCGAAAATCTTGCCAATATGAGTGAGGAAGAAGGCGAGCCATTCCATCAAGAAATTAAGGTGATGGAAGAAAGATATCAGGGCAGATGAGATATACTCATGATGGCAGTCTACTGCTGGAGCCTTCAACAAGATTGTTCTGATTTGCTACAAAAGGAAATCATACAATGTTTTTTCAAACAAATAATTGTAATTTGTTTCGAGCTGTAAAAGTAAATATAATGAATATATTACTATTACATATTTCAAGGGTTTAGGTTTTTATAAATAGGAATATTTAGTTTCATTTGGTTCAAGGTTTATGCAATTTACAAATAGGCTGTGCTCAATAAATTAAAATAATATTTTTTCGATGTGATTTTCATTATTCGAAAACCAAACCTGCCATTTTGGAAACTGTGCATCAAACCAAAATTTATATAATGGTGTTGAACACCATTCCTGGCGTTGCTTTGAATACAACTCAGTTGCATCAAATGAATAAACAACTACGAAACATACTTCAGGAGGGATGGCTCTTGAATCTTGGAGTTTTGCCATACATGTCTATTACATGATATGGTTGTTTTTATTTTTTACAATTTATGTGGTAGAGCTGAGCAAAGCAACAATATAAGGTAGGGTGACGTAGGCCATAAAGGAGATCCCGTGGAGTGGCTAGGCGCTTGTGGTTGGGAGCCCGCCGCCGTCCACGGACTCGCACTGACAGCGGGGGTCGCGAGTGCTTGGGTTGTGCGCTCTTGTCGGAGGGAGGATCGAGCGCGGCCAAGGCGCTTTGGATGATGCCGCTCGTGCATTTCCGCTCGCGTATCTGATCGCGGGGAGATATTGGGAGGTTATAAAGTCCCCGCGCAAGGAGTTCAATTGTGATTTACGAGCCGCGCCGCGCCGCGCCGCGCCAAAGCGCGAGGCGGTGGGGTCGCCGTCGCCGTCCAGACCTTGTCTGGCAGACTCGGGCGTCTCGGTCGCCGGGTCATCGGGAATCGATGTGCGGCCCACGGACGAGCGTGCTGCTGTACTCGTCTGTGTGCAATCCCAGTCGTTTCGTCTCTGCGCCCCCGCCCCCGCCCGGCATGACGGGAGTCACTTTGCCCCGACTGGGTCCTTTGCGATCTATTTCGTCCTCACCCTTTTCAGTTGCGCAGCTTTTCTCCAGATTTTCTACATACCGACCTTTCATACCATTTCTCCCAACTTCGCTCTGCGATTGGCCCTGTCATTTGGTTGACTCTGTTCTTTCGCCTCTCCGTTCTTGTACTGTACTCGGAAAATGTTTTTTCTTTCCCCTTCTATGCTCATTTAATCATTTACCTGTTTCGGTCCTAATGCATATGTATTTCTCTTTTTTCTCTACACCTTTCTTACCCGCTCACCCAGAGACTGGTTTGCTGCGGGAAGGTTGCATGACTTTTCTTCGCCCGCACGGAACTTGTTACTTCACTGTTCTTTTTTCATGTCCCTTTTTCCGTACGTACGCATCCTATCTTGTTTCGTTCCCACATTCTGTTTCGGTACTCTTGCTTCTACACGTCTCCACACAAGTAAATTTCCTCGAGGTGTCATAGCCTCGTACGTTGGCTATTGCAGACGATTGTCATGGCACGCCAGCACCTGGCCAGACGACCTCGTTATCTATCACCTACCTGCCCTCGTTTGCAGCTCGCCGGCGCTAGGACCATTACTTCTGCCCTTCTCTTGCACGATTTACGTACTTTTCTAGGCGACGAAGCGTCGGCCATTGCGCTGTGTTCTTTTTACTCTATATTTCATCCCCATCGTTGCCTTTTTGTCGTAGTCATTGTGTGTTACGATCGACAAATAGCCATTTTCCCCAGTCGCCGTCCTCCCGGAGCGGCGTGCCCCGCCCCCGCCGGCCGCGCGAGCGCCACGCCCTCCGCCTGCCTCCCCCAATCCCACTCCTAGAGCGTCTTTGTTAAGACTTTCTTCGCTTTGTGCCGAGTCGAGCTTCTATGTAATATCACAGAGCTCGTAAAATTGGATTGCGCTGGTCGATAACTTGGCAACATCGCAACTTGTCGTAGGCCTCTTGTGTCGTAACAGTGTTAACTTCCAACTTCGTCGCTCGCTCGCACCCGCGGCTGCGGCGCTGTGTATTCTACATATTCAGCGGGAGGAAAAGAGCGAAGAAGAGAAAGGGGTGGCCAGTCGAGTTTCGGAGTCGAAGATATCTTTTTATGAGTGTTTAAACGAGTTCTGTGCCTCTATTTGCGCAGTTTGGTGTTATATTTGCACGCGCACGATGGCGAAGGGTGGCCCGGGATTTGGGCGGAGGGCTGGGGCTGGTGTCGGTGCCTCTGGGGTTTTATTGCGGGTCGCTGGCGCCGTCTGGGGGCTGCATTCTTGGCGCTGCCGATATGCTCCTCCCCCTCCGCAGGGAGTTTTACTGGCCGTGCGTGTCTGAGATGCTTATGTTACTCGCTGAGATTTCTTGCTGAATTGGTTCGCAATATGTTAGCCTTTTTTACCAGCATGCACTCTCTTAAGCTTGGGCGAATTATGTAATACATGAAGTATTTTTAGTTTGAAAATGTATTATTCTGAGGTTACAAGCGTACTGATTGGGTAGTTCTTTTCTTTTGAGTTTTAGGTTATTTGCTTTATGCGTTTGTTGTTTATAAATTATCCAGCATAATATAGTTGGAAGAAACATCGTGTGATCCAAGCGTACTTCATAAAATGCTTTTGCTGAGCACAGAAAGATTTCGTAAGTAAATTTTCTTGTAAATTGGATCATCTAATTACTTATTATTAATTATAGTGGGTTACAACTGCATTTCATATTCCATTGTATTTTCTTAGTATGAAATAATATAGTTTAGCGATTGAATATTTGTTATTTAAAAAAGTTGAAGAATCCTATCTCAAGAAATAGTATTGGATATTAGAAATTCTTTAGAAAATTAATGGAGCTCTTCATTCCATATTTTTTGTACTTAATGAGTTCTTAATAATTAAACAACCTACTGGTTCTTGGACCTCTAAGGCAGATCTCGCCTTTTGTAAAAACGTATATATTTTTTCTCACTCCGCATTACTTCTCACTTCGTATTAACTCTTTGCTCGAAAACTATATTTTTTCCCAGTGGCTAGCGTGATCCAACTTCTGCTGCTCGTGCATTCAGTGGAATCATTATTTACTTCCAATTATATCCCGCAAGTACCTGTGTGCCATCATTGATTGCATTCGTATCGCGCCACATGCATCCAGCGTCATGTAGAACTGAACTGTTGTGCGAAAAAATTTTGATTTTATTCATAGGGGGAAAATATGGTTGAAAATATGTGTGAAATAATTAAAATTTAAATCAGTGTACAAGACGATGTAAGGCATTATTACATCAGTGCTTGGTGACTTATCTATTGTATTTAGATGTTTACGTAGGGCCGATTCTACTTTGCTTTTGTTTCCCATTCTTTTGCTTCGCTTCAGCTTCCTCTCTTGCTTCTCGCTTCGCCTGGCAGCGTCGCGCGGCGCCCGCGTTGTTTTTCCATCGCGGGCCATTATCGAAGGCTGATCGCGGGCGCTGAGGCCGGGAGGGGTGGGGCGGGGCGCGGGACGCTGGTTAGCTGGTGCGCGGGGCGAAGCGGGGCTGGGGCGTATCGGGTTCCGCAAACCATCCTCAAGCGTTCGATAGCAAGCCCCCCCCCGGGGGGTTGGGGCGGCGGGGCGGGCAGGGACGGGCGGGGCGGAACGGGGCTCGGGGGACTGGACGCGATGCTGTGGAATGGGCAAAGAGGACCCGCACTTCTAATGCCTCGGCGCTTGCCACCTTCGGCGTCCCGAACTAATGCCCGCTCTGCATGGAGAAGGACGTACATCAATCTTAATAACTGGTAAAGTTGATACCAACAGAACAAAGCCTGCAACCAAAAATTCTTCATTTCTGCATTCAAACCAAATCGACAGGAAAGCAAAATCCGTATTAGAACTTTCCAAACCAGTGGAGTATCCGCGATATCTCAACCATTAATATCACCCGCGTCCCTCCATTTGGAGCAACAAATACGACGGTCAAAACGCCTTTTTCTATTGAGAGAAAAGCTTCCTCATCGGAGGTGGCAGTACAAATGCAAGTTGCTCCACGTACAAGGATTTTAATGGAAAAATCTAAAAGATATATTATTGAGTTTTAAGTGATTTCTCTAAACCTGAGTTTTCTCATAATGATTGTATTAAGAAATTTTAAGTGATTTTATTTTAAACTGGTTGGGTTTTTTTTTTTTATTCTAGTAGTTAATTGTTCATTAATTTACTAAATTAATGTACTGTTTTTTAAATATCGTTCACATTTTGGCAATTTTACCCTCCGTTTTGATTGTGTTTGATACAGATTTGTTCCTCTCAGTGTAAGAAATATTTGTATGCTTTATGGAGAATAATTATTATATTTGCTAAATAAACTCCTGTCTGTTTTCTGTTTTAGGTAAGTAAGCGGAGATGCGTGAAGCGTACGCCATATGTGTACGTGAGTAGAAACACGTTCATTTCGAGTAACTGGATTTAATATGGGAAATTTACCAATTTTAATTTAATATAAGAATTAAAATTTGAAAAGAGAAATAGTGTAGAAAATGGAACAAAAATACCATCCATCAGCTTCCTTCTTGAAACATTTATTTTGTCGTCACGTTAATAAATTTGCATACGAAAATATGGTAGATTTTTTCTTTTATCTCCAACTTGCATCTTCAATTAGGATCTCATCTCGGGATGTATTTACACTAAGTTTAGAAGTAAACTTAACCCAATTATTCATTTTTATTCCTTATTAAAATCCACAGTGTTTTTATAGAATAATTAGTCAGCGCTCTTAGATGAGAGGAAAGCGCTCAAGAGCGTTCTAGCTGCATTAAAATCCAAGGGAGATCTCTGTGCGAGCCGAGACGTTCTATTAGAAGAAACTAGCATGTGCGTACAACAAAGACATTGCGAGAGGATTTTTATTATCTTTCTTTGTCTTTTCGAGACCCGACGAAAGAATAAAAGGAAATTGTAAACATTTTCTTTCCGTTAATTAAATACGGCTAATTGGACAAGAGCGGTGAAGAGAGCGCCTTCCTTCGGAGGAAGTATTTCCGTCGAGAAATTGGTCGCGCTCTTCGGGTCCCCGCCGAGGGGATCGCTGCTTCTTTTCCTTTGCAATTTTGTTTCTTCGCGAACGAACGTGATAGCTCAGGTGACTTCGCAAAACGAAGAAGAAAATAAGCTCTTTTGTAATAACGAAAATGAACGATATGAATTGTAAATCTCGCTATTCTTTGTTTTGGATGAAGACAAACAACGTGGAATATGCGTTCAGGCTGGCAAATGAATCTCAAAAAGATGAAATGGAAATGGTTTTTTAGAATGTTTCATTATCAGGCAACTTGAAATTTCTAAATTACTTTTTCTCTTCTGCTTCCTGTTCGCTGAATATCGTTTTGAAATTAAAGAATTCCCTTCGTGATTGATTCAAAATCACGTAATAAGAATCTCATAATATAATAAATGAATGAGGCCATTTCTTTTTCTTTTCTTGTGTGTTTGTATTGTATTTTAATTACAGTAATGCAATAGCTGAATACATTTTGAAGAACTGGTGTTATGGAAAGAGAATTAGTGTTACAGGGAGTAAAGGGCAGTTTCTGACGAGTGTGAGACGTCAGTAAAGAGGAAAGGGGTGACTGATGAGAAGGGCCCAATCGAGTTGATAATCGCCGAACCACACCTCTTCCTCGCCCGCTCGTGACGTCCCAGCTGCGTTTGCGCCAGAATACTCGCCCACAGGTCGGAGCGCGGCCTTCGGCTATTATAGGCGAGCGCGCGGCGGCGGGGGCGGCGGCACGCCTGCCTTATCGGGTGGATCCGTCGTGTTCGCATCGCCGCCGCCGCCGGCGCTGGCAATGCGCGCATTGCGTGCCCGCCCGCCCGGTAATGCAGAGATGCCGTGTCCGCATGGAAATTTCTTCGCCTCTCGTGGGCTCCTTGCTACGGACGCCGCACGCCCACGCGTATTTATAGGCCCCTCCCTCCGAGCGAACATTCCTCCGCCAGATTTCTCGTCCACGATTTTAGCGGTCGTGTTTCTTGGGATAGCGCTATCGGGAGGTTGTAATAGTAAATGGTATCGATTTTTTTTATTACCACCTGGGAAGCCGTGTGTGGGAACGTTGTGTTTGTTGTGTTAGCGGTCTTATTTATAGAGCGAGCTTTAGTAACCGCGCATTAATAGATATTTTCCGGAACACGCTTCCATTTTAACGGTCACAGCGTATGGTAATCGAGCTCATAGTTTCTGTGAAAGCGGGGTCCGCGTTTACATAATGTCTCTCGTATTTCTCGTCTTATTTTTGTGTTGAAAATTTCCAACGACCGTGGGGCTCATCTGAGGATATTTATGGGCTTTTTTTGTTTCGAAGATTACCAAATGTGCTATGCGTTTGCGGAGAATGCAGCCCTCCCGCCCCATCGCATCCCTCCGCTCCGAAACTGCACTGATTCGCAACGAGCGCTGGCCGATAGAGGCTTCACGTGCGCGCGGTTATTGTGAAGCGCAGTGGCGGGCCGCGGCCCGGGCGGGGGCCGGTGCCGGGCCCGGGCCCGCTGTCGAACACACAACTGTCAAAGCCACGCCAGGACATCATGTGGGCTGTTCGCTTAATAGAGGCCGGGGCCCAGGCCGAGCAAGGGATCACTCGTGTAGAGAAGTCGATGCAGCTCCGCCCACTCCATTAATGATAACAGCATGAATATAATCGCAGTCGTTGAAAACGAAACCCGATCACGGTGCGGTAATTGCGTTCATAAATTATGTAGGATGCTTTTACATGCGCTTGTGAAACGCGCCGCGAAGGCGTTTGCAGCGATGCGACGGTCGGACGCGCCAGCCGCGTCTCGTCCCATGCACGCTCGGGACACGTGATAGTTTCACCTTCACTGGTTTGCGCTTGTGCTTGAGCCTGTCCCGCAGGTGCCTACAAACAGTCTGTTTTACCGCGCTAGGTTGAGACTTAATATAACAAGTTTCACCTTTACAGATTTAGAAAATTGTTCCCCATACATGTTCACACACAGTGACGTTCAGATTATGGTCAATAACGAATCAATGTCTTAAAGAATGTCGCAAGCCTTCGAGTTTAGTACGGGACAGTTCTCCCCGTATAGTGATCCTTGAGTGCCTCATAATTTTACCTTTCTTCCATTGTAAATCCGTCGTTTATTGTGGTAACAATGCGGCGTTGATAGTTTTACTACAAGGGCTTGATAACTGCTCTAGATCCCAGACAGGCATTTGAAGGATGTGGCCACTGACGGTTTTAGACCCGGACTGGTAAACCGGGCACTGGTAAAACCTGGCTCATAACCTGAACCATTATGCGCCGTGCGCCAGCGGCGACATCGAAATATTTGGCGTCATTTTTAATTAACAGGGAATAAATAATTGATTTTGAGGATCGCGAGAGGCTGCGGAATGCGTGCGCTGGCTTATGCGCTGTGTCGGGGCGCGGCCCTCGAATAATCCGCGCGCTGATGCAGGAGCCCCTGCCAGCCGGCGAAACAAAGCTTTTCCTCAGTAATTCCGTTCCATGTAACATTCCGAATACTGTTTGACTGAACAGGAGCCCAGTTGATAACGTTTTTGCTCGTATTCGCATAACACAGCTGTGGAAACACCGATCAAAAGGGCCGGAAAATCGCTAAACGCATTGCTTCGAATTCGGTAACTGAAAGTGATGCAGTGGTGCTCTTGTCAGTGAACAACCAGACGGATCAAGGACATGATCTAAGCGTGTAGTTGAAAGACATTAGTGATAATAATTATAAAGTTAGAAAAGACACTTCGGCCTAGTCTTCGAAATGACGACAGTACACTCTTATTTGGGTTTTGACGTTGCAAATTTGAGTTTCACTACGTTAATACTGCAGTGAAAATGTTGTTTCATATAATTAACTTTTTTAAGATATCTTTTTTTGTTTTTTTTTTTAATTTTACGGATATTGTTTTTCAGAAAAAAAATTGATTACGAATTTCATATGCGCATTACTTCAAATAAAAATCATTCGAAATGGACTATTTAAAATTAAGTCCAATTTGACAGAATCTGTAATGAGTTAGTAGGTTTTAAAGAGTAACGGGATTGATGAAGATTTTAAAATTGACAAAGATTGCGGAAATGGAGAACATTTGGTCCAGAATAAAAGAAATCGCGTTAATTTGACGTTGGTTGGAAGCGAAGTTAGGTGTTTCGTGAATGGATTGGTGCGTATGTTTCTGCGAGCTTCAATCAGGAACTTCAAAGCGATCATCCTTTTGCCTCCTGTGGTTCTCAAATGGAGCTTGCATCATTCCCCACATCCGTTCCGGGAATCAATTGCGGAGTTCGACGGCATTCGTCAGCGCAGCGGGGGAGCCTGTCGCGCTGACGGCTTTCGGAGAATCTGGAGCGACCCAGCCGACGTGCGTTCCGAGGCGCCGCCCGAACAACATTGTATTTGGGCACATCGGGAAAATTGTTCTCGCAAGCGCTACTTCGCTTTCTCTCTCTCTCTCTCCTCTCTCTCTCTCTCTCTCTCTCTCTCTCTCTCTTCTCTCGCGCTCTCGCTCAGTCCTATGCCTCCTCTCCACGCTCTGCCGGCGGCGCCGTGTTGCCCGGGCGAAGAACAGCAGCTCTTGGATGCCGCCGCCTTTCCGCCCCGCCCCGCCCCGCCCGCCCGCCCCGCCCCTCCTCACCGACTGCGGATTCGCACATCTCTTGCCACCGCAGTGGAGCCACCGCGTAGTTTGCCGGCTTCTCTGCAAGCTCTTCAAGTCTCGTTTTGTAAGCAGGTTTTTGGCTCGGATTTTATCTTCTCGTTATTTTTGTTTTTTTCATTTTATTTCCTTAAAATTGTCCCTAAATGTTTATTTCCATTTTCTAATAGTTTTCAGTACATTTGACTTAAATGACCACTACATTTTTCCCTTTTTCTGATATTTTCGTATCTGCATTTAATGATCTATAATATTTTCTGATACATATTTGATTGCAAATGGAACTTGTAAGGCTTACTAAGTTTTTTTCGGTATTTTGCAAATAATGCTGATATATGTATCAAACTGCGATTTCTTGATATTCCAAACTCGTAATTTGTTTTTTCCTTCGGCGGCCGTGTGGTGCCGCGGGCAGTGCAGGCCTTAGGCGCAGCTGACCGGGTGCATAAAAGGCGCAATATGCGCGCGCATTGTAGCGCCTTCTATTTTTGGACGACGTAATAGCGCGGGCCGCGCCAGGAACAAACAGACTCCGCTATTAAACTTGAGTATTTTCCACCCTCCTCGCTCACCCGCCTCCGCCTCGACCACCTGCCCTACCACACTTCCTCCTCCTCCGCCTTGCTCCCACTCTGCTCCATCGCCAAGTGGCGCCGCGAACCTCCCTCTTAGAAATTCGTTAATTTGCTTGACAGAGCGGAAGAGGAGGTGGAATTGAATAGAAGTAGAACGGTGTCGCAAAGTTCGCATCATGCGCCAGCAAACGGTGACAAGGTTTGATGAGAAGTGAGAAGGCAATAAGAGGATCGTAGATAGGATAATGGAGAAAGGCGCGATTATGTGAGGTAAGATGTGACGTTAAAGGAGTAAATATCGTGGAAAAAGGAAAGCTGAAAATTATACTATGATTGCACAAGATGATGCGTGATTTTCTGATCACTTGGCGCATGTCTCCCTCGTCACGTTTCTGGGATGAAATAAGGAAGGAAGAACGGCATCGCTGAATGAAGCAGCCTTTATACGTGGACGCGGGCGGGGGCTGTGGGAGTCGGCTGGCGGGCGGGGGCGGGCGTGGGCCGCGACGGCGGTGGGACGGCACGTGGCGCGACCGCCTGCACCGCACGAGAATCGATTCCGGGAACTCAATGCGCCAGCGAGCGGCGCCGCACGGCATCCCTCCGGGGCGCGTGCCATAGACGCCCCCGGCGACGCCGCGCGCGGTAACGCACGCAGCAGCTCGCGTCTTAAAGGAGCGCTCTTCCCGAGCGGAGAGATATGAGGCTATCTGTGGAACGAATTGTTCCAGGAAAATGTGTGGTTTGCGTCTTCCTTTAATATGAAATTCTTTAGACTGCTGAATATTACAGACATATCCAACTACATTGCATTTTACTCCTTAATTTTTGTTCATTTGTTTCTAAGAGCAATGGCTCGTAATAATTGGGAATTACAGTCTCTTTAATATTTCTTTTCTTTTTCTTATTCCCGTGAAAATGGTGAAGTTTGGTTATTTAATGAAATAATTAGTTTCTTTCATGTTCATTCCAGAGACCCGAAACCTTAGTATCCTATGATATCAACATCCATTTTCTCAGTTTACATCACAAATTAAATCAGTCTCTCTGAAATTTGGAATCGAAATTTAATTTATTTTAAAGGGAAAAATTCTAGCGAATTTGGGCAAATGTGTATCTAGTTTCCTCTTCAGCCCGTTTTCATTCTTCCTCTTTCCCTTTTATCCTCGTGTCCTTTGAGTCCCCTGCTCGTTCCGAGTCCTCTTCGGCGCGACGCTCGCACGGGCAGGCGCCGGGCGCCTCGCACGGTGCGCCGCGCCGCGCCGGTGTCTTTGTCGCCGCAGGCCAAACGCCGGCCTCTCTTTGCTTCCTTTGTGCGGCGCCTCGCCGCCGCGGGCGCCAGCAGGAGCTCCGCAGAGGCCATATTATTTCGCGCGCGGCGTCTTTCCGCACCCTTTGAGACGAGCGGCGCGGCGCGGCGCGGAGGCGAATAAAAGACGCATGCGGCGGCGCCCGCTGAAGGCCGCACGTCGCACCCGTTCCGCATCCGCAGAGAGATAGAGAAAGGGAAGACGCGGTAGCAGGGAGTACGGGCGGGTGAGGAAGCTTCCAAACGGGCGGGTGGACGAGGTGACATCTTGTGAAGTGTGGGAAGGAAAAGCAGGCGAGCAGGTTTGCGGACGTCCTGGCGAGTGGGCGCCTCACGGCCGGGCGCGAACGGGCGAACGGGCAGGCGAGCGAGCGAGCGAGCAAACGAACGAATGAGTGAGCTAGCAGGCGAGCAATGGGCATAGCTGCGGATGAGAGTCGTAGGAGATACTGAGTGAATGTTGCAAAAACATCTTATCCAGCGCGCCCGTAACACTTTCATCGTCCCCAGTCCGGAAGCTTCGCAACAATTCTATGGACGTTCAGACCACGTCTCTCACGCACATGTACATACCCGTAATACACATGCACTCACATACGCTCACTTTAAGAGATTTTTTTCTTATCCGGTGTATCTTCTGAGGCAGCCTGAAAAAGAGTGGAGTTCATGATTTCGTTGTTGTACTCCACTTTTTCGCCGAATTCCATTCATCTACATTCAGCACTGTCTGCGACCGTGAACTGGCTTCGCCACCGCACGTAATCCCAAGCTGTTTCTCCTTGGATCTTTCATTCCTCTCTTCTTCCGCCCCTATCTTTCCTGCTATTGTTAGTCTTCGGTTCATCCGGTTTTGGCCATGCCCACACCTTGCCAAGTCTCCTCCAGCCACTACACCTGACCTGCCTGCATTTCTCCCCGTCCTTAGGTCCGCATGTTGACACTGGGATGAAGACGCCCCCAATTGTGGCGCCCAAATGTCGTTCCTCTGAGACCCAAATCCCTTTTGCGTCCCGGTGGAAATCTGTGTGGCTTTCGTTCTAAGGACCGCCTTCTTTCCTCCTGAGCGACGTCCCTCGAGGCAAGTTTCAGGTAACCGACCGCGTGGATCCCATATTTTAAGATTTTCTTCTTGCATGCGAAGGAAACTTTGAAATGGTTTTGAGAAAGACGATGTTTTCGATTTCGAGGTATTATTTATGAATGAAAAACTAGAAACATTCTTCTTCACGACTAGAATAAATTCTCTTTTTTACTTACTCGCATTCAACGTTTAGAAACTAGTGCTGATAAAACAGTACATACTTTCTTGCCCTTAGTAATGGTTATGTAATACTATTTGCTAGTTGAATGTGGTGTCGCCGACGCTGTAAACTGTAAAACAATTTTCATGTGTTGATAATTTATTTCATACTTCATTTCTTTCACATGTAGCTTCGTTTAAATATGTTATTATAGTAGCTGACGTTGGACTTACCAATGAATCGTAGTAGCTGATGATGTTACATTCCCTTTCAAAAATTCCTACATCTCATGGCCTTGTATGTTACCTCCATATGGGATGTAAACAGGTAATACTACAAATTCAAAACTATATTCGCTCTAAAAAAATACTTGGTGATGATGGAACATTGATGATGCCCTAGAGTTTAGTACAGCTATATTTTTTTCGCTTTTTGTTAATATGCACAATAATGCCCAAAGATCACCTGTACTATGCTGTTCTGGGTTATTCTCTAATCTTAATATAAGATAATTCTCAATTAGTTCCGAAAATTTTGCCGTAAAATCTTCAACAACTATTTCTTTTATCCTTCCTCGGATTTGCTTAACATTTTCGCATTTTCCTCCCATAATTTTTTAAGAGATTAAAGCTTCACCAACTCAGTCTAATTTGTGTTCACTTCCACTTGTGCAATTGCTCTATTACTCGTTTTGTATGCGAGTATATATAATAAAACATATATTTAAAAGGTGACTGTTTTGTAAGTTTATGTGAATAAGGTATTAGTTAAGTTTGAAAAGAATACGTTGTGGGTCACATCATTTGAAAATCAGGTTTTGTACACTTAGGAACGTAAAAGTGACAAATCGAACGTTACAACGTTCATTCATTCTCTAACATTGCTCACAGTTTTCATTTCTCCGTATTCACATGAAATTCTTCAAATTTAATAAGTTCCAAGGCAATACTGTTTGTAGGTGTTGCAAATTTTTTTTTAAAATATGGAATTAGGTCTACGAATAAAAATTAAAATGAATATGTTTACGTGTTAAATTTAACTTCACTTGTTCACTTAAAGATGTCAACATCATTGATGCTAACGTCGTGAAAGAAAAAGATGGAGTATTGAGCGAAAAATGCTTATGGGTAGTGGAGTTTAATCAATACCACATACACCGATCTATTTAGATGGTGTTGCTATAATTCCCAGCATACTCACGAAGATGGCAGCGCCAAAACACGCTAAAACACGTTTTTGAAAATTTATTTCAATGTTCTGGTCGGATCTGAACACAAATTATCAGTTTACCATTAGGAAGCCGAGACGCGTCGAATGACACCTCGTATGTGTCGATTGGTGCACGGGAAGTGGTCTAGTCGTGAGTGATGGCACCGCGCACGTACGAACATTTGCATGCACGCACACTCGAGGAGTTCCTCAAACACTATACCACAGTTTCTCTCTGAATTAAAAAATTTCGGACATCATTTTTTGAAAGCTCATTACAAGTTGTAGAACATTTAGTGCCAAAACTAAATGTTTTCAAGAAAATATCAACACAAATTTGACAATTATAACTGCTTTTCATACAGCTAAATCATGTCCCAACAGTGAGACGTAATTCACAAAAATTCAGCTGCCGTCTCGCGGTGCGGAATGCCATTGCATTCCAATCTGATATTCCCTGAAGACTAGCAATTTTTCCTAAATATTACATTTAAATCGTATTTTTGTGACAGAAAACCAAATTAGACTAATTTTAATTAAGGTTTGCGGATTGCTTGAAAACATCGAAAATGCAAAATCATTCCTCGCGACAAGGACAAAAGATATGCATTATCAAAGAGATTTTAAATAGTTGGGAAAAGATACACTTCTTATATATTTCTACATGCATCTTTATTCCATGAATATTTTATGCTGCCTTTGAATTGCTTACCGTGCGTTAAAGGTATTTGTGGACATATTCCAAGAGAGTTGAATAACTTTCATCCGAAGAAAGTTCAGTCAATGGCTTACTTTAGCAGAACAATTCACTGTTATTTAAATACTTTCCGATACGAATGTTAATCATTCGAAAAATATTTATCGGTTTACAACACTTGTCCTGCCAACATCGAAGAAGAATCACCTTTTCCCCCACCCACCTTAATTTCTTCTGTCGGCATGGAGCGTAGGCGGACGACGCGCCGTCGCGTCAGCTCGTGCTTCCCAGCGCTCTTGCACGTGATGGAAACTCTTTGAATGTGTGACTTGGGCTCCCGCTCAGCAGCGTCCTTCTTCTTTGCTTTTTCGTCGTAGTTTGACGGCGGCGGCGGCGAAACTCCGAGGGAGTAATTCCGTCGCGCAGCCAGCGATTTTGCACTTTTTTTTCTCCTCCTTCCGTTTTCTTCAGCAAAGAAGCTTGACGAAGGAGGGAGGGGCGGAGGGGGGAGGTGCCGCCGGCTGACGCCAGTTCAAACTATTCAGGAGGCGCTGCTGGGCCGCGCTGCGCCCCGCGTAATGGATTGCCGGTGTCGGAAACGCGCGCGCTGTGAATAATTTGCGGAGAAGCGCTCGACTTCGACGCCCGAGGCGGTCATTCCGGGCGGCAACTTGGCAGCCAGCGCGGCTGTTCGCGACGCTGAGTTGACTCGTTCCGGAATTCTCTTGTTTCTCTGCAATTAGGTTGCGTGGCGGCGAGATTTTCGTCGTCCGAGATTTAGTATATCCCGTACAACTGGCAACTAGGAATTCGTTGCTGGAAAGACTGCTGTGAATGCTGCAGTGATTGGTTGGGTTATAAATGGAGTTAAAAGGAGATTTAAGTAATGTGATTTGGTGTGTGTTTCTGTTGTATTGCTTGTCTTGAAAAATTTCCATGTAATTGGTACAAAGTACATGTTGTAGAATCAATTATGAGGTTATCTTGCTTGTATTGTTTACCTTTTTTTGTATTTTTTTAAAAAGCATGCAACGATTAGCGTTTTCCTCTATTTTGGATTCCCTCTTTAATAGGACTCAAGTGTTTTTTATTATTTACAGATGTGTTTTACCCGTGTATTCTTCTAGTAGGACATACGCTTATATCATTTTGAGGTAGTCGAATTAAATGTTTTCAATGTGTCAAGAAACTGTCTCTTGCAATCGTTTGTTAGCTTAAATACTATAAAGTAGAAAAAATCGAGAATAATTCATCAGTTCGAAAGTTGCGAAAATGAGATTTTTTGAAGTTCTAAAACGAGAAAATAGAAAGTATTGACCAGTAATATGTTTTTTTTAAGAAAGAAGAAAACCCTAACCTTTTTCGATTATAGCACTCACATTGGCAGTATTGAATGGCAGGAACTCCACAGAGCCCGCCCTGCGCTTGCCCCTTGTCCTTCCCAGCCGGCGATGGTACTTGTGAAGGTGCCGCCGAATGACATCTTTGTGCAGGTGCAGCCCTTGACGGGCGGGCGCTGCGCTCCCGGTCGCCTTTTGCGGCGAGGCTCTGCGCACAGGCGCCGCATTCGGGCACCCGCACCCTCTGCCCTTTCCCGCCCCTCCCCGCCCCGGCGCACAGTAGCCCTTGGCAAGAAGGAAGCTTCGCTTTTGTGTGCGTAAGAGGCGCATTCATTTATGCATGGCGTGGCGACGCCGGCGCCCGCCACCGCAGCGCCGAGGAGGACGCGCCACGACGTCGGAGTGCTCGGGGGCGGGGGCGGGCCAGCTAAGCGCTACGTTGCAGCGGGGGCGGACGCGCTCCCTCCGCCTTGGCCGGCTCTCGACACCCTCTTGGACACGGCGAGACACGGTTCAAGGTATTGTCGCAGCAGCGCGCCTTTTGTCTCGCTCCCACTCGTGGAGCGGGCCTCCCCATTGTTTCTCGGCACTTGACGGCGCGGGCGTCGTCTTCTGGGGCGGGCTAAAAAAAGAGGCGGGGCACGGGGTGCGGAGCCGCGCGGAGCACGGCCCCGCGACCGACACGGCCGACGCTCTCGCCAAAGGAAAAACGGAAAACGTCGAGCGGGACGTTATCGGTAAGGTATAGGAAGGCGCACGAGAAACAATCTTTCTAATTTTGTATTCATATAGGTCTTCTCAGTGAAGGACTTGTTAATGTCTGCCTCTATTTTAACTCACGAGATTTTGCTGTCCGTGTGAGAGGGTGACATGTCTGCTCCATGCTTCAAGTCTCTCATCGCCGTTCGTAATGAACGCTTCAGAACAACGGCAAAATTCTTCGCGTTACATCGACCACTGACGTGGTTTCTCCGATCAACACCAGGCGAATGCCGGAGCAGTACCTACCAAACGGGCCACGAACCGCGCGCGATCTGTCCTTCCGGTTCCTTGTCCTATCCTCTCCCTTACACACACACACACAGTTAAACTAACATACACTACACTACCACATATTCCAGGAGGCCGGTCGAGAGCTTAGAGCTCGAAAGCTCGAGAGCCCGCTGGTGGGAGAGTCCTGGTTAGGGGGAAATCCCACTAGCCGACGGTAGGTCGGCGCCGGATCTCGCCATCCAGCGGGGAAAGATCACCGCACATATCCAGAGAAAAAAACATGCACTACACTAACGGGACTAATGACCAAAGCAGTTGACGCGCCCGGAAACACGAAAAAATCAAATCAAATCAAATCGACCACTGATATTCTCATAATTGGCTTTTGAGTTGTTCCCGCGACCAACCCGGACCGCGACTTTTCCCTGCCGCCATCTTTCTTCTCTGCTCCCCAGTCGCTTCGTGCCCCTTGGCCCTGCATCCGCCTCTCCCTGGCAGCGCTTCCTCGCCTGCGCACAATCTATGTTGTTATTATACGAGTCCACTTCCTTTTCCCTCCCGTTCGTCATTGTGTCTCCCCTGCCCCTTCGTCTTCTGCCCCCCTACCCCCGTTGTGGTGTTTTCCTTCCGGCTGCGTTTCGTTTCCATGGAAACCCTGCACCCGGTCTAGAAGAGCCGTACGCATTTCGGAGCCACAGAACGTTTTTATCTGCGTCTTTTCTGTCTAAGCGCTTCGCTTTGCGCCGTCTTTCGATCTTTCCCCGCGTTTTTCTTTTGAAGAGCTGCCATCTGAGGGCTCCGCCATTTTTTGGGGTGGAGGTTTGCGGAATATTTGTATATGGTTGGAATTCGCCAATATATGAAAACATGTGGATGGGGTAAGCGAGTTACTTTATTCACCACGCGAATGTTCGCTTATTTCGATAGAATGAATATACAATATTTGTTTTACTTGTGGAACATTTCTGTAGTTAATTATATCTTCTATGAAACTTAATCGTTACTTTTATGTCGGTGTTTTGAAAGACTTCCCACCAGTGGCAAATCGTGAATATTATTACAAGTATACCACACTTTATGGAAGCTACCTCTATCGTTTTCTTTTATTTTGAGCTTTTCTGAAATCCCAATACTACGAAATTCCGTCCTTCATAATTATTCTATCAGAATATTACAAAAACCAGTAACTTCTGGATCATTAACACTCCATTTTCAAAAAAACCTTGAGAGAAGCATAACTTGCGAACGACCAGAGAAGGACTGTTCACCGCCATATTTTGCGGTGCCTACCAACCGTCCAGACGCGCATCCTCCCCTCTCCCCGCCCTAGAAACATGAGGAGCCATAGGTTATCGCGGCTGGCATGCGGTGCCTTCGCCTCCGCCGAGCAAATTCTTTGGACAGCATTTAGAATTGTTTGAAACATCACGCACTTCATAGTGCTTACGGATGCAAAAGACTCAGTAGCTCTCGATAGCAAAGCAGAGTTATTTTTTCGCATCTATGTACAGCTTTCAAAACCTTATTTTAGAGGATTGTCAAAGTAATTAAATATTACTTATTCACTTCGAATTGCTAGGTATACCGGCGGTATACGCGGTGTATCGAAGAATTCGCCGCTGCTTTCCCACTTAGCTAGTACCGTGAAACATTGACCAAAAAGAAAAATATGACAATATCAAAGAAAGTTCTGAATAGTCGATGCAAAAAGAGTGTCTCGCGTGATATTAAAATGTACTTTTCACGAAGCTTTTTGGGCGCAATTTCGGCCACGTGCGAGCATTCGATGCGTCTACGGCTAATGAAAGCGCCAGATGGTAACGCAGTAGGTGAGTGATGCCGCTGAGGCGCGCGCGGGCTAGAGCCGAACCGGTGCTGCGTCTGGAGGAAGGCTGTGGGGAGGAGCACGTGAGCGCGCGCCTGGGCCTAATTGATTCCGCGCCGTGCGCCTGCCTCCCGCAGCGCAGCGCAGCGTGGCCGCTCCTCGGGCCTCCGCCAGCGAACAGAAGCCGCAACGCGACGGAAACGGGAACGGTTTTTGTTTTTCTCCTATGTGTGCCTCTCTAGCTCTTTCTTTTTGACTCCATCTATCTATATCTTTCTCTTCTCTTCTCTCTCTCTCTCTCTCTCTCTCTCTCCTCTCATCTACTACTTACTTCTCTCATATCTCTCTCTGCTTCTTTCTGTTACTCTGTGCCGCCTCTTTATTTCTTTCTTTCTCTCGTTCTCTGTCTGTCTGTCTCTGTGCCTCTCTTTCTCTCACTGACTCGTTTTCACTCTCTCTCTCTCTCTATATTTGTAGTTAGAAGTGGCATTGTAAATGCAGATTTGGAAGCGACTAGAACTGACAATTCTAAACTCACTGCTAGTTAACCTCATTGACACGACGAGAGAGAATACAATTGTATTCTTTTTAAATTTGTAGATTAAAGTGGCATTGTAAATGCAGTTTGGAAGCGACTAGAACTGCAATTGTTTGATTCTAAGAGGAATTCTAAAATTCGTAAATTCTTTCGGCATTAGTAAATTGCATTATCTTTCTTAGATACTGATTCTGTTGTCACACTTTAATTTTAGGCATTTTCTGTGCTCCAATGTGAACCTAAATCCCCTCCCTTTTTTGAAGTGTCATTGCCCAGACGGGGAAGCTATTTCATTGTAATTTTTGTTTTGTTGAACACGTTTATATAATTGTAGTATTGTTGCTATAATGTAAGTAAAACTAATTCCAGTTCTATATATTTAATTTATAAAAAAATAGCAAAACCGTTTGATGGCACAATATTATTATTTAGAGTTGTTTTACGGCATAACTAAAAATAGTACGAGCGAGGTTTCAACATAGCATGCTTATCTCTTTTTTGAACCCTACGAATTTTTTGCTTCCCATATCTGTCATTGAATATTACTCGATTTTATTTCAAAGTTGCAGATTTTTAATGTAACTTGTTATGGCAATTGTGGAAATTATGCGGTGCAGTAAATAATCTCTTGTATTAATGTTTGCTGGAGTATGATCATTAGATGCGATTTGTAGCAGATGTAATCGAGTTTTGTTACCAACATGACGTTAATTTTTTTTCCCGTTCAATTTAACGATGTACAATTTTAGTGCTTGCGCTATAAAACGAATGGTAAACATGTTGCTTTGTTTTGCGTAGCTCTCATGGCTTGTAAAGTCAAAAAACCAACAAAAAAATAACAAAAAACAAAACACGTCGTGTCCCAATTTCGCAGGGCTGAGTTCGCCAAGTGCACCGGTGTCCCTTCTCTCCACCCTCAGCCCCCTTCCCCACTGCAACCCCTGAAACTTTCGAATCATCGACCGCATGCACCGCGCAAAAACTCCACGGGCTAAATCAAAGGGCTTCTCCTGGTGGAGGGGTGCGCGACGGTGAGGACGGAGGACGGCGACGGCAATAGGGATCATCTGCTCCCGGCAAATCACATAACGTCCTTACGCGCGAGCGCTCGGGAACAGAAATAATCAAATAGCTGCGCATCTTGCTTATTCGGTTGTTAAGAGTCTGTCACCTGAAATGAAAGAAGAACATTCTCCCGATGCGACGGTGGTAGCAATCCCACCGCGGCGAGCATACCCAACCCCGCCAGCCAGCCAACGAAGCAGTTGACGAGGGAGAAAAAAAGAAGCGTAAGAGCGTGCCAGCGCACAGCACTGCAAGGCAGCGTCGCGTGGGACCGACCAATTCCGGTGGGGAAGTGGACCTCCCTTCGCGCGGGGCATTTGTTTTAACTAGATTTCACACGCGACGTTGCAACTGCACGCGCAAAACAAAAACGGAAGAAAAAAAAAAGAGAATCAGTTCGATAATCCACGATTGATTGGGCGTGGGCGCGGCGTCGCAGCAGTGCGTGCTTAATATTTATTAAAATTAGCGGAATCGAAACGTCGGGTGCATCCGCGCGGCATTTATTTCCGCGCGCGCGCGCTTCATCTGATCTAATTAGCGGCGAGCAGAGGTCGCCCCGCCCCCCTCCCCGGTGCAGATACGGATTGTGCGGGAGCGCGCGCGAGCCAGCGAGCGGGCTGCGGCCGATACATTATTCATGCTGTCAGTCGTGTCGGCGGGTCGGCAGGGGCTGTCGTTCGCGGCAGGGCGATACGTAAGGGATGGAGTGGGATTTAGACGAAATCATTCTCTTTCAGAAGCAGAGTTTCGGATAATTACCAGATAAAACGGGCCAGCGAGAACAAGAGCCGCGACTTGGTAATTTTATTGGAACCCAACTCCGCGCGACCTCGCGCTTCGCAGGAAAATGGATTTTCGCGCTGGAACTGGTTTCTGGAGTCTTCTTACGCCACGCGTTTACGCTTGAACTACCACGGTACACGCGGCGTACACCAATAATTCGTGCACGTCTCAGAAGCCGGGCAGGCGTACGTGCTAAGTGTGCCCATTACTCAAATAGTAGTGTTTTCATAAATCTCGCAAGAACTTGCAGCACTTTGTTCGTTGGCGACTTCGGGAGGATATATCTGAGTTAGTTTTGCCATATAATATTCCTGTACAGAAGTCAAGGGTCGAGTAATGCATTCAAAGTATCAGGAAAGCAAGATAGTGTAGTCGTCGAGAATATTCTTGAACAAATAACATAATAAGCAATAATAAGCAAATAGCTTATAAAGCATAGATTAGCAGCAGGGGCTCATGCATTTTCTACAAAATAGATTTTATTTTATTTTTTATTCTCGCCTATTTTGTACTAGAAATTCCCGACCAGTCTCCCGGGATGTGTGGGCAGTTAGTGCATGTTAGTGGGTGTACGGGGATGAGGATAGTACAAGGAAGATGAAGGAAAGATCGCGCGCGGTGCGTGGCCCGTTTGGTAGGGTACTGCTCCGGCATTCGCCTGGTGTTGGAGAAACCACAGATAACTACCGATCAGAACAGCCGGCCGCTAGAATTCTCCTCCAGACAGCAACTGATTTCGACCTAGCTGAAAACCTAATGTCGAAAAATGTGCCGCCGGGACTCGAATCTAGGACCTCCCGGTCGGAGGCACTGCAATGACATCAGTTGATGCACTGAGCTACCGCTCCCGGGTTTACGTATCGTTGTGAATGAATGCACGCGTATTCTTTATTAGCTTCCCCTCGGGACGTCGCTTCACAGTGCTCTGTCCGAGGCGCGGGATCCATCTCATCGGAAATGCAACAGAAATGCGGCGAGCTGTCCGCGTGCGCCCACCCCTGGGACGTCGGAGGCGTCGCGCGGCCCTCTCCCCCTCCGGCGCCTCGCCCAAGGGGGATGCGCGCGGGTGCGGAGCGGCGATCTGCCGCGCTCCGCAAACAGTCGCCTGCGGCCGCATTTGAATTCTATTTCGGGCAAAGTTTTTTGCCGCAAGATCAATGTTTGCGGACGGTCTTTCCGAAGAAGAAAACGCGGTATTGGGGTGCGAACGACACGAACTCGTTTAAGTTTCTATTAAACTGTAGTCTCTACCTCCCTCCCTCCCTACCTCCCCCTCTCTCTCGTCTGTTTTTCTATTCGTTCCTCTCTCCCTTTTCTTTCTCTCCTCGCTGTGTTTGCTGCACCCTCTCTCTTCGTTTTCTCCCCTCTCTCTTTCTATTTGTATGTCCATGGTGTGTTGAGCTATGTATTGAAAGAGGTTTCTTGCGTTGTGAGTTCCACGCAGTAATAATAAAATCGGGTGGAGTGATGACTTGCTTTTTACTTTCTCGCATACTATATACGTAGTATAGAGAAAGGTATGTAATGCTGCAGCGGAAACGATTTTCTCTCGGCAGAAAAAATTGCTTTGTGGATCCTTGATACTAAAAAGACAATACATCTTGTACATATATGTATTAAATTACTTCTTCAAAAAGATTGTCTAGTCAAAATTCACGTTTCTTGGGCCTTGATACCGTAAAATAGTTTTACGGGAAACCTATGTCCGTGAACAACACTAAAAAACAAAATGTTTTGATTTTTAGGTGTAATTTATATGAAACCTCAAGGATATTTTCAAATTTTAATTAAAAAATGCTCCAATTTTGTTATTAACTTTGACATCTATAGTTAAAAAGCGACCAGGTCACAGTTTCGTTGAAATATATGAAATTTCGAAAAATGCAAAATTTCAAAAGGTTTTTGTGCGACCTTTTACAACTACTGTATTAATGACAGATTTTTACTCAGAATAAAATCTGTTTTTAATTATATCTTTAAATGGGAACATATTGGTTTTTCCAAATATGAACAGTTGTCTCTTAACTTTGAGTGAAGTGTGGGCAATAATTTAGAAAATGAAAATTAAGATTTTCTCAAAAAAGGTTCGAATTTTTTCTTCAATTTTTTATGCAGATAATGCTACATGCGATGAATCACACGATATGAACGTCATATTAATGTATTATTTTGATTTTTCCAAAATTCACAAATATAATTTTCTTTACGTACTACTCACGTCGTTAATATTTATATTATGTGCTTTTTATACATTATTGTATTTGTGAGTACAAGTGCTTCAAATGGTTTCTTCTGACGTTTGTCGAAAACTGAAAATTTTCATTGAAAATGAGCTCAAAATTGCGCATTTCAAAACGCAGAAACGATTGTTTCTCAAAATGGACTCAAATTTTTCTTTCAAATTTTTGTGCGGGTAGTGTTCACTGATTAACAAGACATACGCCATTTTGATGTTTTCTTTTGATTTTTGAAAATTATACGAAGGTATTTTTAAAAATATTTTTCACGTCGTTAATATGCACATTACGATCATTTCGTGACATTTTTGCATTTGTAAACACATGTTCTTTAAATTATTTCTATGAATTTTTCGAAAACCCAAAACTTCTCTGTGAAATTGAGCTCAAAATTGTGCTTTTTTAGAAACGAAACGATATTTTCTAAAATTTATAATAATTTCATAATAATAATTTTATTATAAATTTATAAATGTTTCTAATAATTTTCTTTTTAATAAATATTTTTCAATGAAAATTTTCATTGATAGATTTTCAATTTTCAACGAAAATTCACTTACGGCAATATGTTTTTCTCTATTAATATATTCTTAAAGTTGTATTTTTCTATTAGACGACGGAAAATTGCAAAACTGTGAAGAAATGTCGTTTTGGAGCCGATAGGTAGCAACAGGGACGAGGGTGGTGGAGGCTTAGACTAAGGAGGTAGTATAGCATCATTTCTCTATGGTGGTGGCAATAGTGACATCTATCCTAGACTGAAGAGATTCGAGAACTAACAGGTGCGAGAAAGTCTGTGCCATTCAGTAGGACTACTAATTTTTCTAGTGTTCTGCATATTGTTGCGTTCTTTCTTTCGACGATTCAGTTGCAGTATCACGACACCCAGTTGAAATTTCACAGAACAAACGTAGATTCTCTTACGAAGAGCCTTCTAAAAGGCATATAGAGCATGAAATATTCCTACAACTAGATAACTAGTCAAAAATCTGAGGAAAATAGGTTCATTATGATATTTATAGACTCTGGCATGAAATAATTAATATGTTGATATCCTCCGGATACATCAGAGAAGTTTAATCCCTTTAGACTATTTATTTTGGATGGTATTTGTTGAAGTTTGCACTAAATATTTGTATTTTTGTATCTGGAAGATGATGTAAAAATTATATACCATATTTTTTGTTGTATACTTTGTAGTTATAAAGCAATAGCTAATAAAATAGTGCGGAATCCGTATATCAGAGTTCTTTCACGTTGGTTACGGATACTCCAGAACAATCCTAGGCGAGCGGAATACCACGAACGATTCGTTATCAATTTAGTACGACCTTTCGGAAGGGGATCGGGATCTTTATGAAACCAGTAGGTCAGCTTGGCCGTTGGCAGATACCTGCGCGAGCGGGGGCGGGCGGTTTCAGGCGCCATCGATCAGGGGCCCTCCGCCCCTAATTTGATTTCGTGGAAAGACGACGACATGGAACCGGGGGCGGGTCGTCTGGCCGCGCAGCCTGGCGTGGGAAGCGCGGTCGCACAACGGCAAATGCCACTGCTATAGAATATGGTTTAAGAGACGCAATGGTCATAAACGAAAAAAAAAATCATAAAAGGAAAATATGTCGATATATAGCAGTGCACAGAAGAACATAAACAGTGAATTATGGCCTTTGTCGCTATAAATATGGAACATTACCCATTAAATAAGTGGACAAATAATTTTGCAGCATGAGTCATTGCATTAGGCGCCCATGCATCCAATCTATGCGCCATGTCCTCACTGTGCAATGGCAGGCTGCTCCCCACCCCCCAAAAGCTTCCATCCCCAAAAATACTACTTGCACTTTCGTTGCTCTCGCGAGCAGACGGCTCTTGAGTGCAGAATGCTTGTGGAAGTAGGCGTTGTGCAGACCGTCTTTACAAAAGCCTGATTTACAATTTCATTTTATTCTTCTTAAAAATGGCTGCAAATTTTTTAATTAATTTTGTTCTCGGATACTGGAAAGGACGCTTAAAAGAATGGTGCAGGTCTCATTTTTGTTGCACCCTCTGAATTTTCGAAAATTATAAACTTAGGAATAATGCGAGATAGTATGTGCTGTTCTATCACCACTAGTTTCTTCTTGCTCCTTTCCATCCTTTCTCTTCGTTAGTGAAAATTATTGTACCTCTTCCGCACCGGGACTTCGATTGATTGGCTGATTAGTGTTTCCGGGCTCGTGAACATCGATGGTCATTGGACCCATTAGTGCAGACAACGTATCTATTTCGGGGGCATCAGTTCTCCCCGGCCTAATTGTGAGATCCAGCGCCGGCCAACTCGTCGACTTGCAGGATTTTCTTCTCCAGGTCACTCCTCCAGTGAGGCATCGCCCCGGCGCAGCGGAGAAAAACTAATCTCCCGAAGTATGTTAGTGTAGTGCACTCAAGGGTAAGTGAAGTAAGGAGAGAGGATAGGACTAGGAGTAAGGAAAGATCGCGCGCGGTCCGTGACCCGTTTGTTAAGGTACTGCCCCGGCATGTGGTTGCTGTTGATCGAACAAATCACGGTTTACTCCCGATCAGAGAAGCCGGCCACTAGAATTCTCCTCCAGGCTGCGGCTGAATTAGATGTAACTAGCGAGAGTCGAAAATCTGCTGCCGTCGGGGGTTGTAGAGACAGCAGCAACGCTGGCTCTCATCTAAACTCAGCCGGACGGGACTCCGACATTCTTAATGACCCACGTCGATAGTAAACTTTGCTTTCGTAATGTAATGGATTAGTTATGGACTGTATGTTTTCCAACATTTATCTGAAGTATTGGAAGGCTGATCGTTGTAAAATCAAATACGTGATAAAATTGGTTTGAAAAAAGAATTACCTCATCATTTTTTTTAGTTGATTTGTTTTGGTGTTTCAAAATGTACATGTTACCTGGCGTCAGTGTAGATGCTGAGAGCGGGCAAAGGAACTGGAAAGCTTGAATGTTTTAATTAAATTTACTGTATTGATAGAATATTATAGAAAGTTGTAGTATTTGAAATAAGCCTACATAAAAACGTTTTTTATCTATCTATAATGCACTACTGTTAATCGAAATTTTTTGAGCATTGAATTGTCAAGGATTCGTTTACTTATTTGCCCTCGCTTTCTTTTGTTAATATTTTTCTTTCTGAATACTGTCTATTGGCCATTTTATGTATCAGTCTTTGAAGATACCTTCCTATTGCGCCTAACTGCGTGTCTTCCGTCGTTCTCACTGGAAGAGAGGTCCGTGCCATTAGACGACCTTTGAGCGTCGCCCGAGGCGAGGCGTCCGTTGCTTCGCTATTCTCGCTGTCGCCTCCGCGCGTCGTTACAACGTTTGATTTCTAAGAGGTCCATTTCGCAATTTTGAAGGCGCCGTTCTCTCGCCATGGTCGTCTTGTAGCGAGAGCTTTTTCGCGCGGGCGCCTCCGGACGGGCGGACAAACGGCCGGCGGGCGGGCGGGCCGCTCTTTCTTCGCCGAAAGTTAATTTTTCATGTCGCCTCCTCTTCTCGTAATTTCCTGCCGGGGCTTTGTGAGAAGAATTAAATTCGAGAGGGCGAACGGCGGGAGAGCAGAGGGGAAAGAGCCTGCCGTATCTTTTTTAAGGCCGAACGCTCTGCTCTGGAGACGTGGCGACATCCAATCGCGCGTTTGGCTTTCGCGTTCGGTGTCACCTGCCCTCGCCTCCGTTGCTCTCTCAGGGCTTTATGTTTCGTCTGCTTTTTTTTACGTCTCTCTTGTATTCTCTACCGGTGCATTACTATCTCCATCTAGCCTTTCCACGGTTCTACATTCTGTTTCTTTCTTTCTCTTGCAGCCGTCATCAATTGTTGTAAGAATTTTGAGTCCTTTGTTTCACCTTTTTTGTTTTTGTAGAGCTGTTTCTACATTTTTCACTTTCGTAAATACATCTCTTTTGGCTCTATTTTTCGTCCTTTCCACTTCCTTCACTGTTATCTTTTCTCTTTATTGTCTTGTAAATTTAAACATTCTCTTCCTATTTCTCGTTTCGTTTCTGTCTTCTGCCTGTTATTATCGGTTTCTCCTCTAACCCCCTCTAGCCCCAAACACCCGCTAACCCCTGCCCCTTTGATTCTCTTTTGTCCCAATCCGCCGGTCGTGCAGGTTGTTTCTCGAGTGATTGCAGCGAAGCCGTCGCTTGACGAGCCGGCGCCAGGTAGAGTGCGCTCGTGAACGCCCGTGGGTACTAAACACTTGCAGCGGCGGCGCGAGGGCGGCTTTTATCAGCCGTAAAGGCAAAGCGCACAGGCGGCTTCGGCGGCCATTTTTTATAGTTGAGCACTCGCATCGCAGCGTTACGTCCCGACGCGACGGCCGGAGGGGAAGGGCAGGGGACTCGTGGTTAGGGCCACCGGCTTCATTAGTTCCCTAATACCGCGCGCCCCGATAAGCTTTTCGTTAGTCTAATGGGAACGAGCCAGCTGCCGCCGACCGCATGTGCGGTCGCTTTTTTTTACGGTGGTCGCGGAATACGTCGCCGCGCTGCGCTCGTATTCGGCTGCCAAATTGCATCTGCTGTAGAGCGCGCGCTCTCTGTTCCTCCCCGCTCCCGCCTTCGCCCGTCCCCCCTCCCTGCACTACCTACCTTCGGCGCAAGCTATGATTACGCCCACTTCAATGCACAGGACATGCCGGCCTGTGATGGATACCGAGCCAGAAAGGTATCCGGAGACGGGTAGTTGGTGCGTAAGATCTATCTCATATTTCTATTCCTTGGCTGAGCGTCCGTTCATGAAATATTTTGACTTTTTGTTAAGAGAGTTAAAATGTCAATTCGGCCTGTACTGCTGTCCTTGCAGTTCAATTTTCTGAATCAACAATCATCTTATCTGCCTTTACCACATTAATATCACCTTTGAGTTGTGTGCGCTACGTCCTAGTCCAAATCAAAACATGTTCTGTCTCCCCTGAATAAAAGCTTTATGTTAACGTTTTACTTTCTCGATACGTCTGGTAGAAAGAAAGTTATAAATTGCTGCGCGAAAAAACGGCAAATTTTGGGCAGAAAACTCTTATTACAGGGTCATCGGATCGTAAAATTAAATAGTAAAGTAAATAAATCCAGTCGCTTAATACAGAAGAAAATCCTCTAACACGTGCGCGCGCGCGTGTGTGTTGTGTGTGCTAGGAAAATAAATACGACTGTTCGGTGAGAGGAAAATGCTGTAAATTTCCGGAGCATTTTTAAACAGGACATACATTTCCTGTTGTTTGGAAATATTCACACAATTTCACCCATGATGCTATAAAGCGAGAGAAGGGAAAATCGCCTTTTCTATTTTATGCTTAGAAAATACACTTGTTTGTCAATAGATAACTGTGTGTCTGGTGTTGCATTACGAAATGCATATCAGGGTTTGGCACAGCCGTAATCTCCCAGAGGATCTCTCATCGGATTTTCGTCCTTTCAAAGCGTGTCTTTGGGAGTTTCTTGCATTATTTTCGTTTCATCAGTAGTTCCCCGTAGCTAGTAATTACTTCGCTCAAAGGATGGGTTCTGGAAAAAATACGTGGCATATGACTACTATTATTGAAGATAATATTAAAGTTGCCAGGTGTCGTGTCTTTCATACATCTTGCATGGACTTGCAGTGAAAGAATTATTTTAAAGTATTTCATCTATTAATGATATGTAATTGCTTGAATCGCCTTCGATGCGGAGGGAGCTCGATACACACTGTACAATTTAACAGGATGAAGAGGATCGTGGTTACGACGGAAATATGAAATCATTTGAACGATGCTACATGTTGTCTTACGGAGGGAATTATGGGAGGGAAATATGAAGAGACAAATCGAGTTAAGTTAACATCTTGTTAATTAGTAAATAAATAAATCTGAATCATTAAATTAGGTCAAATATAAAATCTTGTACATATTACGGGCGTTAACTGAGGCCAAAGGACCTCGGGATTTTTGTCGCCACTTAATCATTAGAACCTTTTTGCCCCCTTTCTGTAGAAATAAATAATGTATCGTGAACTGAAGTGAAATGTTTCAAACATTGCGTAGACTTGTGAAGTACACCTTATTTTCATAAAGAAATTTACAGCGCTTAAGGGTCTGTCCAGCGTTAGTATCGGGACGTTTGGACGATTTTTAGTACAAAGAGTTTGAAATCACGCACTATACGCTAATTAAAACGCATCGTTTAATACACCTATTTATTTGTAATAAAATTAGGTACTAATTTTGTCATTTCCTTAACTCTTACCTCTATCCCTTTAAATAGATTAACAATGTATCCTTCGTTAGTATACGGACGCGGAAATGGTTAAAGAAAGTGACACATATAATGACAGGTGAAGGTTTCCTCACTTTGATACTTCATTACCATACTGAGTTTGGAGGAAGCCTTGGCCAATATTTCTCTTTTGATTTATAATATGACAACAGTAATACTTTAAAAGCATTGCCATTAAATAATTAAAATTATTTGGTGTTGCGTGTTAGTATACGGACGTTAGTATACGGACAAATAGGCAGCCAACAAATTAAACCAGAGTAGCGCTTCTTATTCCAATGAATTCTCCGAATTACGATTGTGGATCACATAGACAATACAATAAATTTATTTAGAAGTTAAATTAATAATATATATTCATATAATGGGCTATACAATTACATAAATAATACAATTAAATCAATGTGTTTATTACATATTTATTTTATCTATTATGTTATATTTATTATTTTTTATTACATATTTATTTATATTACAATTAAATATATGAATTTAGGGATGATAATTAATTATACAAGTTTCTCATATATTTTAGAACATAATGTAACAAACTATATTTTTAGATTCTGCTCTTCATTAAATTTGTTTCTTTCCTTTTTCAATAAATTTTCAGTCTTAATTCTTTCTTCCGAGTCCAGAGCATGGTATTTGTAACCAATAACGTAAGGAGATAGAGCAACCACTTAATGAATTTTTGCGTTCCTTTTACTGTAATTATGCCCTCCCAATTTTTATCCAAATTTTTCTTTTTCTTTTCAATTGTGGAAAGCGGTATAGCAATTACAATTGTGCTGAGACTTTGCAGCAGTCACGAAATGCATCAGCAGTCCTAACTACTGTTTTCAAAGAACGCACTTTGTTCCAAACATGGTGCTTGACAATTGCGCCAATTCCATCTACGGCACCTTTACCATGAGATGAAGCAAAAAATGTCCATTTCAAGCTTTCCAATCTAAAGTCCTGTTTTAAAAGAGTGATGTTAGCAAAATTGTATTTTGCTTAAATTGTGAGGCAGCTCCATCCGAAAATACATGTAAATGTTTAAAGATGAGTTTTACTAATATGGGTGTTCAGAACAGCTCGCAGAAATATGTCAACACAGTATCTATCATGGGTTATATTTTCAGAAACTACTGCATAACTTTCGCACGTTTCTTTTCCACACCATATAACAGCAGTAAACAATGCTATTTGTGGATTTGACCAATGAGCAGATTGTATCTCATTCTGGTAGTTGCAGGAATAATTCTCTCAGAAATCTACTTGAATCACAACATTCGTAGCTGAAGACATTTCTTTTGCCATCTTAAAGCATTTTTGTGATTTTGGTTAAAACTGTGTATCAAGAGGAATGGAAAATGCTCTTTAATTTTCTCAATGTCATCATTCAATGCTTCCTCTAATAAAACGTATTCATACAGTTTCTCCACCATTATCCACTGACGATACTGCACAGTTATACTACATTGTTCATCATTCTGAGAATCATCCAAGAGAGTCATAAATTTATTCTGGCAGAGGAACAATCATAACTCATATAGTTTACGTTATTTGAGTCACAAACAATGGAATTAATAAAATCAGTGCTCGAGGTACCAAAACCAGGTAGGTATTGTGATACCACCAGTCGCAGGTTTTCAAAATTTTCATGATAACGACAAACACAAACATTGTGAGGAATGTCACGGTAGGGTTTAATTTCCGAAGGACGTAATTCTGCAAATTTGCTGCGACCAATATTCACCTCTGGGTACTGATCTTTAAACAAGCGAAAAGCCTCCGAGATTGTAAACAGCATGTGACGTCGAGCCACAGTTTTCTTGGTACCACTCTCCAATTTTTAACACTAACACTTTTTCCCTGGATCTACCCTACTGATTTCATCACTATTGTAAAATGTAAGAATGTTTTGAATGTTTTCATCAGTTTTTCTTAGATAACTTTAGTGGCTGATCAACTATTTAACTCCACACATTTCTGCCAATTTCTTGACAACTGCAACTTGTTTACACGGGCTCTTCGGCATTGCTGTGGTAGCCTTTTTCAAAGCTTTTCCCACAACTGAAGGAGACAGTTTACTAGTTTCCGAGCTTAGCGTCTTGCCTTTAGCAGCGCGACTTAACCTTTCCTTTCTGCATCTTTTGCTCTTCTCAGTGCACGTGCAGTTGATGTTTCCGATCTTTTACCTTTTCTTTATATTTCTTCATTATAGCCTTCCTCTTAATATTGTAATTAGGATCATTCTTATGTCTTTCCATATACAACTTTTGTCTATCAGCGTTTGTTTTCGCCATATCTCCTAACCTAAAACATTTTAAAAAGCGTTTCAAGAATGTAAGAATACGAATTTTCAACGACTTCCAAGTATCATGGCTTTACGTACCTTTCAGTTAATATTCTTCACTAGACAAATGCAGGTCACCCACTTAAATTGTCTTCAAACTTTAACATTCGCTTCAAATCACCACATTGTCTCATACGTGTTGATCTCCCGTTAGTATCCGGACGCAAAAACAAACCTCTTTTGTTTCAGTCTCGGCATTTAAAACGCATGACAACTACCTGTATCTTTCAACATACACAAGAACTAGGAGGCTTGAAAGTTTCCAGAAGATAGCAGCAGATTACAGGTTTTTACTCAAAGTTTTCCCAATTTTTGTTAGTATCCGGAAAATATAGAGATGGTCTCTAATATATGCATTTTTTCGAATATAATGTGATTTGAGTTGACAGACTTTAATGTGAAATCTTTGATAAAAGCATGAAAAGGTATGGAAAAGAAAACTATAAGTTTTCACAGAATATTCCAGTTAAAAATCTTCAAAATAATACTTGGTCACGGTAGTTTCGAACGCAATTGAAACGGCTTCAAATTATAAGTGAAAAATGACAAAATAAACTCGCAATCAATTTTACGATCAAAATAAACATTTCAATGATCTTTGAACAAGATGCATTTGTGTACAGAGCGCAACAAATTATTTTTATTTTGACCAGAAATGGACACATTCGCGTGGACGCACCCTTAACAAGCTCCGAAGATCGTACTTCGAGAATGCTAAATGATATTACGTGGAGACGTAGATTCATAAGGAAGCAGAAGTTAAATGCAAAAATGCCTAGGTATTGGCTTCGTTGTAGGCATTCATGGTAATTAGTGCCTCGTGACGTCTACGTGACCCCAGGCATCGCTTTATTCCCCACCTCTTGGAGTCTCTTGGAGCACGGTCTGGCCGGAGCTTTGTGACCAGCGTTCCGGACGGTGGGCGCTTTTATAAATGTATTCTTTCTTCCGTTAACCTCCTCAGCATTGACACATTAAACAATGACGGACTCGTATTTGTATTGCGGAATCAGAAGTTGTGGTATCGTTTAGCGACGATCCGCTGTGTCTGCTTTTGTGTCTAAAATAAAAAGGGAAAGAAAAACTAAAAAGACACGCTGGCGCGGTTTCGAACGACCGGCTTTGAAATGTGCATTTTCCCTTTTTGGAGCGGGAGTGGTGACGTGCGTACGTACGGGCCCCGGTGACCCAGGTCGCGTCGCTGCTCGGCCGTGGGGAGCAGTTCAATCGTATCGACTGCCTCTAAAAACAGCGTGCGGGTCGGCGGGAGCCCGGGTCGGCGCACGCGGCAGGGAGGGAGGTGGAGCGGAGATGGCCTGTTGCAACTGGAGAACTGACGTTGTCGATACACAGTTCGCTCTGCACGCGCTGGTGCGCTCTGGAGTTATGTTCGTTGTCAGCGCTCTCGACTGTTTACCCCGGCGGCCACTTTCATTTTTTTTTTAAACCAACAGTTGTGGGAAGTTAGAATAATGCGAGGGAAGCGAAATGTAGTACTGTAATCTGTACGATTTTATCTAGTGAATGACTTGCGTCATGATTGCTGTCTTAAAGAAAATTTAAATTTCTCTGTACTTCTACTTTTGGGTTTAAAAAGTTTAGTTAATATGAGAAGAAATCAGCCCTCGTTCTCAAAACATCAAAAACTTGTGGGTCAGTGATTGGGGTGTGAATTTTTTTTATATCGTGAAGAGATTTTTTATTTCGCATACTTAGCCAGATTAAGATAAGGATGAGCCGATAGCATTATAAAAATAATATATCCTTCAGATACATATTTTGGAACGTCATTCATTCATAAAAGTAGACGCAGTTCTACTATCTGTTAGCTTTTTCCTGGGACAATGGAAACGACAGGATGTGTGTGTGGCAAGAGTTGTATGTAGCCTGAGATTAATTCGCTTCGAAAGACGCCTTTCCAGAACGTAACACTGAGCTCGGTCCGTTTTTTGTATCTCGCTGTTCGGTCTGTCCACAGCGGTCGCAGCCACCGCCTCGGCGCAGTCGTATTGTGGGGCGCGCGTATCTCTCATCTGGAAGGAGCAGAAATAGAGCACAGATGCTCGCAACAAAATAGGAATTCCTCCCCGGCAGGTCCTCGCAATATAGTGCGACTGGCGCCGGAGGGACGCGGAGCCCCGGGGGGGTGGGGTGGAAGGTCTGGGGGCGGGTGAGGGGATAGAGGCGAAGCCCAGCGTCGGCGAATTAATTTCGGGGCTTTCATTCTGTTTGATGCCGTCACTTGAGGCGTGCGGCCCCGGCCCCGGCCCCGGCCGCGCCAAGGCCTCGCTCCGCTGGCCCTGTCGCCCGCAGCCGCGCAAGTCACTGACGCCCGGCCAGGCGGGGCGGGGAGTGGGCGGGGTGCGAAAGCGCCGTCGGGGAGGTTGCTGCAGTGCGGAGACGGACTCGAGCTGGGAGAACCGGGGAGACGGAGCAGGGAGCGCGGGACAACGGGAAACCGAAGCGCAGACGTCGTTGGAGGTGGATAATGAAATCATGACATAGGTCAAAAAACATAATAGAAGCTAGTGAAGAGTGAAACGGGAAGAAATTTTGATCTGATATTAAAGCGCATAATATGTATGTTCGGATGGAACGAATGGGTGCCCAAGTGCTAGATAAGTGGATAGGTGGGTTAGCATGGGTTAGTGACAACTTGTGAGAAAGGGTGGCGTGAATGAGAATCGGAAGGCTCTGAACGGACTTCCCAGATTCGGCGAGAGGAGGCCTAACTATACGCTTCACATTAATAATGCTGAGGATCGTAAAACTGCAGGAACACGAGACAGTGGAAACGATGGTGGCATGGAGAAACTGTTTCATACACACACGTGCATGCACATATAATAACACACACACACACACACACACAAATTTTGCACAGGGGAGGCTGAACTCGGAGGGTGCGGGAAGCGGGGTAGTCGAGAACGGGGCTACGCCACCGGGCGCGCTGCAGGACTCACCTGGTGGGCGGTGCGCGGGGGCGTCCACGGAAATCACAGCGGAGGCAGTGGGACGGTGATATTGCCGTCCGGGCATCGATCCTCAGCGGGCCGCGCGTGGCGCTCCCCCCCCCCCCGGCGGCTGTGTTCCGCGCCGCGTCGAACACCGCGCCCGCCCACGGCAACGGAGACCGTTTCATGTTGGAGGTGATTGGACATCGAACGCCCCCGCGCGGCGAGCTCTTCCTCGTGGACGATTTCACCAGCATGGATGATCCCTTCTTGCCAAAGACATTTCGTTTTGGTTCTTGCGTATGAATGCGGCAAGCGTATGAACGAGTCTTAGGTAGAAAGGTTTTGAAAGTTTCCTCATTGTAGTTTTGCGGCGTGTTTATATTTTAATGTATTTACCTGTTTTAAGAAATGTAGACTTGTTGTCCTTACGTATTGAGTTTTAGATAAATATTCCATGATAATGAAGAAAATTCACTTTCGGTAAGTGATGTCAATCTACAAATTAGGCCATGAATAATAACGCCTAGAGATTGCCATACCTTCCAATAAGTATATCATAGTCTCCGACTTAGTATGTTATTAGTTACGCAATACTTACAGAAATCGACCTTAATGAACATTGTATTATACAAATAAAAGGCTAAATATTCTTGCTTAATTACCTCTCTTGTAGATGGGAAGATACAATGTTATAAGGTAATAAAAATTACTAGTTGTTAATTGCAATGTCGATACCAAAAGTTTGAGATTCTGTCAGAAGATATACTTTTTTTTCTTCAAATTTTGAGATTTCTATTCCATTTTATTTCACTTCTACATAAACATTGTGTCCTGCTTATTTTTTTTATCATTTGTATCTTCTTTCCATAGTGAATCACGTACTAGTTTATTACTGCGAGTCCCTCGCTCTAAAACGTGTTTTAAAAATTGTTTTTTTGTCGCGTTGTATTAAAGTGCATTTAGACTAAAATCTACTGCAGCGCATTTGGCAGGGATGGATCCTCGGGGTATTTGTCGAGAATGTTAATATGTTCACCGATTCGCGGGAATAGTTTTGGGAATGAAGTGAGCACTGCGGGAGACTGTTTCTTTGCATTCCCGCCGATGTGTTGGCAATTTATTTGTCTCGAGAGCTTATCGGTTCGAGGCGGAGCGCTCTTGGCGAAGCGAGAACCTGGCGGACCTCTCGGAAAGGGAAGCCCCCCGCCGCGGGTGCGGAGCACTGAGTAATCCGCGATATTTTCAGCCGCGGTGAAGAAAGAAGCACACCGCTGTGCCTGGCGCGATCAATACGCGGGACATTTGTTGCTGTCTCGCGGCGACGTCCTCGGGACTCCCCTTGCGGTTAAAGCCCGCGGATTACGTCACATCGTGGTGATGGTGGTAGTGGTGGTGCGACAGTGGGCGAGGTGGGGTAGGGTTCGCAAGGCCTAAAAAAATAATAAAAAAAAGATGACGGGGGTGGGGAGCGCTCGGCATATCCGCGCAAACACTGCCGAATCGTCCCCTTCCTCTCCCGTTCCTCATCTCTCGTCCCCCTCCCCCACCTATTTCCCGCCCCTACCTCTCGTCGTCCCTCTGTCCCGCCGCAGCGACCTAGTTCCGCTGTTTCAATAGACGACCGCTTGTGCACTTCACTGTGCGCTTTCTGAGGCTGCGGCGAGAAAGAGGCGGGGATGCGGGGGGGAAGGAGAGGGTGGGGCGGGGCGGAGAGGGAGCAGGGTAAGTGGCAGGGACGGGCGCGACTGCCTAGATAGAGCGTCGCTGGGGCCGAGGCCGGCGAAGTGGCGCCCCCCGCCGCCGGGATGCGAGAGGGTCTCGAGGATTCCGCTTGCTGACGTATGCGGGTCTCCGCGTAATTTGATTCACCCTGCTTTGCGTAGTATGCCGAGGACGTGGTGTGAGGGGTTCATAACCTTCTCTGAGACGAAAGAGGGTGTCTATCGCTGTTGTTTTGTTTTTTTTTCATGTCGATTTCCTGAATTTTGGGGGTCTGAAGAATAATTGAAAATGCTTGGGAACTTGATTTAGTAGATAATACAATTTTGAACCGAAACTTTTACATTAATATTTGTGTGGAAAGGAACGATTTTTGATAGTTAATCATTTACAAAAAAAAATTCAGATTACGTTTCGTAGATGTGCACTCTGTGGAAGTCTCATATTTATCAGTGTTTAATTAAACACAAGTTGCAAAGAGAGATGTGCTGTGTGGTGTATTGTGACCAATGCTGAGAATGTAATGAAATGGATATATTAGCCTACATATTACTTGCAAAGTACTCGTACTATATGCTACGGTATGTACATGTGCCTACCTCACTCTCATGTTTGTGACTTTTCCCCCACCTTCCGGGGAGTATGTTACGTGCCTTAGGAGACATTTATGATGATAAACGTGGGGTTATTAATATTTTAGGGCTATTTTATTGATAAGAAATATGAAAAATGTAGTTCGGTAGATATTTTTCACTTGTAAAAATCTTAGCAAATTCGGAACTTCATGTAATCAAATAAATTTTCATCAACTAGATATCGAAGAGAACGAGAAGTTTTTGTGATTTTTTGTCGGCGAGTTTCCTTCACCTACACTTAATTATGTCCTGCGCTTTATTCCATTGGCAGAATCTTGAATAAGATTAGAAAATGAAACATCAGGAGTAGTTACATCTATTGGTCCAACTCAGGCAACTTCAGTGCAATACTTTGGCTGTTAGGTAAATACATTAATTAGTACCAATAAATGATCTTGAAATAGAACTGATCTACTATTTGATTACATATTTGGCCGTATTAAAGAAATTGTATAATGAAGATCATAAAGAAGCTACTAATAATATAGTTGTGTATTGTTGAAAAGCAATCCACGAATTGTGTGAATACGGAAATATAATATATTAAAGAAAAATTAACATTTTTATAAATCCTAGTATGTGTGAGACACATGTCATATGTCATATATTATAGAACATGTGTCTGAACACACTACTAGGATTTGCCCTCGTTCATCTCCCAGCCTTGATTAGTGAACAGTACTTGCCATAAAGTACCAAAACCTGTTCTGCTCCCTCTTTCGTGTATCACTCTTAGAAATATTACGAGGGGCGTCGCGTTACACAGCGCTTGCGACGTCTGCCGCCCTGCCACCCGCTCTCGCTCCCGCACCGCGCCATGCCACCACCACACCCCCACCACCACCACCACCACCATCCTGCGCGTGCATTATCGACGAGGCCAGCAGTTGAGCTCCCCCACCGCGCGCTCTCGACCTCACTTGTCACTGACGTCATACGTGTGCGCGCGCGATCACGCTGGCTCGCTCGCGCGGCCCCGAACAAACGCGAATCGCGCGGTCCACGGCGCCGGGCGCGCGTGTGTGTTTGCGCAGGTAGAGCGACCGATTGGGGGGGGGGGCGACCCGAAGCCCTCGCTTCTCTAAATATTTAAATTCAATCCATTCTGATATGTATGTTTAAATACGCGGTCCCGCCCAAATCGAGCCGTGCAGCACGCGAGCTGCGGCGGTGTGTCCGAAATGCTGGCGAACCCCGCGGACAGTGTTCCGCGATGGGTGAATGTCGCTCGAACATGGTTGATAGTTTCACATGCTCGGGGGAACTCGTAATCTGCGGCTAGGAGGATGGCCGTCCACCTCTATGAACCTGTGGTCAAGTTCTCGTGGATGAATTTCAACTCTGTGGTGGACAAAGCGAATTTATAGCATGATTTTTCCGTGATATGTCGTTTTTCTTATTTTACCTGTACTGCAACATCATTCATGTAATTTGATCTCCATTATCACTTTAGCATCAGTTTCAATCACCGTTGTTGATGGACTCGCCCTAGCCCGATGAACGCACATTTGTCTGAATTGCAGCTTCAGCAAATACCATAATGTTGCAATGGGCGAGAAGATCCTGCCAAAGCAAGTTCTTTGACATTCTTAAGAGAAAACTTGTCACTTTTAGGAGACGTTACGCTTCTTTTTGTGGCGAAATAGATATCTGTTTTCGAGCCAAAACATTCAGTAAGTAATTCATATACTGCGCTTGGTATGAGAGAAACATTTCAAAGTAGAAGCCACAAATAGAAAGTGTTTGTCATAAATAAAGATATTAATGCTAGATTTGTAATTTCTCCAATTGAAAGCGTCCACTCCATTTGCTGTTTTGCAAAAGTTTCGTTTCTTTTTTTTTATGATATTCTTCTTCTGTGAAAGATGTAAAATGAATATCATGCTTGAGAGTTCTCATCTAAATGATCGAATCTGAAAAGTTCATTTTCTTTAGGAAACAACCCTTTCACAATTGTGCATGTGACGAAATATGTTTACTGCATTTCATTTTTAATTACTTATCTTACTATTTTGCTTGTGTACAAATAGCATTGTTTTGCTCCAATGTACTTTTGCGCCCGGTCAGCGATAGGAAAGGGCCTGGAATATCTCGTCCCGCCACTACACTCTAAAAGTGGACAAAGCGCGCGCCAATTTGGTCTATTTCAAGAACCGAACGACGTCGTCGAAGTATCTTCTGACGAACGTCTCTGGCGCGGGTGCAGCGTTTCGCTTTGAATGTAGAGGCGACGGTGGCAGGGACGAGTCTGGTGTTGCGACGGGTGCGAGGTAATGAATTTCTTTTAGGGCGGTAATGAGAAGCCCTTTTGAGAGACGCTCCGTCTCCGCTCCTCCCGGCGCTGGCGGAACCTCGCCCGACTTCGCCTCGCACCGCGTCCCACCTCCCCCTTGCCTGAGCCCTTCAAGCTCTGCTCTTTCCCTCTCCTCCGCCTTCTCCTCGTCACTCGCTTGCCACCCTTCCGGGTTCGTGTCACCGCTTCGAAGGTCATTTTCGAACCTAATCCAAACCTTTCAAAAGATCTCTCTCTCTCTCTCTCTCTCTCTCTCTCTCTCTCTCTCTCTCTCCTTATCTTTCTGGCTTTTATTTTTCTATTCATTTCTATTCTTTCTTTCTTTCTCTGCTTCTCTGTCCCTCCCTAATATTTTATCTTTAACCCATTCTTATTTTTCGTTAATTTTGCAACGCTCTATTCTTTCTATCCTGTTCCACCCACCTACTCATTTAGAGTTTCATAACTCCATCCAAGTGCCTCAGAACCTCTTCCTCTTGTCCTGCTTATTTTTGCATCTTTCTTAACCACTCTTCGCTGTCATTCCTATTCGTCTTCTCGTGCTTTCCTCTTTGCCCCCGATTCTTGCGCGCGGTTCCGCCCGCCCGTTCCTGGAGCCGCTCTGAAAAGGTCTACAAGTTTTATAAAAGATGGTGAATAATTAATTAAGGAAGCGTCTCGGGCATCGGCACTGTGTCCCCGGCGAGCGGCGCTCGGTTTTTGCCCGCGGTCGGGAGAAGCTCCTCGCGAAAGGCTGCGGACTCAGCCACCCCCGCGCCGCCACCGCGCCGTCTCCCTCCCCCCGCCCGCCCGCTCCACTCCGCCTCGCCCCGCCCCGCTCCACGTCCCGCCCCCCTGCCCCCCCGGCCGCCCCTCCCCCCCCGCAGCACCCCCTGCGTCGGCCCTGCGCCACGTACCTCCACCACACTGCCCATCCTCTGACTCTTCTATCTCCCCTACCCTGCGTCCTTCTCATTGCCTCGTCTGTGGCCCCGCGATGTTCTTTCCCATTGCGTTGTCGCCCCCCTCCCCATCACCATCGGTCCCCCTCCATCACCATTCGCTCCTCTTCTGCTTTCGCTCCGAGTGTTCCTTCCGCATCAGTGGTCTTTACCGACGCCCTTCTTTCAACGCGTGCACCCACGACAGCGCCTTTGTCGCGACCTGTGTTCGCATCCATTTGAAGTCTTTTTCCAATTTGTCCTTTGCATCTTGGTTTAAGAAGCAACAACTTTGTCAGTGTGTAGTTTACTACTGATGTTGTCAGTACCATTTTAGATGTATTTTATATTATTTCCTGCATATGTAATCATTCATGGATCTGATTGCCTTTGACCTTTCTACTTTTGACATTTTTACCTCGTAATTACATTTCGTGCGAAATCTTGGGTTCTTTTCGACCCATTTTATGTTCTTTCCTGACTTTATTTTTTTTGTTCCTAATCGTCGTATAGACTCTGCGTCATTCATCTTCTTTCAATTGTTAGTCGCCAGTGGCGCAGACGTTAGTTACTAAGTTCCTTTTTTCATCGTTCTTTCTCAGCGCAGATCTGCGCTTTGCGGCCACTTCCATGGGCGACGAGAGTACTGATTAATTGGAAAGCGAGGCAATTACCATAAAACTTCCATTTTGTGTAACATCTTTTTGCATTTCAAAGGGAGAAGAATGCCCCGAGATACGATTTTTTAGAATGAATAATTACCGTTTTATAAATTAACTTTTCTTTTACATATCAGAAAGTTCTATTTGTTTTCTTGTGTTCGAAAGCACGATGAAATAAACCAGGGAAATTTTGACCCTTTGGTATAGAGTTTTTACGGTGTACATTGAATGCGCTAGCCAGTATTTTCCCCCCCCCCCGGTAACATCATCTTATCAGCTGTTCGATATGTTCCATTTTCGTAATTACATATAAAAAGGAAGACTGAATGCCGTTATATAATTTTGACGGGGCCATTCACCAAGATCGAATATGATCCGTCCACGCCCGTCACTCTTTTGATCTCGTGCTTACACACTACCATCGCGGCGACCCTTTCACAGCGGACGGCGTCGCGCGCGCCACAACCGCCGCCGCGCCGCCGCCGCCCGCCTACTCCACTGCCCCTTTTTTCGCATTGAACGTCGCGATCATTCGCAGGGATTATTCACTGTGAATGGCGGACGCCGAAAGGCGGCCGGCTGACAGGTTCGCAAACGGACGCCCACCCCGCCAACCACTCCACTTCCTAGATTCCCGCCCGCACGCTTCTCTGCCACTGTCAGGCTGTCGCTGCCGCCTCGCGCAGTCGCCGCTGCCGTCGCGGCTGTCATTGCCCACCGATCCCAGCGTCGTTCCCGTAACTCCAAGCCCTTCCGCCGCCTGTGGGAATCGCTCTTTGTCGTTTCCCCACCCACTCCCCACCGCCCACCAGCGCTTCCGCCTCCGCGCCGCGCGCGCATTGCGCCCGTTGTGCGGCGCCGACAAAAGGAAGCTCGATAACCGGAGGGCGCATCAAAAGAGGCCCGCCCCGGCCCGCTCCGACAAACTGGAGGAACTCTAATGGTGTTTACTCGGCGGTCGCCAATGGGACCCATCGCGCTGAGGACGGGTGCCCCGCAACGTGAGCTCGCCATTTTCAGGACGCACTGCGGCAGCGGATTCGTCAAGGACGCTCGGTGTCTACTGGGCGACCGGCCACCGGCTTCGACGGTCTACCTCAAGCTGTTCGTGCATTCGTTTCGGCGATGAGAAGGGATACACGCTGTGTCTCAAGTGGACAGCGGAACTTCCGAAATGAATCTTCATATAAAATAAAAGTTTAAGACAAGGAAACATTGATGGGGAGTAGTCGTGAATTTGCATTGTGCACGTCGACATATTTCGAGCTGCAATGCATAGTCAATTACTCGAGCGTTTAGTAAAATTAATACAGTTCAACATTTCTAACAAGTATGAGATTTGAATTGTAAGATACATTGGATATTTCATTGCTGTTGCATTGAGTTACGTATGTACTTACAACTTTAGCATTGCGTCCACAAGTCAGATGAAATGTTAAAAGGGACCTTCTTTGCTTGAATAAATGCCACAACACGTCATTGAGTGTCGTGTACGATCAAAAAAATACTTGTGTGTTCTGCCTTAGAAGTTGTCAAATGGTAGATCATGAACGGCAATAAAATTAACTATCGAATTAACGTGCTCTCAATATAAATAGTTTGTTTTTTCTTAATTTCTGTGAAAGGAAAATTAAATGTTGTTTGCACTACATATCTCGCTATCCTTTTCTTCTCAAGAGCCATTATGTCCCCCCATCCGCTGTTGTGACGCATTTTCACTGTCTCATTATCTGGTGACCTTTCGTCCTAATTTTTTCTACATTCTGTCCTCCATCTTTTTTGTTCAATTAAAGATTTCCACGCCAGTGTTTTTTGTGAATTTTATTTTCCTCGTAACATCTTTTTGCTTCGCGTTCGCAGTTTATCAGCTTCAAATGAACGCTCCCATTTCCTCGCTTAAGTTCGCGCTGTACTAGCAAGTATGTTCTCTTCCAATATCCCAAAGTCCGCGGTTCCCAACTGCTCTGCCCCAGGGGAAATTCGTGGAACAAAGTCCTACCACGTCCTCCCCTTTCTTCAGTTCAGCCGTCCGCGTTCGCCGGCCCCGCCCCTTGCTTCCTTTCGGCGGCGACCGCTGCCGCTGCCGCTGCCGCTGCCCTTGTGTTTCCCAGAGATAGCATAGAGGAGACCAAGGGCTTCCAGCACGCGGCTTCGTTTTCTGCATGGACCGCCTTTACAGCAAGCATTTCCTAACGAGTTTGGCTTTGATGTAGTGCGCCGCATATCCCGCGCAGCGATCTTTTGTAGGCATTACACAACTTTTAACAAGACTAGGATCCGCGCTTGCAGTTCCAGGAGATGTGAATGGAGAGCGATAGTTACCGTACATATCCTCCGGTTCTTTTCTATTTTTGCTTTTAATAGTGTGTTATAGACGCGCCATTTCGTAAAACCGGTTATAAAGTCAACAGACGTACTTTGATATTAATTCATCCATTACCGTAGTTGGCGAGTGCTGAAAAGCATGAGTGTAAAATGAACTCTTTATACCTTGTACCTTGTGTAATTGCACGCTTCAGGTCAGTTTAAAATATTCCTAATTTAGGTGCTGGAAATGTTTCAATTCAGTTTTACTCTTCGCGTCTTCTCAACCAGTGTAAAATTCTGTTCAACGGAAAGCGCTTAATACATTCTTCCATTATGATTATATAATTATAAACGCACGCATTTCCATTTCGGTCTGAACTATAATACCAATAAATAAAATGATACTTGGAGAAGTACAATAAATTAAACAAAGAGGTAGACATATATATAAACGTGTAATCATCTAAATTAATAGAAACTATTTCGAGTACTATTTTATGCTAATTTTCTTTGCTAATTTATAAAGGGGAGTAGTGCATTTTGCACTGCTGATGTGTGCTAGTAGGATGTGAGGATAGGACAAGGAAAAGGGAGGAAATATCGCACGCCGTCCGTGACCCATTTGTTCAGGGTAGTACTCCGGCTTTGGCCTGGTATTGCCCGGAGAAACCACCTAAAACTACCGATCTGAGCAGCCGGTCGCTAGAATTCTTCTCAAGACAGCAGCTGAATTCGACCTACCTATGTAGCTAGTGTGGAAAAACTTGGTCAGGACTCGAACCCTAGGACCTCCCGGCGAGTACAGTCATGTCAGTTGAACTTCTTATGCCGGAACTCTAGTTGTTATGGGTGAGCAGGCGATTCCATCTGACAGCATCAGAGGCAGTGACCCTGCGCGCCCGTCCTCGTCCTCCACCCAACTGCGGTGGCTTCGGTGCGCGCGGCCGTGATTAGTCATCAAAAATACAAACTCCAAATGTACCGGTTTTCTTTCATGTGGCCACGGCCGATTACCCGTTCGCTACGCTCCCGTGATAACGCATCTAATTACTGGTGAAATTGTGTTCCGATTCATTTCGCTGTTCATACAGCAGTAGATTCCGTACCGCGCACTCGGCGGCGGGAGCGGCACCGTTTCGCCGATGCAATTTCCGCCCTATTATAATTTATCATATCATATTGCGCCACGCACGCTCGCCCATGTCCGTGCGCGCCTGTCCTCCCGCTTTCAGCCCCCCGCGCCGTTGCGTTGTTTTGTTTCCAACTCGTCGGCCGGCGCCACGGCGCGACGCCGGCGCCCGAGTTGCCAGTGCATTTGTCTGGCGGGGCGCGCTCGCCCGTCCCATAAGAAAGTTGAAGGAAGGAGAGGGAGAGGATTCTGGCAAGATTAGCTGCAACTTGTGATAAGTTGGCTTGAATAATGACTGCCGTGAGGCCCCAATCCATTAAGGCGTTGTTTTTGCGCCTGTCATTGATGTAGCAGCTAACTTCTATTGATAAATTAAAGCCCGCGCCCGAGAGGAGACGCGGAGGCGCCGCTAAATGAATCCCAGCCCCTTCAGCGCCGAGGCCGACGCCCACGCCCACCGCTCCTCCCCTCTCCCTGCTCTGCCTTCGTCAGTTTCTTATTCCACGCCTCTTTGTCTCGGGTCTTCATTCACTCCTACAGCCGCCTTCTCTCGAGCTTCATCTTGCCCGCTCCGTTTCTAGATTTTATCAGACGCGGTAAAATCAGCCACTAAAACGATTCACGGTCCATAGACATTATTACATATTTGAAAAGATTGTATGAAGGTACCGCCGATTTTCTACTCTTTTGTCAGTTTCTCATCTTTCCGTAAATTCTGAACTTCTATTTTTCTTATTGACTTTTTGTGAGGCTGTTTTGCTCTGAATTTCTTCTTGTTTATCATGATGGCTTTAAATTCGTTCTTCGTGCTTGGCGTTCCTCGAATTGAGTCAAAATTTATTCTGACTCCACCGACGCCTACATATATTATCATGACACTTCTCGTCGCAATCTCTACTATTTTAGTTCTCTTTTGTATCCCACTCTGCCAATAATCTTGCAGTCGTAGTGCCAATAATCCATCAATGAGCCTGTCTCATCCTTGCTCAATAGATCATGGAATAGGGCAAGTTCATGTTCATTATTTTTGTCTGGCCAAATGGATTGATGAACGACTAGTTTCGCCAGTGCATTTGACATTCTTGTAATAGTTTCCCATTGTAATATATGTAGACATTTGACGAACGACATTTTTACGTTTAAAAGATGTATACACAAAACAAAAACCACATCGAAAACGAGACCTCGGGTAACACCCCCACCTCCAATCACACGGACAGAAATAACTTAAAAGTAAATGAAAATCTGATACTGTGATTTCATATACCTCGAAACTGCTGATGCGATGCTGCCTGCATTCTCTCTTGCTTGTTTTCACCCACTCGCCATAGTCTCCCGATAGGGAGGGGAGGCTTCTTCCTTTAGCCACCCTCCCCCTTATGCGCCGACGACGCCGTCTCCGCGGACGCCGGGAAGAAGAAAGCGGCATCTGCACGCCATTGTGCTCCCCCCCATCCCCCAACCCTTGCGCTCTCCCCGAGGACACCTCGCGGTTGGCGGGGCCTAATGCTCGAGCAGTAATATAATGATACGCTTAATTAGCCCGCGAACGAAACGCCCGCGCTCCCGTCTTAATTAGGGCGCCTGCTTCCTGGAGGCACCGACGACCATTATGCAGAACGTACCTCCAAACGGCCCTTGAAGCATGTTGCTATGAGGAATGCAAATTGAGAATAGAAGGTACTTTGTTTGCAAAATAGCACGATGACAGGACTCTTTAAAATAAAATAAAAAATAGCGAGCTGCGTTTCCAGAAGAAGGAGAAATAGAGTAAATAAACGTAGCTCCAAACTTATACGCCACTGAAAAAATCAAAGTGATATAGAATTAATTGATAATTCGATATTAATATTTTTTTCAAAACCGAAAAAAAAGAAACAATTGAATAATGTTATATCAAACGTTTATTAAAACAATTAGTTTTTCTTACGTGTTCGTACAAATTTACTGATTATATAATAATGGTTTTCTTGTTAAAGGAGTTCTTAAAACTTATTTCTTAGAATTTTCAGTTCATAAAAATGCATTTTTTAAAGTGCCCTTATTTTATGATTTTCATCTTCTGTTATGGTTTTTTTCTTGCTTGGTTCTCATTCTATTTCTTCATTCATGGTCTCATAAGAGCTTATTCTAGATACATACACATTTGACTTAGAAATACGTCATACGACTTGTCTTAAATCTCCCCCACTTGCTCGAGGCTTTTCTTTTCGCAACTCTCGTTATTCTCTTCAATTTACTTTCCGAGGCATTCGTCGCTCTTAAAAATCTCCACTTTTAAAGTACCCTTATTTTCTGCTTGTCAACTCCTTCATTTATTTATTTCATCCCCGTGTATGTCTTTATTAAAAAACTTCTGTATGTGTTTGTAGCCCATCTATGCATTGCCTCTCATTATATCTATCTCGGAGCTTTGTAAGGTTTTGCTCTTTAAGCGTTTTTTATGAGGCGGGCGTTCCACGGGGCTCTTCTCATATCGCCCCCTCCCCCACCTCCCTCTCCGGGCTGCGTGCTCCGGAATTCGATATAAAGGTAGCCCTAACAGGCTTTTACCCTCTCCAACGCAGAGCGACCGGGACTTAAAAGAGCACAGGTCGAAATTGATAATAAATGGACGCAGATTTTCGGTTCAAGTGGCACCGCCACTGCTGCCGCCACCGCCTCCAGGGCCGCGCCGCCCCTATCAGTTTTCCTCCTCCACGTCCGCTGTCCCCGCCTCCCCCTGTGTGCACCGCCCTTTTTAAATATGAATATCGACGATGCTCCTCCATGTAACGCGATTAGCCCAGTGCGCCGTCCTCGGGACGAGTTTAACGTAGCTCTCTCCACCACGCAAATGAAAAATGGACAATGCTCCTTTGGGGCGTAGATGAATTTATGGAATGTTCCCTTTTGTAAAAGAAATACTATTAAATGATGAATATCATGCAAGTGGTGATTTTCATGTTTTAAAATTAAAGATTTAATTTCCTTCTAGAGAAATGTCTTCAAGGGGGCAGTACTACCATAGCATTGTTTGTCACATTTCTCAAGAATTCGATTATTTTTCTCGAAATTTCGCGACCGGGAGAGTTTATAAAATGCTCAACATTAGGCGAATGCCGGAGCAGTACCCTAACAAATGGGCTACGGACCGCGCGCGATTTTTCCTTCCCCTTCTTTTCCCTGTCCCCGCCGCTTCCTACACACTTCCACGTATTTCACTACACTACCACAAAAACCGGTTGACCGATCGGGAGCTTTGAGCTGTCTTGGCGAGGGTGATGCCCTGCTAGAGGGAGATACCTGTTAATGAAAACACAGCCAACATATAGGTCGGCTCCGGATCTCACTGTTTTGCGGGGGGGGGAAATCACAGCCACCTACCAAGGGGAAAATATGCACTACATGACCTTAGTAGTTGACGAGCCGGAATCACTAATCAATCAATCAATCAATCAATAGTTCATACTGAGTAAATAAATAATATGGGGATGATAATTTTGATGTAGGATAGTGATAACATGTATAAAATAGCATCTTTATCTTCAACATAAACTTTTTCCTTGGATATTATGACATCAGTCATTAAAAGTAAATTGCAAAAAGAAACAGGACACCCTGCTTCGATTTCCTGTCAAGGAATTAATTCTGTGAAAGATTCGCGTTGAGAAATAGTGTGATGTACGAGTGAAACTACACGATGGCCGTTTTTCCAGAGGTGCTGAGGTCCGCGGCCTGCCTGCACTATATTCGCATCTAATGGGGAGCAGGCAGGCCCTGGGGTGACACTGTGGGTGCGGTGGGGATGGAGACCGGGCGTCTTCGGACGCCGATGACGGATGGCGCTCTGGCGCTGCGGGATCCCGTAACGTCTCCAAATTCCCAACAGCAACAGCGGAGGCCCATGATCGATGGCGGCGGCAACAAAGGCCAGCGCGTGCACGACGTAAATGGACTAGGCCGGCACATCGCTCGCCCGCCGCTCGCCAGCCGGTCCCTTGCCACTCGCCCTCGCCGCTCGCCCTCGCCGCTCGCCCTCGCCGCTCGCCCTCGCCGCCTTCGCCCTCGCCGCTCGCCCTCGCCCTCGCCGCTCGCCCTCGCCGCTCGCCCTCGCCGCTCGCCCTCGCCGTTCGCCCTCGCCGTTCGCCCTCGCCGCTCGCCCTCGCCGCTCGCCCTGCCGCTCGCCCTCGCCGCTCGCCCTCGCCGCTCGCCCTGCGCCGCTCGCCCCGCCGCTCGCCCGTCGCGTCGCCCTCGCCCGCTCGCCCTCGCCGTCGCCCCCGCCGCTCGCTCCCGCCGCTCGCCCCTCGCCGCTCACCCCGCCGCTTGCTCCCGCCGCTCGCCCCGCCGCTCGCAGCCGCCTCGCCCCGCTCGCCATGCCGTTCGTCCCCTCGCGCTCGCCATGCCTCTCGCCCGGCCGCTCACCACGCCGCTTGCCCCGCCGCTCGCCTTTGCCGGTCGCCAGTCGCTCGCCCCCCTCCACAGTTCGCATCACCACACGCCCCGCTGCTCGCCCCACAGCTCGCCCCGCCTTCGCCCGCCTCGCCCCCGCTCGCCTGCCGTTCGTCCCGCCGCTCGCCCCTGCGCTCGCCCGCCGCTCGCCCGCCGTTTCGCCCCGCCGCTCGCCCGCCGTCGCCCGTCGCTCGCCCGCCGCTTCGCACCCCTTCGCCCCGCCGCTCGCCCGCCGCTCGCCCGTCGCTCGCCCTGCCGTTCGTCCCGCCGCTCACCCTGCCGCTCGTCCCGCCACTCGCCTCCACAGTTCGCCCCGCCGCTCGTTCCCACCGCTCGCTAGCCGCTCGTCTCTACCGCTCGCCCTCCTCCTCCGCAGCTCGCCATGCACCTCGCCCCGCCCGTTCGCCTCGCCGCTCGACCCCCCCCCATCCCACTCGTCCCCTCAGCTCGTCTCGCTCGCCCTCCTGCCGTGCCTCACCGCTCGCCCCGCTCGCACCCGCCGCTCGTCCCCGCTGCACGACCAAAGATTCGATTGCATATGCGGATGGTGTTGTGTGTCTCCCCCAGCTCTGTGTTAACAATTTTTTCGTTTTCCACTCTCTTCGAATTTCCCGATTTTCGCCCCCTCCCCCGTGACCTCCCCTCTCCTTTTCTCCTCTCCTCTCTCGCTCCCTCCCTCCCGCCCTATTTTCCCCGTGCTCATCTGCTCTGTCTGCATGCTCGACTTTCCTCTCTCAGCGTGTTGCCTTTGTTTCCATCTGACATCCAGTAGCTCGGCGTCCATCAAGGTGACTGATATGCGCCTTCATCGTTCACTAAAAGCGACGGAAATCTCACGATCGAAACGGCGGAAGGACCTTCCTAGCTCTAGCGTGTTGGTGACCTATATCGGTCAGGATCGGTTCATAATGCAGAGGAGTTTGGAGAGGTCTTGTGATTTCGTGCGCCCTTGTCCCATCCCACATTCTACCTGCCCGTCCCCTTTCCTCAACTCTTAACCACACGGGGCGTGTTTACTTTAACCTTTATCGTCGTTTCTCGGCTGCCTCTGCTTGGATTCCGACTTATATCTGCTTATTTTATTTCTTTTTTTGTATTTTATTTTTTCTAATATTTCTGCTTTGAATTTTTTCTTACTATTCTTCATTGTCTTGCAGCTATTGCCTATTCCATCAGACTGTTCACATTCACTGCTTCACTTTTGCCATTCTCCCATGTATTCCACTATAAACTTTTATTTTAGTTTCTGTCTCTTCTCTTCCCACTCTTTCTCTTTCTCTTTCTTCCCTCTCGTGTACCTCTAAGCTTTTCCGCATCACTGGCGTGCACGAGCGGGGGGAGGTATCTCAGTAATTTATAGCGCCTACTACGAACTCCCTCGGGTTCGTCGAGTTGCTTCGTGCCTCTGCAAACATTTAATTTATGCGCCTCCCCCACACGCCGCCGAAAACGTGTAATTACCTATTTTGTAGCAACCTTTCGGGTAGTGCACATGCACAATTTACGTCCCGCCCGACGCGCTCTCACGGTCGGGGCGAAACTCAAATAGAAACCTCGGCTCTCCTCCAGATGCTGTTTGCGATAAATTCCCGTGTGTTGGTTTTTCTCTCGGTTATTGTTCCGCAGTGATAAACTACCCGCGCTCCGGGCAATTACGAGACGATAAAATATTAAATCTCGTTCTTCCATGCTATCGCGCGCTGGCTGCGTACATATCTCCTCCGCAATATTGAAAGTTCAAGAAGTCTGCGACCGGTTTAATCGCGAGTTGGAGTAAACCCATCGATCGCCGGTCGATAGTGGAGGTATGAAACACAGACGGCAGCCAGAAGGTTTCATCTCGATGGTATAATTTTGAGCGACCGGGTCGGAAGGATTATGGAAATATGAATTGGTTTTAATTATGGCTGATCTCCAAACGGAGGAGCAATAACTCCGGCCCCGTATGCTACCCCTTCTCTGTAGATGATTCATCGCCGGCCCGCGAAGTCTGAAAGCTTCTTCCGAGAATATTACGGAGGGCGGTTCCATTTTTCAGGTGCGCCCATTCTTCTTATCGAAGGAAAGAGGGGGTAAGAGGGGCATGGGGGCTTTTGCTCGTTTTCGCGAGTTAATGCATTTTCGTAAAGTGAGTTGCAGTCCCTTACGGGCCGGCGGCGCGGCGGCGGTTCGCAAGATTTACCGCGCTCAGATTCTAAAAGAATCCGCGCTTGATAGAAGAGGGAGGTTAATGTGTTGAATGGGAGGATGTGGTCCGGACGGAAGATGTTGGAGTCTGCGGGCGGGGAGGAGAGGGGCGGGGTTCGAACGCGGATCATTTGGCCACCCGCCAAGTGGGGCGAGCTGGGCGAGCGCTTAAGCCGCGCGCCGCTCTATCCGTTCTTGGGCTAACGCCGGCTGTCGGCGCGCGTGTTGCGCCCGGCCCCGCCCCCGCCGATGGGAATTTACTTCCGCGGGCGACTTCGCGGGGTAGCGGCGGACGAGCGGGCGGTGCACCACGGACACCGGGGCGAAGTGAGCGATGCCAGCTGCCTGCTGGTTTGTTTGGGAAGAGACATTTAAAGAGACCAATAGGGGCAATGGTGGTACAGGGGCAAACTGGTTTGATGGGGTAGGAGAGGCACAGGTGATGAATGCTCAGATAAAGGAACGGCGTAGCGACAACGGCAGGGGGATTCGTTTGTTGACTTGTGGGGAGGGACGTGGAAATGGCACAAAAAATCGGGGTGGTTGAGGTGAGACGGAGCGACGGCGAGGCAAAAATGAGGAAGAGCGGCAAGCGGAAGAGCCCAGAGTTCACGTCGAACAGTACAGACCTGGAAGGGTGACGTCGTTGTAATCGCCAAACGTGGAAATCTCTACATGTACGTTGTTGCTTCACATTGTATACTCCATAATTGCAAGAAAGTGACTGTTAGCAACTTTACGGTTACAAACCGTACCGTACTTACGGTTAGTCAAATATTTTTTCGTTTTCGATTAGATTATTACTACGTTGTAAAAACGAGGCAAAAAGAGGATTACATGAGTTTTAATGGCTTGCGCATGTCAGTGTTTGAGAAAAGATTGATACGAGTTGATATTCGTCGTCTTTTACTTGTTTTTCGTTTCTGATTCATGTTGAAAACTATTTGGAACATCCCTCACGCGCTTGAAAAAGTACAGTAATTTCATATTGAGATAACGTTCTCTTTCCAAAGTTTAATATCTTTTTCTACACATCAATTGTAGGATCGTACACAGTTACACTAGTACAGTAAAATTAAAAATTTTGATGGCCAACTCTGGTGATTTGTACGTCCAATTTCATTACTGAGAAAGTATCCCTCAGAATATCCCCAAATCCTTGCCTCACAAATCCTCTTCTCTCCTCCTCTCGTTTTTAATGCTATCTCTCCTACTGTTCTGTTTGGGTCAAGTGCACTTCATCTCGTTGGAAGCAGCTCTTGCGGTTTCTCTGGCCGCTCGCAGCGCCGCCCGGCCATTCCCGCGCCCGTTGGCGCTGCGCGTCGCGCGTGAAATACGCGCCAGATTCAATGGCGTCGCGCGTTCCGCATTGTTCTTACGGCGCGCGGCGCGGGAAGAATGGCGAGCGTCGTTATCGCCGCCGATACCTTGCACCTATTTCCATCTGGATTGCAACCGCCGCATCTCTCCAGACCCTTCCGGCGAGTCTTTAGTTCCGTTCGAGGTACGTTTCACCTTTCTCGTCACTCCGCCCCAACTTTACCCTTTTTCTGGATTGTTAATTTTTCTCATTAACTTTGTGGGATATTCGGGAATTTTTCCTAACATCTTTTCATCTCATTTCAGCCACCCACTTTATTTTCAGTTCGTTTACTCTTCTTTGAACTTTCAAATTTACACTTCTTTTAGTCGATGTTTTCGAAATTTTACTTAGAGAGTCGTTGCAAAATAGTGATAACTTTCATTTTTGTAATTTTTGAGAAATAGTGGAAAAACAGTTTGTATAAATCTAAACGTTTCTCAGTTTATGAATATACTTCGTCGGTACTTTAAACATTGTAGCACCTTCTCGCGGCGTTTGTTTTGGAAGAATTCTAAGAAATTTATTTAGCTGAATGAAATGAGAATTATCATTATATTGCCGCGACCCCTATAATTGTTCAAGAATATGGCCCTCTCATTGAAGTTTTGTTGTAATTGTCATCTTCCTTTTTTTCGTAAGTAATCTTCATTTATTCTATTTTCTTGTACGCACGTGGTGGAGATTCAGCATTCTTCCATTACCTTGTTTGGATGTCTTCACCGCTGAGGGAGCGCCTGTTTTAGCGCCGTGGCGTCGTCTTGGTCGTTATTTTCGATCCGCGGCCTGCTTCGCCTTGAGCGCGAGGGCGCGGCGATCGGCGGCCGATGGCGTTATTATCCGCGGGCGCCCAGCACCGCGCCTCGTTAGCGTCTAATGAAGGGCTTCCGCCTTGTTTTGCCGTAACGAGCGGCGCGGCGCCACGCTCGCTGCCCGCGGTGTCGCGCGCTCGCACGCCTCCTCCCGCTCCGCCACTCCCACTCCGTCGCCGTCGCCGCCTCACCCTGCGCTCTCGCCTTTCGTTCGCCCAGCGCCCACTAGCTTCGCCTTCCCATCCCCCACTCTTACTCTCCGACTTGCTTTGTTCCCTTTGGTTTTTTTCCGCGTCCCTCGGAACTTTGCTTTCTTCCTTTTGCTTCCTCTCCGCCTTGTTTTGCCAAGCCCACAGCCCCTATTCATCAATCCGGTTTTCATCCGCGGCTACTTTGACCTCCTTTCGTGAGGTTATCCTGCCGCTCAGTCTTCTCCCCTTCCCACGGCATTGCCGTTCCTCCTTGTCGATTAAGCAATCGCAAGTCTCCATGAGCCCACATTGTCTCTTCGCTTTTATATCATTGAGCGTTACACACGCTCTGCTTTTATTCATCTGTTTATTCTACGGTCTTCGCTGGTGTTGGTCCCTATTTCGCTGTCTCTACTCTTCACCATCTCTCTTCCTCCAGCGCTTGGCAAAACGTCATCTCCACTCCCACGCTTTCAAGCTGCCTGTACCTTTGTGTCCCCTTGAGCGTCGTTTCACCCGACGCCTCACCACTGCGCGTCGTGACCGCTCGAGCGCCCCGGCTCGTTATCGCCCGCGCCGACGGGCGATCGGTCGGCGTTGACTCCTGGCGACCCCCTGGTGGGCCGCTCGGGTTTCAAAGCGACGGAGCGATCGCAGCGCCGGCTAGTGGCGGAGCCGCGTGTGGGTTGACTGCCACCTGGCGCCCCCTCTGCCTTGCCCTGTTTTTCGCTCCCTGCCCTCGCCAATTGCCGGTGGCCGTTTGTTGAAGGCGCGTGTCGCCGACGGGGACGCGCCCTCGCTTCGCTGCGTGCGTGGCCTGTCACCTCCCTACCAGAAAATTTGCTCTGCCCCTTTGCTTCAGCTTTTGTGTTAGGTCTCTTGTCTTCCGTTGTTCATTACGTTTAATTTTACGTTCGTTGGATTAGTACAATTAGATCGTTTTTTATATCGGCGTCTTTTCTCTTTATATCTCCAGGTCATTTTGCAAATTACTATTGTTGTTTTATTTCTACTAATCTAATTCCCTATATACGTTTCGACTCTCCTTTTAATGACGTATATTAAAGAATTGTAAAATACTCTTCAGTATTTATTAGTGTAGTATTTATATTCCAAACATCGATTCAGTCAAATTACTTGACGCAACAATATTACTTTTGGGATTTTCTCTGTATGTTTCAATGACAGTTTTCTTCAGTGCGATTAAAAATTCATTCAAATGAAAATTAACTTTATAAATGTGTTTCTTAAATATTAGAACAGTTTTTCCATGCGAGTGTTTTGATAATTAGTTTTTTTTCTTCCTCTTCATTGTTTAGTATGAATTTGTATGTTTCAGTGTTAAAATTATTTTTTTACTTATTTGCAACTGATTAGTTTAGTTGGCTATTTATTGCCAACACGTATCAATTTCCACTTACCCTTTTCACGTGAATTTTATTTTCATTATTATAATGATCGTTTTACTCGTAAATTTTTTAATGTTGTGGCTGTCTTGGTTAATGTTCTTTGTACATTGTCACGCCTGCGAAGCTCATGTAATCACCTTCAAACATGTCACTTTGCTTCGTGGTTGTGATTTTGTTTTCACCTAATTATTTTCCGTATCATTTAACTGTACGCTTTAATGTTTAATCCTCCCCCTTCCTGGCCTCGATGGTCCATTTCGGAAGAGAATCCTGCCCCCCACGCGTGCGGCCCTAGCTCCTCGGGCGGCCGTCAGCGCCGCGCTGCTGTCCGGAAGGGGACGCGTCGGACGCAGGCTAATTCTCGATTTAAATCGAACGCCACTCCTCCCTCGCTCCCTCCTCCCCCGCCACCAGCGTATCCCGCTTCCCTCGATTTAATTTGTCGGCGCGTTGACGTTTTATTATCGCTACCGTGACGGACGTCGCTACATCTTAATTCGCCGCCGCCGCCGGCGCTAAGGACGAGGGAACCGAAATTGTACACGCCATGAATAGCGATGTCCCTTGTCGTCTGCGAGGCGGAGCCACCCGGAGCGCAGCCAGCCGAGGGGGGAGTTTTACGAGCTTCTGCTCGATCGCGCCGCCCGCCCTGGCCCCTCGCGCCCTTGTCGAAAGGGGTTCCGGGTGACGACTGGGTCGCTGCCGCTGCCTTATGGTCGCTTCATAATTCGCAATTCGCGCGCTCGTATAAAGAATTATGTCTCCGCTGTACTTGCGGAGGAATGATGAATTTTTTGAAGAATCATGATTGTAGAGATTTAATCGCCGTAACTCAGTACGTAATGCATCACATAAAGAATTATAAAATCTCTGGTGGAAAGTAATACACATGACTATTTTCTTCTCTCTTCAAATATTAAGAAAGAGATATTAATGAAGAGCAGAAGTTCCAAATATCGAAATTTTCGTTTTTCAAAAATACCACTTGTCAACATGTTTATAACGAAGATTCGAGAAATGGGGAATTGAAATTATAGAGGTTCGCGCCATCAATGTTTCACTGTATTGACTCAGAGAATTTTTCTGATTTTTTTTTCGTCATATTTTATCTTCCGCGCTCTCAGTGACCAGTAACATTCTTTACCTTACATAATATCTTATTCTAACATTATACTGCATAAATGTCGTACCATTTATAGTAGAGATACTGAATACTTTTATCCCGCGAGTGTTTTTTGTGAACGAAGGAAGGTTTTGTTTTGGGGAAATAATGTTTATGCTTTTCGCAATGTACCCTGCAGTATTGACGTTCTCCTCCCATCGGCTCGCGAAATATCTTCCTGCCTTCCCTTTTCACTTGCTGCGGCAACGCGCAGCGACGAGAACGCGGCGGCTCTGAGAGTCTGTGAGAACGCGTGCCTACGAAGCATCTTCTGTTCCGAAGCCGAAATTGAACACCGCGCCGCGCCGCGCCGCTTTCGGCGGCATCCAGTTATGCAAAGGAGATTATGAGGCCGGAAGTCGGTTCGCGACGCGGCGCAGGCGGGCGCGTGGCAGCGCGGCCCGGGAGCGGCTGCGAATTCTTCTGCACTCCACTGCAAGGCTTTGGCTTTGGCTTTGGCTTTGGCTGGTGGCCATCTGCAGCGCGAGCAACTGACAGAAGTCGATTCTTGCGAGCGCCGCAGCCCTGCTTCCTTCTGTTTCTCATTCTAGTTTATTCTTTTATGTTACTTTTTTAAACCTTCTTAACAGCGGCAATGATTTGAGCTGTCTTCGTTACGTTCCTTTACAATGGTTTTGGTACTTGCTTCGAAACTAAGCTTACGATTTATATCGTATTATATATTTGTAAAAAAAAAAGTCTATTCCCATTTTGAATACTATTGACTAACATAGGTTATGTTTCTCTGTGATAATCAGTTTATTTTCTTTTTACGTCTTCATTGACTTCACTCATTCTACCTGCCACTTATTTGTTGTATTATTTTGTTCTTTTCTTTACTCTCACATATCTTACATCCAGAGGCTCTTGTTTATTTCATTTTCTTGTTTTAGTATCTTTCGATCGTTTTTCTTTTTACCTTCCAAGTGTATCCATGCTTCACTGTAGTCTAGATACCCTAATTTCACTTTTCTCATTCTATATTTCCCCTTTCCGTTTTCTTTTTCTTCTTTGCCGTAGTGTTTGGACTTTTCCCGGACCCTTATCTTTTGGATCACCTTGGTTCTTCAAAGTATGTGATGAAATGGAAAAGCGTCAGCGTTGCTTCGTCGCAAATATTGCTATTACATTCAAACACAGTATAGGCACAGTATTTGCTATACATACAAATAGCAGTGGTTACGTTAATTTACTAAATGAGCAGGGTATTAAAATTCAATTCAATTCATTAATGCCTTATTTTCAGTGGCGAGACTCATGCTATCAAGCCAGCTCATCCTGCCCGACGACGCAAATTAGGCTAAGGTCGTTTACCATTTAGCTGCAAGGAAGGTATCACACGGGCGCCAAAACGCGATTTGAATTTAGCTCCGAGAATTCATTTAGGGTTGAGGATCTTTTACATGCAGCATGTCTACAACATGGGGGAACCGGCTTTACTTCGTTTTCGAAGGAAGGCGTACGACACAGTTTATTTGCCATTGAAAATTCACGGCTTCAACAAGCGAGCTTGCTTGTAACAGTTGATACGCTAACCGTTACACCATCAAAGCTGTTATAAGAATTAGACTACAAGCATATTTTCACTGATCGTGGCAAGCGTTTCGCTGTTTGGAACCCGGCGTGGCGCAGCGCCTTACCTGTTCGCTGGCGGTGGTTCTTCCTCCTTGAGGCGCCGAGCGCTCTGCTCCCGGGGGCCCGCGACGGCGCGCGCTTATGGAAGCGCCATGAATAATTTGCGCCCTAATCGGCCCACGCACGCTTCTTCGCTCTGTGCGACGCGCGCGCTGCTGAATAATTTCATTGGGATTCGGCGGCGGCATTAGGATTCACCGCCCGCACCGCCCGCGCACCGCCTGCGCACCGCCCACACACCGCGCGCGCACCGTCCGCCCATCTCCCGCAAAATGCGCTCCTCGGCCTGCGGCGACTCGCCCCCAACGCAAGGCGGAAGGGAATGCTTTTGGGTGTCTGGGAATTTTTTTCTACGTCTCTATCAGACCGAAAATTGTGGTCTGTCAACTGCGGCCGATATACCCGCCCAGACAAAAGTTACTGGTGCTACACGTCCTTCAGTTGGCATTTGAGGCAATTTATGTACAATCAGTTCAGGGTTCTTATTCAGTGACGATGTTGATGATTACTGCATCGCGTCCCTGAATCCAGAAATGTTGATCTATCACGAGTATTAATCTCTTACGATATTCGATAGTATAAGCAAATAATTACATTCTGTAATTTAAAAAAAATGACATTGAACTCTGGCCAAAAATTTGATTATTGTTTGTTTCTACTCCTTGATAGATTTATTATGGCTGTAATTGTGGTTCGATTAACTTTTGTGACCGTATTCGTTGCTATCTCTCACTAATTAGAAATATGAATTATTTGTGTTATAAGCTATGGTCTGGTTAGTATTTTATGTGTGCTATATCAAATGAGTTCATGTTCACGAATTTAGTATCTAGAACTCACAGGTTTAGAACATACATTTTTTTATTCGAGGCATTGCATTTAGCCATCTGCCTCACTTAAGTGAGTTTATATCCTTCTCTACTAAAGAAGTCGGACTTCTTGGTGATCCTTTTATTGCTTCCCTAGCTACAAAAGGAACATTAGTAGCGTTTTAGTGCAGTTACTTCAAAACTTGAAATGGTATGATGTTTGGAATTCACTTGTCCCATTTGTTTGTTGTTGCAGATTGTAAAATAAAGTTTTTAATTCTGCGCGTTAGTTCTCGTGAATGGCATTACAGAGAAATAAATTGAGAGCTGTCTCGGAGGGAATATAAAAATGTTTGCAACGTTTAATCTGTGCTAATGGGTTTTAACTCTGCCGTAACTCATCTGAGTGCACGCACAGCGATTTGTGAAATGTAACACCCTACACCGAAATACATCACAAAGTATAAAAAACGTACATTTTCGGAGATGGCTGAGATTCTTCTGAATAATGAAACGATTGAATGATGAATAATGAAACGATAAGGAAAAATGAGACGAACGTAAATCACGCACAGAATGATGAAAAATATGCAAAATTTTTATTATTTCTTGTATTTGATTGTCACTTGAAAATGTTATTATTAAATAAACCTTTTTGTTAAATATTACCTTGTTTGTGAAATACATGATTGCTATTTTATACTTGAATTTGCACCTTTTTTATGATTACATGTTAAGATAATGCTTTATGTTTAGAAAGAACAGTTAATTTGTTTATTATAAACACTTGTCTACATGTATCTGTACATAGTTTCATAGGATAGTAAATACTTTATGATTTCGTTGTAGAACAACCACGAACAATCAATAAATATCGGAGTAATGTCAGTCATCGCTCAGTCATTTGCGTCTCAAGAAAAATAGAAGCAAATGGTTTGGTCAGTCAGTTAAGCTGCTTTTTGATTTTTGACCATGTTCGTTACAATAGGGAAAGGCCGCGAGAAAATAACGCGAAGGTTTGTAGAACACTCGGGATTTTAGGTTATGCGTAGAAAATGTATTACGGGATTATTCTTGAAGGACGTTGGCGGGGAGAGATTTGCATGTGGCTGCACGCACTTTCTCAGATTCACGCATACTACTTAATACGGAAAACGTTTCAAATTGTTTTTCGTTCTAACGAGATTATCATTCAATAATTAAGTGAAGAAATATTTAACTAAAATAGTATTGGCGATTGATGCTTTTGATGTAAGATATACGACTACAAAAACAATAAATTTCCCGGCCTAGATAGTCGAGGTCATTGAGGCTGAAGGGCTGTAACTGGCCGGGAGGAAGGGTTGCGGGTTCAAATCCCATATCGGATATGCACGTTAATGCTGTCCTGACGTGGTTCCTTTACAGTTACCAATCACAGTGTTCGCTACATGACCTAGAAGTTACCTTAAAGAAAACAAACAATAAGTAATGTTTTTAATTTTTCTTCAATCTACTAATCAGTGTTTTAATCAATTGTTACTTTATTTAAAGAATAAATGAAAGAATACAAGAAATAGAAGGACTTATGCCAGGAAATGTATGGTTGATGATTTCCTTCGGTCGGTTTTTCCTTTAAGCATCGCATTAAAACCACTCATGAAATCAAAATGTGCTGTTAATTACTCTCTTCATGAAGACATTTCTATTGACGTATTTAAATGAGTAAGATTACTTCTTTTGCGTTCGGATGTTGGTTCAAACCTTAGTAGAGAAGATGTCTGACCGTCATTATTGCAGTGGAATGAAAGTGAGGGAGGAATCTTGTCCTGCACTGACCATATATGTTGTCGTTGCCAAAGGCTTACGGAGGGGCTCTATCTAAAAAGAAATAATTTAGAATGAACGTATGTGTGTGTGGGGGGGGGGCGGGCGTGGTGCGGAGCGCTGCCGCAGGGGCGGGGCTCATGGCGGCCGCGGGCGGCGCGTGGGAGGACGGACGCAGCGCCACCGCGCACGCGCCGTGCCGCGCCACGGGAAAGATTAATGATTTGCGGGGACACCGCGCGGCTTGCGGCTCATTTCGGCGCGTCGCCCGGCCCGGCCCCGCCCCGCCCTACCCCTCGCCGCCCCTGCTTTTCCCCCGCTCTTTAAGCTCTGTCTCCTCGCTTCCCCTCCTCTCTCTTCTTCTGTCCCTTCCACTCGCTGCGTCTTCGTCTTCACCCCCTCCGCACCCCACCCCCAGGGAATTTGTCGTCATGATCCTCTGCCTATTGTCGAGGACGCCTGTTCCGCAAGTTCATTGTTAATTTTAATGCCGGGCCTAAGTGTCCGCTGAAAGAGCGCCGCCTGCGTCGCCCCGGCCGAAAGCTGCGTCTGGAAAGGGTCCGCAGGCGCGGAGAGCCAGAAAAGTCGCTCGAATGGAACTGTGAGAAGGAGCGGCGGCACCGAGACCTTTCCAGATTTTATCATGTTACTCTTGCCAATTATGAATGTTTATAGCCATTGGCCGTAAGATTTTAACTGCGAAAGTTAAATGAGAACCTTCGCGAGTGTTCAGTAAACTGGCAGTAAGTGTCCATCTCGCGGGGCGCGAGTGCGGGCGCGGGGCTCCGGTTGCCCCAGGGCGAGCGGGCGGGACGGAAAGCGAAAGGGAACGTTGGCGTGGGCGGAGCCGGTGGCATTGCGCGCTTTCTCGGCCCGATCTCTCCCTCGGGCGCCGAGCGGCGCGGAAACTTCTGCGGCACGCCGGCCGCCCGGCGCTCGCCAACTTCTCGTGGACTCTCGCCCGCCCCCGCTCCCGCCGCCCGCGGTCCGCGCGCCCATCGACGCCCGCCTCACGTTTCTAATGAAACGCTCATATTTCTCCCCGCGCCCTTTATTTCGCCCCGCGCTAGCTGGTCGAAATCCGCGCTGCTCGCTCGCGCCCTCGTAAATGCTTCGTGGGCCGAGGTGCGGATTGGATTAGAAAATAACGACGCGCGGAGGACTCCGCCGCGCAGGCCCCAGCAAACGGTGAAATAAGGTCAGGCGCCGGGCTGGCGCTGCCCGGCGGAGGACTAGTCGTCCGCGACCACCCTGTCTCTCTCTACCCACTCCATTTCGCCATCTTTGCTTTCTCTAGCTTTTCGCGTTCTTATGTTCCTGTCTTGGTGGGTTCGTCTAATACTTTTATGTACGTCGCGCCTTCTTCCTGAACCTTTTCCTTCGCGTTTCTTAATTTGTTTTTGAACATTTATCTCTTGACCCCATGTCGCTGTTTGCAATACCTGTCTCCTTTGTACAATCCACTTCCTTAATCTTTCTTTATCCCTTCCTCCGTTCCTTCCCATTTCAGGATCGATCTCCTTCACTGCTTCTGTTCCGCTTGCTTTGTCCACCCTCATGTCTCTGCTTTTCATCTTCCTCTTTATCCCTGCCCGTGCTTCTCTTCCTTTCACCCTACCTCGAACCAGTTCTTAATTTCATTAGTACTTCGACGACCTCTGAACGTCCCTTCCCACCCCAATGGGCTCTCCGTGAAATCCCCTTCAGAGACTTTTGTATTGTTACTAAATTCTTTTCTCCTCGAGTTTTTTGCCGCTACTACCCGCTGTAGCGTCACGTTGGCGGCCATGGGTTGGAGGAGGAGCGGAAGTATCGCATACCTGCGGGCTGAATAGCCTCAGCGCCACGGCGTTGGGATATATTTAGACCAGTGGACGCCAGCTTGACCAGGAAGGTCACGTGGTAGACGCGAGCCTCCCTCCTACACCAAGGACGGTCACGTGACGGCTACACTCTGGGTATAAAATTGAGCTGACGAGCTCACACTTTTTTTTTTTTTGGAAACCTCGCGCGATGCGCAAAACTTTACGCCCAGGCTGGAGCGTGTCGTGCCTCTTGCACGGGTGACGAGGTCACGGTAGTGGCGCGGGAGAAGCGTCAGTGGAGGCGGGACCTCTCTAGCTATGTGGGGTATCCACAGGGAAATACTCAAAAGTGTGTAGTTTCGGAACAGAATCTAGTTATTGTACATACGTGTAAATAAATTTGTACATACTTGTAAATGTCTGTGTGTTTTCCTCGATGACGCCACACCGCGTTGGAGAACTTTCGTGATATCTTGCTCATTAATAAGATATAGATTACACCTAAGCACTGTTGCCGGAGAGTCGGGAGGCACATTGGAGCGTAGTAGATCTGCATTAAGAGTCGCGAGTTATTGAAGTTTGGGACTTGAGTGCCCGTACTTCAATTTAATCTTCCTCCAGTTCTATTTCCACTGTGCAGTCAGAATGCAATCTCAGTTAACTGCCGCAATTGCCGTGTGAGTTTTCTCTTGATATGGTTTTATTGTACACCGACATCTTTGTTTCTGTGATATTAAACAAGCTACGACTTTACTGTGGGGGCAAATGCAGTTTCATGAAGCATTTAAATGAGTGGCAATAACTGTCTTAAATTTCGTTTCTTAGTATCCTACTGTATTCTTAATAAAATCATCCTTCATCTCGTCAGTCATATTGTACGTGGCAAGTCATGAATTGAATAATAGTACCCGCTCGTAATGACCCGTCAAGCGCTAGAGAGAGATTTATTACGTCCACTCAACATGAGACTGTCACTGCGATTCTACTATTTGTGTTATCTTATTAGGTATAATCGCTTGTTCTGAGTAAAACTGCTGATGAAATGAGTGAGAATTAATGATAAAACATGAAATTGATTTTTTCAGAAGAAATGTCAATCTTAATACCAGCTTAGGTTATTTCTTTTCTACATCTTTATTTTCACATTGTAATATGGATGGAAATGTAAGAATTTATTTCTTAAAATTATAGTTAAATTTATTAGTGGATCACAAAATGACATTTTTTTACATAATTTGGTGTAATTACATAGTTTTACATATTTTACGTATTACTATATATTTCATTACATTTTAATATATTTATACGTCGAAACGGAACATGATGCTCGTTTTCAATGTATGTTACGGAATCATCTTTCTTACAAACTAAATGAAATGCTGCTGGCCTTCAATGACCATATTTTCGCCATGATTTGTCAAACATACCCCCTCCCCCCGCTTTCTGCGTACTCGAAGTCAAAGATGAGCGGATTTTTGTAATCAAAATTAATTTCAATCACGTGGTTACTCATGTTCCCAAACAGTACATTCGTTAATGTATCTAAAATTAAAAAAATATATTTTACAGAAAATTGTCTTACCACGTTGTTCGATTTTGGAGGCGAGTATATTCTCCTAAACCCCCCTATCCCGGAATCCATCACTAGCTACACTGTACTTCTATTCACTTCAACACCGGCTCCTCGCAAACATTGTAATATTTGTATGTACTATGATCGTATTTTATATTTCGAATAATGTTCTTGTGTGAGATAAAATCTTGTGTACAATTACTTCTGTAGAAGTAGAACCTACTTTCAGCCACTCCGAATTCTTGTTAAGAACTGATAGGCGACGTTTTATGCTCGGAATATGCGTGAAGAAAACAATTTTAAACTTATTATTTATTTTTCTGCCTATAGATTTTTCAATTTATCAGACACTTTTTGGTTCTTTATTTTAAAGACAGAAACAATTTTGTAGTTGTTACTATTATGTATCATGTATAATATATTGATATAAAACATATCCCCAAAATTTTTTGTCTTAAAAATAAAGGAACTAAAACAATTTTAAACACATTAATGAATTTTTATTTTACAGATTTTCAAATTTTTCTCACATGTTTTGGCATTTTTATTACAATAAATTCCATTTGCTAGTTACAAGAGTGATATCAATTAATAATATATAAATAAATATATTTAGAAATACCTATTAATTTCGATATGATATGTTAAATATTTATCAGACACTTATATCAGACAAATATAAATGTAACTTCATTTTCTGTGCACGTCTTCTAGAATTCAGTGGAAATACAATTATTCAAATTATCGTTTCCATGTTGTCGCGGCAGGAAGTAATAAGAGCCGAAATTTATTGCTTATTTATTTTTGAAAATAGATTTAATTACATGGGAGTTTTTTGTTTTTTTCTCCCTTTCAAAATTCAAAATTTATTGCTTGTTTATCCTTGAAAATAGATTTTATTTCATAGGAGTTTTTCTTTTTCTCCCTTTCAAAATTCAAAATTTAAGTAGTATATGACTTAGTGTAGGGATCACAGAATTTTGAAAATGAGCACACAATTCACTTTTCCCCATAGCACGTCATAAGCAGTTTTTAACTGTTTTTGACGTAAAATAAATAAAAAGTAGAAAATAAAAAAGTAGTAACTAATAAGATTGAAATCCATCTACTGCAATAGGTGCCAGGATGTCGTGGCAACATGGAACGACATTCATGACGCAGTTATAGAGATGCATATGGACTCGCGTGTGTAAAGCTGGATTAACAGTTCGGGGAACCGCACGTATGGGGCCTGGAATGGAGAGAGTGCCGTGAACAAGGCTCGAGAGCGAGGAGTGGAATAGTAGCAACTGTACGAGAAATATTGCAGGGAGCAGCTTAATGATTGATTTGTGTCTCCGGGTGCGTGAACTACTAAGGTCATTATTTCCATAAGTGTAGAGAATGTTTTTTTTGTCGCGGGCGGTGGCGGTAATCTTTCACCTCTAGGTGGCGCGAACCTACATGTCAGCTAGCCTTGTTTTCTCCATTGAGGTATCTCTCACCAGCGGGGCATCGCCCCAGTCGGGACAAGCTCTAAGCCCCTGACTGATCTCACGACAAGTGTGAGTGTGTAATGCATATGAGTAAGTGTGTGTGCAAGTAAGGCGTGAGGATGGATAAGGAAGGGGAAGGAAGGATCGCGCGAACCGTGGTCTGTTTGTTAGGGTTCTGTTCCCACTCTTACATGATATTGATCACAAAAATCAGGGAAAACTGCCAATCAGAGCAGCGAACCGCTATAATTCTTCAGGCAGTGACTAAATTCGACCAAGCTATCTAGCTCGTGCTGAAAATCCTGTCGCTCTCGGAATTCGAACCCTAAGACCTCCCTGCCAGAGGCACTGAAGCGACGTGAATTGGTTCCCTAGGCCACCTAGCGGAACGATTTAACGGAATCGATGTGATAGCAGGTGGGCGCGTGGCGCCGAGGTGTGACGCATGCGTGAAGAAAGGGCCTTCGTGGACAAGGCTTCGACAGCGTGCAGCCACCTTAGTGCGAACGCGACGTGCGGGGCATCGCGCGTCCACGGGCCACGTGCCACCGCCGCGCCGCCCCCTCCTCTTATGGGCGCCTAACAATAGAGCCCCCCTACCCCCCGCGCGTTCGCAACGCAGCTCGGCGACTAGTCGCGCAGTGGCGCGCCGAGCTCATCCCGCCCGCCCTCGCCGTGCGGGACCTCATAGAACGCCGCTTCTCTTGTGTGCGCTGAATGGCGTGACGTTTATTGGATTCATGGCCTCTAGATTATGGTTACTGTGTCCGCTTAAAACTATGTCACTTCATGTGGAATGCAAGGAACCGTTACTTTTCATTCCGCGTGCGTTCCGCAGTTCTGCGGTCCGAGATACACTCTGCCAAAATGCAGTTGCATACAATATTAAAAGCATTTCTAGAGAAATGTGATATTAGAGAAGATTAATAGTTAACACTATGTTTGGAAGTATCTGCTCATTAAGAGACCAAAACACAATTTCTATTCTTGTATGTTTTATTGCGTGAAAACCCTCTTGGAAGTAAACTTTGTAACTTTACATGAGAAGTGTTGAAATATACGAGTCGTTATATTTTGAATTATTAAATTATTCTGGCTCTCTTCATTCCCATGCTCACCTACATACCTAGGATGGCGACTTCTGCATCTCTTATGTTTCGAACTCTTCCACTCAATCCCTCAGTTCGATTCCTTCTTCCGTCGCCTGAGATGCGGAATGGAAAGCAACGCCCGCCGCCGCTTGGGAAGCGAGGGAGTGCCCATCCACCGCCCACTCGCCCGGTGGCGCTCGCGCCGCGCACAAAGGCCACGGAGATTTTCGCGCGACCTCGCCACGCCCCACGCACGAAGCGCTACTGGAGGCCTCCCTTTGTTTGCCGAGAGCTGCTGTGGAATTTCGAAACTGCTTGATATTGCCTTTTAAGCATTGTGGCACGGAACAATAGCGTAGGAATTGAGTTTTGATATTTCTGAAGCAAATCTGCACACCTTTTTCAACATTTCGAATGGTGGCACATCTAAATAACTTTACATATAGAAGTTATGAAGTGGTTCTTGTTGTTAATGAATTGAAACTTAAAAGAAGGTATTATTGTACAAAAGATATTTTGCGTAGCACTGTGAACGTAAGGTCATGGTCTCTAAAAGTTTCCATAATGATTTTTTACAGTAAGCACATCAATTCGTAGACGTGAGAATGGAAACACTTACTGCTTCATAACAGTAGTCGGTTTGAGAATCTGTTTATTTTGCTCTAGACAAAAATATTACACGAAATATTAATGGAAGGTATATAATATTCCAACCAATTCCCGTTCGGATAAAAAGGGTCAAAGTTTGCACTTTGAGGGTTTACAACACTACTCCTAAGATGTAAGCTGCTTCTTCGCTGTCATTGTGAATGAAATGGTGTGTTTTCTTAAGGTTATTGGTTCCATGTATTTTTATGCAAATATAAGCATTTCCAGCCTTGAAATCCACCTGATCCTCTTGACCTTTTTGCCTGCGACACGGCAGACTTCCGCTTTCCGCCACAGCTGCTCCTGCCGCGAGCAAGTTGGGCGTCGCAGGCGGCGGTGGCAGTTGCGGGGCAGCGGAGCTCGTTTCTCTTCTTCCCCACCCGCTCCCGCGGGCGAGCGGACCGCTGCTGCCCTCGCGAATCCAGCGAAACTTGTGGCAGCGGCGGCGCCGTCCGTCCCGCGCGAGTTGTGTGCAGCCCCCCTGCCCACGGCCCTGTCCCGCCCACGCGGCGCACGCTAGCCGCCGCCCAAGTTCCGAGTCGATTCACGAGCCGGCGTTTTCTCTCGTGTGTTGCAGCAGGAGCGGACCATGGGGAACGCCAACGGCACCAGCCCCTTGGACAACATGCGCAGCCTGGAGCATTACCTGAACGACCTCATGCGGGGCGCCGGAGACACGCCCGATCACCTCAAAGGTAAGGGAGCTCTATTCCGTGCTGCCAACTATGTTCGTTTTAAATATTTATTCATTGTAATTTAAAGTCTTTTACTATTTTATTCTCACCTAACAGTTCTGAATTTTAGTAATAATCATTGGATATCTTGTATATTGGTGTGAATTTTCTGTAAGTTTATCGTTTGACGAATTATTTTTTTAAATACACAGGACTAAATATTTTACTACTCGTTGATAAAATTATGTGATGAAACCACAAAAGGCAATGGCATGTGAAATTTAAATATTGTATTTTAATCTTCAGCCATTCTTTTTAATTATCTATGATTGAATTACACTTCTCATTATTCATAAACTTCCAAATTAACTTCTGACTAAGTGATGGGCTCTCTCAAATCAATTAATGAAAGGTTATCGAATAATTTTTCATAAAGCTTTCTATGTATATCTTTTGAAAGGTCAAAAAATGTCACGCAAGTTTTCTGTTGAATCCCCATTTGAGAAAGAGTGAATGACATTTCAATTTTGTTGATTGTTTTCAATATGCAATGCAACAAGAAAATTCACAAGAACTCTCATCTAACCGTTTCGGATCCCACAAATAAAGAGGAGATCAGGAATATCGAAATATTCCAAAAGTGAAGTCTAAACTTCTTTGAGAATCCCTCTGTAGTGGATACGACCCACGAGGGACGAAGTTCGCATTCCCAGATGCTTTGGGCTACGTCGAGAAGACGACCACCTCCCGAGAGTCTCCGCCATTCGACTCGAATGTCGGTCGCGCTTCCTCTGTGTACTGCTCAGTACGATTAACTCTGGGAATTCGGATCAATCCCCTCCTGCATGTGCACGCCGCTCTCGCTAACCTCGGCGGCAGCAGCAGTGCTTCCTCGACTCGCATGCCCGGGTTCGTCTTCGGCGGGACGAATTGCATTTCCGCGATCCAACTTCCTCATCTGAAGGGCCGTCGACATGCAGCATTCCTCTATTAAATCCACTTCTTTGCTTCCGCCTTCGCTCGCCCTTGATCTCGGCTGCGCGCCGAACAAGATGGGGTAATTCGAGAAACTAAATCGCTTAGTTGATCTATGCGAGCTTGCTTTTGAACCGTGAGAGCAAAGGGGATATCGAGGAAATGTGCTGCTCTCCGAAGGGAAGTGTCTCTTTATGAGGTGCGGATGGAAGCATCGCGCAGGCGATGGGCTCGTTTCGTATAGCTCGAGTTTTGTTGGAGGAAGAGGCGCGAGGTTCTGCAGATGGTGGAACGGTGAAGGTAGCGGCGGTGCTCCATCGCGCCCCTGTTCTCCCTCCGCGAGACGCGATGTTTTCTTTCTTATTTTTTTCTGTGTATCTCAAAAGGAGTGAAGGAAGCCATTCGTCGGGATTTGCGTTGCTGCGAATCATCGCGCCGCCAGGAATAGCCCGGAGCTGCGCCGTAGTGCAGCCGTTGTCCTCGACTCAATACACCGCTCAGCTTCGCTTTCCCTCTATGTTGCGCGTTTCTGTTTGCTCAGGCCTGTTCTTAATCGTTTCTTCGATCATAGCCACTTCTCTTGTTGCTTAACAGTTCTTCCTCCACCACGTACAGCCCTTCCAGTACCTCTATGGTCCCGCATGCTAATTGTTCCCGTTTTACTGTGAGGCTTGGATAGTCATATTCATTTGTGATAACTGCACCTCTCCGATTGCACATTCGTCTTTCAATTTCATATAAACTGCTGTTTCATCTCAGATTTCATCTCTCTCCCCACCATCGAACATTTGTCTTTCCTTATAAAAATGTCCTGTCTGTTGTTCTTTTCGCTATGTTATCTTCGCTTGAGGTGCTGATTTATTCCAGTTTTTTCCTGGCTCTTCTGCTGCACATACATTCTTCAAATATTTCTATCTTCCTAAAACTTTTAAATTTTTTATTTTCTTGTTTATTTCTTTCTCGTATGTTACATTAAAATTTCTCCAGTGTTGTTACTCCTGACTTTAAGACAAGCTGTCTGGTGAGCTATCTGATCGACGAAACCGCCTCTAATCCTACACAGACCGATCTAAAAGCTAATTGCCGATACTTTCTTCCGTAATAAATTGCTTGTTCATATCCGTTTGCTTCGTTTAAGGTACATTTGTGCCGACTCGTTGCATATTCGCTGATATTAAGCGCTCACAGCTCATCCGTACAACGAACACTGCTACCGAGACCACGCGTTCGCGTCCATAGCCGCCATTTCCACCGCCTGCTTGAGTGGCGGAGTGGCGTCTTTGAAATTCAATCTGGCGCATCCAGGAAGCGTTAAGCAGCAGCCGTTTGCTGCGGGCGGGGGCGGGCGGCAGCGAATGGTGGTTTGCGATGGGGGGGGCTGGCGCGGGCGGGCGGAGCGCGGGAATCGAGGTCGCAAGCGCCCGGGGAGGGGCACCGACTGCGGAGGTTATCAGCTGCTGCGCGTCAAGACGCCCGGATGTATACGGCGGCTCTGGGACTTGTTTACTGCGCCTCGTCACACTGGACAAAAACGGGTAAGGCAAGAATAAATAAATTAAATGGAATTGAAATAAATAACAAAATGAGTAGAAGAAAAACATGCAATGTAATGAATGAATTAATTTAATTTAATAAAATTTGTAAAAGGAATTCATACCCGTTATACTTTGCGCGCATTCGAAGTCGTTTCAGATCCTTCGTCCGCCTGCTTCTCGCAACTCGTTTCTTTGTTCACGTAATTTGCGTCTCGCTTCCGCCCCCGCCGCCTCTTCCTCGGTTATATTTAAATCTGGGCCAGCGCGCGCGGGGCGAGACGAACGCATAAATCGCCGCATCATTTGTTATCTCTTGCTCGGCGCTGCCGCGAAATCGCCACATTTAGCAAACACCGGCGTGAGATATGATTCGCTACAGGGGCCGCGCCGCCTTCGTGTTTAGAGCGGGCTGCGCGCTCACATCTGCCGCCTTTCGCGGCGCGGGGCCCAGACGCCGCCGGATCTACAGGCGGCGGACGCGGTGCCAGCCATGGAAGCGGAGGAGTAGCCAATGGCTTTCGGGCATTTCCCAACCAAGCCAATTGACACTGAGAGTGGTTGGGAACTTAGACGCAAACCAATAACCTGCGGCAGCAAAAATACTGCTGAACAAAACCACGTAATTGGTTTTTCCAAAAAGTACCACACACGCAGCTTAGAACAACAAATAATTACTCTCGTATAACACCAATAAATTAAATGTTTAACGAAAACAATCTTCATGAATACTGCATGACGTAGTAGAGTATATTTATGCAGTACTGCAGTTCTTTGCATATCAATAATGTCAAACAGTTGCTGTCCCATAACAAAAACAAACAAACATTAATAGCATATGGCCTCTTTCTTCGAGCCTTGCTATCGCATGACATCAGCTGTCTCGTAAGCAATAAAGCACTGATTATGATAATTTAATCTATAGGCGCGATATGAAAGAAGAAACTAGAGACATTTGTCACATTGTATGAGACTGCTTAATTTTCTATGTATATTGTATATTAGGAATTTAGATGATTTTGTATTTTCCCTGAGTCCCTGGGTATCAAATGAAACCACTAACACCTCTCTCTCTCTACCGGAGTCAGCACCATTATCTTTCTTTTCCTGCGCGGCGCTTTAAATATGAGTAAAAGAGAAGTTTTTGCATTTCTAACAATTTCCTGGGTACTTAATGAAAGAGGTATAGACGCCACATGGCCGGACGGGTAACCAGTTTTCTTTCAATTTAAGCGCGCATTGAAAATTACTATTTTAGATAGAGGTAAGGTAACAAATTGTTTACATCACTTTATGTTCATACACTGTGTTAAATATTTTTTTAAAAATCTTTGTTCAAATGTTTGTTTGATTGTCGCAGAAAAGCAGCATATTACGGACCTCTCATGTCAGACTGTATTCTCTCAGCTCGTGGTCTGCGCTTCGTGTGGGGCGATCTCTCTCGCCCGCGACTCGTTTATGTTGGGGAATTTTAATATATTATTTTGTTCGTCTCTTCATATTTATTTTAATCGCAAAGCTGTTGCTATTTTCCTTGGCTCTTCTTTTACGAGTAGTAGTATTATTTTGGTACCTACTTCTGGCTGCTCTTATTGTGAAATTTTTCTCCATACTTGAGGGCTATACTAGTCTGTAAACTCATGTTTCTTCTACCATTCTTTCTTACTTTGTGAAATTTCGATTTCCGCTATTCTGCTTCTATTTCTCTCGTGTCTCTGAAAATTAATAGGTTCTTTTTCACGATGGGGTGGTAATTGCTTATTTGCAGATTCATGCAATATATCGATATGATAGAGGTGATCTACAGTGACATACTTGTCGGTTTGTCCACAAATAAATGTCCATCAACTTTCTTTATACAGTATTCTTTAAAAAAATACTACTGTCCCCTGTGAAAGATCTTGTCTTATCAGTTTGTAACCATTTCTATTCCGTAGAAAGCGGATGTGATTCGGAGAAAACGTAACCGGCGTTTCGGGGGAGTTTTCCTCCGTGTTTTGCACACCTTTAGTCTGCTGACTCTGCCTGCTGACGACGGCAGATTCTGTTCTCGAGGGGCGACTGTGCGGCTCGTGTCGTGCCGCTCGAAAATATTTACGCAACAACTTTCTTGAATTATTCAAAGAAGGAAGAAGAGGCGTCCGTCGCGATGTTATCTCGTAAAAACGGCATTCATATGCAAAGAAGTTCACAATGGAAGACATTTTGCTCGAGCGAAGCGGGCCGGAAAACTGTCGCGGAAAGTTAACCACGTTTTAGTGCAGAGTGAGTAAAAGATAGTAAAGAGTGTCGCTGTTTTGTTTCTTGTTTCCGTCCTTGGGGTGTTTTTCCTGTTTTCTCCTCTCTCTGGGTCGTGTTGACCCTGCGTACAATGCCCTCTGTGAATTCATCTGTACAGTGTGCCTGGTGTACGCGAAAATAAAGTTATTTTCTTCTAATTTTTATTATCCAAACATGATACTTTCATCAGAAAGTGGGATACTTATCAGCAAATCTTTTAAAACATTTTCTGAAATGCAGTGGTATTATGTAGAATTAATTTTTTTAAGAAATAAATGCATATGGATTAGTGGCGACGAATTATTTAAGTGTGTCAAAGTTATACCTTCATTTTTTAAGACATCTTCATTAATGTTAATTTGGTAATTGGTAAATAAAAAATAAATGCTATGTCGCGACGTTTCGCGAAAAACTGAACGGCAAAAAATTATGTGTATGAAAGTGTTATCTGTAATGAAAAATATATGCGTAATATGAAATAGGAAAGGTCAAAAATTGAGTTATCAGATTTATCATTTACCTTAGTTTAAAATGCGGATGATCATGTGCAGTGGAGAATTACGGGAATTAATAAAAATGAAGATACAAAAAAAATCGGGATATTTATGAATATAATTCCAGTAATAGGATGAAATTGTGAGGAAACACTAGCACTTACGGACTTGTGCATTGCTAAGAAATGTCTTATTGGAATAACTATGTGCTCAGAACACAAGGGCAAATAATAAATTTTAAGAAAGTTTTAATTTTATTGGTGAGTATACCTCACATAATCGATTATTCCATCGATCGGTCGATCACAAATACGATCATTAAGCTCTTCAGAACGGATTTCTCACCTCTGTGGTACCGTTAAGATTTTTTTCTTTATTTAGTGTATTCAAAGTTCATAATTAATGTTATGTATATCGGTGGTCGAACCAGCGTTGTCGCTCGGTGTAATGCGATTTGACATAAGTTGCGAAGTATTTGTGTGGGAAATGTGAAATGACCATGATGTATCAATTATTGCAGCTGCACCCGTTGATGAGATTTCATATGAAGTATTTACAAATAATAAATGCGGCATTGAATGGAAATGTCGCAGAGGTTGTTTCATAAGAATTTTCAAAACTTCGTGTAGTTGAGGTTTCGATGCCACAGGCAGGAGGCGCTGCAAAGTCTTGCGCCGCGACGTGAAGGCACCGGCAACCCGCAGCACGCTGGTGGCATGCGGTCCGCCGCTCAAACGGTGCTGTCCCGGGGCCGGTCTGTTGTGGCGTGCGAGGCGAGCTCCCATCGCCAGTCCTCCCGCGCGCTCTGGCGTTCCGCTGTTTGCTCTCTTGATTGAAATAGTTTGACGTCCCCGCGTAAACCCTTCCTCCCTCTTCCTCCCGTCCTCGCGTCCGCCCGGCGCGAGCCCGCTCTCCGCGGCGATGTCTGCCCGATCTCGCGGAAGATTAACCACGCGGCGATATGATTTAATAAAATCTTAATTTAGTTTGCAAACAGCTGCGCGCGGTGCTCGCGCGCGCCGCGCCACGGGGGGTGGAGTTCTGGCGGCGGGAGGGGGCGCCGCCGCCGCCGCCAGCGCTGTCACGGGCGGCGCCGGCGCCCGACAGGAGACAGAATATCGCGCTGCTTTGACGTCGCCTGCGCGCGCGGACGCGAGAGAGGAGAGGGGGTGGCGGACGCAATTAATTTGCGCAGTAAATAGACTAGTAAATTAATGCATTAAATAGCAATCATAAATAGTGATATGAAAATGTGTTGACTCGCCGGCGGGCCAGGACCTGCGTTGGAGTCGCGCTACCCCGGGAGGTCGAGCCGACGGCGTCTCGTTCAGATCCCGGGTGACCCCATTATTGTGACTCGTTGCCGCGGGCGATAAGAGGAGTGTGCGTGAGTTTGACTGGTAGAGTAGTCGGCATCAAAAATATGTTGCTACAATTATTGACGTGTGGAGAATTCAATGGATTCAATTTTTGTTGTAAATACGATGAAACGCAGATATGTGATCTAGATAACAGAATAGATTCGTATTGTCAAGGTGACGTTGAAAATTCACCATTGATGACATTTTAATAGATTTTGTGTGATTTCACCGGACTGTAGAAGTTATTTATAAATACTGGCGTGTAACAAAAACACAGTATGTTGAATAAAAAAAATTAGTTCGCAAACTCTGCTGACTCTGCAAAAAATAATATTTCCATTTCATTTCCATTATTGAAAGGAATGAAAATCTCATGGAGAATGAATGGCGTTTGTGATTAAGTGGTCCACGGAATTAGAAATGTATTGCACTCGTACGGTATTTACTAATTTATCTAAAACTTTACTCTGCAAGATTTTCAAAATATTCGGGTCGTCATGGAAGAGCTGAATAATATTTCACTGTCACTCTATTTAATTTTAATCATATCACTAATTTCTTTAAATATCTTTAGAAACAGAATTTTACGCTTTCCTGTAAATATCTCTATAACGAAACTACATATACAACTTAATCCTAAGAAAAATTCTAAAATGTGAACGACTCAGTACGAACAATTTTCACGTTTGTTGGGTTTCGTGAATACGCTACTCCGAAAACGAGGATGTTTCGGAAAGTAACGTCGTGTAAAATACGTTAAAACAACTGTTGATTTTGAGATGGGATTTGTGTCTACGATTGACGATGTTTATGGTGCTTGAAAACGTTTATCTGTATATTTTCTTTTGCCTTGGCAAAAAAAATTGTAAAGAAAAACGTATAAATATCAGCAATGACAAAACCAACAACCAGAGAGCAACGTCAAGATCAAAATTGATGTAAAAATTCGTGGTCTTGTTTAAAAATGTAGGAAGCTAAATAAACATTTGTGAGTTAAATGCACGTCTGTCAGGAGAGCGGGTTCTGGAGCATCTCGTATTGTACATGTTTGAAGTGAAAAATTAAAAAGAAGCATGTCGATTTCCTCTTTTTTTCGTGTATTCATTTTAATTGAAGCAATACTGTATGTAACCCTCGTTTTACTAAGACCTCCTAGTCGCTTTGCGCGACTGTGCCGTGCCCCGCAGGCGCTCTCATTTCCTTTGAACGAACAATTCCGTTAATTAAACTGCTATAGTAAGCGGTGTCAAGGCGACAGAGGTGGTTGCATCATGCTTCAACTGGGTTCCAGACGGTAGTAATTCCTGGAAGCTTTGGAATCGTCCTGCGGGGGAGGCAAGGCACGCCCTTAACAAGGACGTCGCGCTCAAGACGGCGACGGCGGACGGGGAGCGTGCGTCCTTTGAGCTGCGGATTCTAAGGCGCCCCTGCGTCGGAGGTGCTCTGTGTTGGAGGCCAGCGACTCGTATGTGCGGCTTTATTGCACTAGCGTTTTAGGGTCGTCTGGTCGAGTAAACGTGCGGCACGTGTTATTATTGAAGCTTCGAGACATTCCTTTCAAAAGCGATTGCCAATGCTGCAAAAACAGACGTCAGTAACATGGTTTGTAAGTTTGTTTCGAATGCACGTTAAATTGTGAAGTTAATCTCTGAACTCTAGAATAGATTATCTGATAGATCTGAATCAAAACTCAGAGGTGAATATTCACTTTTTTAAAATTTAAATTAATATTTACACGTGTGGGCGAATTGTTTGTTCCGTTTATTAAAAAACAACAATTAACGAAAATAACCAAATAGCACTAAATATGCGTATTTGATAATAAAGTAAGAAGAAGAATTTAATAATTTTGAAGTAATAAAACAAAAAAATAAATGACATTTTTCATAAGTAGGAAACGTCTAACAAAACTTTGGACCGATAATATTTTTCCAGACCGTGCGTTTTGATTATATTTAAATACATCGTAATTTTAGAAAAAATAAACAACTCATCAGACACTATTTGCCAATAAAGACAATCCGTCGCAAGCGCTCGTATCAGATGGTAAACACAGGAACATTGGAACTAAGTTTACTTTTAACATTTCCTTTCTGAGAGTTTTTCTCGACATCTTTGTAACTAACTAAATAAATATATTTCCAGAACTATTGCTGAATTGGTATTGTTCCCAGCTCATTTCAGAAAATATTATTCTGAATAATAACAGAGTAGATGTTCGTTCCTGTTTACTGTGACCTCATACACTTTGAGAGAGCCCACTTTGTTTTCATTTAATTTCGCTCACTGCGCCGATAATTTACGTCATGTGAAGCATTTTTATTCACACGAACTCCCTTCCCATCCATTGCTCTCTGAAGTCTACTGTTAGCGCTGCATGGGGGATGCACAGCGAAGCGCTCCGGTACCCGAAAATTACTATTTTATGTTGAAAATATTAAAGAGCGGTGGGAAGTCTGAAATTACTGCCGCGTGTCCTCCAATGAAAGCGTTGTTGATTTAACTCTGCACATACCTAAATCGAGGCGAGTGTTTGAATTCGAAATTTCGTTTCCATCGATTGGAGCCTTTGGCCTTTCGGAATTAAACATCATACTTCATTGAGTGCGTGTGCGCGTACGGTACCCTCACGCGTTGCGAATTATTCCATTGGCCGCGGCGGCCTTTCCTGCCGCGAATGGTGCGGCGCACGTTGGCGGGTGAAAGGCCGCGGCGCAGTGTGGTGCGGCACTGCCGGTCTTTTGACAAGCGCCGTTGCCACCGGGTCTCAATAAATGTCGTACGGTTGTACAGCTTCAATCCAACGATTCCATATTTTTTTTTTATTTTATTTTTTTCTTCTTTCATTATGCCACTATTTTTTCTGTATTTCAGTTCATTTCTTTTTTTGCGTTATATATAAAAGTATATATTGTGTTTACACATTGTGTGTGTATTTTTCGTCTTCTCGTGACGTTTCTCCTTTTAATTTATTTTATCGGAGTAGAATTGATGCATATACCTGAGATCAAAAGTAACATTTTCATTTCACTCTTTTATTTCCAATTCGGGATATATCTTTCTAGTTTCGTGTCCCCTTTTTTGGGGGGGGGGGCATTTGTTTCAATATTTTGTTGACAGAAACGATCGTGTTCATCGCTATGCGATCAAACAAGAACATGTGCTTTCGACGAGATTCGCCCAACGCGTGTGGTCTCACATCTCCGTTCTCTCCCCTCTTCTCCCTTCCGCGTCGCCTCGCCTGGCCCTTCGTGCCCCGCCTCCCGTTCCGCCGTGAGCGAGAACGCACGCATTCATGGAGCTCCGCCGCGCAAAATGTGCGCTTTGTTTAAGGGCATCCCGTGTGATTAATTCGGCGCACTTGTCTTCTTGCGCAGTCGCCGCTCGTTAATTTCACTTTGCGCTCGCTCGCGCGCGCGCTCGGGGCGAGCGGGTGGGGGGCGCACCACCTGGGCAGCGCGTACGCCGACAACGGCGCGGCGTTTTCACGCTGCGCTGGACTTCCGACAGGTGACGGCTTCGGAGGGTTCGCGCGCCCGCATTGTGCCGCCGCCCGCTGCGCCGGTTCGCCCCGTCCCCGCTCGCCGCTGCCCAACTTGGTTCAGCGGGCAGCCTCCCAGCGCTCTCGCCTCGTCACTCTTTGCGAGCGTACTCGTTGTCCTCCTACTACTTCTGCCTGATGACTTGTGTTATTTTTCGCTTATGTGTACTCCTTCCTCTCTCTTCTCACTCTATCTTTCTTTTTTTTTTTTCTGCCTGACTGTCTACTGTCACTTTCTCTCTTTTCTCTTGCGTCCTTTTTCCTTTGCTATCCAACACTGTTATTCTCCTTCCGTCTACATGTACGAGTAACTCTGCGCCTTCATTACTCTCAGCGAGATCGCATCAACATTGTTGGCTAAATATATACTTTCCTGGTCGCTCCGTTCTGTGACCATCAATTTCAATTTGCATCTAACTCGCCACCATCCCTTGCCTGTTTCCTGATTCCGTCCTTACCCATGTTCACTAAAGAATTCTTTTCCTCTTGAGGTATCCCTTGCTTTTACTTTTTGTTTGGATTCCTTTCTCGCTTATTTTTTTCCACTTTTTAGCTTGTCTCAGGATGGGCGAGCGACCTTTATACAGGATTTACCACAAAACAGATGTTGAACACAAGCGCAGTGGCTACGGGGGACATAATTTATGAACATCACGAGAAGGTGAACTTAGTAATTCTAGAAGACATGCGCCCAACATCAAGGAAGAAAAGAGTTATAAAATTTCATGTAATGGTCTCATTGTTGGCGGTGATTATTTTTTGGTAGTTAACTGAAAACTAATCATAGGAATTTAAACTAATATTTTTCTTTGCGAATTTATAATTGAGAATTGTGAAATAACGTACAATGAAGTATTCGAAGAGAAATTTTAGTCATCGTGCTTTTGAAATTCGCCAAGTTCTCTTTTCCCAGAGGAAGCTGAAAAGGGAAGAATGAATTATTGTAGATGCGATATGACTTGCAGAATGTGATAGTATTTTAATTTTGAAAGTTACGCGCGGTTCCTGCCTTTCAAGAGAAGCAGTCTTTCTTTTTTCTTTTTCGCTTGCCTGGGAGAATTTAATTTTCAGAAATTAAATGTAAACATCATGGAACTGATTATTTTTAGGCCTGCCGTCTGTAATAAAAAAGAGATGTAATGAAAAATTAGCTTTCGGATGTTGTAGAATGGTTCTTCGTAGATTCTCTTGTGTAATTTACTTGGAGGAGTAACGTGTAAACTATGTGCTCAGTATTGTGTAAACTATGTGCTCTTTTCACCTGCTTTCGAATATATCACCGAAAATGGAGCTTTCCGATATAGCTATTTAATTAGCACTTTATTAATAAGACGCGAAGACTTCCCAACAACCAAGTAGCTAGTGACTCCGGCCGCGGAAGCCTACGCCCTCTCATCACATGCTTTATTCACATTAATTTCTAATTTTACGTATTCTTTCTGGCTTCCGTGTATTCATCAAGGGATATAGGTGAACAAGTTGAGAAGATACTCTTGACTATTCGCATAAGATGTTCTTATCAAGCAGAGTTCTTTGATTGACTTTTTCTCCCTTTACATACACCCAACAACAAATCCCTTGAAGTAAGAGATTGATTAACACTTCCTATTTGAATCAAGACCAGCAGAATCAGCACGGAGTAATTTCAAAATTTTGAAAAAAATTAACTTTTTTCTCCTAGACGTCATTACTACTGTAGAATGCAGCGTTTTCGTCCGAGCAGTCATTTTGTCTCTCGGCCTTAAAATCAAAAAGTTCGTATAATAAAATTGTGAGGTGTTTACTGGTATATTATTGCGAATTATTTGAGAAAATGTCAGAAGACTGATGTCCTCTCGCCTATTCATCTTGCAATGATAGAAATAATACAAATTTTCTAATTTATTACAAATGCAGTTCAAATTAATATTTTTAATTTGAGGAACTGTTTTGGAGTAAGTATTTCATGCACATTTTCTCTTTCTTAACGTCACATTATATAAAACACATATTCCTTCTCGCGTAGTGTGCCAGGGCAACGAGATATACGACGTGGCTTATTTCACAAGTGATGTTGCAGGTCGGGTGATCTGCGGCTAGAAACCACTCAGGGTTGTTGTGTAGGTTAACTTCTGGATGTCACGAAAACCTGCGATTTCAGATACTGGACAGATTTAGAATTAATGAAAGCTACAAGTGACCTCTGACATTGCAGTCTGTTTTTTTATCGGACTCACCAAATTCCGCTGCAGTTATTACAGTCCTAGGTTTGATTCTGTTGTGTGGGTCTCCTTTCAGTTCGTGAGCCTATTATAAAGACCAGAGCTTCAGAAATTTCCAATATTTTTGTTGATGTGGAAAACGGTTTAATTATTTTTTATCTTTTGCGTACATGACTACAAAATGCTTTTTTAAATGTTTTCCTCACATCATAAGTTGTTTGGTGAATTTGTTGCGAATTAAAATATTTCATTGCTCCCATCCTGAACTTTCAAGTTTCACATGGCATGCTTGTTTTAACTCCTTTAATTTTAATTTTAATTTTAATGGATTTTAGTTATATTCATGAACTGTATGCTTCTTGCGAGTGAAAATGCTTTGTTTAAAGTCATTATTGTTCATTCGCTCCGTTCAATTTTTTTTTCTAATTTTTAGCATGTTAGCAAATGAAGTGACGTGCAATTAAAAACTTAGATATCAAACTTTTAATTATTCTGTGCGTATTTTATAATTAATAATGTTATACAATATATTTTCAAAGAACCATGTACGCATGTATTCTCTGCAACAGCAAGTATGTTTCAGATAGCTACATTAAAAAACTCAACCCAATAACTCATCTACTAATTTCAACATATTTTATCTTCTTGGATATCCTGCCCTTGAAATACTTTTCCTGAAAAATGTTAAATAGGTATGCTTTTTTACCCGAAGTGATGTCATATGGCAATCTACCTATCTCGATTTTTCATATTTTCGGGGACGTTAAAACGGATCAACCTATTACATTATATCGGGAGCGGTGGTTCAGTGATCATCTGATGTCACTGCAGTCGCTCTGACTGGCAGGTCCTAGTTCGAGTCCCGAAAGTGACAGATTTTTACACTAACTTGTCAGCTAGGTCGAATTCAGTCGCTGTCTGGAGGAGAATTCTAGCGCTCCGCTGCTCTGATCGGTAGTTTTCCGTGGTTTCTCCTATCGACATCAGGCGAATGCCGGAGCAGTACCCTAAGAAACGGGCCACGGACCGCGCGCGATCTTTCCTTCCTCTTTCTTGTGCTATCTTCACCCCTTACACACACACACACACACACACACACACACTAACATGCATTACACTGCCACTATGCCGCGAGACCGGTCGGGGCTTAGAACTTTGCGGCTGGTGCGGTGCCTCGCTGGTGGGAGATACCTGGTTGAGGGAAATCGGCTAGTCGACGATAGGTCGGCGCCAGATTTCGCCATCCAGTGGGGGAAGATCACCGCCTCCTCCCGAGAAAAAACATGCACTACTCTCACGGGACTAATGACCAAAGCAGTTGACGAGCCCGGAATCACTAATCAATCAGTCAATATTACATTTTTTAATTTTTTTAAGCAATATTTTTAAAATAATTTTCCTATTAGTGCAGTTAATGTGCCCGTGATGGCCTCGATGCCATTCCGAAGTGTGGTGTGCTGGCTGTTGTTCGCTGCGGGAAGTGGCGGGGCGCTGGTGGCGGTCGGCGACTGCGCCGGGCGCCGAATGGAAATTTTGGGTGGAACCGGCCCGATCGATGTGGGCCAGCGGCTCGCTCGGGCCAGAGCCGGGGGCAGTCGCTGCGGAAGGGAAAGTGAGCCGTGGTATGCGATCGCGATATTTGCTACAAAGCTAATCGCTTGACGAAATACTATGAGCGTGTCCACAAATGTTGATATGCAATATTCTTGTTTCAGGCTTTTTATAGTTTCTTCGGCTGGTTGGAATTGCTTGTGGTACATGCTTTTGTTCAAACACACAGTCGTATTGACATTTACGTCATTCATTGATCGTTTCCGAGTTTTTTGAGCGTCTAACCTTTCCGTTGTTTAATGCCAGATCCTCCGACACAGACTTTATACAAAAGAAGTTCGTTACTTTGCTATAACGATGTGAAGTAAATGGACAATGATAATATTCAAGCACAAAATTAAGAGTTACTCTAAAGTAAACGAATTACTATAGGAATAATTAGCAGACACCGACGTGAACTTCGCGAATACTTTCAAAGAGCGCGTCAGCAATGAATACCTAAAATAAAACTAAAATCCATATGAAAAATACACAAATATGTCTAGTGGAAAGTCAATAATAAGAGCAAGTAGCGAGTACTGTTTCTACCTCTAACGGTAACACTGAGTAAATACAACTGTCTGCCATTCGCTTCTGCGAAATATCGCTGCAATATGCGGAACATCTATTGCAGGTTCAGTGGTCGTGGTGTTGGCATAGCCCGACTCCCTTACTATGAGAGCCTCACTGTGGCAAACGGGTGCGATGAACCCCGCAGGACGACAGGATACGACCACATAATTCGGTGGAACTCCTAATAAATTTTAGACGGGTTCTAGGATATAGTTGGCATGTAGGAAAGAAAGAAAATAAGAAGAGAAATGTGGCAGACCTACGAAAAAAGACGAGGTACACGTCGTGGACGGAAACAGGTGTATCACCGCACTTCAGTTCCAGTGTTTCGCGGCGGGCAGCCTGATTAAGTCGAGTTGGCCTTCGCACAATTGCGGCAGTCTTTCACAAGGGGTGGGCGTAGTGGGCGGGTGGCGGGGGCGGAGCGAGCCGTTTTAGACGCGAGGTTCTTCCCCGCCCCGGCGTCGCCGCGCCACCCCCGCCGCCGGCCAGCGCGCACCCAAATAGCCCACGTGTGCCGGAAGGGTCGCGCGCTGTCGGGAGGGCGTGGGCATGGGCGTGGGCGGGGCGGTCGCGCGCCGCTCTTATTTGTTTCCTGTCGCCCGCCAACGAGAGCGCCACCCGGGAGCCCGCGGTGGACTCCTCCCCTTTCGTCACGTACTCTGTTGCAAGGATAGAGAAGCTTATTTTGCTGCAGCCACTACTGCTTTATGGTTTACTAGCTGCTAAGCTATTTCTCCCTTTTTTAATTTAATTTTTTAAAATTTCTTCTACTAATCTTTCTCGTGTGCTTAATGTGCTGCACCACCTATTGCAATCACATTTTGCGCCGTTCATAGATTTTGATAAAAGATAAGTCTTTACAGTATTTGTGTGCCATTGCTGGAAACTTGAATTTACTCATATCATCTTCATGTGTGCAATGGTGTTCACTTGTGTGTTTTACTTGGAGGACTGACATTAGCGTTTTATCCTCGTTTCTTTGATTTCATATTGTATGCCCCTATTTGCAATATTTGCGGCTGTAGCATAAATGCGTCTTAATTTCTAATATTTACCTTCAGTAATTTTATGAACTCCACGTCGCCAATACAGCCATCTTCGCCGTCATCTTTTATGATATCTTTTATTTCTTTGATATTTAATTGAGTTTCCAAAGTTCTCTCATGATTTTTTATACTTACAACTCTTCCCGTTCTAGCATTACTTACGCAATCCCCACTGCCCCGAGTAAGCGTCTTCATTGCTCCGACCGCTGAATTTATGACGCACCGCGCGATTTATGCGCACAACTGCTACGTGGCGCAAGGAACTTCACCTCGCCGGCGTTCGATCCGAAAAGCTTTGATCTGGAATGTGTTTTTTCTCTCTCTACGATACGTTGAGACAGAGATATTTCGAATTTTCTTTTCAGTGTAAACTGCTTTTTTCATCTCCTCTTCTTAATGGAAACGTCCAATTTGACGGGTTTTAACTTGGAATTGCGCCCTGCCTTATTTTGAAAGTGGGCTATGTCAAGAAATCTCCCTGAGATTGTCCGTGACGGCAAATTGGAAGTTGGGCTCGGGGACTCCATTCCCAAGTCGCGCGTGTGAGAGTTCATTGCTTCCGAGATGTCTAAATTACCGGTGGAAATTTCGTTTTGATTCACCTTATTAAGGGTCTCAGATTGACTCCGTAATTTCAATTACCTCCATTTTTAAACTCTGAGGAATGTTTCACCCTTCTCTTTTTTGCATTTCCTTTTGTTAACTTAGGTTTGCCCATGTGACCACTTCCTCTTCGCCCACGTGCCCCGAACCGAATTCGATGTCTGCGTCGCGGAGGACGAGGATTGAGGGAGAGCAGAAATATCCGATTGCCGCATATGTATGTGTGCCGCATTTCTGGCATTTCCCTCGATACAACCGCTGCCTTCGAAAGGGCGAGCATGGAGGACGTGAACATGCACTGTCGGTGGTGCCGTCGACAGTCGAATGGGGACTCCGGTTGTTGAATGCAGTAAAGCCTTTGGAAATTAGTTTGAATGCTGCTAGGAAGGGCCTTCCGTGTTTAGGCGAGGCAGGCCTTGCGGTTGGAATACTGGAACGGGTGGAGACGCAGACGGTCAGTAATTATAAGGTGTCTCCCCGGCTAAACGCTATTGCCGGATATAGCAAAAGAGCCTGGTTTTTGAAGTTTGCGCCAACATGTCAAAAAGTAAAGAGATGGGCTGAAACCTAACCGTGAAGATGCGGTGTTATGGAGGTAAGGGCTTGGGAACTTGGAGTGGAGCGCGTGCTGAGCGTGGGCGGGGGCGGGGGTGGGCCCGGGCGCAGGTGCTCCGGGCGCCGCCTCCTTGTGCCGCTGTGCTGCGCCGCACTGCGCTCTGCTAAATGAAGGTTAATGCCGACCTTAAGAGCGCGCTCGCCTTCGTTATTTAAACAGAGGCGCTAATCAGGACGGAGCCCCGGCCCTGGCTCGGCGTCCGAATCGCAGATGCGGCGCTGAAAGTGGAGGGCGCCTTACTCCGTGAATAATGCAATGGCAGACAAAAACACACTGCAGTGGTTACGTGTGGGCGAAATGGGACATTGCTTGATTTATTTTAAAGCACCTTATGGAATATGAAAGAAAAAGGTGAATTTTTCTTGTGTTTTCGTGGTTATCTCGTAAAACCGCTTCTCTGCATTTTTATGTTTTGGCATTTTATTCATGTTTGGGTTTATTGCGTCAATACTTAATATCACTTAGTTCTGCAGTAATTTCTAATCATTATGTTCAGTAATTTCCTCGATCCTCAATACACGAGTATTTCAGATTATATATTTTCAAATGGCTTAATTATTTGCTATTATTCCGAAAATACAATTTTACATCGAAATGTCTAGTACATAGAGAATCAGACGTGTTGTTGTACAGGTATTGTGGAAAACTGTTCATCCTTCACTGAGGCAAGAAGTTCAGAAATCGCAAGAAGTAGTGTTCTCCTTTGTACAGTTAACTCCTAATTGTACGTGGAATATGCAATCATTTTCACTGTACTATGTCAATGTGTTCAGAGCGTAAGATATTTGTGTGACTTCGCTGACGGTTATTGACAACTTAATAGCTTGTCTCCGAAAAAAGTACTGACGAAGCAAGAATGTGCGAGATCCAAGTTGGTCTGTCCTTTACGTAACGTACCGATACTTCCGCATTGCTGAGAACACTGTCGACTCTTTTGGATTGTGTCCTGAACGTTTTTGGAGTTGACATATGGCAAGCCACCAGTTCATCTCGAACCAGTGTAGAATTTTCGTTCTTTCATGGGGATGAGGAGGCGAGAGACCATGCGATGAAGAATAGTGATACAATTGTTCCTGAATTTCGAACTCTAATGCGATAAAAGTGCATGGAGTCAAGCTTGTTTTAAGCCACGGGTGTGGACGCGTGATCAACCACAGTGCGCCACTCCTGACAACACTGTTCATCCCCTGATACACTCTGTCTCATCGAAATGACCACGTTCTGCTTTGAAAATAAAGAGCTGATTTATAATTTTAGAGAATGTGTATTAGTAATTATTATACTATTTGATGAAATAACTCTCAGTAATGAATATACAGGTGTATTAAGATATTTAAATATTTCGTGTGGTCGGGTTGTCCCCTGGAAAGTCGAATAATGTGATAAAGTATAATGAATATTACGTAAGTGATGGAATGAGAGGCAGACGAAACTCGCAGCGATTCCTTTTTGTGCAACCAAAAGTTTGAAAAGATCACGCTTGTAAATGATTCAATGAAGTAAGCAAATGGTATAAATCTCCATGTAATGCACAAAGACTCCGCTATCATTGGGTTAGTTTTCTATTCGTTGACAGAGATATATGTGTATTTACCCATTATGATTGTTGGGTTTACATAACTATATACTTCGTTTATTTAAAAAGGACATAAAGCATGTACAAATAAATAATCTAAAATCCTTGGATTTCGCCATCCTCTCTCAATCCTCCGCATATCTTGTACTTTATTTTATTCCCCGTTAGCTTTTGTTGATATTTCCTTAAACATATATTTTCTGTGTATCCGCCTTTTTATTCCACCTTTTTTTCTCCATTCTCATTTCTGTGAGTTTTTTCTTTCTACATCCCCCCCCTCTCTCTCTCCCTCTCTCTCTCTCTCTCTCTCTCTCCCTCTCCGAGCTGGTCGATGGGGAGTGCGGGCGCGGGCGGGCGCATGCGGCACTTCGCGCGCGTCGCCGCTATTTCGGTCGTGGCACCTCCCCAGGGCGCGGCCAGGCGTCCGCGCCCCGCCCCTCTCCTCCGGGCCTCGCCGCGTGCCAGCGGAGACGCGCCGCCTCCGCCGGCTGCGCTCGTTGGCCACGCGCGCGCCCGCGCCGCCACGCTCGGAACGGACGCGCAGGGGTGGACAACGCCCAGAGCCTCGCTCATGTTGCGCTTGCGAATGCTTTTGGCTGCTGAATTTCCTGAAAGGATAAGTGCACATTCGTGCGTGCGGAGATGCGGTCTGTGGACTTATTCTGGATGACAGAATTTTGTTGACATGCAGCTAAGCCACAATAATAAATTTTGCTCCCCGTAAACGAGTGATTTTGATAATTTAGGTGCAAAATATAAATATGTTCTGTTATATATGAAAATAGCAAATGATTAAAATGGTTTAGCGTTTTTATATTATATCTCCGACTGTAGCTTTGAGCATTTTAAAGAGATTAGAATAATCTCCATTGATGTAACAGTGTTTCAGACGATTGGTGATAAAATCAATTAACATTCAAAACAATAACACGATGAACACTATTTATTTAGTATTTGCTATGGCGTTCACCTAAAAAAGACGCGATTTTATTGTATTTAAAAACGTATATCTTGATTTTGAAATAACTTTTAATTGTTATTGTTCGAATTTTGCCTGTATAGAACTTCACTTCTTGTGGTTAATATCGATTGCTATATCAACGCGCTCTCCTCCTAGCATCAACAAAGACTAACGACGTTCATAATTAGTAACACGAGTATACCGTCATTTTCTTCGTGGAAGCAAACGGAGGCATCAAGTTCCTCCTGTGCGTGGTAACTATGCCGCGCCAGTGTTGTCGCGCGGGTTGCCTTACTCGACATCGCAGGCGCGGCTGCATCTGGGCCTTGGTGACGCAGCGTGCAACAGCAGCGGCAACGGCGGCTACAACAGCAGCAGCAGAAGCAGCCGCTTCCATAAATAATGAAAGCGCCTTCTCCTAGGGCTAGACAAATCGCAGGCAGTTAATGGTGATATATGGCCTCTGGCAGTGGAACGGGGCGTGGCTTTGCCCGTGTCGGGCTGGCATGCAGTTCCGCTACCCGTCCCCCCTATCTCTCGCTCTGCCCCGCCCACTTTTCTTTGGTCCTGCCCCGTCCGGCGCTTCGGCCCTCTCACTGCTAACCTCGGATGCTCGCGTTCACCATCTTCTCTGGACTGTCTTCCCTTGTTAGCGGTACCCTTTGCTCCCCCGCCCGCTTTTCTTCCTGACCCGTCCGTCGCTTCGTTCCTCTCTGCCGTGCCCGCACAAACCCACCTCGCTGCTCGTGTCACACCCGTTCCCCCTCTCCCTTCCCCAACGCTGTCTTTCCTTCTTCGTTTCGCGCTCCGCAAATGCACTGCGTTTGCAACTCGCGCTGGCAGAGTCTCGCCGTGGCTCCCGCTGCAAACAGATTTCCTTTTTAATGAGGCTCATGTTTCAAGGGCTGCCAGGTAGTATAGCTGCCACCGCTTCGTGCTAAACTCGAAGCCAGCTACGCGCACAGGAAGAGAAGTTTAGGACGAATGCAAAGCTGTCTCATCCCTCAAAGCGCAGATGCGTGAGGCTGGCGCGATCAACGACGCAAAGAGGGGTATCTTAAGTGCAAATTGTGTTAGATATGTGTTTGAGATTTTGTAAATGATTGGAACAATTTGTGTGCAATAGGGAAAATAAGGCTGAAACATTGCTGGTTTGGTCACATCTGTGGTTTTTGCCAAGTTATCTGTCAAGTTTGGTAAACTGAGACAAATACGACTACTGTGCATTAGCATCTCACTATGCAATGTAGGCATCCATCAGACAAACATCGATTGTAATCGAGTTACACAGCTTTCACGATGATTATGACAAGTTGTTGCAGAGCGGTTTCAAAATTCAGGTCGCGTACTCATTACTCATCTTGATTATCGACTGAACTTGATGAAGCATGCTCATTAAGCGTACATGGCCAACTGAGCATGCAGTTGCTTTGCTTTCTTTAATGAATCGCCTCTATCATGAACTCGACGTTTGGAATCGTCTGGACAGCACCCCATGAATAACCATGTAGAGCACTGGAAAAATATAATCAGCATATCCATGTCGTGTAATGCTTGTCCTCGATGATCTCGTATTTGTAATGACATTTGAAATCGCTTTAGCAATAACATAGCTTCTAGCACATCGAATTTATCAACGATACGGGCATGCGATTTTCTCTCATTCTAACAAAGAAAAACCGCTAAAAGTAATGTGTTCTCATGTACTCTCATTTTACATCTAGCACAAGTATGTGTTCTATCATTTCCCTTTTTTCGTTTCACATTCAGGCACAATGCATCACCACATATCATTGACGTAGGTATTTCGACCGCCCTCAATTTGTCATCTCTCATGTACTGTTATGTAAGTGGTCCAGAATAGGTTTAATATTCTCACATGTGTTCAGAGGGTTCCTTGATAGCATTCTTGTCTGCTTCTTGCACATTCACCCTTTTTTGTTTGTTAAATAACTGCTTCACTGTATTTAGCTTGTTTCTTATATCTCATTAAAGAAATTGTAAGCAGAATATACGTGGCTCATTCTGTAGCGAAGACGCATCGCATTCCATTTTCTACCTCCGGTGAGAGCATTCCAACCCTACCGTCACACAGAAAAGGACATATCGTCCGCACTACCTTTCTGGGCGCTCTCGTGCCTTGTGCCCTCCCGAACCGCACTTCCATTTTGCCCGCTCTCGCGAACTTCCGGCAGCAAGAAGCGGAGAATCTCGGTCGCGGAAAAGTTTTAAAGTCCCGCCGTCATTACGGGCGGTCGTTGCGTCCGAATGCCATTACGGCTTGTAGTTCTCTCCCCACCCTCCGCCTCGAGGGCGGGTCCCGCCCCGCTCCACCCCGCTTCCCCCGCCTCCTCGCTTCGGAGCACTCCAACTTCCGAGTGGGTCAGCAGCCAGGGCTGATGCTGGGCAATCGCGGCGCGGCCTCGCCAGCTCTTGGTGCAACGAGCCGTCGCCGCCACCGCCCTCGCCTCTCTGCGGGTTCCTGTCGTTATTTATTCGGATCACGGGGCTCCCGTCTTTGCACGTTTTGAATCCCCTGCTCTCCACTTCTGCCCTGATGGATGCTTCTCAGTTTTCACCCCTTTTGATTGGCTGACCCGAAGATCAGATATGCGAGATTGGCCTTTGCACGCGGTATTACTGTCCTTTCCGGATTTGTTTTACTACGACAGATTGCATATATATTTAATATCCTCATATCTGAGATTATTTTTTAATTTATTCGGTTGGAAACCAAGTAATATAATGTAAATTGTTTCAGAGATATTGGAAAAATATTATCAGTATATCCTTCAGATGTCAGTTTTACTACTAAACTAGAGAGATAACTATATCTAACATTCAGTGACACATATTTATTTGGGAAATGTTCTTTCAAAATAGTTGTTTTGGTTGCATAGAACTTTAAAAAAGAAATGTGAGATTCCATATTTTGGGATCAAAGTTTTAACATACAACGTTATGTTAAAAAAGAAAGGCTCGTTTGCTCTGAAATTTTCGTCCACGTTCAACACAACGAAAAAAGAACAGAAAACAACACTGAAACGAGAAGCGGTGCTGCTAAAACTTTAAAAGAAAAGTCTTTACTAGGGTGAAGACTAGCAAGAAAACCCTTTGCAATTGGATCAGTTGCACACAACGTTCCCTGTTGATGTGCACGGGTGACAGCACTGCCGTACTGGGAATTACATCTCTTTCTGCTATCTCGAGCTCTCAGCTCCTTGGGTGCTGTGAATGTCCCAAGATATCCTTTACCTATATTTCTTTCTTTTTATCTGTTTTTTTCACCTCAGTGGAAATCTTTGACCTAGATCTTTGTTTTTATAGTTGTTTATTTTAGTTGCTACAAAATAACTTTGCAAATTAGTTAATTCTAAACATATATTTTCATTCAGTTCGATGGTACATTTTATTTATTTTATTTGTTAAAATGAAGTATAAAATACTTAACTTAGTTCAGCCTTTTGTTCCGGCCAAATAATTTCGTTTTAGTGTATTGCATTTAAATATTTGCAAAATATTCTATCTTACGACATAACAAGTAATCATTTAATACCTTTCTTTCAACATACTATTTCCGATAAACAGTTTCATAGATATTTGATAAAAATTGTCCTGCCCTTCCCCAACACAAAAGAGAAAAACGAATGTCTTTTGTTGTGTGAAATATGCTGTGGTCACGTAGTGTGACCGGTGAACGATAGTGTTTTTGTTTATTTATTTATTTTGGGATCGCGAATAAGCCGACCTGGACTACGCAGACATGCCTTGGATTGGCTAGTGCGTGCGATTCATCAGTGGATCAGCGTTAGGTTGAATCCGATTTTTATCCCCCAGGATTGTTAGTCATGGGGGATGGAAGATGGAAATGATGATAATGACGGATGAATGAACGACACACACATACAGACGTACACAAACACACTCATGCTCAAGGCGGGACTCGAACCCGCGATCCTTCAGTCCGAGATTACCACGGCAATATTTCCTTAGCGATTTCGGCTATTGGGATCCACATTATTTTATTATTATTATTATTATTATTATTATTATTATTATTATTATTATTATTATAGCCTCTGGGATGGCTCATGGGCAGCGTGCTAGCTTCCCGTGTTATGGTCCTAGGTTCAATACCCGACAACAATAGAGTTGTAGCTTTCCTTTAAAACCGTCTCAGTTTTTGTAGCTGTGTGAGAAGTTGCTAGTTACGGTGAAGAGAATACGTCATGTTTGCCTCATGTCGTTCTTACCCCCCCCCCAAGCATGGGAATTTAACTAGGACCAGGCATGGGGGACTCCGGTAGCTGGCCGGCGAAGTCGGACTACCGACCCAATAATGCCAAATACACTTTTATTACTTTCTTATACATTCTCTTTCATTCTTATACATTATTACTATTATTACTATTATTATTATTATTATTATTATTTCATTGTTAAAATATTGGTTCGATACCGTGAACGTGCTCTGCGTTAAAGGCCCTCTATAATGGCGCGTCGCGCAGTGTGCTGTGCTACCGCTGGTCGGGCGTCGCTCCGTCCCGCTTCGTTCCATGAATCGAGGGGCGCTAGAGCGAGCCGCCCGCCGCTACATGTCCGCGGTTAGGACCCGGGCGCGCTGTTCTCTCCCTCTCGTCCTCCTTCCTCCCCGCAACCCATTGCTCCCTTGCCTCGCCCCCCCCCCCACCCTTCCCCTCTCTCCCCCACCCTCCGCGGCTGCAGGACCTCGCGTGGCTTCGTCCGTCGCAGCGCCTCGATGCCCTCCCCCAGCCGCGCCCGACCCCATCCTTGTTGCCGGACGCCACTCGCAATCCCTGGAAATCGGTTGGGTTTCCCGGCATTTTGGCTCGTTTGCTGGAAATAGCGGGTTGTTACAGAGCGCGGAACTGTCGGGGGTTCCCGCCGATTGCATGTGTGATTTTCAGATGACCATGCTTACGATGTAACCTTTTGCGTGATTTGCTCTATATGTGGAAGCTGTATAATACTGTATGCACTCAAGAGTTTGATGATGGGCGGCGAGGGCGCTCCGGCGGTTGCTACATTTTTTCTGGCAAAGTAAGTGACGCTTGTTAATGAACCAAAATCTACACTTACATTTATAGATCTTGTGTGTCAATGCAAACATTGTAAGTTATTAAAGGAACAAGCGGTAGTGTAAAATTATTTCAGAATTATTTGTCAAGAGTCAGCTTTTTTCATTTTCCTCGGCCTCTGTGCAGATTTTCTTACTCTGTAAAATTTATGAAAGCTCTATGAAGTTTCGTTTGTTTTCTGTGTATTCACTCCTATAATTTGCTTTTCAATAATTTTTCCATTTTAGTATTTTTTTTTTTTGCTAAAAACATTCCTAACCATATATTTTAATTTTTCATGAACATCTGCAAAGTAGTATTACTTTCCTTTATTTTCACACGTCAGGAAGATTTCTGGAACATCCAGTATAATATATGCAGTGTTTTCTATTGCGGTCGTAGCATACATATAATCTCTAATCTAATAAGAATAAAAAAATTCTGAAACTTGTTTTGTTGTAACTGCATCATTGCAGAGTCTGTTATAGACAGGCTATTTACAACAAAAAGTTTTGCTTTTATCACAGACAGGACGAGGACACGCATCAGTGTTACTATTTTGTCCGTCACAACTCAAGTATAAGCATTCTTTACTGCATAAAATATTTGTAGATCATGAAGAAATAGATACATTGGAATGGGGGCATCAGCCCGTAGTCCGATTCTATGGATAGGGTAAGGATCAGGATGAGGAAGGAAAAGTTATAGATCCCTTGTTCAATTGCTCCTACATTCGCCAGAAATTGTTCGGAGGGAACCACGAAACTGAAAGACGCAAACAAAGAGCAAATATTTCTCATTCAAGCTGTGTCATCGTCCGACTCAACTAGATAGTTGGTGGCGAACGAAACTATATACTGAAGGGACTCGAACTTCACAGTAAATGCTTGCCTAACCTCACACATCAACGCCCTTTGCAATGCACGTATTCTCTGACCTAAATGTTCTGACAGGTAGTGGAATACTAGAACTTGTTGGGCTTCCTTTTGACTTTGCGCGATTGCAGAGTTGTGGATAAGGCCTTTTACAAACCAGGCTTTATTCGTGCCGCACCCACAACGAGAATACCTCTACGACTCCTATTCTCGCATCACCAACCGACGCGTCAATATTCTTTCCAAAGAGTAAGACGCTCGGAATTCGATTAATGAAAGCTCTAAAGGATTATTATTATTATTATTATTATTATTATTATTATTATTATTATTATTATTATTATTATCAAGGTAACAAATACGTTGATGTGTATTCGTCATCCTGCAGGTTTGCTTTTGTTGGCGGCATCATCCCAGTTTTACTTTTCGTATTTTTTTCCTTCAAAAATTCAGCCGAACACAGATGATTTACTTTCTTCATTCTACTGATATCGTAGAATACATTTAATCTATGGGCTAAGAGATCATACGAAAGTTTATACAATGGCTAGTTGGGCTTCCTTTTGCAGGCTTAGATATGCAGGCGTTCTGCGTCTAAGAGTACGCTCCCATCAGACGTCACTATTACCCCCTTTTCTCCCGTCATCATGCGAAGGGTCAACGCTATTCTGTGCGTAACATCGCTACCAAGGGGCGCAGTTATTTCACGTGGCCGAACGCGCGTCGCCTGCGCGTGTTTCGCTCTCGCCATTATCCGCGCGACGGAGCGAAGGCGGTGGCGGGGCTGCGATGGCTGAAGGGTCATAGTAGTACGCACAGCGCGAAAATATACGTCGAAATGCGACGCGAGCGGATTACTCAGCGATGCGTGCGAATGAACGACCGCCTCATTGGATTGACGCTTTTAATTTTTTTTCACGCTTGGAAATTTCGCGACGTAGTGCCCATGACGAAAACAAACATCTTTAAAATGCGAATCGTCCATACAACCATAGAAGGCGTCAACTGTGTTCATATTGCTAGACGTGGAATTAATGATTCGTTTTCAATCGATATCTTTCAAATGCTGTGTGATTTTTGTATATCGCCCGTACGTGGAATTGTGAGAATGTATTGACATGTTCCTATAGTTTATTTACACAGTCTTATTCTGATGGAGTTATTTATGACGCATTCTCTCTTTCTTGCTCTTCCATGTTTCTCAAAATAATTGGAGTCTTTTTGAATACTTGGTTCCTTTTATGATTACTGTTTAAAATACAGAGTCAGTCACTGTCTGGTACTGATCAGAAAGCTGTAATGAAATTCTGTTTAATTTTGTCTGTTAACGTTGTTTACAACAAAGTATAGATGAAAACTTGTCTGTCTGATCAAAAGCGAAATAATTAACCCCGGTGAAGAAGACCTTCATTTTTATTGAACCCAGAAAACGCGTATGTTGGATAAAGTACGGGCGAACTTCGTTTGCATCCTTTTCTTGTAATTGCATATACTTCACTGAGAGAGGATTGTGTCATTTTTCATAGAGACGTGCTGTACTTGCTTTCTGGGGATCGAGAAATGCGGCTAACATCCGAGAAAGGCGGGGGTGAGGGGGAGAAAGAAAGGCCAGCCGGAGTCCCACAAGACCTCGTATGCGCGCTCGGCGGGAAGGAAGACGGCCATTTCGCCCGCGATGCTTCTCGTTTCGTGCGCGCCGGAGATCGCCGGCGAAATTCCCGTTGCATTATGAAACCGCCGCCTCCCTCCCTCTCCATCCCTCCCCTCGCCCATGCCGTCCACGGAACGCGTGCACCTAATCTTGTAAAATTGCTCCGGGCGATTTCAGCGCATTCTTAGAAGACGGCGACTGGGAAGGAAGCAGGCCGAGGAGCTAGAGGCCCGCTCCGGTCCGCGTCCCTGAGCCCCCTCCCCTGTTTGTCACGACGTCGTCGGACACTGCTGGCGACGGACTCGTTAAAATGCCATTCCGTTGTCCATCTCGTTAAATTCGTTGCTGCATATTGATTACTTCCGCGTTTTATGCTCTTTGCTGACTGCTCACCCGCCTCTGGAATTGTGCATCTTTTTTATGCGAATTCACTACTTGTAGACGTATCTAGGGTAGACATTTTATTATTATTATTATTATTATTATTATTATTATTATTTTACTAAATTGTGTGCCTGGTATTGACCCCTTCGTTTATTAGAGTTTAATGAGTTCTTTGCATGTAAAATGATGGGAATCGAGGATCACATATGAGCCATTGCGACTGTTTATGATTGAACTGTGGTGTGATTACATGATTGAGTATGGTGGAAATTTATACAAAATATTCGGTACGGTGCGACAATGAATGAATGGCAAGCATTCTCGATCATGTCGTCGAAATGTAGATGAATCGCTTAAAGAACCATTGTATGGAGTGAAATATGAAATCGATGTTGCTGTAAATTAGTTAATTCCTGTTTGAGAAGCCTTTGAGTATTTTACCATTGAATGTCGTACTGTCTCTGAACTGTTAGATAGTCCAAACGGCTCACCGAAATTTACTTGTTAAATGATGAACTTCCCACAGCGAGAGTGTGTTCGAAATATACGTGTCGCATAGCGCGATATTGAATAATTAATACATCCATATTAGCATGCGACGACCTTATTGTGTTATAATACTATGCTAATCAGCGAGCCGGGGTTTTTGAAAGTAACACTGCCATGATTTTCACGAATTCAAGAGGACTAAAATCATTGCTTCACTCGTTTGGATTGTGTTCGATAGTTCTTACATTTTGTTCTCTCTCCTCACTTCTTTTTCTCTGTTTCATTGGTGTCGCTTCGGAAGGGAGCATCCAAAGCGCGCCAAGGTTACGCGATAGATTTTGAAAGATCATCTTCATTGTTTCATTCGTTATGATTGCCCTTGAATTTGGCTTCTAAGTATGTTAGTCTCTGAGTCCCTTCTTCCTTGCGTGGGTCCTGTGTCGCTTAACCGCGACAGAGGCGAAGGAAACAGGGAACATCGCCCCCTCCTGTGGCGCTTGCTGGCGCCGTCGTCTTCGATCGCCGATAAAGAGCAGAACTACATCGCCGGCATTACTCCCGCCTTCGGTGCCGCCTGCTCCTAACAAGCCAGGCCGTAACTTGAGTCCCCAACGCGTCCGCCGCCGCCGCGACCGCCTTGCGGCATTTGCATAGGCGCGGCCAATTTGCCTACCAGACGCTAGATAATACGTAATGTAATGAAGTGGGATTTGCATTTCACGCAGCAGCTCGGGCGGCGAGGAGCGAGGGCGTAGAGGATGGTGGTGAGGATAGCAGGTATTCCTCATGCAGATACCTGTGCGACGCCACCGCTGCATTCTCTTCCTTCCTTCCTTCCTTCCTCCCTCCCGCATTCCCATCGAGATCTCGATCTCCTTTTGCATATATTGCGGCTATCACGTGATGCTGGAGGTGACTCTTTGCTTTCTGTGGCGTCGACCAGGAGAGCGAGGACGGCATGTTGCTCCCTTTCCGAAAATCTGTTACTCTTGTTTCTTAAGGGATCTGTTTGCGTCGTAGATTTTCTGCCATTGGGTGACATTTACTTGTGATGGTGACAGAAAGGACCTGCGTCGTCTCACAATGCTGGAGGGATGAAAATTTTTTTTAAAAAAGGTTTTCAAAAAAAACAAACATTGTCTGCATTTTTATTTTCTGAAAAATAAGTATTATGAGGGATATGTTGCTAGCAAGCTTCTTGAAATCTCCAACAACAGCACCCTTGAACTTTTGAAAATGCATTTAGTATGACTTTTATTTATTGTTAGTCCTATAAAAGATGTTATGAGTCGGTTGATTATAAAGTCTACACCGGGTAGCAGTCAGCTTCCTAAGGCGCAGATCTGCAGATCCCAAAGCCCGATGACTATCGGGACGACCTATAGGGGGGGGGGAATCTGCAATTTAATGCAGATTCCATTTTACACCCCAGGATTGTTGGCTCTGGGAGATGGGATGAAGTGATGATGATGATGATGATAATGGTGGATGATTAAATGGACCCAAACAAATACACAACACAACCATGCCCGAGGCGGGACGCGAACCCGCGAACCTCTGGCCCGAGACCGTCACTGCACTACTGCCTTAGCGATCTCGGCCGTCGGATCGACATTTTATTAATTTTATTATTATTAATTTTATTATTATTATTAATTTTATTATTATTAATTTTATTATTATTAATTTTATTATTATTAATTTTATTATTATTAATTTTATTATTATTAATTTTATTATTATTAATTTTATTATTATTAATTTTTTATTATTATTATATTTTATTTAATATAATTCATATGAAGTAGATTCTACATCATTAATTGTGAACATAACATATGTAAATTAAGTGCCTGTTCACAGAAGGATCATTGTTTTACAATATTCTTTGTATCAGACTTCAGAAATTTTTATGATAATGGACTGTCGTTTTTGTTTCGCCCGTTGTCATTGACCGCTCGAAGAGTTAATAGAAACTAATTGGGAATAACCAACAGTCAATATCGTGCACTTTTGGACGATTGTGAGTATTCCTGTTGCCCGCGGTGTGAAGAGAAGCTCTCGACATATACAAGATTCATTGGCGTAGCGAATATGGTTGTTACAACAATGAGCCAAAGCAGCGTAAAGGAGTTGCGGTGAGTCGACGGTTTCGCGAACAACATCGCCCCACATCAGAAGCATTCATGATTGTTCTTCAGGAGATGCTTCCCTTCAATGAAAGCACTGTAAAGCAATGCATCGAGCGCCAAAGCACAAGCGCCTCGCCTGTGCAGTGAGAGGGCGGGGCTGCCAGGCGTTCTCTGCTGTGATGCTTCTCCTTCCAGGCCGCAACCAGCCCTACCGCCGCCGTGGTAGACGCTCTTTGCGGGCGCTGCGAGTTACACTGGCGGTCGTGTCCAGTCGGCAGAAAACTAATTCGAGGCTATTTTGAATAAGACAAGTTTTGCAACTAATTTCCTCCCTTGTAACAAGTTGGATGCGGTGGGCCATCTCCGCTGTAATCTTGTTTCGACCCAGTTGCCGGCGTTGCCAATTGGGCGTGCGGCGGAGGCGGCAGTGATGGCGGTGGCTGCACGGCAGCGCCGGGGCCCGGGGAGAGGGGGGAGGGGGAGCTGGAGGCCGTTGGGAGGCCGAGGGAGCCGTGCCTGGCGCCCGGTTCTGGGTTCGCGTCGGGTCGATATCGCGGCCGGTTGCGGCAGGTCGGGCACGAGCCAGCTGGGCCTCGAAGGGGTGCCACCGCGGCGCGGTGGCGGCCCGCCGCCACCCTCCTCGCCCCCGCTGCCCCCGCCGGTTGCCTCCACAAAGCTTCCTCTCCCTCCCCACCCGTCCCCTGCAGTTTTGATGTGCATGCGATAGAGTTCCCGTGGAGCTGCAATGCCTTTGGGGTGGTAAACCTAATTGGAACGGAGCAGTTTTATTTAACTTTTATCATGATGTTTGCTGAAGGTACATAAACGAAAAAAGAGTTTAATAGTAAGGAAATGAATTTACACGAGTCCGACATGGAGGAAAACGTGAGAGGTACGAAGATGCCATTAATGCTTCGTCGATAATTCGTTATTTCCCAGATGTTAATGCTAAGGGGGGTTTTATTTTCAGATAACAAAATTGATAAGCATATCTCTAATACTTTTAGGATGATTGATAGTTTGCCAGCGGAAAAGATAATCAGATTGGAGGTATAATAATTTAAGTCTCGTGTGGTTCCTGCCATTTGCTATCATCGCTGCGAGCACAAAATTTTCCAGCAATTGACAAATTGGTCTCGCCTTTTCTTTTTAGGGAAGACCAATATGTGGAAGTGGTTCATTGTTCTTTGAATCGTTTTAGACCCATGCGATAATACGTATGACAAAAATAGACCATGGAGACTGTTCTTATGTGAGTGGAAAATTAAACGTTGACTTGTACTATTTTACTGCGGTTGATATTTGACTATGCAGGGGTTTTCAGAAGTAGAGAGAAAAAAAGTGGGCCAGATAAGTATCCCAGCAGAAAGATCTACACGAAGTGGGTCGGAAAGTGATGTTGACAGCAGATAGACTATGCAGTCAATATTTTAATGATTGATGAATTGTTTGCAGATTAGTCTAATAGTCTGTTTTTCAAGTCAGACCAATGAAGTCATAACTTTGCAGAGTATATGGAATACATTGCTTGAAATAATGTTGGGCACCAACGGAGCAATTGTTTCTGTTAAATGTGTCTGATTTGATTTTACTAAAGCAATAGTATTAGCAATAAATCTGTTACGAAATGAAAATATAAGTTTGTTTGAGTAGTATGATATCGGGGAAAAGAGACAATTCAGGGATGTAGCATCGGTTACCATGGATGCTAGTTGGTTGGATAGGGACTGGAGAGAGTTCGCTAATGAATGGACGCCTGAATGCGCTCTTTTAAATTGCTTTTATTCAAGAACAATCACACTAAATGTGTGATAGTTAGTTGGATTATTAATATTTTTGGATGTTGCCTATATGTATGACTTTATATATATATATATATATATATATATATATATATATATATAATAAAATGATTTTTAAGATATTGCTTTCTAATTCTGTCTATTGCCAAACGTCCTAATTTTAGCCCGGCGTCAACGAGACCCACTCTTCCTAAGAAATCATAAAATTGTGTCGCACATCATTGTAACTCGCCAGATTCCTAGACGAAAACGAACCTTTAGTGAAACTGAGATTGTGTTTTATGCGCCTACCTCACGTGATGCATAAACATGAAAATACGTGTTTGAGCTCTCTTTGCAAAAGAATCTGATAAAATGATATCTCGAAACGAGAAGTAAAAAGTGGGGGAAAATATTGTGGTGTTGTTTGTGCCTCTTAGTTGCGCAATATCTCCTTTCTTCCTGGGACAGAGCTTGGGAAATCGAGTGCGAAACGACGCTTTGTCTATAGAGAAGTAGTAGTAGTAGTAGGTGCAGCTTCTGATCACCCCATATCGGCTCAGTATCCTCTCGAGGGCCGGGAAGCGAGTGCCGTTTCCCCGGAGAGCTTTCCCCGCGCAGTTGGTACGATTCGCATAAATCCCGCTTCCTCTGGAGGCCGCGCTGCACCGCTCCGCTCCGCGCCGTGCCAGGCACCGCCCGCCCGCCCGCCCGCTCGCTCGCGGCGATGCAGCCGGCGACCGCGCCCCGCCGAGATGGCCGGGGCCGTTGCGGATCCAATCCTTTTAATAAACCGATATCGCGTGCGCGTGGGCCATTTCTGTTTTTCATCTACGGGAATTGCTGCACCGCGCGCAACTCGGAAGCGGTGGCCTTTTTTTGGGAGGGGGGTAGATTTTTTGGGACGTACGCATCTAGTTTTTAATTTTAGATCTCAATCGCTTTGAGCGGTGGACCTGCTCTGGCTACATAGTTCGCGCCGTTGTATGGCGTGCGCGAGATATGAAGGTCTCGATTGTGAGTCGTCTGGACGAGTCATTTGCTGATAGTTGTCGCTGTTTTATTCTGTTCGGGGACAAGATTTGTTTCGGTGGGTTAGAATGTACGAGTGGAATGCTTTTCGTGCGTGTTTGCATGTGAGTGCTAGTGTTCTCGGACGCGAATGCGTTGGTAAGAATCCACTGCAAAATATATGCAGTTCTTTTCCAGTTGTCTAAATTCTGTTTTTACAGAGGTTGGATAAAAAAGTAATGAGAATATGCTATAACATAAAGCCGGCGAGCTGCCATCTGTCATGGCAAAAGGAAGGACTATTAGAAGCATGTATGCAGCTAGCGGGAACAGTACCTCTGTCAGTCTACTGGAGTGTGTAAATCGCTGAACTTCGTAGCAATAATGCAAGCGTCATGTTTAATGTCATGTTTATAAAGGTAAAGCAACGTTCGTGGCTCAAAATTGAAGTCGCACGAAGTCGGAGTCAGCAAAAAGGTTTTCAGAGACTACATGCAGCATGTGGTGATGCAGCGTTGCCATATCCACAGTCGCACGATGGGTAAAAAGTGTTCAGATTAGGCAGGGATGATGTGAAGAATAACCCCCGTACAGGACGACCCTACGTGGAGAACTCCTTGCGCCGCTGGCAATGGGAGATTGTGGAATATCCACCTTACCCGATGCGAGTCCCTGTGATTATGATATCTTCAGTCAAATGAAACAACTACTGGGAAGAACCACATAGAATACCAGAGAAGAAATGATTCATGTCACAGCGCGGTCAATATGGTACATCAACAGAAATAGACGCGCAGATAGTGTACGAAGACTTTCTAACATTTTGAAAAAGGTAATTAATAACGGAGGCGGTTATATTGAAGGTATGTAATGTAAACCCCTGTCAATAAAGTCATTTCAGAGAAAAAAGATTCTCATTACTTTTTATCGAACCCTTGTATTAATAAGACATACACAATGGGAAATCTCAAAAATGGCATTAGCCTGCATAGAATTATGTTTGTCTGGAGATTGTGTTTCGATAATTAAAGTCTTTTAAATATTCATATTCATTACAGGTTCAAGAGAAATTCCAATTGTACGTATAGCCGTTTTGGTTGAACACATTAATTTTTTAGTTGACTGTCAAATCATCCTCACATATGAATGGGGACAAACACATAGCAGCGTAGCCAGCTGTTGGAGTTGCCCGTAGAATGGCAACCACGAGGATTACCGCCCAGAGAGATAGCGTGGGCGGGGCATATCAGGCCCGTGTTCCCGGCGCTGGAGCGCGAGCGGTGGATGTTTTATGGGCGCACCTGAGTGCGAGCGCCAAACAGCAGGGCTTGGGGGAGGGGCGCATCGACCACATACTCCCGATGCCAGGTCTCGTTCCTGCCGCCTCTCTTCCTTGCTTGCAGTCGACGTTCTGATATTTTCTCAAACTCCAAGTGTCCCATTGCCTCTGACCTTGGACGTCGACTGCGCCGATTGGTCGTAACGTGGAACCATTTACAAGCTATCCTCGCTGCACTAAGTGTTCCGAGTTATCTCATTAATCCCGCATCGGTCTTCAGTTCTCGCCAGACAGCGCTGCCACTTTACCATGTCCCATTCCGTCTAAAACCTCCATAATTACCGCCGTCTTTCGTTTCCCCACCTCTTCCTCGATCCGCACCAGCCCCACACATGGCTGTCGGCGCGTCCTCCGGAAATGCTTTTCAACTTTCCTCAACACCCTTCTATTCTAGAATTACCGATCAGCAAATGCCACGCCCTTGCAATCCCGCCACCCTCTCTGTTGGCTGCTCTGCCTGAGCTTTTCTTTTTCACGCCCCACCGAACCTCTGGTTTACAAAACCATCGTCGCCACCTTCACCCGTCCCCTCTCCGCTTCCATTTCTTCCTGCCCTCATTCTACATCACACATGTGACCTCTACAAGGTCCCCTTTCGTGTCCTCACCGGCACCACTACCTCTGTTTCCACCCACGTACTTTCTCCGCCGGCGCTGCCGCAGCGAGCGCTGGGGCGCGGCGCCGGATCCCTTTCTTGATAAATATTTATACAGTTCGCGCGCGCGCGCCGGCGCGGTGCGGGCGCGTGTGGCGTAGTGCGGCTCTCGGCGAGTAAATTAGTTCTCGGAATTGTGCTCCGAGTCTGACGTCGCGGCGCGGTAATGGTGCGACTGCGCGCGTGTAATGCCGTGGGAACACGCGGCCGCGTGCCCGCCCGTACCCCCTCCCCCCGCTCCCCCACCCCCACTCAACGCCTCACCGCATCGCCCCTTCCCGCAACATTCCTCCCCGTTTCGGCCCTCCACGCGCCGCCCCTCCCCACTGCACCCTGGTCCGCCCGCTCGCCACCAACCAGCGCGGCGGCGCTCTGACGAGGTGCTGACTTCGCTCGCGAAGAGGAGGCCGTGCTCTAGAGTCCGATCGATACTTCGGTGTACACTGCTGCGAACTAGTTCGTAGGGGCGATGTAACATTGTGCGTCGCGACCGACGGTTTGAAAACCGGAAGTTTTATGCTCCTGCGAATTGAAGGAACGAATCAAGGTCATTGGTTTGAGGTGTATTGTAGAGGCTGGCATTCTTCCATATTTAAAGAACATGTACCAGCTTCTTCGTACGTTATTGCTTCTTTACCTTCTTACTCTTTTTTACCTTCTTTACTGCATGTAACCATTCCTTCCGTCTATGTTTTTATATTCATCTGCTGAGGAATCTCTTATGTCGGGCTGCTTTATTGCGACAAAGCGCTAATGAAAAAAAGACTACTTCAAAAATGAAGTAACTTCATACTTATGGACATTTGACGAGGAAAAGGAATATTTTTCAAGACCACGTTTGGTCAACAGTTTTTAAATTTCACGATATCAAAATATTAATTTACTACTTTATAATACAATTCAGATAAAAATAACATGCAGACGTTATTTGGTTAAAATTTTACGATAACACTGATTTTGAGACCAAAAAGTAGTAAATAAACAGAAATTGGAGATGGAGACAACCAATCCTTCCTGAATGAAAGTGTGGTCATCCGAGTAAAAATCAAATGCGGGAGCAAGGGTACTGGAATATTGTTGAGATATTTTGCAATCACTTGTAAATCCCGCTTCCGCAACGGTGAACGGAAACTACGCGCGCGGAAGTAGAGAGCCAATGTATTCAGTAACCACTCGGGATTATCTTCTTGAGAGCAACGCGGGCACGAACGGCGAGCTGGGTCCTCGAGCGCGCGGGGGCGCGGCCGCGGGTTTAGCATTCCGGCGCCGCCGCTTCCATCATTGACCTGGAGACGGCGTCGCGCCGCTCAATGGCTCCACTCAGCGCGGCCCGGCGGCAGCGCCCCCTCGCGGCATACCAACCAGCGCCACGCCCCCGCCCCTCCTCCCTACCCACCGGCGCCACGCCCACGCCCCTCGGCCCCTCCTCCCATACCAACGAGCGCCACTCCTCCCGCCCCTCCTCCCATACCAACCAGCGCCACGCCCCTAGCCCCTCGGCCCCTCCTCCCATACCAACCAGCGCCACGCCCCGCCCCTCCCATACCCACCGGCGCCACGCCCACGCCCCCCCTCGACCCTTCCTCCCATACCAACGAGCGTCACTCCTCCCGCCCCTTCTCCCATACCAACCCTCGCCACGCCCCTATCCCCTCAGCCCCTCCTCCCATACCAACCAGCGCCACGCCCCCGCCCTCGGCCCTCCTCCCATACCAACCAGCGCCACGCCCCCGCCCCTCCTCCCATACCCACCGGCGCCACGCCCACGCCCCTCGACCCTTCCTCCCATACCAACAGCGCCACTCTCCGCCCTCCTCCCATACCACCAGCACCACGCCCCAGCCCCTCGCCCTCCTCCCATACCAACAGCGCCACTCCTCCCGCCCCTCTCCCATACCAACCAGCGCCACGCCCCAGCCCTCGACCCTCCTCCCATACCAACCGCGCCACGCCCCCGCCCTCCCATACCCACCGGCCCACCCCACGCCCCTCGGCCCCTCCTCCCATACCAACGTGCGCCACTTCTCCCGCCCCTCCTCCCATACCAACCAGCACCACGCCCCTAGCCCCTCGCTCCATACCAACCAGCTCCACGCCCTTTTGAGGTTCCAGCCAGATGAAGATCACCTCACACCCACATTTACGAACGACAGACTAAAAAGTAAATGCAATCTTTTCTAGGAAATCGGGATTCTCTTATGATTTTCAAAGTTTTTCTGGAATAGAATCAAGTGATGAAATATTAAAACTTATATTAAGTTCAAATAAATTTTCCTTTTTTTCGTTTCTCCTGATACATCTGCTTCTATTACATTACATTACATTGTCCCCAGAATTTCTTCTCGTATATTCTACCAACATTGATTAACTTTGATAATTTCCGAACTACTTGCTGATAAACATGCGACTTTTCACTTCTAAGAAGCTATATGGTTTCAACTGGAACTAATTGTTCTAACAAAACACATCCTAGTGTTTGTCCTCATATAGCATTCAAATCACCGCAGTTTACATAACGCAGATAGTTTGGCGATGTCGATTATTCACCACATGTCTACAAATGGATTGTCTTGTATTCGGCGCAACAGACCACTTGCTCCGTCCTCGCACCCACGACGTCTGCTGCACCTTGCGCTGACTGAGTTTGGTCCCCTCGTCGTGTTGGGCGACCACGGCACCGCCCGCATCGCCCTCTGATTTCCCCGGGTGGCGGAGCGGCGTGGGTGCGGGCGCGGGGGCGAGCGGGTGCTGGGCGCCGCTGCGGGCCCCTCTGCGTTGCGTAATGCCCCCCCGCCACGCCACGCTGCGCTGCGCTCTGCTCCGCCCTGCTCCGGACCGCACCGAGCCTCGCCTCGCCTCGCCGGGCAGGGCAGGGCAGAGTAGGGCCGGGCCGTTGGGCGAGGGCCCCTGGCTGCTGTGCGCCGCGCCGCGCCGCGCCACGGCAGCGGATCGATGCGGCAGCGAGCCCTGCGCGCCGCGGAACTGGGCCAGCGGCGGGGGCGGTGAGGCTGGCGACGGGAACGGCAAGGAAGGGCAGCCGGCGAGGGCGTTTGCGGCGGGGATGGAGCTCGCTGCAGTTCTTATAGAGTGGCGACAGGCGCTTACAGTCATGAACCAATGACCGCGATGAATGCCCTCAGGCCGGGTGGGCTTCACTTGAAGCAGTAGTATGTAGTAATAAAGTTGGGCTAGTGCTGGGCTAGACCATTTCTGACTAAGCAAAACTGAAATTCAACACACTCCTCAAAATAAATGTTCGATACATTTCCAAAATTAAAAATGTTCAATACTTTTTAATAAAAGAATATGAAGGAACTTTAAACAACTTTGTTTTAGGTGCGGTGGTAATTGCAAATGTAATGCAGTAGAAGGCAAATTCATCGCACCTCAAACATCTTGATGACAACTTTTTAGAATACTAGTTTTCCTCAGCTTTTACTTTTTCGTGTATCCCATTTTCGGGTCCCCCTGACCTAGATGAATCAGGGCGGTTGCCACATCCACCCATGCCCAGCGCCGGCACTGGAGAGTGGAAAGTAAGAATTTTTTAAATCAAAATGACAGTAGAAACAGTCATGTAGTAATGAAATATATTCGAAATTGCACTTTAATTTTTTTATGAATGAATGAAGTTGCAATTCCTAGTTCAAATGGATTTGCTGTTTTCGTTACCTTGAAATAAAGGAGTTTGTGTCATGTAGTGCAGGTAGGTCCATTGTGAATGTATAGGACCGAATTGTGCACGTGTACGACGTGTAGTAGCGCGGACCTGTGACGTCTGGCAGCAGTGCGGCGCCTTCGGCTGCGGGGGGGGAGTGGCCCTTCCCGGGCCGGGCCAGCCCAGCACAGGCCGCGCCCTCGTATCCCTCATGCAGATACCGCCTGACCTTTACGCCGCTGCGGTCGTAACGCTGCGCCCGCCGCGGCGCTCCGCCCCCCGCCCCCGCCCTCGCCCGCCGACGGTCTCTCCTGACGCCACGCCTTCGCCTCCTGCGCGAGCTGTTGGGCAAAGCCGCGGCCCTCGGAAACAAGATGCACGGTGTGTCTCCGCTCGCTTCTCTGACCCGAACAAGTTTACGAGTTGCCGTGGGGATCCATTTCCTGGGTACGCACGAAAGAGAACTCGCTAAGCAGAGACGTTACTCGGACCCGCTAGCGGGATAAATTTATGAATATGCGAACTATGACGACGATATAATTACCGTGCGACAAAATTATTTCTTTCGTTTTCACTATTTTTAATTTATGAAAATAAGTAAATAAAGTACTTGCTGTATCATTTTAAGGTTTTATTTTATAGAATCCAACGGACTTTAATCCCGGACTCTTGAGAGTTTTACTTTCCTATTTCTGTTTTCGTGTGTAATTGTCCACAAGGAAAAGGCATAATACAATGCCATAGGTCATTTTTAACCTATTTAACTTTGCCAAGGCCAGAGTAGAGGGGTTAGCAGGTATATAGATATCTGGTTTGTAATTAAAAAGAGTACTACACCACACATAATTTATAAAGTAATAGTATATAAAAACTCACGTGTGTTTCAACTATTTTGGTCTACTGATCAACATTTTGTGTTTTAGCCGTTGCAGAAACCTTCATAGCTTGACACTGAAACACATTAACTGATCTGACAAGTAATAATAGTGTGTGTGCGTGTTTTTACAAAGTGAATAAAATGCAATAATCAGACGTTTGTGTCCAATTTTGTGCCTGAACATGGTTTATAAATGGATGTTCTGCGAAAGAAGAAACTTTGTTTACTGATTTTCTTGAAAATTAATAACTTAGTCACATCCGAAAGCAAAACATTTGAGCAAATACGTGTTCGTTTGTTCGCTGCGTCTTGCGTCGACCCGATTCCTACCCGCGGGGTGGCCTTGAGGCTGTTGATGTCGCATGCCGCTGGCGCTGCGGCACAAGTTTGAGTAGCGCTAAACCCTGGTTAATGGGCGAGTCCGCATGACGGCTGTTTGCCGTGTGGCGCGACTCCCAGCTGGGAGTGGTTGATATGGAGGTGGACGGGAAGAAGGGTAGGAGCGTTCCCAGCATTCTGATGGACCTGCAGGTATTTGTGAGTTGTAGAAATGATCAGTAAAAAGAAATTTTCATGGTGCCCCGAGCATATGACGTGGACCTCAATCCAAAGGGTGGTGGGACCTGATTGCAACCGAAGGAAGAGGCTTTTTCCGTCTGTCCCTCCCTGTTACTCAATATATTTTTCGCGGTAACCATTGTCTTCCACTAAATGGACGATGGAAGAGGTGATGATAAGGCATGGGTGGTGTTGAAAGATGAATAATTATGGATGGGATGGTGGTCTTGACACGATTCGTGATGGTTCGAGAAGCCAAACATGGCACGATCCACCTTGTTGGTTCAGGTGGTCGCCTTGAGCGCGAAATTTTCGGGCCCACGTTCTCCATACTGCTCGTAGGCCTGCGCTAGGGGGAAGTCAAGGCACTCAGCATGCTGTGTTTTGATGTTTTCTTAGATTTGTGAAATTTGTGTGAATTATTTCCTGTATTTGTTGTTTTTTCTGTATTTATTTGCTATCTTAGGGTTGTTTGTGGTTTGTAATGTGGACTCTGCACCTGAAACAAAATCCAAAATATGACGATATAAAATACGAAGTTTGTATTTCATAAAATAATGCATTTTGAAACTATCAAATGAATTAGTATTTTGATTTTTTATACTACAACATTTGTATGAATTATTGTGTTTTTAGATATCCATATTTACGCGAGGTTCTCTTATAATACATGTTTATCAAGCGAGTGTAATGTAAATAAACTCGTATACATGTTTATTATGGTTGTGAGAACGCATGTACCAGGATCTTACAAGGCACAAACTTACAGCACTTTGGTCGTGAACTTTGCTGACGTGATCAGATTTCGGACTAAGGCGGTTGCGTCACTCAAACCTTGAAGCCGAGTGAGGGGTCTGCTCGTTGCAGATACTGTACATGCACTTCGGTGAAATTCGTAGCAAGTGGAATTTCTGAGCATATCAGATTCTCTTGCGAAGTAGATGATTATGATTCAAGTATTTAATTACAATAGCGGAGTGAGTTGATCATTACACTGCTTTTAATTTAGATGTATCAACAGAAAACAGAAACTTCATAATAAATATGTTAATTAAAAATTACTAAGTTAGATTGAAGAAGTAGTGCTACAATTTGAATATGTTGCTTATAATTACGGTAAACGTATTCATTTGAGTTGACCAAAATTGAAGGAAATCTTGCTCTATTAAACTCTGTTGTATTTAATTAGCTCTTATAGTCTCAACCAGACACATTAACTCCTAATATTCTGTTTGCATTACTTCTCTAGGCAGTGTAACCATTCGATTATTTCGTGCCCGTTACTATGAAATTGAATTTTAGCTCAGTTGTTAAGAGCAGAGAAGTACCGCTTGAGTATGTTCTAAACCCTAACTTCTATTATTGTTTACGTGGCATCAACATTTTTATTATTATCTTAGAATAGACGATTAAAACTTGAAATATGCGATTGATTTCCTTTTAATATTTACCACCTTCAGAATTTCAAATTTAGCCTTGTAAATCACTATATTATTATTATTATTATTATTATTATTATTATTATTATTATTATGTGTTCGTAATCTCTGAATAATTCGTATACGAGAATTTGTAATACAATATATATATATATATATATATATATATATATATATATATATATATATATAACACAAAAACGAATAAAAAACATGAGCAACCCGAGTAACTCAACGATAGTTTCTTTTAGAGGATCCAGTAATTCCTGGAGACTGACCCCAAATCAACGGAGTGACTAAGATATTTGTAAGCGCCCCGTGTTCCTGGCTGCGCGCGGCGTCACGCGTCAGTGGGCGTCGCGGCGCGCACGTGCTCTCGCTGCGGCGGGTGGGCGGCGCGGGGCGTTTGTGCGGCACGCGCCCTGTGCCGCAGCGCGGGGCCGCGCCGAGCCGCGCCGCGCCGCGCCGGCCGACGACGCTCGCGGTCGCTCGCTGCCGCCTCGCGCCACTCGAGCTGTCCTTCCGCCTGTTTATTCCTAGAAGCGCTAGTATTCCGCGGAGAAGCTTCTGTTTCGATCATTTAAAGAGGACTATTTTTCGCACGTATTCGGTTTTGTATTTGTTTTCTTTTTCTTCGGAGTTCCGATTTTAAAGAGCTCATGTCTCCTTCCTTACATTTGCGTTGGAAGATGTATTTTTGTTACATAGTAAACACATTCCACGCTCCGCAATTTTAAGTATCTGTTTTATGTGCCCATCCATTTTCCTTTTATGTAATCAAGGGAAATCTTCTGTATTTTGATCTTGTTCTTCCATTTATCCCCTAACAGCATGACTCCGCCCCAGCCGGGAGAAGCTCTAACCTCCTGCCTGACCTCCCGGCGTGTGTGGTAGTGTAGTACATCTTAGTGTCAGTGCTTGTAAGTAAGGGGTGAGGAACCGGGAGTGGTAGCTCAGTGCATCAACTGATGTCACTGCAGCGCCTTTGACCAGGAGGTCATAGGTTCGAGTCTCGACGGTGGCAGGATTTTCGACACTAGCTTTTCAGCTAGGTCGAATTCAGTCGCTGTCTGAGCATTCTAGAGACCGGCTGCTGTGATCGATAGTGGTTTCTCCGATCAACATCAGGCGAATGCCGGAGCAGTACCCTACCAAACGGGCCACGGACCGCGCGCGATCTGTCCTTTCTCTTCCTTGTCCTATACCCTCCCTTTACACACACACACTAACGTACACTACACTACCACACATTCCGGGAGACCGGTCGGGAGCTTAGAGCTTGTCCCGGCTGGGGCGGTGCCCCGCCGGTGGGAGAGTCCTGGTTAGGGGGAAACCCCACTAGCCGACGGTAGGTCGGCGCCGGATCTCGCCATCCAGCAGGGGAAGATCACCCCCATTTTCCGAGAAAAAACATGCACTACACTAACAGGACTATTGACCAAAGCAGTTGAAGCGCCCGGAAACACGAAAAAAAATCAATCAATCAAAAGGGGTGAGGATAGGACAAGGAAGGGGAAGGAAAGATCGCTCGCGGTCCGTGGGCCTTTTGTTAGGGTATGGAACTGCTCGCCTGGTATTGATAAGAACAGCTGGTCGCTGTAGAATCAGAACAGCAGAATGCTGTAAAATTCTACGCAGCTATCTTGCTAGCGTAGAAGCGTTCTACGTCACTTCAATAGTTAATAGCATATAAGTTTAAAATGTATTATACTAAATTTTAATTTTCGGAATTAGTCATTTACACCCTAATATTTTCTCGTTAAGGCGTAGGTTTTGTTGTAACGCTGGAGTAAAAGTATGTTCTTTGGAACTTTATTAATATGTTAGAAAATAACTAAAATTCGAAGTACACAATAGTGCATAATTTTTTAGAAGTTGAGCTTTTGCATATATGTTTTTTTAAGGATATACTAGTTGGATTGGAAAGCAGAGACATTGATCTTCATCACGTGTTGATTCTGCCCGCCGCCCGGGAGACCGGGAGGTCGGGACCTGCTCTCCACCAATCGGCGATGCATGTGTCGCGTCGCGTTGGCCGCCCGGATATAACGCGCCCCGTAGAGCGCAGTGATTAGGACGCGAGTGAAGAGCTAAGGGATTCCTAAGGGTTGATTCGTCCCTTGTCGCACGCGACAAAGGGTTTCCTTGATGAATCATGCTGCGTTGCGTGGAACGTTTGATTGAGGAGACACTATAACGCCCCCGTAATTGGTGTAGTGTCCGGTGGGAGCGGCACGGCCAGGAGCGGGCGGGATGGGGGTGGGGGTGGGGGGCTGGGCCATTGAAAGGGCCTCCTCGGGGGTCGGTGGCGGGGCGGCGGGATAGCCCTCCGCAGAGCCCTCAGGATGAGTTACCGCTCGCGCCGTCGCCGCCTTTGTACCGCTCCCGGTCCTTCCCTCGGGGCGCGTGCGCCGCGAGCCGAGCCGAGTCGGGCGAGGTGAGGTGGATCAGCCCGCCCCTCCCCCCTGCCTTGCCGCCTCCGTTCGTAGGAAAGAAAATGGTTATTTAAGAGGGGAAGAAAATTGGTGTAGGCGTACATGGGAAAGCAGAGATAGATGAAAAATGACTTTGGTGTGTTTTCCCAGGGTTGAAATGAATAATGGTGCCCCTGGAGTTATTGGTTTGAAATTGCTGACATTGCTGCCGTATTGGTTTCTTAAGGACAACTTATTTTGTGATTACTTAAGGAAACAAGTCGTTAAAAATGATTTTCTCATTATTTTGAAAATATACTTTTGATTATAGTTCTCAACGAACTAAACGTTAGAAATTTTTTTAGTCTTTTAAAATTTTAGTCTTGTCAAACCAGAATTCAGACTCCTTTAAAAATGTTTTGTACATGAAATTTATTTTAAAAAATATTAGTGCTTCTCGAGTTTGTTTATGAAATCCTCAAATTTAGATTAATCTTAATAAGTTATTTTAATTAAGTTGACTAATAATGAATAATTAGTTATAAAAGGGTTAATGACAACGCGCATGCTCGTAAAGCTATAAACAGGAACATTTTGATTAAAATTACTACAGTGTTTTCGGAAAATGTCGGCACATCATACATTTTTACTTTCTCATATACGTCCGTATAAACGGATTAATATATGAACTACAGAGCAAGTTCTATAATTCAGCGGGAAATCAATTTCGAGATTTCAACAGGAAATTCCGTCTTAGATGTCCCCTGATGCCGAAAAATGTGTTTTTTTTTTCAATACTTCTGTCTGTTTGTCCGTCCTTCTTTTGTCTGTGACCTGCACTAGCTCCTAAACTAGGATTTTTTCCAAACTGAATACTCCCCGGTCGATCTGACCACATTCGAAGCTTGGCGATTTTGAATAAAATTCTTTATTTTTGGGGTATTATACATGAAGCTCCTGCGTCATTTTCCAAACTTTTCTGAAAAATGGCTCCAAATTTCTTCCTCATCGTATAGCCAGTCACACTATGGAAATTAGGAACTTTATTACGAAAATGTCTGTACCATTCTGTAGCACCACTAGTTTTACTTGTCTCTATGTAGTTAATATTTATTATTAAATAATTATTTTGGGCATTTGTATACATAATTGCTTTTATGAGTTCATATGCTTAAAATTTGTCTTATAATTTCTCAAAAACTCAAACACTCTAAATTCCCCATTTAGAGAAACGCTCAAGCATATTCTGAAAACGGCGCAAAATATTTTCTTTAAATTTCTTGAACGTATAGTGCTAAATGGACTAAGCAACAATCAATACATAAATGCCACTTTTAGTGTTTGTGTGTTTTAAACATTACACAATGTAATTTTTTTAAATATCTCTCAGGTCGTTAATATTTATTTTATCAGGGATTTCATACACTACTGTATTTATAAGTACTACAATTGTTCAGATGGTTTCTAATGAGGTTTCTGAAAACTCCAAAGTATTCTGAAAAATAGCTTCAAATTTCGCATTTAGAAAAACGTTTAAATCACATTTTCTCAAAATCGGCCCCAGATTTATCAAAGAAAGGACGAGGTTTTAATCTTCTATAGTATTTTTAAAGTAATATTTCCCTTTCTATCCCTAAGAAACCGAAAAGTTGAGAAAGTTTTAGGAAAATTGTACTTTGGACGACAATAGATGGACAGCTGGCAAGAATATGGGACAAGACATAAAGCCCAGACGAAAAATTTCAAAAAAATAAATAGTACGAGAAAGCCTATACCATTTTGTAGCACCACTAGTTCAGATGTTAGATATCACCATCAATGCAATACCGTACAAATGAATCGAACGTAAAGATAACGTGCTGTTTAACGTTCATCTTTACGCAAACAAAAACGGAAGTGTCGAGACGCGCCCGGGGCGCGGGCTAGAACCGTCGTGGAGGGTCGCGGGAAGGCAGTAGCTCAAGACAGGAATGTCGCGAAAGACTGGGGTTCAGGGGCGTCTGATCAAAAGATTGCCCTCAGTGCTTTCACGCCTAATTAAGGACACGCGGGGCGCGGGCCAAGGGGCGAGGGCCACCGCGGGCGAAGGGAAAAAGCGCGGACGTCGCCCGGGGCGCAGGGCGTTTATTATGATCCGTCGCCGCTGGGCGGCTTTTTGTCAAGACGCACGTATTTTAATTACGCCCCTATCGCTGATGGCGACGACGAACTTTTAATTATAGTTAATTAAGTCGTCGCCGATGAACCCTTTCGAGGACAGATCGCGCCTCCGGAGCAGGTGCCCGCGCGAGGACGGAGGTGGGGGGGGCGAAAGGGCGAGGGCTTCCCGAGGAAGGGGGAGGCAGGGCGGAAGGGGGGGGGAGGGGTACGGGCAAAAGAGCGCCAGATGAGATGAAGGGCATGAGCAGAGAAGAAGCCTCGAAGAATGAATGGAGAGAGAAGGACGTGAGCAGGCAGAAACAAACGAGGAGGGCGAGAGAGGGCGGGGCGTCTCCGTCTGTTGCAGCCTCGTGCACCCTTTCGTCTAACTGAATCGCAGCCCTCCGGGCGACCTCTAGGAAGCGGGAGATGCCCTTTGTATTGAGAGCGGATAGTTCCCTGCGCTCTGAAGACTGATAGTTTCCTTTCTCCCTCTTTGTTCTGCTTCTTACCTGCACGTGTTTCGGCAAAGAAATTCAACGCACGTTGACTATACATTTGAAGTTTTGAAAACACATTAATATATGAACAAGTTAAAATTGCTTTTCATAAATAGGTGAATCTGCGGGGGATGGTCCTGAGATGAAGAGAATGGGAGACAAACCGCCCTCAAAGCCAACATTTCATCATTTTACTAAATTTCTTCAACAATAGCACACATTGTCGCGGACATCAGAAGAGTATTACTTTAATATTTAAACATTTAAAAAAGTCTTAGCTAACATTTTTACATTACTTAGAAGCATTCTGGAGGGGATCCTAACTGTAATTACCCGTTAATTTGTAACATTCTAGAAGGTTATACTACAGGTGGCATTGACAGTTTCTAAGACATTGTTTTGTAGTTACGATTTCAATTGCTCAATAGACGACACATATTGTGAATGTCATTCTTCTTATTAACAGCCCCCCATTGAAATATTTTCTGAAAAGTCTTGTTTGAATTGAAAAATGAATAGTATTGCTGACAGAGACTGTTTATCCAAGTAACTGCTGTCTGAACTTCAATTCTTCTTACCGTTCTAATGGAGTAATAAAAAAGTGAACATTTTGTTTTATTTTCTTAGACCCTTTCGAGTAAATAATAGAAAAATGTTGTCGCGAATAAATACATTGTGACCAAATCAGAATCAAGAAGTTAGCACATGTATTTTTAGTTGCATTCTAGAAACTTATTCCTGGAAACCGACATTAAAATTGCATTAGACGTTTCTCATTGTAGTGACATTTCAGGAAGTTAAATTGCGTGTTATTGTTGTCGGACACCGTCGTAAGATGGCGATTCGGCCCTTTCGTGTTTCACTTCTCTATTTCAGCTTCCTGCCGCGCCGGGCGCCGTTCGCCGTGTATTGTGTGGGGCAGAAATCAATTTGTGGCAGGACCGGCGTCTATTGAGCGTCGACGGGAAGTCGCCGACAGGTAGCCGGCGCAGGGAGGGATAGCGGGCGCCTTAACATATAGGCTGTCACGGGGCGCCCTTTGTACGCGGTCGCGGGGCGAATGTGGGTCGGATTTTTCGGTTGGCGGCGCCCGCTCGCCTCGCTCGCTTACTCTGCCGCCCCGCCCCGCCCCCCTTCCGCGGCGCTCGTACGTCAGCGCGTATTGAGCGCTCCATCGCGGCCCCCCTCCCCCCGCCTCGAGCACGCTTCCGCGAGCTAAGCGCCTCCAATCAAGTGTGGCGTCCTGGCTAAACATCCTGACTTAAGATTGATTGATTGATTTTTTCGTGTTTCCGGGCGCGTCAACTGTTTTGGTCATTAGTCCCGTGAATGTAGTGCGTGTTTTTTTCTCGGGAGATGGCGGTGATCTTCCCCCACTGGATGGCGAGATGCGGCGCCGACCTACCGTCGGCTAGTGGGGTTTCCCCCCAACCAGGACTCTCCCACCAGCAGGGAAATGCCCGCCTAAGCCGGGACAAGCTCTAAGCTCTCGACCGGTCTCCCGGAATATGTGGTAGTGTAGTGCATGTTAGTGTAAGTGTGTGTGTAAGGGGAGAGGATAGGACAATGAAGAGGAAGGAAAGATCGCGCGCTGTCCGTGGCCCGTTTGGTAGGGTAACTGCTTCGACATTCGCCTGGTGTTGATCGGAGAAACCACGGAAAACTACCGATCAGAGCAGCCGGCCGCTAGAATTCTCTGACTTAAGGAATTAGATACTCTCAACTATTTATTTATCAATAGCTTCATCAAACACAGAACATTTACAATCAGTTGATATGCTCACCACTTTCCCCACGCTTTTCAACATATACACAGCCGACAGTCCCACAACTTCACATAACCACATCGCTCAAGTCGCTGATGACACCGCCATTTTCATGTCAAACACGTGTAAATAAAATTGACGACTGGTCTATCAAATGGAAAATCAAACTCAACCCTACAAAATTATTTGCCAAAATATTCTTATTAAGAACATTCTCAACTCCCTCCACATAAACAGTTACAAACTTCCATGGACCCCACACAATCTGTCAAATATTATGGGCTGAATCGTAATACCAGACTAAATTGAAAACAAAACACATATCAGTAAAATCACAGCAAGCGAAAATGAAACTAATTATATTCAAGTTACCTCTAAACCCCAATAATGAGCTCTCTTTAAACAGTGTCATCACCCTCTATAAATAAATAATGCTTTATATATGCCTTATCTGGACCAATTCTTTTAAAATATTATCTACAAATTACAAATCATCCAAGCCACTTGCCAGACTGGCCACTAATACACCATGGTTCATTTAACATTCATTCAACAATGGAGTTTTTAACAATTTCTTCCCAAAATATAAATCAAGTAACTATTACAACTTGGCCTCCAGCTTCCAGCTCCCAACTATAATAAACAATAGTAAAAATATATACTCATCAGATTCATTCCTCAGCATATTTTCAGACCTTAATTCCATATGTGCTCTGTGAGTTTCCTATTGATGAGTAGATAGCTATAATTGAAATATTAGAATTAAAGATTAAAGTTGAGTCTGCCACGGACATGGGAAGTACATAGTTCAGTATTGTTTATATAATACTGAACTATGTATATTATTCCATGAAATAAATGCATAATTTTAAAAACGCTTCCGATGAACGCGCTGCTTCCTGTGTTCCCACGCTTTCTGGTTTGTCTATCTCTTCAGTCGGTTATCGGGTGTCCTTCGGTTGTTGCCTTTTTCAATTTCTTTCGTCCCTGTAGATCTAATTGTTGTTCTATCACTGTGTCTTTCCTTCGTTACTTTTCCTTAATTGCGTAATCCTGCTTGTGCTTTTTTCTTTGCCCGTACATGCGTATTAACGACTCTGTGTGTGACATATTCTTATCCTTCCTTACAACTTGCTAATTTTCGGCATATATTGGTGTTTTCGATGCCATTATCATTATCTCATTTCTATCTTTAATTTATTTCTATAAATTATCATGGCTTTTATTTCACTTTTGAGTATTTCAGTTCATTTCAAGCTATTCGATGTTTTAGCCCGCTTTCCGCTCCCTGTCTCCCGTCCTAGATACAAGTATACAATGTGCAAGCATACTTGCATATATTTCGTATTGTGTATATCTGACTCCCTTCATTTAATTACTCGGACTTCGCATATGTTTTCACTGAATTTCACCGTCGTGACTGCATTTCCTTTTTTTGTTAATACTTGTCCGTCACTTTTTCCTCAGACTACTCTTTCCTTCTCATACTATTCTACGTCCATGTCCTCGGGGTCACCTCTCCGAAGCACTGTTTGTCTTCCCCGCCGCCAACCCGTCGGCGGTGTTGGTTAACGCGCTCCGCTCGTTACGCCCGACGTCGTCAACGCGCCGCCATATTGACGCAGACACGGTGTCGGGTGTTGGAGTGAGAGCCGCGACATGTGTTGGATCTCCCTTTAAACAATATGAGTGCTGGCGAGCGACGCGCTGTGGCAGCCTCAAGGATATGAATACTTGTTTTTTCGGACCAAGATTCCAAGTGATTTGTGGGCGCAGCACGACGAATATCGCGCTTGTCTCAGCCCCCTACCTCTCCGCACGGCGCCTCCCACCCCACCGTTGCACCACCATGTCCTTCACTTCCTCCATTACCTCTACTTCATCCCATTGTATGCAGCCGACGTTCATTACGTACAATCTTTATACTTTCTGACTGCATCGTCGTTTCTTCTCCCCGATCGTTGTTCGAGACGGCATTTCTATTCCTTTACTCCCATTTGACGAAGTCTTCATTTTCACATTGATTATCCTCTTTACAGTCCTTGACGTTACCGTCCTTTTCATTACCAGTTCTCTCATTATCACGTTCGTCACTGACTCGCAATCACTCTCATCTTTTCATTCCTACTTTATTTCCGTACTTTACGTCCTCCACTACCTACACTGATTGCTATCGCCACCGCATTCAACTTGCCTCCGCTCTTATCCTCCGCCCTCGACGCCGCAGCCTTCACCGCCACCGCTGCTGACGGCGACATTGATCCCGGCCGCCTGGAATATACGCCGCGCCACGAGCCCTCCCGTCCCCTCCCCTGCCGCCTCCCCGCCACGCCGCTCGCGGCTATTGATTCCGCGCGGCGGCGATGGCGGGGGTCGGCAGGTCTAGGGCGGGGAGATTCCTTGGAATTCGATTGACATCGATTCTGGATATATTGCTCGTAAATCAGGACTTTGGCGAACGCCCCGTTAGATATTGTAATTTTTTCCCCGCGCTGCATCTCCGCGGGCGATCTGCCGCGCTCTGCGCCGGCCGGCGATCCGTTTTCATGGACGCGCTGCAGCCGACGGGGAGATTGCGTTGCACTCGCGCTTATTCGCGAAAACCTATTTGGGGAACCAACTCGACGCTCTTGATTATTCGTTTTTAATGAAAGAAAAATGTGGAACTTTGACAATAGTGATTATTTGTCCGAGTAATTCAACGAAAATGGTAGAATATTGGTTCTTCGTTTTTTTTTTTTGTTTTTTATGTAGTATTTATTGAGTCCTAACAGAGCGATATCGGAAATTTGTGATGGTTTGCTCCCATTGAACCTAAAGTTTTTCTTGGCACTAAATTTTTGAGCATGTTTATAATACTTGAAATCTGTAGTTAACTTGCTGAGTTATTATGCTCTTTAATGTGGTAGCGATTTATTTATATTCATTTTTAGTCGGATGAAATTTTCAGCATTTGAAAAATGTTTTATTTGCGTGATGTACATTTTCCCTATTAGCTCTTTGTGTTTTCTTATCACTAAAACAAATTCATATATTTTTTATGACAATGCTATTTGCATTTCATCGCAAAGCGAATAAATACACCGGCTGATAAGTGGTCCCTTTGCTTAATTTCATTTAAATTCTCACGCACTGCGTTCTGTAGATATACCTGAAATATATTCAAGTCGCGATGTTGTTGAACGTTGGCTTTTGTGGAGTCGTTTGCCGATCGATATTGCTCGAGAATCAATACACTATTTTAAGGGTTGATTACTTCGTTCATGGAAGCGTCTGTTGGTCGATGCGTTTGCGAATGAGAAGCGTCTGTTGTTTGATGCGAGGGAATTGTCAGGGGATGAAGAAGGCCGTTTGGTCATTAACGTAGTGGCGCAAACTCATAAGGACAGGATTGAGAAGGATTCAACACACGGAGGCATTTCACACGTCACATCTCACGATGTTTGTTCACCGGGTCAGTCCATGTCAAGTTCAGTGGCGCAGCATGATCACTCGTCAATCTAAAAATTCATCCTTTGTCTATAAAATCCCTCATGGTTTGGTTGTTCAAAGCTATTTTATAGAATTTATATTGTGCGGTTTTTAAAATATTTATAATGGCGGCCATTTTTGTTTTAAGCTTCGCACCGTTTTTTGATATTTGTAGACGTGTACTACTTAGTAAATTACTCAAAGCTGGGTTGTATCTTCTTAAACTAAAATGGATTGGATAATCAGGCTTGCAAATCAAAGTCTGTTTGATTTCCAGAGAGTAAATTTTCAAAGAGGAATTGGGTCTGGTCTTAATTTTTGCTACGCTATCACACGTTATTGCAGTTATTGTGTGTAACGTAACATTGCAAAGTCGCGTAACACATAAAAATTACTTTCCTTCTAGAAATTGAGATTGTGGATTTATTTTCAAATTTTCATCAGTAAATATCGATCGATATTGGGAAAGCGATAATTGTTCATTCGCGTTCCATAGATTTGTTGCAAATATTATCTGAATGAAAACATCATAAGTAGATTAGTATCACATTAATTTGTAGGACAGATTTTACTGAATTGAATGCATTTCAGTTTAAAAAGCTACAACAATCCAACGCTGAGTAAATTTACATGACGTTAATGTCTGCAAACCAGAAAAATGGTGCTAAATTTAAAACCAAAATGGCCGCCATTTGGGAATCAATTGCAACGATTCTAATGCTTTCGAACAACTAAAATCCAAGGGGATTTATTTATAAAGTTTAATTTTTTTCTGAGATGGTGAGGCGACCAATTTCATTTAAGTCTGGACTACTTAAACCGCAATGCTCCCTCCAGTAATCGTCGCACTACTTGTCTCCGAAGCTCTTGGTGTTCCCTACTCAGCGTGTGATGACGATCGAAATCGCACAACATAAATTGGAAGTTGCGTTTTAACTGCTAATATTTTGACCCCTAGTTCCGCTAGTTGGCCAATAGTTTCTTTTTGTATGCTGCAGATATTGGGATTATATTGCTGTGTACACCGCACCTGTTTCCTTTTAAACATATTATTGGAAACCTTCATGATGGCCTTAGAAAACCCTGTATGCAGTGGTTTTCCTAGCGTACATTCATTGTTATAATGAATACTTTTTCTTAAAAATATAATGTTATTGTATTGTTGCAACTTAACCTAAATTCCCGACAAACATTCCCCTGAAAAATTAGGTTTTCTAAAATATATCAGGTGACGTCTAGGTCTTATTTCCGTCCAATCTTCAAATACTTCTCATGACATGATTTTAAATAAATGGGAAATCTAAAGAGGTGCAGAGCATGTGGGTAAATACGGACACTGAAGCACAGAGAAAGGATTACACTTTTGCAAGCGTCACCCATACTCACCGAAGTAGCCTTGCGCAGTCGAAGCGTAGTTCACCTTATCTGCCACACGCGATCCAGCGCTTGAGTACGGTTATACGGGGACGTATACACATTGAACAGACAGCTTTCTTTGAGCTGTCGCGTGGGGCTGTGCGGCGATAAAAAAAAAAAAAGGTTGGTGTAACTGTGGAGGGGCCCCGTGGCGGCGAGGCGCGGGAGAAACGAATGTTTATCCGTCCAGCGGAGGAGTTACTGCCGCCTTTCATGTACGGTCGGTGGTCCGCACGAAAGCGGCCGCCGCTAGCGGTGGATACATCGGACACTCGGCACTTGATGGCTTTGTGTGAGGATACTTTGAAGGAAACGAGTCATTCTCCCGTAACATCGATATTTTGTGCCGAAATGTTTTTTAATAAAAAAATACGATTTAACGGTCGTCGGTTTTACTGTTCTAGGCGTCGAGATTATGTGCGCAGAATATTGGGTAGCCATAAAATTAGATGCGAAATTGTATTTTGTATTTGACTTTAGATTCATAGGATGTCGAGAATTACATCCGTAAAATATGGAAAGTATTGTATACATATTTATTTTCATTTAGGAGCCCGTGAGCCTGTAGATTATTTAAGTTTAAAATCGTAATTCCATTGATTTTTTCAAATTAAAACTTTTTAGAATAACTCTTAAATTTTAAATATTAAAATTGATATCCAGGAGACTTCAATCAGAAATTGATATCCACACATGTATAACCGAACTCCTGCGCTGTATCACCATTTCGTGAAGGAAAATCGAAACTCATGTTCAAATTATTGAATTGTAAAATATCATATGGGGTCAAAGCATTCATTTCGGTTAGGGAGTGTTAGACTCTTTTGCTATACACAGTTCTAAACCATCGGGGAATATATACTTTGAAAATTATTTATACACTAATTGCCGCCAGTGATGTGGACTTCAAGAGGCTTACCACCACGTCTGAGCCACGCCATTTCACACTTCCTTCGCTTGCTATCGAACGACGCTGGGCGTTAAAGTCGAAAGATAACACACACATACACATATGCATTCACGCGCGACACACACGCACACATACAAAGTTCTCAGACCCAAAGACTTGACACATGTTTCTCTATGTATGTCGACGCAGTAAATTCGAATTTGAAGGCAGAAGTGCGCCATCACCCTTCAGAGTTTTATTCGCGAAACATCACCGAAAAATTGTAAATTGTAAATTTCTCGGTGGTATTTCTCGGTTAAAGAAATAGGAAGGTTGTGACGCAATTCTGGCTTCAACTTCGGATTCAGCGTGCCGACGTACGTAGAGAAAATGCGTGAAGTCTTTGGGTGTGACCTTTTTTATTTTGTGTGATTGTGTTATTAGCAGTCCGATTACAGTAGAACATAATGGCGTGAAAGATAGAGGCCGAGTTACTTGGCCTCTCTCTGCGCGCATTGCGTTTGGTGAGACCTTACGTCAACTCTTTCGAAAACGAAACTGCAAGGACCAACGTGGACCGCTCTCCGGCTTATCGAGAACGGATGAAGCCCTAACGCCAAGCGGCGAGTTTCTGCATGCCTGCGGTGGCGAGGGCGGGCGGCGGGAAAAAGCCCAGGGTGGAGTAACGCGCTTACCTATTGAGCCGCGAGGCTGTCTCGGCAGGCGGCGGCGAGGGCCGCTAACCGAGATGAAGCGCCTTGGCTGCGGGGGCGGGGCGCGGGCACCTCGCGCCATCTGCGCGTGGGAATGCGCGCCGCGACACCGCTCTTCCATTCTGACTAAATAAATCTGACCTCGGGAGCCTTCGCCTCTCTTTAGTGCCAAGTTCGCGGACGGAAATAGCACCATTCTCGCGTGCGCGGTGGGGCGGCGGCGGCGGCAGGGAAGACCCGCAATTCGACGCGCGGGTCAGCGCAACGGGGTGGGATGGGGGAAAGAGCGGTAGGACGGATGCTGGCGCAGCGACGCGGTGGTGAGGTTGATCGGTGTCGGACGGAGCGGCTCCGCAATTCCAAGCAGATCTGAGGAGCGAGGACGCAAAGACCCGTCCTCTGTGAGGGACGGGCTGTTTTCCGACACGTTTTGGTGACGGGGGGAGACGGCTGCGGAGAAGCCCCCGATTCGCAAACCGGGGAGAGATTGCGAAGAGGCGACTTTGTGAGGGAGGAGGATCTGCGCCTCCGACGATGACGGAGGCGCGAGGCGTGGCGGGACGCGGAGCCGGGGATTCTCCGCGCGAAGTATCGGAGAACATTAAGAGCGGACGCGAGCGGAGATTAAGGGACCACCCGCTGGCGCCCGACGCGCGCGTCACGCCAAGGAATTGGGACGGGGACGCGGAAGGAAAGGGTGGGCGTGGCCAGAGGAAAGGGGCGGGGGACGCGGAGACGGACGCGGAGACGGACGCGGAGACGGACGCGGAGACGGACGCGGAGACGGACGCGGAGACGGACGCGGAGACGGACGCGGAGACGGACGCGGAGACGGACGCGGAGACGCAGACGGACGCGAAGACTGAGACGCGAAAGACGGAAGACGAATGCCGAAGAAAAGCGCGAGAGGGAGCGGGAACGCAGAGACGGAAGCGCGGGATAGGACGACGAACGCGAGACGCGGCAGCGCAGACGACCGCAAGACGCAACTGAGGCAAGAAGCGAACGAAAATGTCCAAGTGAACGTCGGTGATAGGATGTACGATTTGAAGCACAAGGGGACGCATGTCAAACTGGATGAAAGGGAATGAGAATTATTATACTTCGTATGTAATGACACGTAATTTATGAATTGGTATAAAGTTACTAGTAATGGCACTGCGTTAGTAGTGGCTACTTCTATCACCATATTTTAAAAATAAGAACTGGAGGATTTCAACGTTCTTTAATCTTCCGAAACGTGTAGCTTAAGTATTTTAATGGCGAGGAATAAAACAATGATAATTTAATTATTTTCCCTTTTTTATATTTACAAAATGAGTTGAAATATGCTATTAATATAGGTATTTAAAAAATGTAAAATGATACGGTACTTTTGATCTCACGTTCTGGGGGTAAAATATAGATTGGACATTACTGAGAAGAGTATCAGATCATTATCAACATTTTGCAGTATTGAATTAAGCAAAAATAGAACACGAAAAAATTCTCAATTTTATGTAAGGTACTAATCAGAAAGAGGTACACTAATCGCTCATTGAGTTTATCATGAAGAATTTAGTACTGTAGCCCAACAATTTTGAGAAAAACTACCAAAATGTTCTTAACGTTGGTGTTCTTTTACCATACTTTTATTTTTCGTGTGTATTAAGAAAGCGTTCGTGAAATAAAGTAATCTGCGTATAATCTTAGACAGATATTAATTACCTGAATACGGTGCCGTAATGCTGTGAATTATTAACTGTCGTTGGGCAACGACAATTTTATTATTTATTTTAAACATATACGAACACTTGAGGAGCTCACCGTAACGTGTTTGGTCATGTTTTAAAATTAGTCAATGATACTGACAAACGTTGGTGACTCTCTCAACGTTTGGAGAATATTTCAATTTCGTAGTTAATTATTTTCGTACATAATTTCCTCACTCGTGGATGTTTAATGGTATGTCGTATTAAAGAAGTTCTAATAAGTAGCTCGAGGTTACTCCATGTCGGTGGAGTGCAAAGGTCGGCAGTATGCAAAGGGTGCGCTCCGCGGAGCGACGAGTCGCGACGACAGAGCACCGATGTTGGAGATAAGGTCACTGCCGCGCCAGGCGAGCGAGCGGGAGCAGACAGCGGTCACGTGGTGGGTCTGCCGCTGGGGACCTTTGCACTTGCTACGCGTGCGCGGCCCTAGCAATCGAATGAGGTCGCCCTTATCGACTGCAGTGCAAACTGCAAACTCCTTTCTTCTGAAAGGGCTGAGACACACACTGACATTCTGGCAGAGTTTATTTGCATTTAGACAAATCGAAAAAAAGAGAGACTTCAAATATTTCGCAAATTAAATCGCAGACGCTGTTTCATTGTATTGACGATCATTATGCGTGTTATGTGATAAGGGGTGCTATGTATTATTTTCCTTTCACGCGTAATGGAACGATGCTGAAAATAGTAGCAGGTATACTTTTAAGAGAAATGGGATAATAATTGGTTATTCGTAGACTGTTCAGAATTGCTAAATTTAAAAATCAGAGACACCATAAAATAACTAAAATGTATATCAACAATATTTACATGCTACTTCCTACGCAAATAAACGTGACCTTAAGGGATTAGGCGAAAGTTGAGTTATGAGGAAATCTAGCGAATTAGTATATGGTTGTCTCTTCGCATAAACGAGCTTTGATTATTATTGATACGGTGATTTTCATGGCCATTTAAATTCAACTTCGTTTGTACCTTGCTATTCACCATTGGGCCGTCTACCTCTGGCGTGGGCGCCGCTCGCCGGTCACCTCTGGCACGTCCGCGGGTGCGGACACGGGCGCCCTCATTTCGCGCCGCCGCCGCCGCCTCATCGAGATTCCAGCGCGTGCTCGCCGCTCCATATCCTCATTCGAGGCGCGCGTGGCTGCAGGCGGCGGCGATGGCTGTGCATTCTACTGAGCCCCAGGCGCCCCGCTGGTCGCGTCACTCGCCAGTGTTACGGCCAAAGATAGCGTGAGGAGCTGGTCTTTGAAAATGTAACTGAATGTAGACCATAGTCTTACCAATGCATTAAAGTATAACTTACTAGCCAAGGGGGAGAGCAGACCTTACGTCCAGAGTAACGCCATTAATAAAGATATATCTATTATTATTATTATTATTATTATTATTATTATTATTATTATTATTATTATTATTATTATTAACTAAATCGAACTGTTGGAAGTATAGTATTCAGAAACGCGAAAACGCAATTACTTTTCCCTAGATTGAAAAGCAAAGCGCTAACTAGTTAGTCGCGTGGTACCCATCTTTTGGGTAATTCATGCATTTTGGCATGGAGAATCCGTCATGATCGTAAATGATAAATCTAGATTATGATTAATCTTGAACTTGATCATGAATTCAAAATATTGATGTCGGAAAATTGGTGCAATGTCCATTTAATCGATATTTCAAAATGCTTCAAAATAAAAGTGTTACTAGATGCTGTTACTGGTAATTGATGAATGGACGAGAAATTGACATCCCTAGTGGAAATATCGCTTCATCTAGATTGGGATTTTGTCACACGAATCTCTGCAATCCAGTTTAGCCGATAGAGAATTATTGGATTTGTGTTACTAGTTCTCAGATTGCACGACAATCGTGTTCCTTTTCTGGTTCAGAATGACATTGATTGCTGCTGTTTTTGTTTTGTTAATTTTTTTCATTTATTTGTATTTGTGTTGCAAATCAATTCAGTTGAAACATCGTTGCACTTCCCCTTGTAAAAATATCTTATTAATTTTTTCTCGTACTGGTGTTCTTGGAATATTCTTGATACTTTGTCCTGCAGAACGTCTGCTAATTAATAATACATTTTGCAACGCATTTTTTTTAACATTCTTCTTTTCCATTGTCTTCAAAATCGTCAAAATATCTTGTTTGTATTATTCGGTGACGTTATATTTTTCACTTTCTATGGACTATTCCATTTACTCGTTTTTTCGTAACGATTACCCTGGAAAGAAGAGGTATCGTTATGTAGAATCGAACAACGAAGGTGTGTGTGTATATATATGTGTGTATTGCGACCCACCCCTCCGCCGGCTAGCTCAGAATGGGTTTTCAAGGTGGGCGCAAAATAAAAAAATACAATTAGAATAGCGGGGATCAGGGTCATGTGGGCCTTGTGGATTGAATGCATTTACACAGAAACTCAAGTCGAATCACTTTCCACTTACTTAAGTATATTCTAATTAAATTGCTGTTACAGTCAATGAACATAAAACACTTTACATATACAAGAATTTTGTCTTGCTGAAAAAAAGAAACAACTTACACTCTCAATAATTAACTACACTATTTCCTTTCTCTCATTTAAATCAATTTCACAGAATACTTAAAACTTTGCCTAATCATTCCAGTTGTAAATTCCCTAGTTGCAACTTTACAATTACTTAATATTTTAAATTGATTCTATTTTTCCCAGAATATCGGTATAAAGAACCTGTACTAATACTTTCTTTCCGAAACAAATTATTCCTTCTAATATCTACAAATTGTTCAAGTTGGCACGACCTTACTGTGTCTTTTCACGGCGTAGAGAAATCTACGGCGTCGACTCTTCCAGTCGCTCGGTGTCCTTGTCCTTGCAGCTCGGTCGGGAGCAAAGCCGCCCCTCTGCAGAACCGTTGTTCAACTCACGATGTGGCCTCCGTCTCGTTTTCCGTTGATACTCTTTTCGTATTCTTTTATAGAATGTAACTAGCTTTTAATTCCATATTTAAAAGAATCTACAATACGACAACTGAGTCTATCGTATAAGAAGAATAAATATAAAATAAGAAAAAACTGCAAAGAAAAGAAATGAATGGCCTCGTTAGTTTCATGCTATTCACTCCTCTCTCTTACAAAGATTTTAAATGCATCACTTATACTTTCATCCTTTTCCTGATGAATTGTTTTAATGCCTTGTAATATGATAATTACCTCCTCGAATGTCTTGAAGAGTTTTTATCGTAGATGCAGTCCTGAAGTCCGTAGCAGTACGCGGTGCCGCCTTCTCGTGATCGGTAGGTCCTCACTCTCCAGCTGTTACTTCAGAAAAGAAAGCTTTCTTCTCCGACTCTCGGTGTCGCATACTCTCGAGACGCTCCCTTACGGATATAGTTCTAGTTTTCATTTTCGGATTGTATTCATGCGCGTTGGCGCGCGTTCAAACCGCTCATCTCTTATTCTTGAATATTGATGTGCTCCGTTTTCGAGACCTCGGCAAACGGATGGTCACATAACCCTTCTTTCGAAAAAGATTTTGTGGAATTTGATTTATATGCCGAAAAATCTTTTACTAAACTGATGCTCTTCCTTTCTTCTGTCTTGATTCTGGAATGTCAGGCTATCTTGTTTCTTCTTCTCCTTCTTCTTCTTTCTTCTTCTCCTTCTTCTTTCTCCCTCTTGTTTTTTCTTTTTACTTTTTACATGATTCTTGTCGAGTTACTTTATCTGTTTGTTTCATCATTTTGCCATTTATTTCATTCTTTAAATGGTCGCAAACTGTAAATTGTATTTTCGATTGTATTCCACTTTCATCTAGTGTGCTTCGCAGCAACGGAAGAAATATTTCAATGTGCATGGCGAAATTAGGAATAAATCTGCGTAATAATTGACGCAACCTAACAAACTTTTAAGTTGTTTCGTGTTTTATGGCGGTGCAATTTTATCTATCTCTCGCATCTTTTCCATATTCATTTGACTCCGTTAACTGTCACATCATAACCAGGAACTTAACTTGTTTGAGTGCAGAATTACTTTTCTCCAAATTCAGTTGTAAATTATTTCAGTTAGACGTTTCAACAAAATATCTAGCTTGTTCATGTGTTCTTCAAATGTCTTCGAATACACGAGCACGTCATCAATATAGATAAAGCATCGCTAGACACTCTCTGTCAATGATATTGTCTAAACATTGCACAAGAGCAGATGCACTGTTCTTGAGTCCAAATGGCATTCTTTTGAAAACATACGAAATTCCCGTGAATAAATCCTGTATATTGTCTACATTCAGGTGCTATCGCTATCTGCCAATACGATGCAGTGAAGTCAGTTGAACTCAACCACTTGATGCCGGATAATTGATTAGTTAAATCCTCTACACGCAACGGTCTGTCTCTGTACGGTAGGGTAACTTGATTCAATCGTCTTGCATCTAAACACAACCTTATCTTCCATTACTCTTTTCTACGAGCACTATCGGATTTAGATAAGAGGTTTTGGACTTCATAATGATATCATCTTTGACCATGGTAGCAATGAAGCTTATCCACCTCTTCCTTATGTTTTTCTGGAATGACATATTGGTAACCGTGAATGGTGTTTTATCTGTTAATTCTATTTCGAATTGAAAATCTTTACTGGATTCTTGTTTTTCAAAACACCTTTTGATTCCTAATATACTTCAGTTAACTGTTTTTTCTGATATGCATTGAGATTATCATTGCACAGTTCATCATCAAATGAGATTAATTCGATTGATAATCTCACCTCTTCTTCACTGGTTGTTCTATTTGGTTTTGGCGGGATGGCGTGTCGAAACAAACCTTTCTAATTTTCCGACTCATGTCCACGAGATGTACTTGGTCCTGTATTTCTGGTTGGAAAACTCCTCTATCAATAGAATTTTTCTATTTCTATCCCTAGACGAGGTCCTGTCTTGTCTAGCATAAGTTTGTTTTCTTGGTAATGTTTCGTTTTGTAAGTTTCTCCTGTTTCTGGTTTGCTTACATTATATTATTGCTGCCTGCTATCTTGACCATTTACGGACCATTAGCATTTGCCTGCTTTCTGTAACCTTTCATTATACACGAAAGTGGCATCATACAATCTTAGCTGCGTTATTAATTTTCAGTGGACATTGGTAGAGATTTTAAGCAAATTTTGCGTCGAGGAAGGAAAATGACGTATTAATAAAGACAATTTCTTCATCCGGTATCGTCAGAGTACATAATTTGAAACAAGCTAATTTTTCCGTTGCATATTCCTGCATGGACATCGTACCCTTCTTCCACGTACCATACATTACGTTAACTTTAAAATTGATTTGAGTTTCGTTATTCCAATATCTCGAATAAAATTTTTCTTTGAGTTCAGCCATAGTTTTGGGAAACTCTCTAAACTATCTGCCCAGATTCGTATTACCCTGCAACATCTGATAAACGATTCGAGTTTTCTACTGTCGGAACACAATTTAAAGAAAAGAAATTATCCCTCTTTCATAAATACACATGGATTTTCATCTCCGCTGCACTGAAATTAGGAGTACACGGTAATGAAACATACGTGGGCTGAACACTTCCTCCACTCGATGGTAAATTTTCTAATTGATTTTTCAGTTCTACTACTTCATTCTTATATGCATTAATTTGATGTTGTAGAACGCCATCCTTTCAGAAAGAGCCTTTATTCCACTATCTAATTATTAGCTTGAACCTGAACTTGTTCAGTAACTAATTTCTGGAACTTTTCTACTCCATGCTCTACCTCAATCTGCCTGTCGGATACGGCGGTTATAAGATCCGATTGTGCTTCGATCCTAGTTTCGAATTCTTTCGTTACTTGATCAACCTTTTCTTCTAATTCAGTCCCAGCTCCGTGAATTTTTTCTCTAAGTTCTCATGTTCCTAAGCAATTTTGTGAACCTCGCTCTTAAATTCGACCTTCCACTGCTCCGCTAATTCAGTAAACTGTGCTTTTAATTTTCTTCTAACTTCCATTATATTCTTCTAATTTCATGTCGAATTCCGTGAATTTTGTTTCCAATGCACTTATTGCCGAATTATTTTCTCTAATTTGGTTTCCAAAGTAACTTGTTCTCCTCTAGTTTAGTTTCAGTAACCCCTAATTTTTATGGTTTCCTCTGTTTTCCATCCTGCATGACTAACCTCACATCTAATTGTTGCATAAATTGACCTATTAACTGTTGCATCATTGAATTAGCCTCTCGAGGTTTCGTTCTTCCTCATCCTGATCTCGTGTTGGCGTTGGCTGTGATTCTGTCAGCGACGTCTCCTAGTTTCTCCTGCCGTTCCTAGTTCTACTCCTGTCGTTTCCTCCGATCATCGTACCTGGTGCTTGTCCCCAGTTTCCCTATCACTATCTGATTCCTCAGAAGTTCCTTCCACAGTAGGTAAATTCTAGCCACGTTATACTTATCTGCCATTTTGAATCTATTAACTGCCTAGAATCAATCAATTCTTTCCCAGACACCATACACCTTTCACAAAATATTTACACAGAAATACCAGACACAATTTGAAACTGATAAAACTCTCATATAATAAATATCCTTTTCGAAAAAAACCACTCCTGAAATAACACACTTTACTCAACACACTTGTATTCTGCAACCTGGTCAGAAATTTTAGTGAACTGTGATTCAATTGTACTAGTAATTTTGGTTCACAAATTTTGTCTCAGTTTTTTCAAATCGAGTTTTGTAATGCATCCAATAATCAGGCCCTTATGGCGCCAGTTGCGACCCACCCCTCCGCCGGCTAGCTCAGAATGGGTTTTCAAGGTGGGCCAAAAAAAAAATACAATTAGAATAGCGGGGATCAGGGTCATGTGGGCCGTTGTTGATTGAATGCATTTACACAGAAACTCAAGTCGAATCACTTTCCACTTACTTAAGTATATTCTAATTAAATTGCTGTTACAGTCAATGAACATAAAACACTTTACATATACAAGAATTTTGTCTTGCTGAAAAAAAGAAACAACTTACACTTTCAATAATTAACTACATATTTCCTTTCTCTCATTTAAATCAATTTCACAGAATACTTAAAACTTTGCCTAATCATTCCAGTTGTAAATTCTAGTTGCAACTTTACAATTAGCTAAGTTTTTCTTGAAAGAAAGATTGATTCTATTTTTCCCAGAATATCGGTATAAAGAACCTGTACTAATCTTTCTTCCGAAACAAATTATTCCTTCTAATATCTACAAATTGTTCAAGTTGGCGACCTTACTGTGTCTTTTCACGGCGTAGAGAAATTACGGCGTCGACTCTTCCAGTCGCTCGGTGTCCTGTCCTTCAGCTCGGTCGGAGCAAAGCCGCCCTCTGCAGAACGTTGTTCAACTCACGATGTGGCCTCCGTCTCGTTTTCCGTTGATACTCTTTCGTATTCTTTATAGAATGTAACTAGCTTTAATTCCATATTTAAAAGAATCTACAATACGACAACTGAGTCTATCGTATAGAAGAATAAATATAAAATAAGAAAAACTGCAAAGAAAAGAAATGAATGGCCTCGTTAGTTTCATACTATTCACACTCCTCTCTCTTACAAAGATTTTAAATGCATCACTTATACTTTCATCCTTTCTGATGAATTGTTTTAATGCCTTGTAATATGATAATTACCTCCTCGATTCTTGAGAGTTTTATCGTAGATGCAGTCCTGAGTCCGTAGCAGTACGCGGTGCCGCCTTCTCGTGATCGGTAGGTCCTCACTCTCCAGCTGTTACTTCAGAAAAGCTTTTTTCTCCCGACTCTCGGTGTCGCATACTCTACCGAGACGTCCTACGGATATAGTTCGTAGTTTTATTTCGGATTGTATTCATGCGCGTTGGCGCGCGTTCAAACCACTCATCTTATTCTTGAATATTGATGTGCTCCGTTTTCGAGACTCTCGGCAAACGGATGGTCACAGATATATATATATATATATACACACATATATATATATGTGTGTGTGTTGTGTGTGTGTGTATACACACACCGTTGTTCGATATATATATATATATATATATATATATTATATATATCACACACCCCACACACACACACACACACACACACACACACACACAGGACACCGTAGCTGCCGCACCCGCGCGCGGCGCGATATTCGCGTTGGCTCTCCGCCCAGACGTTCCCCCTTCTGAGGTAGGCAACCGGCCAAGCGGCTGCGTGCACGCCTCTCCGCTCTGCCAGGTGCGGCGGCGGCGGTGCGGTGGCAGCTCGAAGGGACCAGCACGCTCCACAAAGGCCGGCGAGGCCTCGCCACCCGGAACTGTCAGCGTCCTACCGCCGTCACCACTTCCATTCCAACGTGACCGGGTGCGGACAGCGCTATGCCGTGCCCCCCCCCTCTCTCTCTCTCTCTTCTCCGCTCCCTCTTTGCGTCAGCTGATTTCTTGCCGCGGCGCGTGGCACCCCTCCAGTCGCCCCCGGGGCCGGCGCGGAGCAAGAACCGGGCGGCGGCGGCGGCGGCGGCGGCGCGCCGGCGTAATGTATTGAAATGAATGTGGAGGGGAGGGACGACATGAATGGACCCCGACGGCGCGTTTGCGGTTTCGAAATTTGCCCGTCAGTGGGGTGTAATTTCGTTTTCCTGCATACTCTGGGGCTAATGGACACGGGGCGTGCGTTAGAAAGAGCGCACCCGTTCTTTACTGTTATTCGGTTCAGGTACTTTCAGACGCTATCGCACTGCTGCCGCCGCGCTGCAGCTTCGAACCGCGTGCTGTATTGACTCTGGAGGATACTTCCGCGCGCGCCGTTGAAATTGAATCCTTTTACGGACGCCATTAGATCGCCATTTTAATCACACTTACGCCCTTTTAGAAATTGTAATGGAAATGAAACGAACGTAGCGCTGAATTTTGTAATATCCGACGAGAAACCAATTGTGGTACACGTTCTATATAACAGTAATTTCAAATATTACATCATGTAATATCTCCCCCATCAGTGAATGTTTCCTCTAGAATTAGTGTGTTCATCGTAGTATTGTTTCCGATGTCGGTCATGACCGATGTGCTTTGCACTGTCATCCGGCGCCAGCATGACCTCTCTGTAATTAACCTTACGTTGCATTGCGACACATGTTTGTACCTCAATCAGATATATTATTCATAATTATCTCAAATTATCGGAGATAATTGCATGTAAGTAAAAGTATTAACTCTCGGATGTAATAAACTGAAGAAACATGTTTGTTACTTTCTGCCTTGATGAGATATCTGGAAAGTCCAAATACGGAAAGTGTTTTATTGAAGTAACACTATCATATTTTAAATACATTTCACTTTCCAAAGAGAATATTCAGGAGCACTGACGGAACGACGGAGAGAAGGAAAGGGCAATAATGGCACAACACGAGTGCGGGCTGACGTCCAACGCCTCGCAGTTCGGGGACTAAACATTGTACCAACTTCTTCACTTCCGACGTTTGAGAGTCCCGTCAGCGGTTTCCTAGTGACCCGCAATAGCAGCAGCATTTCCAGTGACGTAATCTACACTTCTTGCCACCATTTTGCAATGAACAAATGAAAGGGGAAGAGCGACGTACCATCGTACCCTCCGATCTCTTCTGCCTTGCATTGATGACGTCCAACATCAAACTGTCGCCTCATTAAGACTATTCAGACAGTGTAGGTATGGGACTGAAAAATATCACAACTAAACGGCTGCATCATATCAATAGAATAGAAGTATCAATATTAACACATATAGTATAGAACTACAAACCCTTCGGATATTGGGATGTAGGACGCCCAAGAAGAAGATGACAGGATGACCTCTGAGTTGGAACAAGCCTTCAGTGGCTTACCATGAAGAAGAAGAAGAGGAAGGAGGACTACAGTGTGGTATTCGCTTTAGATTGCGCGCGGAACGTTCAGCGCGCGCGTGAGAAGGCATTGAAGCCTGATGACGCTGTCTCTGCCGTGGCCCAACTGCCCAGCGTAGAAACGTCGTGGAGGAATTTCTTGCAGGTCCGCTGCGCTGACAAGGTCGCTGGTCTGAGGCGATCCCACCGGACAGCTCTATGAATAAATAATTGTTTGCATATGCAACGCGATCCCTATATTGACTATGCGGCGCGCCATGTCTTTTTGGCGCAGTCTTCTCTTGGAATATCGTATGCATTCTTTAAACATTGCTACGGTCTTCTGAATAGGCTGAGTTGTAACAACAATAATAAAACATTCCGTAAACGTAAAACTGTATTTGAATGCACGGTAAAATAGAAATCAGTTTATCCTTTATCATTAAGCGATGATATTGTTTATATTTGTATACGAAAAAAGTGTAATGCTTTCGCCATTTCATATTATTTATTCATATGCCATGTTCATATTTCATATTATTCATATACCACGTTCATATTATGAATATTACTTCTTTTGTTTCAGGTAAGAATCAGAAGGACCATTTGAAACATATTTCTTCTATTTCGTCTCTGCCTTGATATTTGGTAAGTTTTTAAGTTTTAAAAATACTTTAGACGGTTTCTCGAATAGGTTCGTATTTACATATATGAAATGACGTAGATCAATTACAACTGTTGAATAGAAGAACTTAAAACGCCTGTTTCATATCCACTTCCATAGTGCAACATGTGTACGTTCTAAATAATTGCTTTGAAAATGGAAAAAACGTCATATTGGAATGTAACATCCAAACAGACATACTCTGATCTGAATAGGGCATACATCATTTGGATCTGTAGGAGGATAAGAGTACTGAGCGTTTGTTTGTTAATAAATTGCAAGACTTAGACGCCTGCGGTTAAATGACACAGAATACCAAATAGTCAATTAAATTTGACATTCAGATTCTGTACGTTTTTAACCTACCGAGCTCCGGAATAGGGATATTCTAAGGAGTTGTATTTCTAAAAATTTAGTTTCAAAAATATTCCTTTTCTAGATTACAATCCAAGAGACATATCTCGTGGCTCTTTTTATGTACTCGAAAACCGAGAATGAAGGACTTAGAATCTCCGTTTCAGAGTTATCAAGATTCAACACTGCTACGTGTGTTGCACCTGCGGGCTTCTTTTTTGCTTCGTGTACGAAATTCTACATTTTTCGTCTAAAATCGGTTTGACGTACTCCTAGGAAATAACCCTCATTCTAACTACGAGCAGAAAATTTACAGGCTGTTGGGTCGACGTTGTCGTATAAATTATACAAAACCAACCTCTTTCCTTGGGGTAATATATTTAGAAGAGAGTTAAATGTTTCTTATACTTCAATTGTTAAAACGAAAGAACGAATTACATACATTGTTGAAGCCGTAGAGATAAATACGGGATACGATGGGATGATTCAGAAGTATCAAAGACAAGCACAATTACTCTTGATGTATCTGACCATGACGTACTATGTATAGGCAGTATGCAGTTTAGGCACTCGGCATTGGCCACCCAGGTTCAACCATCGGCCGTCGACGTCCCCACCTTATCGACCACATTTCACCGACTTCAGTTCCCGTTTTATCACTAAACGAATACACATTTTTACAAACCACGTGCCCGAGGAAGAGTAATGGTAGGCGGTGCTGCCACGTCACCGGCGGATGGAGTAACGTCCACGCGTAGGCGCGATCGATTTCGTGGGCCGGCGGGCGGGGCGCTGGCTCGCATGCGCGCGGGCGGAGCCTCTGGGCCCCCGGCGCGTCTCTGTGGGGGACGGGGCCGCGCTTTGGCACTTCGCTCTATTTGATCGGTGTTTACGGGCACATCAAGCGCTGGGGACGTTATTGTTAGTGAAGTGAGTTTTTTTATCGCAGGTAGCGGTGTTCTTCCCCCGCTTAATGGTGAGATCTATACGTTGGTAGAGGGGGATTTCGCTCTCCAGGTATCTCCAGAGATGGGAACCATGGCTTGTCACCGACAAGCTATGACGGTAATGTGGTGCATGGAAGTGTAAGGAGAGAGGAAAGAAAGACCGCGCGGTCCGTGGCCCGTTTGTGTGGGTACTGCTCTGTCGTCCACCTAGAGTTGATCGGAAAAATCACGGAAAACTGATGATCACAACTGTTGGTCGCTAGAATTAGCATACAAATAGCGGTTGATTCGACCTAGCTAACTCAGCAGGGCTGTGCCGTGGGAGTAGTGTTCAGACTGCTTGCTTCCTGCCACTGCCACCGGGAAATCGATCGATCGATCGATCGATCGATCGATCGATAGATAGATAGATAGATAGATAGATAGATAGATAGATAGATAGATAGATAGATAGATAGATAGATAGATAGATACTTATTGGTGGAGAAAACATTTCGCGGCAGGTTTTCTCGGGTTTCTCCCTTTTCGGTACCTCCCAATGTTCCATCGTAATGGATGTATATATTGGTTATTACGTAACGCATCGAAATAATTCATCTATCGTTTCTATAGATTGCTCTCAGATTTGGAATCTTAATCAAGAATGACCGGACGCAAGCCATGTAAGTTTGGAGGCCAGTTGCATGCAGTGTTCCGTAGGGAGCGTTTGAAACAGGCTCTCCGCGCCGGTGGGTGATTCCAAAGTCTGGGACTACGAGCCATCAAGCAAACAAGAATGCCTGGAAATTATTTTGGTATTTGAATCTTAATTTGCGTTTGAAGAGTGATAGACAGGACTGGATGTTGCCTTATACGGCAACTCTCAGTTTTCGTTTGGAATGTTTGTTACCATAAAGTTGGTTGCATTAATCAAAATTATCGTAGTCGCCCAAAAGCTTCGGGGACTGTGCGGTTTGCTGACGTGGCGGAAGCTTAGCGGTTGCTTCTCTCATAGGCAGAAATTCGAGTGGACGCAAGGCTCCTAAGCCACACCCTTAAAATCGTCCGCAATGGGGGTTGACCTAAAAGTCTGGACTCACGACCTAACAAACAAGCGAGGAACTACGTACATGACTCTCTTGCAAATTCCTTCTTACTACAGCTAGGGTTTGTGATTGCATATTTGTTTGTTACTTTGTTACGATTAATTTCTTGTCATATGTTAACAAATTTTCCCCCTATTTGTCCATATTCCCAACTGTGAAACATCGATGGCTTAGAGCACCAGTATGTCCAGTATTCTTAGTTATATGTATTGTATGTCCAGTATTCTTAGTTACGAGAAAACCAAGCTTGTAAGTTTGTAAAGGTGCAGTTACTTATGGAGCGACAACGTTTGCTTCCTTGGAAAAAGCATGATCCCTCTTTTATGGACATACAATTTTACATTGTTTGTGAACTAAGCTATTGACATTTTCACATATTTAAGAAAACTCGCCAACACTTTTGGTGCAATTTAAATTGGTGCATCGGATTTGGGATTTCACGCCGTAATATTTTGGAACGATGAATGAACTCAATCACTACTTCTGCTATAAGCGACATTTTAGCCTGTACGAAGCCATATTAAAAGGTAGAGAGGGACGATTCACATTTGTGCCTTTAAAACTGTGTATTACTGAAACTGTAACAGACTTTCTTGTAAGATTCTGATTCTCAGAAAAGTGTAAGGAACTTATTTTCAGCAACACAATAATCTTCAGTCTTTTATAGTTCATGAGTAATTTTTTTTCTGCTGCGGATATTGATCTTCTGTTTTGACCATTTTATATGTAATTTAAACATATTTATAAATTAAGCGCTCTAGTTAATCTTTATATTAAATTTTCGTTTATATTTTATCAAATATATTTAACAGTTTTAGGTCATATGTGTGTTCAAATAAATTCCATCCGTAATTCTTACATTTTGACCATAATCAATGTAATGATGTCGGTCGGTATATACATTCCGATGACGTGCCCCGTCTGTTTAAAAAGACAAAATGGTATTAATGAAGATTTTTAGAATTTCGCGCCATGTAAGTTCATGTTTTAGTCGATTCAAAGTAATATGTATTTTGATTTTTTTCTGTGTAAATTTTATTAGTTAGTTGTATGTAGAAGGGGGACACCACTTACTGAAAGTTTTAGGTTACATTCGACTTCCATTTACAGGTGTTCCCTAGAATAACGAAGTGTCATAACGAATAGTGAAGAAGCAGTTCGCCAGTCTCCAAACGTGGTTATTGATTTCATTTAATGGATTGCGTTGTCAAGTTATTCGTGTATACAAAATGGGGGAGAAAGAAATGTTACTCCAGTTGTAGGAAGTGATGTTACCATGATTAATGAAAGGTAGTGATCTAGTGAAGTCATTTACCCTTGGGATATTGATATTACTAAGCGATGTATTTATGGGCTCCGTAGGAGGGTATTGATTTCCTACCGTGAATGGGGCGTCATTTATCTTCGCTGTAGACTTGTCTAATGTTATTTCTACGGTTAAAAATCTCTACTATCCAACGTTTGAAGAACCATGTTTTTCGTAATTTCAGAACTACGTAGATGCAATGAAAGCATTCCGTAGTAGTTGTTCATTGTTAAGACACGAATTTACCTGTTCTCTAAACTCGAAATGGGAGGAGTATTTTTATGTAATACCTACATTCAGAGGCCACGTGCAATAAATACGATGAACGTAATTTGTCAGTCTCAGTCTGCAAAAATAAAGCAGCAGGACAAACATTCAGTATAAAATACAAATTTTTGAATTTTTTTTATATCTTGAAAGTACGTTACTAATTTTATTCATTATAATGTGAGTTTTATAGTGTAAATGGAACGCACTTACATAAGAAATGACGAAACAGGGAAAAAACACGATGAACAACAATTTTAATATTTTTAAATTCGAGTTTTCATTGAAAACGTGTTCCTTTACAACATTCACATTTACTTTCTTGAAAATATCAAAGTTAGTGTTGGTTTGAAATTTCTCTTTAGAGACGTGGTCCTTCTGAAACAAGATGTCTTAATTGACGTGACCCTGGAGTTTTTTTTTCACCGATTGCATTAAAACGCAGCATTAGGTTAAAGACGCATGTGCTCGCCCCAAGAAGAGCTGTACCATGACATCAGAGGTCCCCCGCGCTTCAGACGAGGTGTCTGGGGGGCGCGGCGCGGCGCGGTGCGGCGGGCCGGCCAACCGGTGCGAGGCGGCCGAGCGCCCGCCTATTCATAGCGCGGCCACCTCGCTGCCGGCGCGGGCCGCGCCGCATTTAGCGCGGCCGCGAGGCGGAAATAGGGAGGACACAAGCTCGCACCCGTTGGTCCCCGCCCACGCGCTGCATAGCGCCGCCCGCGGCGCGCGGTTTCGCGGAACTGTTGGCGCCCCCTCCCCCACCCAAAGATGCGGACGCCGGCGCCGGCGTCTGCTGTCCGCCCGCTCTAGAAACGGCTGCGCTTCCGCCTCTACTCCTCGCAGCTCGTGTTGAATTCCATCTGCAGGAAGGCAAAGTTATTTTTCTCTCTTCTTGGAATGGGGAATACAGGTTCGGTGAGACGTTTTTATACCTTTCTCTGAATCGGAAAGCTCGGTAAAGAAATTATTTGCGACTGTTGTATTATGGGATTGACAATTTTTCAGGAAATTCCTTTTAGCATTTGTTAATTATTATACATTTTATGAATTTTTCTCGCTTCAGAAAATAGTTAAAGATAAATTATCTTTTATATCCGATTTTTCAGTCTAATACTTTTCTGGCAATCCACGACGAAATGTTTTGTGTCGGTTGCCCATTTCTGGAAGCAAGCTCTGCTGAGTTGCAAACCATTGTTACATATGTATGGAACGAAGCTGGCTTAGAATTATCTCTTGGAAGAAGCCTTTGTGCCACTGGAGCCAGACTGCGCATGAAGTGACCGCGTGGCGCGACGGGCGCATCCGGTCTGGCGAAGCCGCCACCTCCAAAAAGCGCCCTCCTCACCGGCATGCCTTCGCGCTTGAATCACGGCCGCAGTAAACGGCGCGGCGCCGCCCCGCGCCGCGCGCAGTGTCGCCGGACGCCGCGCCGGCGAAGACCCCGTGGCGCCACTGGCCGGCCACTCTCGCCACTGCCCCCGTTCATCACGGCGTCTCGTCAAGACGTGCTTTGCACTGCCCCCTCGTCCTCTCTGTTCACGCTTTCACTATGCGAGCGTATCTGTCAGCTTACCGCTTGCGGCGGCGACCACGGTTAGCGTATCGGATTGTTGTATCCAAGATTGCGGGTTCAAACCCGATCGAAGCCATGGATTTTTAAGGGCGAAAAAATCCTTCGTACGCCTTCCTTCGGAGGGAAAGTAAAGCTGGCTGTCCAATGTTAGTAGATTTACTGCATGTAAATGATTCTCCAGCCTAAACGAAGCCTCTGAGCTAAATTTAAATTGCCTGTTTCTTCGCCCAAGTAATACCTCTTTCTCCCCTAGTTGGTGAAGGAGCGTACCGAAATTTACGTGGTCAGATGGAAGAGCAGGCGTCATGACCTGAGTCTCGCCACGTACAATAAGGCAGCAATTCAATTCAATTTAATTCCATTCAATTCAGTTCTCGAGAACGTTTTCCCACAAACGAACCCTTGCAACTTCCTGAACGAGCCCCTTATCGCTCTTGCCAAGTGTCTTTTTCGCATGTCGTGTTGGCCTGTTGACCTCGTTCGCAGATTGTTTTGACTGGCTTGTTATTTCGGCCTGTTCAGGCCAATTCACTCTTGTCTAACCCCCATACCTGATTCTTCGCGGTATCTCTTGCCCGTCACTCCTGCTACATCATACTTTTCCTTTCATTGTCTCGGCCTGTTGCCAGTCCAAAGACATTCTTAGTTCAATTCTTTAATTATTTCCTTCAATCTTCATTAATCTTACTTTATCCACTTTCTTGTCGTTCTCGGAAGCAACCTGCCTCCTGCCAACGTGTGCGACCCCGCGCTCACCTGGAGGCTAAGCCCCAGAGGGCGCGCGGGCGGGGGCGGCCGGGTCTTATCGTGGAATTATATGCCGGGCGGGGGTGACGGTCAGCTATTCTGTCCGGCGTAATCCAGTCCATTGTGGGGCGCGGCGGATATCCAGAGATGACCAGACACCGTCTGCGCGAGTCCGGCTTTGCGGAGAAAGGCTCCGGGTGGGGCGATCTCATTCAAGGGCCTCCCCCACATCGGCCCACCAGCCAATCCACGGTCCGATTTTCCAATATGCCATCTGCCACTGTAAATTAACTAAAATAACAAGAATTAATGGTTCTTAGACTTAATGCAGTCTTAGATTTGCCGACTACTTTCTCTTTGGATATAAATTCTGCATGTTCTTCTAATGACAGTAACCAATAACTGACTTTTTTTATGACGCAAGATAAGCGTCTTCTGTAATGTTTTTTGTTCTACCCCACAATTATTCTAGCTGAGTGTGTGTTTCATTGTCTCGGTGCTGAAGTGACATTTGTTTCTTAATAAACTGTCTTTTCTCTGACAAGCTCGTAAGTTGCGAAGTAACGAATATAACTTTATGCAGCTATAAATGCCTCATTCATGTCACAGTCTATGTTGATTAAACAATCGACGATGGACATCTCTTCTAACAGGAAACAATACGTACAGTACAAGGTGACATAAGAAAAAAAAAGACTTGATGCTTGGTGTTATTTCATTGTTATGAAGAGGCGAAATATTAAAATCTTGTATGCATAAGGTAAGACGCGCATTCCCGAATAGCGGAAAACTAACAAAAGAACATTAAAGGTTTGTGTTGTTATTATTGTTATTATTATTATTATTATTATTATTATTATTATTATTATTATTATTATTATTATTATTATTATAATAATTTATTATTTGATCTAATTTTATTTAGAAAACGTAGCTTCTTACTCTCGTGTAATAGTTTGCATTCTATAATACTTTGAGTTTTAACATAAATTTTTTGATTAATACAACGAAACTTTCCAAAATGCTTTGAAATATATTCTCTATATGATACATTTCCTGACAATTCTAACGGTACTCTCTATCACAGTCTAAATGAACTGCGCCGTAATTTCTCTCCATAATCCTACTAATTGCACTTTGCAGACCCTCTGTAAGCAAAACCTGTATTGTTACTTCTGCGCTAAGAATGGTCTTACTCGTATTTATTACGGGATTTCGAAGATCACGTGCAGATTTTTTGTTTCAATAAAAGCACTAGTTGTAGCGCGTTTTTATGTTTTCATGAAATTGCAATGGCAATTGTTGTTCAAATCCTGTTGTCAAAGTGATTCATACTTAGTCAAAACCAAGCAATCCCACACAATCGTGTTGCGTCATGTACATGCGACTGGACAGGCGAGTTGCCTGAACACGCGCTCTGGGAAAAGCCAGACCATCTCAACAAAGCCAATTAATATTCCGGTCAGTGAGTGAGTCCCTAGATTTTCAGGCGATATTTGGTCGGTCTGCTACGAGTCGCCTTCTGTAGTAGTCGCCGCCTCCTTCCAAGAAATGAGCGTAACTTTAGATCTCCTCCGGGTTTCCAAAGGTTTCCGGTATTTTCTTCGTCAAAGAAATACCTTGTGGGGAAACAGCAACGAAGAATTCGCTTCTTCCTAATGAACTTCTTTGTGAGAGAGTTCGCGAAACGAACAGCTAAAAATGTTCTGCGCAGCCCGCCGAAGTCAACAAAATTCAAATAAAAAAGACCATGCGGAATTACATAACGAATCCCACAGTTGATTATTAGGTACGCAGTCTCAGGAGCGGAAATAAGAAGAGGCGCATTTTCTGGGTCGGATGCCAGATTTTCGACCCGAATGTACGTAATATTCTAATTCTGAGACCATACGAGAAAATTTTAAATACCTTAAAAACTTTATTAAATACAAAAAGATGAATTTAATGGAGTTATTCTTGTTATTATTTTCATGGTGACCTCTTTATTGACAACCGGGGAGAGATAGGAAATTTCATTCATCTAGAGGAATTTGGAAATTTTTAGAAGAATCTTCAGACGTCACAGAAATGTTTGAAACAATTATAAATCTATACATTATCTTGTAAAACATTTTTCCACTGTTATCTTCGGTATAAGAATTACGTGTGAAGCAAATATTGTTAAAAATTCTCTTTTTCACAACGAAATGAGAGACCTACCAAATTAATACTATGTCAATTATATCGAATCATTGCATGTATTTCATATATTCTTTAAATAAAAATCTTACAAATTTTAATAAAAATTGCAAACTTGCATATGTAAACAGAAAAGTGGAGAAGTTCCCAAGAATAGAGTGGTCATTTAATTTTGATATTTGTTAGTATTGAATTTTATTTTTGTCTTTTATATTATTGTAATACGTACCAATATTTTTGTTTCGAAATATCGTGCTAGAACATTTTTTTTATTTCATGGATACATTTGAATTTCTAGTAATTTGTTTTGTTTTAATCCATAGCCAGTGTACTTGACTATATACCCTATGTGGGTACCCGAATACGTGTCATTTTCGCGTTTTCATATTTGTTTTGAGAAGCAGTACATGAAGAAAAAATATTGCAAATTGTAATTTGTTGTATTTGGAGGTGATTAGGGGTTAGGATTTCAATTCTTAACACTAGCGGCTGCGGCAAAGGAGAGTCTGGCGTTTCGGTGGGAATGTGATAGCGTTACAAAAGAGTGTTTTGCTTACTCGTCGTCGCAATTAGCGTATCCCGTTGCGACAGTCCCCCTGAGTTCAACGCGGCGTATTTAATTTCGCCTGAGGGCTTCCTTTTTTCTTGGAAAGGAGGGATTTTGCACACCTTGCAGAAACCTACTTCCCCCCTGCCCCTTGCCTTCGCTACAAAAGGAAATTAGGTAAACACAAAGAGAATTCATAGCATGCTAATGTCTTTGACCCGGAGATCAAATCCCCGCTTTCTCCCGTAATATACTGGTTCTCCGGGGCGGCGGTGAGTGTGAGTGTACACGGAATTTCCTCGGGAAGTTCTCCGTCGCCGTGGCGGGTGCGGGAGCGGGGATCTTGGGCGCGAACTTGGCGAGGTATTATGTAAATTGAAAGCCGTGTACATTGTCGACCGTAATGTTTAGCATAAGTTTCCGAGCTGGCGCCTACGTGGAAATTCCATTTGCATCCGCAAGCTCGTCAGCGCGCATTGCCCGGGCGATCCGTCGCGTTGGCCGCCGCGGGCCGGCGGCGCGCGCGGGCGCGTATTTCGGGAGGCCCCGGGCGCGAAAACAGCCGTGAGTCACGGCGGCACGCGAGCGGCGGAGGGAGACCGCGCGGCGGGCGCGGCGTGAGCGGCTCGTGGGAGCCTCCTTCCCAGCGATTCTTTGGTTTTCTTTCGCCCCGTTGTATTGTCTGTGGTTCTCGAGTTCACTGGAGATCCATTTAATTTCTTATAGAACTATTTTAATGTCAATTATTATTTGCTGAGGTAAAAGATATCTTTTGAAGTGCATTTGTGTGTGTTTCTTAACGTTCAGGTTCAAAAGTGAAATAGAACGAGAAATTGTATCAAATTTGGAAATCTAGCTAATACAAATGAAAAATTGTCTTCTTCAATTCTGGTGGAATAAAAATATCAGTTGCATTACTCGAATTCGCAATAATGTTATAACATATGAAAGAGGAAAACATCAGTGTGATTATTAAAGAATGTTTGGTCTGATAATCTGATTTGAATTGCTTGAATGTAATATGTTCTAAACAAACATTTTTCTTTTTCGAATATTTAGATCCCTAAATTGAATTTCCTTTCTGTAGCGTTTATCTCTATTTGACTTGTATTGTCCGCTCGGGCTCCTCCGTGATATGCGTGTTTATTTTGATACTTTGGCAGATTGGTTTCGTTTGAGCGTTAAATGGAGCCTTTATTGTCCATGAATATGATTGTTGAAGCGCAAAGGAATCAAAATACACGTTATTTTCCAAGAGCACAAAGCGCCATTCGCGACGAAAAGGGTAGCGCTGCGAGCCGGCGCGGCGCGTAGTTTGTTTGCGCGCTCGTGAAATAATCGCGTGGCGGCCCGTCCGCGGCCACTTAGCCGCCCACGCGGAACGCACCCTGGCACTTGCAGCGCGCCTGCGACACTTGGGCGACCCGCGGCACTTGGAGCCTTCGTTTGGCTCCCGGGAAACATGAGCTGTCTCTGCTCACCCCGCCTGACCCCGTCTGGCCCCACCTCGCCCACCTGCCCGCCCCCTTCCCTCGCCTCGACTCGGCTCCGCCTCACCCCCTCTGTCCCCCTGGCCGCGCCTCGTCCCGCCTCACTTCGCATCACTCCGCTTTACCTACCTTTATCCTGGAAAACCTGCTTGTGTAATTTTGACGCGAAAAAATTTTATTACAAACTTCAGCAGCCTGTATTATTTCGTATTGCCTCCTGTCAATTTCCCCCAAACTTCCATGGATTACTTAATTTCCTCTAACTAACATTAACTTTGCTTCATTTAATATGTGAAAATTTCTCAACTAATATTACCTATAACGCTAATGCGATAAAATCTTGTGATTTACGCTTATCGTTCTTTTTCCCTGATCTTACTCAAATCGAATCTTCAGTCTAGATCATTCACTATGAGACTAAAGTCCATGGGCAATCACATGAAAAAGGGACACATCTGACGTTCAGGATGTACGGACCACCTCGTTGAAATTTGTGAGCTGGTTATTTTGACCTTTGCTTACGTTGCAATTATTTTCAGTCTCAATGTAGTAAAATCGACTTTTTCAAAATCCATGTAATATGTTGTTCGCTTCAGCTTTATAACTGCTCAGTCATCGTCAGCGCAGTGCCCATGAGGGAAATGAGTAAAAAAACCGTGGTCAACTCCGTAAATCATGGGCTAATGCGCCTCATAAAGTCGCGTGCCCGATACGTGTTAATTTTCGAAATTGTAAATTGGTCTAATCTTCATTTTATCTGCTTGAATCCTACGTTCCTAGATTCTATTTAATTAAATTTCTCATTAGAATGTAGTTTTTCATTCAGATTTATCTACGAAATATTATTTATTTAATGATTTGATATTCAAAGAGATCAGTGATGCTAATTCCTCCGTTCTAATGCAGCAAACATTTCTGGTCACTTCAAGCAGTTAGAAGCATTTCAGTTCTTTGTGCATGACTGCACTATTCAGCCTCGATTTAGCTTTTATATAGTCTATTAAATTCAAAATATTTGCGTGATAATTGGGTTATATGTGAAACCGCTGGCCTTTCCCCTGCAGTCTTTATTTTAATTCTTGCTCTTCCTTCGCCGTGAAGGTTTTTCGATGTTCCTAGATATTCTCAATTAGTTCCTGTACTTTCGAAGTAGATTTATTTTAATATATTTCGTTGAGATATGTTCATTTTCAGTCTAGAATATTCAGTATTTGTTTAAACGAAATTTGATATTCATGATGAATGTGTCATTTTGTTAAATAACCAAATCCATTTGTTCACTATCAACGATATTATGAATTGCTTTTTGGCCTGCTTGCTATTAAGTCCTCGTTTTTAGCTTATTTTGTTTATTATTCAAAATTAGTATTTTTCATTATTCAGAATTTAAAATATCATTGTTTCTTTAGTAATCCCTCTCCTAATTATCTGATTACTAATATTATCTATCTATCTATCTATGTATCTATCTATCTCTCTATCTATGTATCTCTCTATATCTTTATTTATTTATTTATTTATTTATTACGAAAATACGAAAAGGTATAATTCTGGAGTCACCAAATGAGTAAACCCACCTAAGATCAAATGCAAGTTAATCAATGTATTCGTGAAAAAACATCCCGCCTTTGAGTGCTGTGATTTGCTTCGTGGGGTTTGCTTCCTTGAACCCCCACCCGCTGGGCGGTATTTTGGCGTCCGCGTGCGCCCATCCGCCGCATCCGAGTGCAGGCCCGGCGGCGCGGCGCGGCGGGCGGGCGGGCGCGCGCGTTCGCCGCAAATTTAGGCTGCGCAGCCTTCGAGGATGCGCCGCACGTCACTCGTATTTTGGACGTCACCGCTTTTAACCGCGCGGCGCGGCGTCACGGCTGGCCGAGGCGCGCGCACGCCGCAGGTAGCGCCGGCCGGATTCGAGAAGTGGGGAAATCATTGCTCTTTCGCCTTACTAAATTTGAAGTGTAATATTTAAAGACGTTCTAATGCAGATCTGATTGTGAGCAGAGCGCGATCTTCATTTGGTCGTTGCCATCAACAGGAGTTTGGCTTGCATTCTTAGGGAGGAGGAAAAACAACAACAACAACATCATAGGATTGACCTAATCTCCCTTATTGTAACCAACGTGAATAAATTGGCAAACGGCAACACGTACCCCCCGCGAACGGAATGGCATAATAATTATAACCTCAATTTTTAAGGTGAATTGTCGCTTCGTTGCGCGTATAAAATTTCTTGACGAGGCTCATCTCTACGCGATTCGCCGAGGCTCCGGCCTCCGGCAGACGCGGCTTACATGAAACATAGTTGAGCCACTCAAACGCACAGTTTCCAAAATACTTTCTAGTCCAAACACGCAATTCTCATTTCAAGTGCGATATAGAATGCATCCATCCCCGCTACTCGTTCTTCGCGTTCGTTCGAGACGTTGGAGTCTATTCGTTGCGATAAGGAATAAGACTCCCGAAATCTTCCCCCAAAGTCTCAATAAAGAAGCAAGAAAGCATGGTCTGAGCCAGTCTTGCACTCAAAGGTCGCATGACAGTGTGAGTAAAGTTGGTCACCCTGTGCTATGTCACTGCTTTGAAGACTCGTGTATGGCTCCCTGCGCATAATCAGATCTGCCCTGCAACATCAATTTCAAAATTGAATTTTATTATTATTATTATTATTATTATTATTATTATTATTATTATTATTACAAGAATTCCTTTTTAAGTTAATGGCCTTCTGCCCTTATCGTCATTACTTTATGATTAATAATTCACTAGCTGGCACAACTTGACGTGATTTTTTCACACTATTAGATTTTACTACTACATTATCTGACTCCTTTCCTTTCTCACCATTGTTTATATTTGTCTTGCTTGCCGGATAGGTCAGAACGAATTATACAATTTGGTGACGAATATTGCATGAATAAATGTTTGTCTTATAGAAAGCCATATTGAAGTTTGTAAAAACTATATATACTTTTTCATTCATTTAAACTTTGAGAGCTCTTTCTTTTCTTTTTGGAGGAAACGAGTTTTATCAACAATATTTTGTTCGTTTTCGGATAAAACAAAAGACAAAATACGAATTTTCGTATTTTCATGGTCCTGAACATCTAAGTAAGTATTAAATATTATTGTAAAATATTTTCCAACAATAATTGTTGTTCCCTCTCGACTTATTTACTTTCCGCAGCGTTGACATAGATAATCATCACTGGCATTTTGAAAATGACTAGCTTGCGATGGCTAGAGCAAATGACAGAAACGTTAACAATAGCGCTGCATTCTTTTGTGAAGACGCATCGCCGCGTAACAGCCAAGGTCTGAGGAAACTGTCCTCCGCCCCCCTCCAGCAGCCGATCTGCTCCTGAAATACACTCGCCCCCAGCGCCTCTTTCACACACTTATGCATTGTCTACAAAATGTGGAGAAATAGGAGAATTTGTGAAGCATATCTACAATATAACCTAACCTACATGTAATATTGTCGGGTTTATCGAACCTTAAAGGTTTGGTAATATTGTCGTTTAAATTATTGCAATATTATATGAGAGTAGTGTATTGCATTTGCTGTTCTTGAACTGTAAGCTGAGTACTTTTTGGAAAATAAACTTGAGTGGGTTTGCAGGCCGGTTGTTATTTTTGTTGTTGCAGTGTTTACGTTCTTGTGCCATCTTCTCTATTTTAATGAAAATGAGTGTTTAGTATCTTTTCGCCGGAAGAGAGGTGTCCGCCCCCGCACTGCGCGCGGTCTCCGCAGGCGCGCAGCGGCGCGACGTAACGCTCTGCTGAGTCACGACGTCGGCGCCGACGACGCGCAAAATAGACGCCCGCGGGCGGCGGCCGCGTCAATTGACTTAGAGGGGCGCTATTTATGAGGCCCTCGAGCGGGCGAGCGCGGGAGGGGCCGGGGGCGGGAGATTTGAGGCGAGGAAGAGCATGGCAACGGGTTTTCGGAGGTATCAAAGGAGTTCTGGCAATTTTTCAATTTTCTGAATCTTGAGGCTGATGGTGCGGGAGGTGCATCGATGATGCGCGTTAGATGCATGGTTGTTGGCTGCGTTTGCAGCGTCTCCGGAGAATTTATTGGTTACTTTTCATAAAGCATTGCAGACGTCGCTTAAATTTACTCGTTTTCTTTCGCCTTCCCTTAATTATGCTATTGCTTTCATATTCATGTAGTTCTTGATTTATTACCGTATTTACGCTTACCGAGTATTTATTTTGTGCTGATTTGATGCTTCCCCTGCAGAAGGAAATGGTTCATTGTATGAGAGATTTTTATGTTTTGTTCCAGTTCGTAGTATCTTCTGTATAATAAATCATATAAATGAAATATAATTCATAATATTTTTTGATTTTTTAATATACGAGTTACAGAAACAGAAGAATGTGAAAATGTGGTAGCAGTTGAATCATAATGACTTTTAATAGTAATGCCAGATTTGCTCGATTTCATAATTCTGTTTATTTTTCATATATTATTTCTTTACTTTTTCATATTTGCATATTCCTTTACTCTTCAAATGGGAAAAGGAAGACAGAAACAAAGTGAAATCCCGTTTTATAAATGCTCTATACGTGTATAGATTGGATTTCAATTACAATTGCTTTGCACGAAAAAAAAAATACATTTCCCATATTCAGTTAACCTTATTTAAAGGTTTGCTCTAAATTTCTTATTACGATTTACTCCAAATTTCGTAACTTTTTATATTTAAAATTTGTTACGTTTCTTTTGATGAGTTCTATTTTCGGTTTTATTTCGTAACGTAACTACGGCCACCGTGTTTCGCTGGACGTAAATCTCAATACATTAAACGATATCTGCGATTGGTATTTAATGGAAAATATGCAATTTATGTTAATTTCAGTTACATTTTTGTGAGTTATGTATTTCTAGTTGTTAGGATTTGTTGAGTCGATGGAAAATTATTTTAACATTTGATTTCATCCCTTTCATGAAATTCTTGTTAATACCATCATGCGAGCTAATGTGAGCCTTTGGCATTTCAAGAGAGATTGTATATTCATCGGCCTGCTATTATTCTAATTACAAGTATTCATTTCCCGATGTTTACAAGGCTTGTTCGGTTTGCTCGACGAGCTTTACAGTCCATTATTCCTAGTCTGGAAAGCGGGCGCTCGAAATAGAAGGGGATCATATTAAACGTTTGGTGTTTATCCTTGACACTGTGAATAGATGGGACATCTCTGTTGAGCGGATAACCGCTGAATAGATGGTCATGAATATCCACAGATAGGTATTGGACCGATAATTTATGTACGAGGATCATTTAGCCCACTAGTTTAACTGAGTATACTGAATGAGAGAATAATAATAATAATAACAATAGCAACAACAACACAATCATCACGCGTAGTGCCCATGCAAATACGACACGACGAGGAAGAAACAGCAAATGAGTGAGTGCTCGTTCTTGTTGAGCAAAGAAGAGTTATCTGCGGAATCGGCCGAGGACGCCACTCGGCGGAGAGAAATTCTTACATTCTCTATACGAAAACAACTGTTCGCTTTAATTCAGTCAAATAGGCAAGCTGAGAGAATAAGTTGCTGATCGTTTAGTGATTAATACTTTTCACTTGCTAACTACAGTATTATTCGAAAAATCTATCGGAAATCAGATGCAGGACATATCACATGAAGTGTGACATTCCGGTATAAAAAGTTCATCATTAATTTTAGGTAAGCTCTAGACAAAGTAGACTTCTTTTTTTAGAGCAGAGATTGAGGTAAGAGATGATTATTTACTTCTTCGGGGAAGACCACAATACAATGTCATAGATCTGTAAACCTTCCAATTACTGTAATATGTGATTGACATTGACTGTGACCTCAGAAATAATAATAATAATAATAATAGTAATAATAATAATAATAATAGTAATAATAATAACAATAATAATAGTAATAATAATAACAATAATAATAGTAATAATAATAACCAGATAATTTTTTGTTGTTCTTCGCCGTCTGCTGTGACTGGTACGGGAGAACGTTTCCGAAGTGTGACGAAGGGCACATTTGGTATTTTCTGCGAGAAATGAATTCTCAGCAGCGACGGAGTGGAGGGGAAAAGAGCGGCTCCGGGGTTTGGCTCCGGGCGCGTCGAAGCCCTCGGCTGCGCCACGCGCCGCCACGCACCGCAGCGCCCCGGACGCGCTCTCCCCGTGCGGATCGCCGTCTTCAGCGCGCTGCACGATGTATGAGACGGATTTTCTGTTAATGCCTCGTATTACGGAGCCTGAAAGGAGCCGCTTACCCGGCGGCGGCAGCGCTAGTTATTCCTGGAAGATTGGACGGGCGTCATTTTCTCCGTGAAAATGGATTCGCCGCATCAGCGGTCCTTTGCCTCCGCGGTCTCCGGTCCGCATTCCGCCCGCCCCCGCCGCCCGCGTCTGGGGGCGGCGCGCGAAAGACGTTGACGCCGCGATGGCGAAACACGAAAAGGCCTCACTGTGGCGATGGGGCGGGAGGGAGACGGGGTTTAATTAGGTGGTTTTAGTCGTGGTTAGGGGTTGCGAGCACGGCAGCATGGTGTGCGATGGTGAAGGTGCGTCTTTAAGCGGGGGGGTGACGTGGGAGAAAGAATGGGGTTCAGAGGCGAATGTGGCGGGCAATGGTTGTAACGAGGCTGGAGATGGCAGATGGAAACCGCTTTTTCCAGTGATGAGATGGTGGTGGTTGCGAGAGGCGAATTGGAGAGTGAAATGTGTGATGGAGGTAGAGGAGCCCCTGCATTGCAAGCGAGCGCTTTTGGCAGAGAGTGGAAGGACACGAATTTGTACGGGAAGGCTGCTTTGATTTGATACCTCATTCTCGTAGAGATCACAACATTAAAAGGCCATATTTTTAAAAAAAATATTTACGCTTCCATGGTTAGTCTGGTCCTTTTTATTGTTCATATAATTGGCAATTAATATTTCTGGTGAATTGTCTTACGTATGTCATTGTCATTAACGAATTGTTTCTTTACTACCGAATCCCAGTGGTGTTAGTTTTCAGTCGCGTTTTATCAACGATTTTAAGTAATATATAAATTACAAGCCGCTATTACACTGTCGGTTGTGTAAAGTTACTTCATAAATATCGTTGTTTTTTAGTTAACCTACATTGAAATCATGGTTTCCCTATTGCCCTCAACTACTTCGAGAACTTCGTTCTTTCTGACCGGGAGGTCCTAGGTTCGAGTCCTGACGGCGGCAGGATTTCGACACTAGCTTTTCAGCTAGGTCGAATTCAGTCGCTGTCTGGAGGAGAATTCTAGCGGCCGGCTGCTCTGATCGGTAGTGTTTCGTGGTTTCTCCGATCAACACCAGGTGAATGCCGGAGCATTACCCTACCAAACGGGCCACGGACCGCGCGCGCGATCTGTCCTTCCTCTTCCTTGTCCTATCCTCTCCCCTTTCACCCACACTTACACTTACATACACTACACTACCACATATTCCGGGAGACCGGTCGGGAGCTTAGAGCGTCTCCCGGGTGGAGCGGTTCTCTGCTGGTGGGAGAGTCCTGGTTAGGGGGAACCCTACTAACCGACGGTAGGTCGGCACCGGATCTCGCCATCCAGCGGGGGAAGATCACCGCCATCTCCCGAGAAAAACACATGCACTACACTAACGGGACTAATGACCAAAGCAGTTGGCGAGCCCGGAAACACGAAAAAATCAATCAATCAAACTTCGTTCTATTAATAAGTTATTCGTAATAATTTCAACGTTGCAGTGAAAGAGAAGTTCCATAGTGTACGAAAAAACACATTCACTGCTGTGCGATTTCACTCCACTTTTGTTCTATAGACATTACTTTAATATTTTAGTATGTGTTCTGAATGCGAGAAGGTTTTGTGTACAATAAATTTCAACGAGAAAAAATTGAAATGCGGAAACAGCTTTCACAAGGTTCTTTCAATTGAAAAATTAATAATCAGTCGTTGTTTTTTGACCTCTTTTAACTGCTTTGGAAAACCACTCACAGGTGATATTTCAGACATTTCATGGCCACACGCATCACCACATTTCGTTTATGCGTAATAAGGAATCATTCTCATGAACGATGTAAATATGAAGAGCATTTATTCTTTCACATACACACACCCATAGATATATGAAGAAAATCTGAGCCAAATTCCTTTGCGTAAAGATCCGCAGCGGCGTCCGAGGCGCAGCCTTCTGAGAGCGTAATTGGAGACACGTGCGCGTCCGCGTGCAGGTGAAGACGTGCCCATCGCGTCGCGTCGCGGCCGTTGCTAATGAGCGCTTGCGGCGCCCCGGACTCGGCGTTCGCTGCGCGGGCGCGCGCTCGTCCCGTGTTTTTGCGCCGCCGCGCCCACCGCACAAAGGGCGTTGCACCCCTTTGCGGCGCAAATTAATTTTAGTCGCAGGCGTCCCGCCCTGCCCCTCCGCTCCACTCCTTTCCGCACCGCCTCTCCCGGCCCTGCTCGCTCACCGCGCGGCGTCCCGCTCCGTTTGCACCACCGCCACGCCGCCGCCGCCGCCGCCTCGGCGCCACCCGCTTCGCGAGCAAACGGAGCGTTGGTGGTGGTGTTGGAGATGGGTGAGCACGGCGCCGACGGTGCCCGGCGAAGCGGTGCGTCGCCGCCTGCGTGCATAGCTGGATGCCACCGACATCCTTGACAATTACTACTTACGTTATCGCCCTCTGCCTTCACCTTACAGTGTCGACCTCGGGTGGTGCCGTCTGTATATTGAACCGTCACCCGCCTACCCCCCCCTTCGTCTTGAGTCTTTCGTCCTTGCCACTTACAGCAGTATTTGTTACACACTACACCGTATGATTTCTTGGTGTGATCGCTGTCTGTATTTTTATCGAATCATATTTCCGCTTTACTCCGTTCTTTCCCCTTTGGATGTTCACCCCTTGTTAGCCTTCATGGAAATTTTAACAAAATAATTTTATTAATTTTGAAATTATTAATTTTCACGTACCGGCTCCTTATTCCACTTTGCATCTTTTCCTTTACATCATCATGGCGCTTTTTGTATGATCACCTCCTATCTTTCATTCATCTTTCACATAATTTTCTGTTTCAATTGAAGAATTTCTTACCAGACTGTATTGCTACCTTTTCCCGTCGTTCTTATTCTTCATATTCACATCCTTCTCCCTTTTCTGCCTTAGTATCCGGCTTGCGCGCATATGGGCGATATTCCTCTGGCGCCCCGTGCATGCACTGCCTGTCACGCCTGTCGACACCCCCACCCGCGCCTGCTGCGCGTCGGCGACCTTTCCGTTTTCAATAGGTCCAATATCTTCCGGTCATCGCGCACAAAGGGACGTCCCCTTCCCTGCCCCTGCCGCTCTCGCCACCGCCCCCGCACCGATCGCCACGTGTTGCGAGCAAGCACGGGGCTCTGGAAAGTAATTAATCCTCTTTTTAAGTAAAATAAGTTTCGAGCGCTCTTTTTATCAAGTCTTCGTCGGCGGCTGCCCATTAATTGGAATTCGTCTGATTAAAGTTGGCGGTGCTGTGGCCCGTGGTGCGGAGCTCGTAGCGGGTTGGGGAAGTGCAGAAGACGCTGCTCGGGCGTCGGGGGTTCGCGGCCCGGAGGCGATGGCATGGGCGAAGGGCGCGGGCAGGCGGGGGCGGGGCGGGGCGGGGCGAGGGCGGGGCGAGGGCGAGGCGAGGGCGGGGCGAGGGCGAGGGCGAGGGCGAGGGCGAGGGCGAGGGCGAGGGCGAGGGCGAGGGCGAGGGCGAGGGCGGGGCGAGGGCGAGGGGGGGAGGGCGAGGGCGAGGGGGATAACGCGAAGTTGCCAGCGTGTTGTGGAGCCGAGGCGGGAGTGTAGGAGTACGTGTTGTGGGAGCTTTTGTAGGAACGAGAGTGACTAAGGTTGTGGAAGATTAGTGTTGTGTAAGAACTTGTTAATCCGTGATAATAAACACAGGCATCCCGATGATGACAACACATACCACGCATTTTCAGTTTGTTGTATGTGTGAGAGTGAGTGACTGGTGCAGGCATAAGTTAACTTGTATTAAATTTAAGACCATTTTTTATGTTTTGAGAAGAAACTTTTTATTGCAGTGTGTAAACGCTATTTAGCTTAAGTGCACTTATGGTGTCCTTTTTTACTTTATTTACTGTCCGTCTGTGACCACTACCAGAGCCTGAACCTGCTTAGGAATTTTTTCAAACTGAAGAAACCCATCTCCATCTGGAATTAGTTGAAGCTTTGATGCTTTCTAAATGTTTCTTTAAATTTCTTGTGACAATATTGTAAAATACACTTAAGAAGGCGTTGGTCCGTTTTTCACTGGTAACTGAATTTTCAAAAATTGCAAAAGGTTGATTTTTTCCGGCATCTTCCATCAACTACAATTTTTTTTAAAAGTTTACCTACATATGAAATTTGTTCTCCATAATCAGTCTTTCATGAAGGTCATGTACATTTTCTTAAAAATTTTAGTAGTTGTCAATCAATTTTTGCGTACAATACTTGCAATTAAAAAAATTCAAAAACAAGATTTTCTCTAAAACGGCATCTATTTTTTGCTTTAAGCTGTTGATAGGGACAGTGCTAAATATACCCTATCAGATGACATAAAAGCCATCTTGCTCAATGCTTTAGATTTTTTACAAATTACAAACATTTAATTATTTTGACTTATTTCTTATATCGTTAATATCTACATTAGTGGCGATTTGTTCACATTTATATTTATGAGTGCATGCGCGTTAAATAATGTCATATGAAGTTTCTCAAAAACTAAAGTTTTCTGTGAAAATGAGCTCAAATTTCCGCAGATTTTCTCAAAATCGACTACAATTTTTTTCTTTAAACTTTTGGTCAGGCGGTGCTCGATATTGCTTTTTTCTTTTGTTTTTTAATTACAAAAAATTAATTTTTTGACTTTTACTCACGTGGTTAATGTGTACATTAGCGGCAATGCGTTTACATTATTGCATTTACGAGCATATCTACTTCAAATGATGTGTAAAGTTTTAATGCAAACTCAAAACTTTTCTGTGAAAACAAGCCCAAAATTCCGCATTTTCAGAAACGCTCAGATGCCATTTACTAAAGAATGGCTCCAAATTTGTTCTTTAAACCTTTCCAACTGATAGTCCTAATTGCACTGTTTAATATGACGCAAAGTTCATTTTGGGGTATTCTTTTGTTATTTCACAAATTATACAAATGTAATTTCTTTGAAATATCTCTCACGCCGTGAAAATGCACTTTTCCAGATATTCGTCAGCACTATTGCTTTTGTGAGATAAAGTGCCTCAAATGACTTTAAATGAAGTTTTTCAAAAACTCGAAAGATTTCAATGAAAAAGAGCTTCACTTTTCGCATTTGCAGTAACGCTTGAACGCCATTTTCTTAAAAATGACTCCACATTTTTCAATGAAAATTGCCATTCATGACTATGTTTTACTCTTCTTTAATATCATTAAAGTAATATTTCGGCTTCCAAGAGTATATGGCAAATCCAAATAGCTTGCCCAGACGAAAGAAAATATAAAACTAAGAAGGTTTACCATTCTTAGCACCACGAGTTATATTTACATTTGCGTTTCAGAATTATTCTCCATGCACTATATTGTGATTTTATAAATATATTATATATATTTGCAATTACAATAAATAGTAATAATATTATCGTTTCGTTTTCATACATTTTCTTGTCATTATTGTATTACCATTTGATTAACATACTGCTCAAACAATCTTGCAATTTTGGATGTATGAAAATATTAATTCAATGAAAATGAAAATAACTGTGTGGCACACGTAAAAGCAAACTTGTGCGACGGTTAAGATGAAAAGTGGTTATTCTGCTTTGGCATGTTTCACAGCCAGTTAACCATAGTATTTAACTTGGTTAGTGTGCCAATTATTCTGTAATCTTACGTGACGACGACCGAGCTTTGAAGCTCCCCAATATTAATTTCCAAGGCGAGACGCCTTGGCAACGTCCGGGGCCTTCCAAAGGACAACAAGCGGCGAGGGCGAGAGCGAAAGACAGCCCGCGGCGGGCGGCGGTCAACCGCTGCGGCGCGACGCGGCGCCGGGCGCCTATGTAGCAGCCCTGCGGCCCTCGTCCGCTCTCGAGGGCCTCCGCCGCCGCCCTCTGCCTTCATTACAGCCCAGCCCCGCCCCCGCCACTCGGCCGCGCTCCGCTGCCCACGCTCGCGCCCGCCGCGCGCCACGCCGCATCACGCTAATTTGGGCAACGACGCTTCCTGCGAATCGCGCGCGCGGACGCAATTACGTTATTAGTCGCATTAGTTTGATACGTCCACTCGGCCGTAATGCACTACGCTCCGGGCCCCCTTCGACGCCGGCGACCTTCTCCCCCCCCGCCCTCTCTGAGTTTCTCTCCTCCCTACCCCTCTCTTCCACCCCCCTCTCCTACCTTTCTTTCTTTCTTGCTTGCTCTTATCTCTCGCACTTTTTCTCTCTTTCGACGCTACTGGTGTCTCCACGCTCATCGCTTGCCGTGACGAATCGTCATCGCCGACCGCCTGCCTACTTGAACACTCCCTCTTCTCACTGTCGCGATGAATCGACTTTGTTCCCTTTTCCTTCCGTGCGCTCTGCAATTTTTATCCGTCTCTTAGTTATGGATTGCGCGCATTTCGCTCTTTGCTTTTTTTGCCCCTGCGTGTGCCTGAGATATTTTTAAGACGTGGTCTGAAATTTTTAACAAGAGTCCCGGAACGAGTGGCAGATAAACTAATTCCTGTAATTTTGTCTCGGAATCTGTGTGACCCGTCCTGACTCGCGTAAATCACGCGTTGGGGTGCCTACCAAGCTGTTGGCGAACGGGGGCCGCCTTAATTGCCATTGTAGAAAGGCTTCGAACCGTGATTTCTGGTTTCCAGAAAAGAAGCTGCATGGTTTTAACATTATACTTTTCAATCCATTTCATCATTAAATGATAGTGTGTCTAACAAATAAATGAGAAACATGTAAAGCACCATATTTTTTTCGTAAACTCGGTTATATTTAATTGCACATGAAATTGTGATTTTCGAGTAAATATTTCTCAAAATTTTGTATTTAAGTTTCGCTATTTATGACATTTGCGTTTTAAAATGTCTCCATGGAGGACATGTTATTTCTTAAGATTTACCTTGGGGAATTTCGTGAATTCTAATGTTGCTTCTGGCTTTAGTCCTAATAATCTATTTCAGCACTGAAATTCCATTCCGACTCCCAGGGAACCTGACGACCGACGAAGTCCCAAAAGTACGAGCTATCAGCTTTACCCGCCGTGACCAGTGATTGGTTTTTCATCGCTGCTGATTTTGTTCTCGAAAGCTCCGGAGGACCTGGGAATTAAATTTCCGGTTAACTCTCTGTTATGCCCGCCCGTGCGCTAGCTATGTTCCAGCCAATCTCCTCGCTTATGCATGCTTTGTCCGTGCCGGCGAGCGCCGCCATTGGAGCGGCGGATAACTCAGCGGCCGAATCGGCGCGCTGACCGGTGGGCTACCGCCGCCGCCGCCGCCACCACCACCACCACCACCACCACCACCACCGCCACCACCACCACCACCCCACCACACCACCGCCACCACCACCACCGCCACCGCCACCATCACCCCCCACCCCCACTCCCACCACTACCGGCGCTTGTAGGTCAGCGTTTCTGGCCGCAGATTGGCGACCGCGTATCTGCTCCGCGAACGGCCATCGCCCACGTTATATTATCATGTGTAACGTCAGCACCGGCAATAACTCCCCGAGAGGTTTTTATCTCGTTCGGCGAACATTGTGCGTCGGGTGCTTAAAAAGAGAAGTGTCTCACCACCGCCGCCGCTGCCGACTGCATCTCGACGCAGCGCTCGGCGAGCCGTTTGAAACTTTATTACATAATGTAGCTGGATGTTAAAAATCCTAAATGGTGTACCAATGTGCCTTTAAACTAGACACCGCGCGCGCCAGCGCTATGCTCGTAGTTACGCTCGCCTGAATTATGACTGGCGTCGGTGTAAAAGAGAACCGAGGAGAGATAGAGAGAGACTTAAGAGAGGGGGAGACGGCTGAACTGGAAATATGATATGCAATAAAACAAGCGGGGGATAATGGACGGCGAAATCAAATTAAAACTCTTTCATGTCTTCTCTGGCGACGCCAGCCGGGGCCTTAGGAGCGCCGCGGGTGACGGGTGACGGGAATTGTGCATGGCGTTAACGGTTCTTTTTACCGCCGCGGCCGCGCTCCAAGCTGCTCCATTCGCGCGGGTAACGGGCCGCGACTGCGGCATCGCTCAGCCAACCACCGCCGCCGCCGCCCTGCCGTCTGCTGGTGCGATCGCCCGTGGTGTGGGAGCGGGGCCTCGTTCACCTTCGCCATTGCTGCAGGATGAAGCAATTAGAGCATTCCCCGTTGTGTTTTATGATGGGCTTTGGATGCGAATGGTGGATTTATTAAGAGATTATTTTCTCAATATAACGATGACGATAGAGTCGCGCATTGAACATCCTTGTGATCGAGAAACTTCCAATAATGTCTAGAAAAAATCTTTTGGTATTTATAGATTTTTTGTGGTATTGTTCTGAATGATTTTTGGAGTTTCAATATTTACTGCCCTTTTGAAAGAACATTAAAATTAATATCAAACAAAAATGTTGATTTCCATTTTTTTTAAACATGTGAGAATATTTGATAATTAGGAACTATTGCTAAAATAACATTTTTCTTCGGATAATACTTTTGCGGTGCTCCTTGCATCCTCGCCCTCTTCTTGTCTAATGATCCTTGGCCTGAGGAAAAAGGAAACTCTCATTCCTAGTGGTGTTTATTGTTGAATTATTTGTATTTGCATGTGAAGAATAGTTAATGGTATGCAAATAGAGTTTTTTTATTTGGGGAGTACGGTGATGACTCTGTGTTATGAGGCTTATTTCGCTGATCCTTTGTAAATTAGTTCTGGTGGGTTGATAGAATGTATAGTAGATCCGAATGAAAGTAAACATATAATTTGGTACCAGAATTTAACTTCAATGAGTTATGGACCTTCTCTCTGAGTTCAAACAATTTATTAATTACATTTTAATATTGTATCAATATTATCATTTATTATACATTTTTAAAATTATCCATTGTTTCGTAGCTACAAGGACGGACTGGCGTTGCGAAAACAAAATCCGATACGCAGTTCACTTGTTTTCATTTGGGAATTCCACCAAAAATAGTGAAGTCGCTTTTTTCCCCCGGTCGGTTTCGTGGCTGACAGCGTTTCCTGCACAGTAACCTCAGTACCACGTGGCACTTTGCTTGAAAAGTGATCAGACATTCCGTAAGTCTCATTGATATAAGATGCATGCCGGAACTAGCGCGCAGTTGTGCGTGTTACCAGTTCGCTAAGCGTTTCGAAACCATGTAAATGCTAGTTACATCGTTTCCTGTACGACAGGGCAGAGTTGAGCAGCTACTTTACCGCTCAGAAAAGGATTCAGAGTGCCCCCTGACAAAAATATGGGACTATGGGCCACCATACCATCTCTTAAAAAATATTACCCAATCGCGCAGAATAACAGAAATTAATTCGGATTTTTCACATCAACTCTTACTCCGGTAGGAATTGAATTCACCCAAAATGAAAATATGCGTATGCGTAAACACATTTATCGTGATTGACTGTAAGAGCGTTGCGCATTGTAGATTTTAATCGTGATTATATTCGACAACGCGTCAGTAGGCAGATTTGTATGAAGGCGAAGTATAATGATGCGAGTTCAACGTATCAAGAAACATATCCAGTTATTCCTTGGTCATATGCTAGACCTTTCTATTTAGTGCTTTGTGGGTTTATTTGAGATGAAGCTAATACAGAGGAAGTCGCGTGCCTCGTACGTGTATAACATGGCCCCGTATGGAGACAATCTCTCCAAGCTACGGAGACAAGCTCTGGGAGACGTTGGGGCGAGCGCGCGAGAGAATCGATGGCGGCGCCGGAGAGGCGGCTCCGCGGCGCGGCGCTCGATGGACTGGTAAACAGCGCAAATGGTGCCTCGCCCCGCCCTCCACCCGCACTTCCCCGCCCCACTCGGCCCACCCGCCCCGTCCTCACCGCCCCGTCCCCGCCCCATCCTCCCGCCCTTCCCGCCTTTCTCCGCTCTCCCCGCCCTGCCCCGCCCCTTCCTCCCCGCCCTCCCCTGCCCGCCACGCCACGCACCCCGTGCTGTGCTCGACGCGCGGCAGGAAGGGGAGAGCCGTGCGGCGCGCGGCCGCGCCTGTGAGAGACAGCTCCACAGATGCTTTCAAACCGCGATGAGGACACAGACAATACTGTGAAATGTTTCAATATTATTTCTGCGATTAACTGTTTAGATCCTGATCGCAGCTACTACGACAATGTCCAATAATTGTACCCCAAAAAAGTGTACAATGGGAGCTCTACATAAAATGTTTTAGTTCGCTACTTGCAGATATAGACAGAAAATATAAAATGTTTGCATACTGTAACGTTACTTTGTCGCATACTACTTATGTAGCATAGAAAAAAGTACTGTAATGTTACGGGGAAAAACGGCAATTTTTCCTCAGGATAAAAACTCGTTTTGTGGGTGCTTGACGCCGAAAAAGTGGATAATTCTTGTTGCTATGTGTAGTAAATTGCTTCCATATTGTACTTATAGTCAAAATCCACATATTGTCGGTCCTTGATGCCGAAAAAGTGGTTTAATGCAAAATGGTTTAAGGCTATCTCTGTGACGCACGGAGAATATTCACCATAATTGATATTCCCATATCGAACTGGCTTATGTCGCGGTCCTTTGAATTTCAAACCAATATTTTGATTTCGGGGGGCTACTTTACGGAATTTCAAAGACATTTTCAAAATCTTCGCAAAAATTGCTCATTTTTTTCCTTTTTTTCACAGATAGAGAGAGCAAAGTATTCTTATAAAAATGGTACAGGTTCGATTTTCGTTTAACTCTGTGAATTTACGAAAATTACTAATAATGCGAGAAGGTAGCACCACTAGGTTTTAATGCAGTATTGCAGTATGCAACTTTTGAAAAAAAATTGATTTCAAAGCGCGTTGTTATTGGCATTATGTTATACTTTCTCGACTTAACGATTGTATGGAGAAAATGATTTTACAATTTAACAATGGTAGTCTTGTTTTTTTTATTCTCCAAGCCTTCGAACAAGCAAATCCAGTGTCTATGATATCTAAAGGTTTGGAATACAATTGACGTGATTCAAATTAACTTAAGTTGTGTTTGTTTTGTTGATATCCATGGTATTGGTATCTATCTTAATTCATTATTTCTTAAATGATGACGTAAATTATTTTGTTTTTATAAAACACTAAAACGTTATAGAAAAACAATGGCATCTCCATGTGGTTTGGCTGTTTAGTAAATGCAATGCAGCAGGATAATGCAGAGCTACACATTGATGAGAATGAACTTGATGAGACGTCCGATTGGAACATATATCTTGTAGGTTATTTTTATTTTCGTGACGTTTTTATTGCAGATACTGGATGCTAGACATATTTTTGGATGTAGGCTTGTAAGAAGAATGACTAAGAATCATTTAAATTGTTCATTATCGAGTTCATTCTCGCAATTGAGTTAGATTGCTCAGCAGTGCTAAAACGTTCGTTACAGTTGGCGCATCGTGTGTTACAGTGCTGTGAATTCTGGATATTGAAACTATGTCAAATTGTCGGTATGCGGGAGGGGTTCGCGGACCTGCGGGCTGCTACCGCACCGTTGCAGACGGGGTAGCCGTAGCTAGCTAGGTCGATATCGCGCTGGCTGCGAGGCGCCTGAACGGGGGCGGCGCGGCGAAAACCGCACGCTGCTGCGTGGGCGGCGGCGGCCGTCGCCCGGCCTCTCGCCCGCGGCGTCGCGGCGTTGGGCTCGGACAAAGGCCGCTTGCGCGGGCGCACGGATGGACGCTAGCACGCACGCACGTCGGTCGCCCTCGCCACCCTCGTTGCTTGTGGGCCGGCGCTGCGCCACGGACCCCGCTCGCCTCGCCACTGCGGAAGCACGCGCTCGAGGCAGGCGCGCGTAGAGGCAGGGGGTGCGGGAACCTCCAGATCCAGAAATACTTATAATCGCACTTGCCACACTGAATAAGGTGTGTGGAAAGAGTATACTTTTTTTGGTAGAAGTTCGGCACAATGAAGATATTTGTTGTAGGAAACAGTGAAAAGTAATGATGCATTGTAGGGTTCTAATTTCAGTTTAGAAATAATGGTTCATATTTTATTTGCATGCATTGATCTATAGATCACGGTGGCGCCTATTAGTGTAAGTAGTAGGAATAAGTAAAACATTTCCAATAGATTGTAAATGTTTTACATATTTCTTACTTTTGGTGCATGTTTTTTTTAAATTTGTTATGTTGTAAATATAAATATTAAAATGTCAGAAATACATTTACATTACTATGCATTTTTAGTGATGATTAACAGGAAAATTTGTACTTAAATACTTTTGTGGGAGTAAGTTAGAAATTAGTAAAATAAAGGAATTAATAATCATTAAATTATTATATTCACGTATTAAGATTCCTAACAATGAGAAACTTTATGTCAGCTCGGTCTGAAAGGTTTTGTATTGCATGGAATGGGTCGTGATGTAACCCACTGAAAGACTTTCATCTATTCGAACCTTTATCGAAAATATAAGGGTAGTGCCCACGACTCCAGTATCTCTGCGTTTCTTCTTATTCTCCGCAAAGGGAGGTTTCACTGGTATTGCTAGGAGTTCCAGAAGAGGCTTTGCTTCGAACGTCGCGTCCAACGTTAAATGCCTCCAACCGCATCGGCCTGTGACCGCCACTTACATGGACTGCGCCTCGCCGCTGAGACGCCCCCGCGTGTGTTTTCCCCAGGGGCGCTCTGTCTCTCTCCACCCCCGCGTCCTGTGTTATTCCGGTGAAAGCAACTTTCTCTTTCTCCTCCTCTCTTCCCCTCAGGATCTCGATCAAAGATTCACATTCCCAGAGGCCTCCGTCTTCCTCCTTCAATTGGAGGCGAAGTTTTACTTTTATGGTCGGGCGGTGAATCAGCGCGGGGGTGGGGCAGAGGGGGCGTTCATTCACAACCCCCGCACGGGTCAACGGCCTCGCGCCCTCCCCGCTCGCACGCGCGCAAGCGAGCGACGAGGGTTATCGGCGCGTTGCGTCACGCGAACACACGCTCCGCCGCGGGGGCGCGTTGCCACCGACCCGCCGGGCACGCTAGGCGCCCAAACGCCAAATGAGGGACGAAGGAGAACGTTGCTAGTACATTTATTTATTTATTTATTTTACGTCAAAAAAAGCAGTTAAAAACTGCGTATGACATGCTATGGGGAAAAGTGAATTGGGCGCGCATTTTCAAAATTCTGTGATCCCTACACTAAGTCATATACTACTTAACTTTTGAAGGAAAAAAAAAGAGCTCCCATGTAATAAAAACTATTTTCAAGGATGAAGAGGCAATAAATTTTGGCTCTTATCCATGTTGTCCTTCGGAATAATACTTCCTGCCGCGACAACATGGAAGCGATAATTTGAATAATTGTATTATGAATAATTGTATAGGTTTTTTATTCATTAGGTTGGATTCGGGGCTTTAAGCTTTCCCTACGTGTAAGCCTTGTCTTTTATTGTGAGGAAACCCATACCTATTTCCTTCTGTATTTGAACATAGAACGAATACCGCCTACACAAGTTAAAAACAAACCAAACAGTCGTCTCTTGTCTCTGAAAGATGCCAGTGTAATGCTTCGAAATTATTTTGAATTGAAATTTTTATCAGTTTGACTTGGAAAGTTTTGTATTATCACATAGTAATATCAAAATATCGAAAAGATTACTGCTCAAGCTTCGCATTTATAAAATATTATATCCTTTCAAATTCAAAATTTAAAGTATATGACTTCAGTGTAGATCACAGAATTTGAAAATGTGACAAATTCATTTCCTATAGCAGTCATAGCAGTTTTTAACTTTTGATAAAATAAATAAATAAATAAATAAATAAAAGAAAAATTATACCAACAATGACCTTGCACTATCAGTAGTATTATCGAGAGATTGATTCTGTTAAATGCAGGTATCATTTGTTATACATTGAAAACGTCAGAACGCCATTAGAAATTATGAGAAGGAATGGTGAATCGCTGAATTGGTGAATAGCTATCAGCGGCAAAAGTCGCAATGTCATTGTGGTTGTCTGTGGCACTGTTTCCTTGGCCCTCATCGTGCGTCGTCTCATTTAATACTTAAATTCATGAGCTTCATCTATTTGCGTCTGAGCGTTACAATTCGTGTCACGAACTCGTTTTCCGGCGCAATGGGTTCGTGAAGCGTTGGAAAGTGTTAAGTTTCCCTCGCAGCGCGTCCATCTTGGGATTTTTCTCCGGACGGGCGGCGGCGGCGGTGGGCGGCGGACGGGCGTGCCTGGGTGCGTGAGTGTTCGCAATTTGTTGGCGCACCGGGAGCAATGGCTGCCGGCCGGTGGCGGAACGGGGCGGGGCGGGGCGGGGCGAAGCGGGCAGAGGAGACAGTGGAGAGGAAGGAATAGGGTGGGGTAGAAAGAGTGGTCTGCAACTGGGACGCTGCCGCCCCGCCCCTGCCTCTGCTACACGCCGCCGCCGCCACTGCTGCCACTACCTCCGCCGCCGCCGCCATCGCAATTACCGCCGCCACTGCCGCGACCGCCGCCATCGACATGATGCGTCATGACCGCCGCCATCGGCATCTGACACCACCACCACCACCACCGCCGCCGCCGCCGGACATAAATCACGCCTCCCCAGCGTTGCGTCGCGACGCCCTCGGCTGCCCCTCGTGCCGGAATACCATTTGTGTGGAGGTAGGCTAATACGACTGGGACCCCGTCTCCAGGACAGAGTATTGCGTTGCAGCCGCATTCGACTTGCCTTCCTCCTCCGCTGTCGTCGTTTCCGTCGCCCGCCGGGTCCACTTCCGTGTCGTCGCCGACGACTCCTTCACTTCAGCCTTTCCCATCTTCGTTATCTGTGGTTCCCCTGTCCTTCTCTTTGCTGCGTTTTCGTTCGGTCTGTTTTCGCTTTCGGCCCCCCGTGGCGTCCTTTCGTGCGTTTGCTTTGACTTCTGTTTCTGCCGTCTTTCACATATATGTGAAACAGTGAGTGAGGTATACCTCACTGAACGCTCTTCCTTCATTCTCACTTCCATCACTCCTTACAGAGTGGACCCTTACTACTTGTCGCTGAATCGCGTTTACCGTTTGTCTTTAAAGTATTTATTGAAACGCTGTTGTGTCGTTGATTTATCAGTTGATAAGAATATTGATATCGATGTGACTGTACGTTTAATAATTTTTTAGTTCATCATATCTTAAATAAACCAAGGATTGAAAATTTATGTTAATATATATTATTAGACTTTTAATTGTATCTTTATTGTTCTTGTATATTTTCTTCCTTGATATTTCACAGTTGTCTGTGCCGTCCTTCTCTTCATTTCACTTGTTTTTGTTTCATTTTTCCTCCCTGCCTTCTCCGTAGTTACTTCGTACCATAGCCTTCCCTCGAGTTCGCTCTCTATTCCTGCCGACTGTCTTCGCGGTTTCTTCCGCATCGCGGGGGCGCCTCATCTCCACCCCTGCTTCCTTCATTCGCTTCAGCCCCTTGCCATCCGCGAACCGCCATCCCTTCAGTCTCGACTCACTTCCTCCCACAGCTCACTTCACCTCCCAACCGCCTCCACACAGCCGCCCCGACCACACCCACCACGCCGATTCCAGGAGCTTACACCGCGGCCCCTCGCGGCTGCCACGCTCCTCTCACGCCTCCCCGCTTTTACGATGCCCCCGCGCTCCCTCCACGCAGCCCCACGCCCCACGCCCCTCGCGCCGCGCCGGAACCTCTCCTCCGCCGCGGCCGCGCGCTCCATTTGCGACTCGTTGTTGGTATTTCCCCGGCACAAACGCCAGGGAAGGGCGTCCGATATTTGTAGCAGGTCTACCTGCGTATTTCCTTCGACGGCTCTCGCGGTAGCATGCTTTTCTTTTCTTCTTTTTTCCTCTCCTCTCTTTCTTTCGCGGATCCACCGCATCCTGCGGCGCCTCGAAGTTGTTCGAGGGGCGAGAGGGATGTGGAGCTTGCCAGCAGGCGCCGCTCCGAGACACGAATTCAGCAACTTCGACATCTTCTGGCGGGCGTCGCCGCGGCGGCCATTGTTTCCCGGTTCATAAGGAGCCTCCGCCGGCGACGCGCCGAGCGGAAAAGACGCTGCGGGAGCGCTTTCTTGCTGTTTGTTCCAGACTTCTCCAAACCGTGAAATTAATTTCGCAACCGAAATGAGTCTGTTTCTACTTTTAGAACAACAGCCGACTGCCTCGCCCGTCCTCCCTAAAACCTCCCCGGCTATCTATCTCCAGCTCTTAATCTCGGCAGATCGTTTTATTGCACGTCGAGCTCTCGTGCCCGATTTCCTTTCAGGGCGCGTTCCGGTCGGCTCCTGAGCTCCCGGGCCCTTCGGCGCAGAAACACTGGCGTAGCTGCTGAGTAAATATTTAATACCGGTAAGAGCGACCAATTGAAACGTAACAGTGGGTTTAAATTGCACTTTAAAATGCCATTTGCGCCGCGCGGGGCGCTCTGCCATTGATTACTCCGCCGCGTGCGGCCGCGCGGGCGAGGGGTGGGGGCGGAGGGGGCGTGGCGAGGTCGAGCGGACGCGTAGAGTCCGCCCTCGAGGCGCTCGCTTCTATCAGATGAACCGCCGCCCCAGCGCAATGCCTCAAGCGCGCGCCCGCCCGGCCTCCGCCCGCACCCCGCCGCCGCCCCCCGACGCGTGCAAGCGACTTAATTAGAAGGCTTCCGCGAGGACGACGGCAAGGCTCCCCGCCTCGCCATCGCAGCCTCTGCTCTGTGCCATCCGGCGCAGCCGCCCCACGCATTTCGTCCTTGCGCTGCGCTCGCCTTCTCCGCTTTGCCTGTTTGTCCTTTGGTCCTTCCCTTCGTCATCAACACCCACTCTGCCAACCCCGCTAGGCCTCGCGTTCCGTCATCGTTCTCTGCGCTTCCTCCTGCTCTGCCCACGTCGACGCGCGTTGTCTCCCTCCCACGCCCCCGACCCCCCTCGTCCCCGCCAGCGCTGTAAATGATAGGTATTGGGACGCGACCTCGTAACGTTCGTCGCTCCCGGGCCCGTCTCTAATGCGGACTTACGCGGTCTTCGCGAATGGAGATTGCGCATTACGACGTCGTGATACACGCGAATCTTACAGCGCAATTTCCCGCCGTTACTAATAACACGGCGCCCAATAACATCGCTTGAATCGGGCTCCTCTTCTTCGCCCCCGCGCCCTGCGGCTTGATTGAATGACTGCGGGCGCCTTTGAAAGCCTCCCGGCTGTTTGCTTCGCAATTACGTCGCTTCATTGTGTTACGCGCGTCCCTCTCGCGCGTGGCGTGCTCGCAGGCGCGCGCGGCTCGCTGCGCCTCGCCTCGCCTCCGCCCCTCGCCCGCCCGCCACGCCACTCCATGCCTTTCGCCCGTGCGGCCGCTCTTGGGGCTTCCATTACAACCGGCCGCTGCCCCGACACGCTGGACGGGTCAGTTTCGTGCTTGCTTACCGACTGTGAGGCTTCTCAAGCCCGTGAACTACTTTGTGAATTTAGCTGCTGTTTCACTAATTGGTTTTTACTGTACTGAGTAAGCAATAATGTGGCTGGCTTTAAATGTTTTGCTTTATTGAAAAGTAACGTCGATATGTGGGATGGGTCAGAGCTTGTCGGAATAGTGAACAGTACGAAAACAAAAGTTACTCCATTGCTCCTCTGCGGCGTGTGGTTTCCAACGAAATAGTTCCGAGACTTTGCCTGTCGAGGGAGTCAGTTTTCTGGATGTTTTTTCGGTCATTTTGGTGTAACGTTTAACTTATGCTACAGATTTTCAACTTATCTTCGAAAATGATTCCCTGTTCTACGTTACACTAGAAACTCTACCATCAATACATATAACAGTTTATTTGGTGTGTATGCTTTTTGGAAAACGTTTATTCAATCAGAAACATTCACTATTGATTATTTATACAGTGTTCATTTTATACATTTTTTCGCTTGTAACGTCTCTGGATTTTTTTCTCGCTTGTAACATCTCGGGATTTTTGTTATATGAACTGTGTTATTTTAAAAACAGGTTCTTAGCAATAGCAGGATCCAACTTTTATTTCCAAATTCTTTACTATTATGTGTGCAAAGTTTTAAAATACACGTAAGTGCCCTCGAACATGAAAATGTTTGTCTCAGTAAAATGTATGCAAAATAATAACAGAAATTAATCATTTAAATAGCCCATTAAAGTTAATTTCAACCTCCTTCTTTTCGTAAGTACGCACTTAAATAGACACTCATTTTACGTACTCGCGTATGAAATTTTGCGATTTTACCTTGTTGATTATAATTTCTCTTAAATTTTACTTTCACACATTTCGTAATTTTCAGAGTACCATGTGTCTCCGAACTTCGGTTCAAGTCCGCACTATCCTACCGTTCTCTATATTCTACTCTTGGATGTTCAGATGGCTTACCTCAGCCCAAATGTAGCATAAAAATATTTCTTGTGTAAATTAATTAACAGTTCTTTCAAAAAAACACTTTTTTCTCTCCAGCATCTTATACATACAAACGGCATTCATTATCCAACTTATTATTTTATTTTCGCTCACTAATTTTGAGGTTAAACTACGGCTGCTGACTTTTGAACTTCAAATTACACATTTCACAACGTTATAAATTTCATTAATTGGGGTACTTCCGGAAACAATGACAGTCCTCCAGGTCTGCGGAATCAAGAGCACCCAATCAACAACTTTCAATTGCCTTCATCTCTACGAACATTGAAAGTTGTTAAGAACACGTCAGTAACTTTAAGTATATAATTAAGGGAAATGTTAATTTTTCTACTACTTCACTTTATCAAATATTAGCTAAATACCCGCCCGGCATTGCCCGGGCTTTCCTCATATCCCATTTTTGTGAAAGAGGAAAAATATCAATTTGATATAAACACAGTGTTTAATATTATTATTTTTAATGCACTAGTTCGGATTTTAAGAACAGATAAAAATTAAAATAAAAAGGTATTTCTAAAAAAATTTTAAAGCATTTTTTTCGTTTTGATAAAATATTCAATATGTTTTTACATTAGTGAAAATACCAACGTTACTATTCGTACTAATTCGTAAATTAAAACGTATTAATAAGCGTTAAACGAACTCTATACGAAGTGATTCAAAATATATTAACAAAATTAATATGAACCTAAATTAATCAAATATTAATCTGATTAATATAAACCTAATTAATATATAAACTCCAACACACGCAAACAGCCCGGTCAGAGATCAGAGTTGGAACTGCTTATGATCAGAATCGCATGCATTGAACAAATCCAATTCATCAATAATACTTGCACTGCACTTTCACTGTCACGACTGCATGCACTCCATCCACAGTGTATTACGAAAATTACTACAGTGTGAACGTATTCAGTTTATTTTGTTTGTTAACAACTTGAAAGAAACTGTTAGCAACGGTGTTAGCAAATGTTCATTTAATAGTTTAACAATTAGAATTTGAAAATCTTAGAATCTTACTACGGAATCTTACGCACCCCTACTGGCCTCTGGTGAAGTATATTATGAACCAATCTGCTCTTAGCGACAGGTGAAAAAAATTATCGAAGTGCATCCACCAACAAATTGTTTATATTATTTATTTTCCGCATTTGTGTAATATCTTTACCTAACTTTGCAAAGATACTACGACAAAAATTTCGTATCTATTCATACCTACTTTTTGTGGCATCGATGTCGGTTACGTGTCGTTGAATTCATTTTTATTTATATTGATCATTGGCAATCGTAACGCAAACAATTTGATATGACTAGGGGGTCTTAACACAGACAAATGGTATAAAGATATTTACTTGAAGGTTTGCGTAGATTTATTTGAATTGAAGAAAAATGTATTGAGCCACATTGTCAAAGTTCATCTTGTCTTCCTCTCTTCGTGGGCTGCTGCCCTGTCACCTGACAGCTACGACCAGCGGCGAGGCGCACGCCCTCGTTTCCACCGCTACCTGTGCGCCCGCTCGCCCGAGGACCCTCCAGTGGGCAGAGCCTCTGCCGCGGCACTCTGCGCGCGGCTGCTCTCTCCAACTCTCACAATTTGACCCCGCCCTTTCGAACCTCCCTCAGACCCGCCCTGCTCATCCCCGGCCCTACATACCTCCCACATCCCCTACCTGTTTTACCTTCTGTTGTTTTTTCCCCCACTCGACACACGATGTTAGTCGATTCAACATTTAACGCAGTTTCCATTGTTACCTTTCGTAAAGGTTCATGCCATGCAAAGTATGCGATTACAACCTCCTAGAATATATGTCTTCAAGGCTACCGTCCTCCGCTTCAACGACTACTTCTACTATTCCACGGCGTTAGGCAATTGTCTCCTTCGTGTTCTGTGCACGAATATTATGTTTGCTGTTCAGTGTTGCTGGCAAGTTTTTGACGTCGTTCCTCACTTGGACCGTTGTTGCCTTTCCCGCTCCAATTTCCGCGAGCGACCGCCGCCGCCATCCACCTCTGCCACTTCCACTTGACGAACTGTAAGCAAACCGAGTTCCCGTTCATTTTCATACATAACACTTGTTCTCCGTGGGGGTTTGCGCAGAGGCGGCGCCACCACCGAGTGCACATTAAACACAGTCCGCTCGGATCGCAATTTGAATATTTGCGGCGGCGGCGGAGGCCCCGAGCGAAGCGCTGGCGGCTGTGGGCGGTGGGCGATGGACAGTGGGCGGTGGCGGTGGGGGTGGAGTTGGGGTTAGGCAGTGGGCGTTCAGCTGTGGATGTGGGTGTTAGACTTATGAGTAGGCGTTGAGCGGTTGGCGGTGGGAGGTGGACGCTGGGCGGTGGGTGTTGGGTGTTAGCGGTGTGCTTTGGGCGTGGGCGGTGAACGAGGCAGGTAGCGAGGTGAGCAGACGGCTGAGGTCTGAGGACGCTGCCGGTGGGTAGCAGGCAGTGGGCATTGGGAGGAAGGCAGTGGAAAGTTTGCAGCTGCGCGCTGTTGACTGTGAGCGCGAGCCGCGCCATGCAAATCTACGGGATTCTCTGAACTAGGAATGCGCTGTCGACCGGGACAGAAGACGAATTTGGTTGAGGTGGAAGGGAAAGTTGTAACGCGTTGGGAGAAGGTGAGAATGGAGCGAGCCTTAGGAAAGGCGACGAAAATCTTAAGAAATATTTTCAAGTTACTTATTATGTACTTTTTTTGTGGAGGTACGTCTTCCGTGAGGAGTTGGGTGATATAAGGTGGTTGCTTCTGCGATGATCAGACGGTCAGATCAGTGACTTCCTGTAACGAAACGATCTAGAATTGAGAAGAGTATACAGAAGTGAGAGACGGGAGAGGCAGTCTTTGCGGAACTTGAACGGGCAAGTAGTTGGCCCACTGTGCGGGTGAATGTATTTCAGAGTACTCAAAAGAGTCTATTCTACAGACGCGAACATGTGTGTCTGCGCGTCCTCGTAATTTGGAGCAGGTGAACGCCAAGCGTGTGAGAGGGTGAAGAGTCTCCTAGTGATCGGGCGTTCGTGATACAAACGAGCCCAACAAGCCGAAGAGAGAATATAAGTGGAGTGAGCTACGAGGCGAGGCAACGATTCGCGCCCCACTAAGCCCTCCCGTCAAAGGCTCTGACCGGCTCTCCCAGTGCTTTGCGCTTCGCCCCCCTTGGTGAGGTGGCAGCGTTTGAGCGGGGATCTCAAGGCTCCTCCACTCGTTTGTATTCGGTTGTCTTCTAAACGGGATTTCTTGCAAACCGAGTGAGACCGCACGAATGATATTTTTCAGGATTTTCTGTCAAGTGTCTGCTACATGAATTTCAAGGGAAGAAACGTTTTCAAGGAATAATTCAAATGCTCTTCTCTGCTGAGAGTAGTGCATGTTAGTCGATATTTGAGTACGGATCACTTACGAATGAAAATGTATAATGTAAAAGATGTGCGTCGTGAATGGTCTCGAAAAATTAATACACAGACAATTATTTTTTCTTCTGATGAATTACATGTTATGGGCCCCTCGTGTGGCGCATGGAAAGAGTGGCTAGCTCTCTGTGATACGGTCCCGGGTTCGATTCCCGGCCGGGGCAAAAATGAAGCTGCAGCTTTCTAATACATTTCGTCTTTCAAATTCTCAGAATTTTCAAAAATTTTTAAATTTGTTCAGCATCTTTCTACAACTTAAATGTTAATGATAAGAACTTTTTTATTAATTTAATATGTTCTTGAAAACTAGATCTTAAATAAGATCTTGTATAATTTGTTGAAAATGTGAGTAGTTTTCGCAAAATTTTTGCATAAAATAGAGGAAATGTTTAATATATAATTTTTTTCCAAAAATACTCCAAATTTTTTTCTTTAATTTTTTCTCTAGTAGTAAACCACGCTAAAAATTGGCACAGGTCCCATTTTAATTGAACGCTCTAACTTTTCGAACATTGCAATATTTTTTTCGGCGTCTTCCTATAACTAGTATACTGAAGAAAGGAATAATTCTTCTTAATGCAATGACTTCTTCAAAAATTTGTTTTTAAAATAAAGTCATTATTTTTTTAAAATAGAGTAGTTTTTACGTAGTAATCTTCAGTGAAATAGTAACAACTTTTAAAAAATCACACGATTTTATCAAATTTCCAGCCTTTTTGTAAATTTGCTTAATGAAACTTTTTTAAATTTTCGAAAATTGCAACTGTTTAACTTCCTTCTTAAAGCTAAGTTTGAATCCCAGGGAGGAGAAATCTTTTTGCAGTTGGACACTTTTGGGGGTTCGAGTAGTAGTATATTAAGTAACTATTCCAAATGATAGAGAAATAACGTACTTTTGTAGCAGTAATACATTGCTATTCTGGTATGTCGAAAGTGATATTGTCCCTAGAATACTCTTGAAATAATTTATAAAGTGAAGCACCTCTCTAAAAGTAATATTTAAATTATCATGAAATTCTCAATAATCCGGAAAGTTAAAAATGGATCTGGATGAAACATCTTTGTACAGAAATTAAGGGAAATAAAATGATGTTAACACATATTTTTTTAAAATTGCATTTTCATCAAGGAGTTCATTCCGGGATGGAAAATAGCTTTTATGATCGTTATTTATTACTACTACATCCATTTTCATGTTCTATTATTCAATAGATGAGACGAGTTTCTTTAAAACGGGAATACTGTAGTCTTTAAACGTCGCGTTGATGTAATCTCACTATTTATCACTCCCCTCATTGTATGGAATTGTGAGGAGGCGGAAAAAGTATTTTTTAAGAGAAAAAAAAAGTAATTCGTCTGGAAACGGTGTTTACAAGAGCTATTTGTTCGTATCGGAATTCTCTCCACCCCCGCTGTTTTTCCTTTCGGCTCGCGTAATTGCGTTCGGCTTCTGTGTCGGAACGTTCCGGAGGGTTACCCAAAAATAATTTACTTACAGTAAATCGCCGGCGAGAAAAAGTGCTTGCGAGGGAGGAAGGGTGGAAGATTCTTTCATTCGAGGCGCACGGCGGTTTGCGGTGCCCGTTGAAGTGGGGCTCCCTCCAAAGAGAACACACTGCGCAGAAACAGGCCACGAGGTGCGCAAAACTGGTCGTAAAATGAGAAATTAAGAAAAAAAATGTAGAACTATCACTTGAAAATGCGTTGCTTGTGGTCGCGTATTGGGGAATTTATAAACGCATTGCGGTCTCAGATCAATCTTTGAACAATTCTCAATGACACATCAGTGCGCTGTTGTCTTTACTTACTACTTTGGCGATTTTTATAACGCTGATACAATGGTCTCAGTTACTCGTGTAACTGGTATTGGTGGTTTAATTGTATTTTTTGAGTAGATACAATAGCAAAAGTTCTGACATTGTTTTTCATGCCCTTTGTATATCTATGCAGTATTTGAGTAACTCCCGAGTATGCGGTTGTTCGGATGTGCGGATCCGTCACTCACGTCTAGATCTCATCTCGTACACCAATCTAGACATATGAGGTGCCATTCGACGCGTCTCGGTCTCTTGAGGGGAACTGATAATTTGTTTTTGGATTTGGCCAGAAGGTTTAAAAAAATCCAATAAACTTTTTTTACGTGTTTTGACGCTGCGATCTTAGTGAGTAAGCGGGAATTACAGTGGCACTAAGTAGATCTATGTATTTTCGAATGAATGTGAACCAGAACTTTTTCTTATTAAACTTAATAACGCCATATTCACATAAACATAGAAAACAGTCGCATTTTAAGTTTATTTAGATTCACATACAAAATGTTTGATAGAGCAATTGCAGAAGTGAAAGTTAACACAAATTAGACTGAGTTATAGCAATTTAAATCTCTTTAAAAATTAGGGAGTCGGCCCGGTGGCCGAGATTGCTAAGACAGTAGTGTCGTAGTGATCTCGGACCGAAGGGTAGCGGGTTTGAGTCTCGCATCGGGCATCGTTGTATTTGTGTTCGTCCTTTCACCCATTATCATCAGCATTTTCGTTTCGTCTTCATAGTTACCATAACGTCAACTCCAATAGTGGCCGCTAATAACCTAGATGTTGATGCGACCTTAAATAACCAATAAAATAAAAATAAAAAATTAGGGAAGAGAAATAGGGAAGTGTTAAGCAAATTCGGGGAACGAATCAAATGTAATTGTAGATGATTTTGGGCGAATTTTCGGAATACTTGAGAATGATCTTATATTACGATTAGGGAATAACACAGAAGAACAGTTTACAGGTGATATTTGTGCATATTAGCAAAAATTGTAAAATAAATGTAGCTAAACTAAAATTTACTAAACTCAATTCGCATCATCAATGCCTTCCAAGTACTTTTTACAACGAATTGAATTTTGAAATTGCAATATTACCAGCTAGTATCCCATATAGAGGTAACACACAAGACCATTAGATGTTGGGAATTTTTGAAGGGGAGTGTAACATTATCAGTTACTACGATTCATTGGAAAGTCCAATGCCAGATACTGTAAGATACATTTGAACAAAGCGACGTATGAAAGAAATGAAATGTGAAAGAAATTTTCAGCTCATGAAAATACTTTTAAAACAGATTACAGCGTCGGCGACGCCACATTCAATTTGTTTATGGTAATAGGTGTATTTATTGATGAAGTTTTTATTTTTTTATTTTTTTTTAATTCAGATATGTATTAATAAAGAATTTATTAATAAATTTTGTAATTTCTATAAATTTATTTTACAGATTTATTATAAATTTCAAGTTTTTGTCCTGACAGTCTTGAATCAACATGTTGAACTAAATATATCTCTTTCAAACATTAATCTACTATATTTTTCTGTTGCATGTATGTTATCTGGTTTTCTCGGAACCCATTATATTATTCATCAGATTTCATTGATAAAGTTACATTATTTTTTCTTCTTCTATTAAACCATGATCCGTTCAAGTTATTTTTATTTGATGTGCAGTCCACTGTAGGTATTATGCAAATAATTTAATGTACGAAGGCGACGATATGTTCGTAAATGAAATAATTGCGTGTTTATGAAATCACTTAAAAGAGGCAAGGTAGATAATTTACTTCATTTTGTGCTTAAAATGATAATATTCTATTCCAGTCATCTCTTGCCCAAAAATTGAAAGTAAACGGAAATTAAGGAAAACATTTATACTGGAGAGAAAGTTCGCTCCAGAAAGTGATTTTATTGTCATGTGTGTGTGTGTGTGTGTGTGTGTGTGTGTGCGTGCGTGCGTGTGTGTGTGTGTGTGTGTGTGTGTGTGTGTTACACATTTAAAACTATTTTGATTGTGCGGTTCGTTGGAAAGTTTGGTAGATCGCGCTTTTGGTGCCATTAGGTCTCACTGTGCGTCGGCCGAGGTGAAGCGAGGGGAGGGGTGTGCAGAAAAGGGAATGTCGGCCCGGCCACGCGGGGGGGTAGGGGAAGCGAGGGCGGCCGATATAAATTGGTGGAGTTTTCACTCCGCGTCGCGGGGCCGGGAGGCCGGCGAGGGCCGTCGGAGGGTGCGCGGTAAGCAGTTCCGTAGCAGGTGGGCAGCGCGTATTAAAAGCGTGCCGGGCCGTACCTTCTCCCGGGCGCGGCCTGCCTCGGGGCAGCGGCGAGGGCGATATGTTGTTTATTGCGGTTTCGCTTCCCGCTCCCTGCTTGGCCGCTTCGTCCCCCCCTTCCCCCTTCCCCCCTTCCTTCCCCTTGTTGCCCTTTCTTCATGTCGGTGTCTGACCTTCCCCCTTTCCTCTTCTTTCTCTTAACGCGAATCTTTCTGCTTTCATTTCCTTCTCCCTCGCCAGCGTCTGGTATATCTCTACCACCCTTTTCCTTTTCTGCGTTTACTTCATCTCTGCCAGCGTCACCATTACCTTCGTGACCATCACCGCCATTAGCGCCGCCGTCTCCACCGTTGTTGGACTGGACTGGCTAGGCCTGCGGCACCGCCATGGCGCGCCTCCGCCGCTGGCCGGTCCGACCCGGGCTTCGGAAGGTAATACCTATAAAGCAGAGACAAGGCCGACCATTCAGCTTAACTCGACAGTAAATCGCGCGATATTCATGGGCCCGCGTTAAGGAGGTGTAATTTAGTCCAATAACCGTAGATAAACACGGGAGCGCGGTTAACGTGCACGAGAACAGCGAGAAATATTGCGACGGCGACATGTGCGCTGCGGCGGGCGCGCTCTGGGGCGGGCGAGGGGCGAGTTTTAATTGAGGCGCGCTGTGCCACAGTAATTATTGTCAGCGTTGAAAATGCAGGGTGCACTTGCTTCACGTAACCGTTCCGAAGTGCATGATGAGAGTGTGAAGATACCCACTGTCATAATATGCTTGGTAGCACCTATTGGCAACGATCGCTGTCATTTCACACGCACTTAACTCTTATCCTGGCGAAAACGTTGCACTCTTGTTATTAACTGCTAATCTCATATTTATGATTGCTTCGCGATAGCAAATACCGGAACGTATTATGGAATATACAATGTTCCGTAAATAATATGAATTAAATACGCATAAACTGTCTTGCGTGTTCAGTGAGCAGAATAACACGACACAATGATTGAACATTCATTCCTACGCAAAATAGTTTATTTTCCATTTTGTGAAAAAAAATATAAGTATTAGTTTCCCTTTTTCTATCTCTTACTTTCCAAATACATTTTCTTTGAATTTTTGTTATTCTGTTCATTACTGTAATATTTTTGTATAATACAATATTCATTAGACTATTCAGGCGTTTGTAATTTCAGAGCGTTCAAACACCTGTAGTACGGCTTTTTCCCAAGTGAGAAAAAACTTACATTTCCTTTCTTTTACATTATGAGCGATAAAAAAATAAATGATTTTGTAATTTCACTACTATTTTAATTTTCATGTTTCTCTTTTACACACTTAATTTTATCTTTCTTTCTTTGAGTATCACGTGATGGAATCGAACGTGGGGAACGTAAGGTAGGCTTTCAGGCGTGGATGAGAGGGAAGGGAGGGAGGGAGGCGTGTGGAGGATGCGGTATGATGAAGTTGGAGAAGAGAGAGAAGGTAGGAAAAGAAGAAGGGGCGGAGAGGGCGTGGTAGAAGGGAAGGGAAGGGAGTGAGGAGAGCCATTCGCCTGGGTGCGTGAGTGAAAGTGAATGCCGCGGCTGTCTAGGGTCTTCGGGGCTGATTGGCGGGGACAAGCCGGCCAAGTGCCCCTCGCCTCGCACCGACCAGCACGTGCGCCTCGCGACCTCGCTCCTGTTTGTCGCGCGATCGATGCCCCAAGCGCTGTGTATTCCTGCTTCCTCAGTGAACGCGCTCGGGTCGTTTCATTGTTCGACTGCCAACCTCTTCTTTTTCTTTATTGTTTTTTCTTAATATTATTGTGATTATTATGTTGTTTTGTACTGCTGCTTCGTCTCATGTGATTCTCTATTATTTCCATCTGCCATGGTTCGTTTTCACCGTAATCTCTATATTATCATTTCTCATCTTGGTCATTTTTACTCACTTCTGTTCTTCTCGTGATCGGGGATACTTTCCTCTGTTCGTTGCGACCCTCACTTACATAATCCGTATAAATGTTCTCTTCATATAATTTCTTTTTCGCTTTCCTGTAGTGATGTGCTTGATGTTTGTGCTGGTGAAGACCAGCTTTCAATATTCTCTGCCCTTATTATAAGAATCTACAGCAATGTTTGTTCATAATATTTACTTTCCAACTTCAGGGGTTTTCTCATTGGTTTTGTTACATCTTTTATGGACAGACTTCCTAGCAGCGCGTTGAAGTTAGCGGTGCTCCATAACCACAGGAATCATCTGCATGCACTGCTGTAGAATACGCATTGTGGCTGTTTGTTACAAACCGATATTCCGAACCTTCGGTGGCCTCCGTGTCCCTACTACAATTCCTTTTGTTCCTGTGTCTCCGTCACACCCGCTGCCCGCCTCATCTCCCCCCCCCCTGTATTCTCCTCCTTGCCTCCGCTCCCTCCCTCCCTACTCCGCCCGCAGGCTTAGTTGCCCGCCGCCCCCTCCTCGGCCCCATCGATCGCTTCGAGGCGGCTTCCGTCGCGCGCTTATCTCTTCTGCCTGCGCTGTTTGCGCTGGGGAGAGGGGGGGATGCAGAAGTAGGTTATGGCTTTTTACGCGCCGCATTCAGAGATGAATATCGCGCCTGTCGGATACGTAGACAGGGCTCCAATGCAGTTGCATGCGAGACGAGGCTCCCTCGGGCGCCGCGCCTTGGCAAGAGGTATATTCTCGGGCTTCGCCGCCACGTGCTGTTGAGTGCTGTTCTTCCTGCTCGTTTATACAGAGTTTTTATTGCTTCCTCCGCTATTACATTTTTTCTTCTTTGTTTCCTGTTGTTCTTTTGCGGTCTTCCATCTTAACTTGACGTAACTTTTTGCTAATTTCCGTAAATGTGCAAAATGTGCATACGATGCCGCAGCGCCAGTTGCCATTAAAAGGCCTTCGTTAATTCGTTTTCTAGGTCGACGAATCTTGCCTCTCCTCATCTGTTTTAGATGGTGAAGCGTGTAATGTTCCATTCCAACTTAATGATATTTCCTCGTAAAGTACGTTACTAGGAAGAGGATTCCCATTAGACTCGTAACTACTTCGTGTGCTCAGCTGCAAAGGCTGACCTCTCCCTCTGGCCTCTGGTGACGTCTTTTGTAGCGGACGCAGTCGGCGTCCTCGCCCCGTGCTTCATCCCGGGAGACTGATGTGCACTCTTAATATCCGAGCGGGGCTGTGAAGGGTCGATTCTCACGAAAGCTGTTTTGCGTTGCTAGGGCGGGGCCCTGCTTCCGCTTGCACGACGGTCCTTTCCTTTGGCAGGTCTCGCCCTCGTCACTCCTGTCTCTTTCGCAACGGCTGAGGTGGCTCAGAGCGTCAAGTGATGTCACTGAAGTGCCTCTGACCGGGCCGTCCTAGGGTTCGAGGCCCGACGCTGCGACGACACTAATTAGACAGCTAGGTTGAATTCAGCACCTGTCTGGAGGAGAATTCTAGCGGTCTGCTGCTCTTATCGGAGATAATTCGTATTTTTGCTATCAATACCAGGCGAATGCCCTAACAAACGGTCCATGGGGTGTGCGCTATCTTTCCTCCCTCATCCTTGTCGAATCCTCATCTTTTACTCACACATAATTACATTTACTACACTACCATATATGTCGGGTGATCAAAGCTGGTCCTGACTAGGGCGGGGCCCTGATGGGGGAGTTACCTGGATGGTGAAATGCTACAAGCCAACTTGTAGATTGGATCTCATCATCCTCCGGGGGAAGAATACTTACACCTCCCGTGATAAAACATGAACTACACTTGCGCGACTAATGACCCTAGCCGTTGACGTACCCGGAAACACGAAATCATCAATGAACCCGTCTCTGTGACTTTTGCGGACACCTTCGTATTTGCCTACTCGTCTTGGACTTGTTATTGCACCCGCAATTATCGCTTGACGTTCGCCTGTTCACGGTCTTCGTTATGGGTTCGAATTCCTTCACAATTATTCTCGATGCCTCCTCTTTTTTCTTACTTCTTCACATGCATCAGGTATATTTTTGAACCTTCTCCTCTTTTCGGTCGTTTCAAATCTTGCTCGCGCCTTTCTTTTCTTTCCACTGTCCCTTCCACTTCATCTTGACGCCCTATCTCGCTTCGCAGCCATGATGTAACCTCCCCATTTCTGCCTCTCACTTGGATTCTTGCTGCCTTTGAATCATTATTGTGTCTACATTTCCTAGTTGCTATTTCTCTCTGGCGCGTCTATTCCTTCCCTCGCCTTATCCGCCAGTCGCTTTTTGCGGCGCCGCTGAGAAGCGGGTGAATCTCGAGGAGACGCGGCGCCTAGATTAATGGTCGGAGGGACGGGCGAAGCACCCAGATAAAGGAATACACGCGAATACCATTTATATACGCGAGGCGCTCGGGCAGACGAGTTGCGGCGTTTTTCTGGCGGCGCCGCGCTTCGCTTCGTTGTCTTCCTGACGCCAGAGAAGCTTCCTTGTTTTGCGACCAGTTGAGGAGGAGCATTGAGTATTTCCGGATTCCCGTTTACGCATCGTTTAACGTAATGTTCACGTTGAGACGCAAGTACTAACATAGTGAATTATCTCTCGTCTTTACATTAGATTAAAGTGAAGTATGCAGTAAAGAAATCCCGTTGATAAGAGTTAGAATTTGATTGTGGTTACTTTGTATTCTGAAACAATACTATATAGTTAAATTTTAATAACTGCGACATAAGTATTGAATGATGAAATATTTTTGTACATAATTTATACTAACTCGAAATATGACATTTGGACAATGAACATTTTAATTATTTCTTTGTTTATTTTTAGTATTAGCCGAATCATTGGTTTGCTGCCTCAATGCCTATAAGTAATTGAATGACTTTGGCGCTGTGGGTTTTCATTGCATTCTACCTTATTCATTCATAATGAAAACACATTAATTACGCAAGATTTGAACGCAAAGCATTCTCCGTTCTGGTCTTTTATGGGTACCGTACTACTGCAACATATGACCTTGTGCTCCCCTTAACTTAATTAAAAAAATTTTGTCCCATTCATTTTACGTTTTGCTTTTTTTTAACATAGTCTTGTACGTGAGCATATATTTTTTATTTCTTGTTTGAAGATATGTGTTTCTGCAATGTTTATTTTGTAGATATTGCATGTTCGAGACTTTCCAGCACTGAGCACATGGAGATTACTCCTTTGGCTGCTCGCTCTTCATGCGTCCTTAAAGTTATAGCTCGTCCTAGAGCGCGTGGTGACCTTTGGCCAAACAATTCTGCTGATAATGAATTCGCTGGGATTGAGCTTTTGCGTTTGTGCATTGTGCAGCGTTTGTTGGCAGCATGCGCTGGAGTAATAACCGCGTGGAAATGATTACGACTCCCCGGGAGCAGGTTGGAGTTAGTGCTTCGGGGCGATGCACTTGGTCGCATTGAGGAGTCAGCTGTGGGAGAGGGAGCGAGGGCCGGCCCGAGAGCGCAGGGGAAGGGCGGGCGCTTTATGGGAGGCAGCGGCGAGCGCACCTACTGCTGTGAATAAGTGAGCAGCGCCGCGCGGCCGCTCGACGGCGTCGCGTCGTTCCGCGTCGCCCTGCGTCACCTTGCGCCGCCTTGCGTCCCCTGCGTCGCTCTGCATCGTCCGGCGTCGCCCTACGTCGTCTTGCGCCGCCCTGCGTCCCCTGCGTCACCCTGCGTCGCCCACCGTCGCCCTGCGTCGCCCTACGTCGCCCTGCGTCGCCCTACGTCGCCCTGCACCGCCTTCGTTGCCCTGCGTCACCCTGCGCCCCCTACGTCGCCCTGCACCGCCCTGCGTCGCCCACCGTCTCCCTCGTCGCCCTACGTCGCCCTGCACCGCCCTGCGTCGCCCACCGTCTCCCTGCGTCGCCCTACGTCGCCCTGCACCGCCCTGCGTCGCCCACCGTCTCCCTGCGTCGCCGCGCTGGGACTTCCTGCTTCCGCGCACTCTGCGAGCGCCGCCGCCGCAGGTGCCTTGCTGGCTTCACAGGTCTGGAATACTCTTCCGAGTGATAAAGTGCGAGGCGATAAACCTTTCGAGTTACTTTTCATAATTTTTTCTGCGCTTCTCTGCCCTCTCTTTTCCTTATGTCTTCTTTGTGTCTGTTTCTTCAATTTTTTAGTATCCGGATCGTTTACCCTTTCTTAAAATTTTTTTTTTATTTCTTTCAAGCACGTCATCTCAGGTGATTGCTTCATACACATGTTTGTTTTTGTTTTTTGTCATTATGTAACCATATTCATTTTATGCAAATTATCGCATCATACTACACATCTTCCGCAAATACCTGCGTGCCCCCTAACATACTCTTTCAAATGCTACTCCTAATATCTTTAGGTGTAAGTGGAGCTACGATGTTTGTGGTTATGTACTTTGGCTCCATGACAGCACAAACCTCTAATGCTACTAACATCTTTCCGGAGCAGAGCTAATAAAGTTTGTGAAATTATCAAGATAATACCACGGTGCTTTGGAAATTGTCGATAAATCTCCGAGAAGCGATGAGAGAATTTATCTGAGAATTTCCAAGCACGAGTGGTACTTAATAGGACCCTTCCACGAATGAAATTATGTCCAACAGAGTCTCAAAATGCGCCAAATATTGAAAATAACTTAAAACTATGTTAAAATCAAAGAGTTATGTTATAGTACATACGCAGTTTATTGGACATCGTCGTAGCGATCGATGTACACCGCCTCCTAAGATAGATGGGTCACAGTTTACGATTGGCCAGTAGGGAGAAGCGATAAGAGAAATCAGATAGAAAAAACGACACAATTTTTTAGATACATCGCCCTGATTTGGGCATTTTATTTGTTTAGTTAAATACTATTGGTTTTAATTTCACGAGTGAAATAGTCTAGGAAACTACTTTGCATATGAGAGATATAATATTGCCTTCATAACTTGTTCTATATTTCGCTTCCAGTTTTTGTTTCAAGTGAATTTATTTCCGTATCTTTTTGAGCCCAGGGAATCTGCACAATTCGTAAACTCACCTTGAACATCCTCATTGAAATCAACGATCCGACGTGCAATACCTAGCACGGTGTAGGTGCGAGCGACTCCGCAGGATCGCATGGTGGTAGCCCACTTCATTAAAACTCGTGTCTGCACCTTCCCGCGACGGCACGGCGGGAGGGCATGCAACGCGTGCTGTGCGGGCCGCGGCGCGGGTTTCTGGAGGCTAGCGCTCCCAAGGCGCATTTTAAATTACGCGTTAGCCCAGCCCGCGCCCCGCCGTCGCCAACTTGAGGCAGCGCGGCTGGAGCTCCTAATGCAATTTTAAGTTATTTACCTGATTACGCCTCGCGCGGCCCGGACGGGGCCTGGCCTGGCCTGGCCTGGGGGGAATAGGGGAAGGCGGGGAGAAAGCGGGGGCGGGGCGAAGGCCGTGCGAAGGCGGGGCTGAGTGGGATTGAGCGAGGCTGAGAGGTGGTGCCGAGTGGTGGCTGGAAAGAGAGATAGACGGCACAAATCGAGCAGAGGAGTGCCGGAGAACCGGAAATACGCCAATTGGCTTGTTGACTAGCTCAAAAGTTGTGCGCTGCGTGGAGGTGAGCGGGTGCGATTTGTTTCGGACGAGCAAGGACTGACGTAACGAGCGTCGAGGGGGTTCACGAATGCGCTCTTTCAGTTCCTTCTGTCGTATTGTACAGTTTCTGTCTGTGAGTGTGAAAGTCAGATTCATTAGTTTCCATGTCTCACTTTTTATAGTTTTTAAACTGTTGTTTAGGCATGATGTGTAACATTCAACAAAACTTATTGCCTTACGAACCTTATTATATCCAAACAATAGGGTTCTGAGCTTTTTATAAGATCAAATGCGAACGAGCACTTTTCTGAAATCTTGTATAAACTGCAACCTAAAAGCCCTGGCGAAAACGATTTATGCCTTAATGTCATACACCCCCGCCCGTGTGCTTTTCCGTCGCGACATATTCAAGCTATGCTTAGAAGCTGAGTTTGGAGATGTCCGTGATTATCTCTTTCCAATGTCCGAACATTTGATTTCCTGATATTTATTCAGTTATGAAGATCTAGTAAATCATTTCTAGAGTTCAAAATGTTAGTAATACTTCTAAATTCTTGTTTAGAAAAATTGAATCGTCATAATGTTTTTCATAACGATGCGATAGGGTATTTTTTTATGCAAGCAAACCTTTTCAACTACATATCGTTAATTAATGTCCTTTTTAATGTTATAAAAGTAATGAGTATTACATGCTAATGGAAACGATGCATGTATCCTACTTGAAATCTGACCTAATTTTGCTTGCCGCATAGGTTGTTCCAATCGATCGTAGTTGCCCATTTTCCTCCTCGCAGTCTCTACCATGCCCTAACACTCGCGCACTGTGATTCAGATTAGGCGAACGAACAACTGACTTGAGTCAGGGCCTGGGGCCTCGTCGCGTTTGCGCATGTTTTTGTTTCCCAAAACAGTTGAGCCCCCAGCCGCCGTAAGAGATTTATTTCGCAGCCGCTTCGGGAGGCGCTTTGACGTCGCGCCGGCGCGGGCGGGGGGGAGTGAGGGGGGGGGGAAGGGGCGGTGCGCGAGGCCGCATGGCGGGGAAGTGCCAAAGGGGCCAGATGTGGAGTGGGGAGGAAATTTCGCGCAGCAGAGAATTTGGTGTCGAAATGATGCGCATGAAGGGGAGGTGTGGCGAGGCGAGGCGAGGCAGAATAATACCGCTCGACGAAGAGATAGCGCATGGCGGGGTGAAGCGACGGACGGATGGCTGGGAGGGCAGGGGAGGAGAGGAGAGAACAGAGACGTGGGGTTGCGAGGAAGCGCGATGAAGGCGAGGCGGCAAGGTGAAGTGGTGACGGCGGGCTAATGTTGGAGAGCTGACGACGTTTTCCAAGTTGTCGGTAAGGCTCCAGCCTCCCGCCTCTGTGAACGCGAAATTTCCAAAGCATTTTTTTAGTAAAACGCAGATACGACTTAGGGTTCCTCACTTCCATCGTATAATGTCGAAGACATTTCTACCTAATTAAATACACTCATTCCGAACTGATTCTATCTATCCAAATGATTTCGCCGTTTATGAAAAATATTACTCGCAATCGGGAAGGTTGCGAGCCGCGAAAGTGACGGAGGGGATTTAGTTCCTCAGCCGCATTCCCAGTTTTAAACACGGCTCCTTTGCGTGGGCCGGGCCTGCAGGCATTCCCAGCGCCTCTCCAAATCGCCTTTCGCTTGGCGGCTGCTTTCCATTTTCAACTCCGAGGCTCCGCTTGCCGCGCCCCGCGCAGCGCATTGTCTGCTGCAACTAATCTGCTCAGTGTTTCTCTTAAGATTTTTTCGTGCTGCGATACTAAGCATTTTTATTTGTAAGAATTCCCGCCTGAAGTTCACGTGCAAATGTAGTCCAACTTATTTGGTTTAGAATTATACGAGTCTGAAACGTAAAACAACGCAATCGTATCAAACGTTGGTTATTTTTTGAACGGCAGTGCCGTGCAAACAATATAAATGTAAAAAACAATCCGAAGCGTACACCGCCTCCTGTTCGTATACCTTACGTGTGCCCGACCTTTGTGTTTCCAAAGAGAGATCTCGCTACGCGCTTCTCTCTTTGTGTCGACGAATATGCAGGTTTGTGTCTCAGTTTGGGGTGGTAGGTTAATCAAAATGATTGATTTACGGAGAAGTATTTATGTTTAATTCTTTTAAAAATTAGTTCAATGAATTTATATTTAATGAATATTTATTACGAGATGGATTTTCGTTTCTTAATAAATAGCAACGTGCATGTATTTACGACCGATAGGTTCATTAGAAATCGATACAATAGAGCACAAAGCAACTTTTAATTCTTGGAAGGTCAGGTCCATTAGTTTTTGAGGGACATTAACAAAAAGAAAAAAAATTAAAATTGTAGTCACTTAACTTTCATTATCAATGTTTCTAATGTCGTTGGCCTTCATTACCTGGTAATAAAAATAAAATGATATAGATAAATTGATATAATAAAAATATATAAAAATATTTTATCTTTGATTTATTAGCACTTCCTGCATCATTTAATATTATATCTATTTATCTATATCATTTTATTTTTAATTGGATCCTGAAGATGAAGGCCAACGACTTTCGAAACGTTGATCGATGAAAAAAGTGTAAAAAGTGACTCAATTTTTAACTGACGTTTTGTAATTTTGTTAATGTCTGCATCAAAAAATTAATGGATCTGACCTTCCAAGAATTAAAATATACCCAAAAGCAGTCTTAATGGATTTCAAATTAATTTATTTTCACTCTTCGTAACGAAAACGAAGCAACTTTATTACTGATAAAATCAATATTACAATTTAGCAAAAATAGCTAATCATCTGAACTTTGCAGAAGGACTTCGAAGTTTAGGCTTAGTTTTTCATTTCATGACAATCCAAATTATCAAAGGCAATCCAAATAATCACGCCTTTTTAGCACAATACTTACCAGTATTTGCCTGCAAATAGCTCTGTGTCTTCTTGAATCTATATTCTATGTAAAGTAGTCGGTTCAGTGGCCTTCGAAAAAGTGTATGCGACTGTTTTTAGGGTTTTGATTCTCACTTCTTAATTTTTATTTCTCTGAATGTTGAATTTTATATTTTTATTTCAATGCGTTAAACCGATTGTTTGTATTAATACTTCCCATAAATTCAATGCGTTTATGTAATTAAATCTTCTTTCTCTCTTTTTCTTCGAAGCCTTTATCATTTGGTGACAACTCTGCTTTTGCTCAGCCGAGCTTTCCCTTTGGACCATCTCTCCGCTGCGCCGTGCGTCGAAAGAAACAGCAAGCGCTGGCGGCGGCCGTGGAGGTTGACACTTGATGGCGGCGGCACGCGTTTGTCTGCACGGCGCGACCGGCGACAGCCGCCTCCGCAGCTGCGGGCCGAGAGCGCAGGGCGCGGCGCCCGCGCTACGCTTGCCCCGCACCCCCTCCTCATCGGCGAAAGAGCAGACAAGCCTCCAGTCTAACTTTGCACATCGGAAGGCCTAGAGTTACATTATTTTGGGTTTGGGAAAGAGAATCATTCACAATTAACATGACGGAATTTTATTTGGCTTTTGGAAGAAATATGGTGACAGAGCGAAGAGAGAAATTATGTCGTTTAATAAAATTAACAATATTTCAGAAACAAATATCCCAGAATCAAAAGAATTGTGAGACTCTGCCTTCCTACATTTTCCCCATGAGTGAGGCCCTTCTACACAATCATGGTCATAAAATCTGGAAATAGGAAGGAATGTAAAGCATCAAACCTTTTCTTTTAGCGAGTTCTTGAATGATGTAATTTGGAATTTTACGAACAAGAATTTCTTCGCTTTCTTGTTGTGTTTGTGAAATCGCGCTCTTCCGCCGCCTTAGCGGTTCCTTTTCTTTTCATTCCAAACTCGTCTTCGAATCTCTGCGATCTCGTTGTCATCTTGTTCTTCTCATTAGTCTCCCTTTTAAGCCAATGTTTGTTTTATTAGATAGATTCTAGGCCAATTTCACTAGAAACGCATTGAACATTACTTTTACTATCGCTTTCTATTGCTCTCCAAAATGTTCTCTTCCATCTGTTCACACAATACATTTATATAGTATATAAACGGCACTTAAGTGGATTACACATTCCATTATGTCTGATAAATTAGGTTTTGTATTTTCAGTGAATTACGTTTTTTTTTAGTATCGTTTAATATTATGAAGCACTGGCAGTAAAACGCTTCCCATTGCTTCCGGAAACAAAACTTTCTGTTTTTAGGTTTTGTGCAAGGTATGGTTCACAGATTGTGATACTATTGAACATTTTTGCATTTTAAAATTTCTACAAATTGCCGAAAACATCGATTTCTTTTAGCCCGTTAACATTTTCACTAAATGGCTGAAATTTTCTTAAATATTTTAATAATAATAATAATAATAATAATAATAATAATAATAATAATAATAATTTAATTGCAAACATTAATACTTCTCTTGTTTCCATCTTTCAATTTTTCATCATTAAAATTCCAAAAATGCAAAACAGTATTTCGAAAAACTGTAAAGACTGGATGCTTATTTCTTCTCCTTTTGTTTTCGCAGCTATTTGTCATTGCAGGGAAATCGAATATCATATGGACGAGAGGTTGGGACGGTCGAAATTCAGAAGACCTTCAGGAATGTGGTCCCTTCTTCTATGTTTCAAAGGCTAAGCATATGTGTGTTTTGCACGATTAACGTTGTTTACTTCAAACCTTGCAAATGTGTTATTGCTGGTTAAGAATTCATCATCACCATAGAATTGTGTAGATTTTGCTTGCCAGAAATCCGTAGGCGCACATGCAACATGTAGTCATCGTGCGCCATTCTTAAACGGTGCAGCATAATCCTTTAAAACTCTGTTTCCTTGATCCCTTGAAAGCATGAGTTATGCTTCCTTGGCCTTAATCTATAAATTGGACCTTTCTAGATTTGCTGTTATATTTTGGGGGGCTAAGTCTTCTGAGTACCCTCTCTTCGGAGATTGTGCTTAATGTTGAAGTGTTTGTAAAATGAATATTACATACATTATTGTTTGATATAATTGATGCAATTTATTGGGAAGGACCAAAAATCTATTTTCATAAACGCTTAGGAATGCTTGAATTATTGCAAGGCCGTATTGTGCACGTATTGTGTAATACTCATTTCAGGTCCTGGCCCATTGGAATTGGCTTTCAGAAGGGAGCGATTTTCACTTACATTTTAAAGATATCTACTTTATGTATTGGAAGTAACGCAGACCTTCCTTTTAGTTTTCTTTGCTAATTTTTCTTCCCGTCCCGTCATGCTCCTTGACTCTCTGTATCTATTAGTTGCCTAGCGGTTTCGCCTTTTCCACCTCACCCCCTGTTAGACGCACAAAGCCCGCCGGTTCCCTTCCCTTTTCCTTTGTACCGGTAGCCTGTTTTCCTACTCCGCGCGTAGCCGACCAACTTCCATCCACTACGTCCGTCCGTCCGCCCACCCACCCGCCCATCAAGAATTTCCGCGCGGACTCGCGACCGCAGAGCAGTCCGGATATTGTGCTTTAGATGCGCTGCTGCCGCCGCTGCGGTGGCCTGATGCGTTTCCTCCGGTATTCATAGGCAATTTGACCTACGCCGGGGTAGCGTCGCTGCCTGTTACGTTGAAAGTCGCTGCGTCGTGTTTTCTTTTCTTCTCTTTGATCGTCATCCGGCCGCCGCAGCAGCGCTCACACACGAGGAGCAAGCGTTCAGTTCTTCCCCCGTCTGCTGTTTCCTTCTCCGCGACCAAGCCCTTCTAATCCGATTTCGTGCGGTTGGAAAGTTGACCTCGGCCAGACTTCCAGGGATAGTTTCAGTGCTGTGGATTCTTTGGATTCTGATCCGGTGTTGTTGTTTTTTGTGTGCTTCTGTTAGGGTATCTATCAAAAGGAGCTACTCTCCAGAGGCCAGTGATAAAGTTAAACATTGTGTGGATTTAGACATTCCTTTTTGAAGTGTATGCATAGTAGCAAGCAGGCTTAAATCCCAAAATACAACATCTTTGATTTTTGAATGTCATTATGAACACTTGCCGGAACGTGTCTTTCCAGCTGAATTAAATGTTTATTAAAAATACAAATCAAAGAATGCTAATAAGCAAATTTTAATTCATAAAAAAATTTGAAGTAAAAATTTGAGGATGATGAAAAGTTAAACTTATTACTCAGTGTTTTGTTTTGTTTTTCCTACGGCTTTTATCCAGCCAACAACCGGTTACCCTTTACGTCCCGGTGGGACGCATATTCAACCATACACTAGACCAACACTTGTGAACTCCTCTGATCTGGGGTGAGCAGAATGCGAGGCCCTCCTCGACAACACATACAAAGTCAAGGGACAAACAACCATGTCCAAGGCGGGACTCGAACCCGCGACCCTTCGGACCGAAGCGCTGAGTCGGTACTCGCTCTTAGCGACCTCGGCCATCCAGGTCGGCACTCAGTGTTTTGTAATTTCGTTTAAATAGACTCTTATAAAGTATTGCGAAATAATGACATGGAGGAAATAAGCTGACCCGAAACGTAAACATAATACAAAAACAATGAATCGTGGGAGGTCGCTTCTGTTTTGTTGGATTGCACACAAAATTGTGTTCCAAATGTGTCCTTTTGATTTGAAAGGGAACCCACAGCGATGTGAAAGCTGCATTGTGCAATACTGAAATCTAAAGGGAATAATACATGCGTTTGGGAAACCCGAAATATTTGCTGAGAAACGCGATAGGCCTGCCGCTCTGTTACACCACCCTTTCCCCACTGCACCGCTCCCGCCTCTCGCCGCGCCGCATGAAATCGCAAACAGCGCGAGCGCCGAGATCAGCTGTGGCTGCGAATAGAGAATGGAATCGGACCGCCGGACACTGCACAGAGGTTGAGCTCATTAACTTTTGAGCGGCCGCCCGACCGCCCGGTCACCCCCCCTGCCACAAAAGGGCGAGAAGGGCGCCGAGTCGAGCTTTGCTCTGCTGTGCTCGGATGCGTCGTCAAACAATTCGCCGCGTTGCTTGCTAGGGTCGTTGTCGGATAAATTTTGTAGAAAGCCGTTTTGGCAGTCAAGTAAGACTGGAGTATCAACAGTGTAATAAACGTAAGAATATTCTCCATCTTTCGCCCGTGGGTTGATTTTGTTCAAATCTGTTCAGTGTATTACATGCTTCATTTTCGTACTAACTGACTGCATTCATAAAATGAAATCAACACTTGTTCCCACAACCGTTTACTTTTTCGTGGCGCCGATTTATGAGGTGATAGTATGATAGTATCTCGCCAGCTTCGTCTGAAAATAATCATCAACTTCTGAAGATCTCTACATTCATTTGCAGTTATTAAGATCATATACAATATTTGCACCCTACAATAGTGAGTATAAATATCTGTGAGGCATGTTCTGAAGAACCTAATTGTGTTTTTCCTTCCTTCCCCATTTATACTCTCCATGTCTCATTTCAGCGCTTTGCTGTTTGTGAGTTCCTTAGTACTTTCCTGTGACTTAATAATTATAAGTTATTTAAAATCGTCAAATTTTTTATGTGCCGAATAATTTATGATCGAAATTTAGCCCCACCTGGTTTGTCTTTTAAAAAATGTTTTAACAATTTTGTTTATCTTTCCTTCGTTTTGTTTTCGTTATATTTGTTACAATTATTCCCTTTCGAAAGTGATGTTATTTGTGTTTTCAGTAAGACACTCTTGCCTCTTAAACTGTACAATTCTTAAAACACAAAGTTTTTTTTCCATTTACGATTATTCGTCATTATTAAAGGCCTTCTTTGTAAGGAAAGAAAAAAGGAAATTGAGCAGGAGTAATTTGGTGCCATTAAGTTGACCTTTGATTCCAAAAGAAATCCACAAGCCAGTGAAGAAAGCAATGAGACACCAAAATATCACTGGACCTAGACGTTCGGTAGGTGATTGACTTGCACGAATTGTATCTTTATTAACGGGGTCAACTGAGGAAATTGCTGTATAGAAATATTTCTTCACAAAGTAAGACTCTCCATGCCTCCATAGTTCCATACCTCTGGTCTCAGCAAAGTCAATTGAAGATTTTTGTATAGTTGAGGTAGATACCCGTAAACACACGATCACTATTACGAGCCAGCTGAGTCAACTCAATTCTACCCACTATTTTATAATTCCAGTTGCTGAAAGTACGATAAAATCTTCTTTCTGATGTCTATCCCGTCGTTCTCCGCTATTTCCGTTCTTACTTTATTGTTCCCTTGGCCTCTGCGTGAAATGTTCTCTCTCCGGCCCGGGACATTCTCCCCCCTCCCCCCCTGCTGCGTGCGTCCCGGAGCCGCCTCCCCAGCCGCAGGTCGGGGAGTCTGCTCCGGGCAGGGCCTGTTTTTCTGGAGCGGAGGCAGTGGCCGTGTGATTTAATTATGCCGGAGATGCTATCGGACAAATAAAAGTCTGGACCAGAAGGGAATCCACCCGCCCGCAGTGCCCCGCTCCCCCGCTGGCGTTCTGTTTGTGGGCGATTTGGCTTTTATCGCCAGATCCCCCGCGTAATCGCGCGCAGCCGCCATCGCCGAGCTGCTAATTGGCGATTGGGAGGGCGTGGGTTCGGCGACCTCGCTGCGAAGACGAGTGGCCGACCCCACAAACAACTCCATTCACATCGCGCAGAAGCGGATAAGGCAAGGAAGGGAGAAAGTGGATGCACAGTTCCATTGGGGTCGGAAAAGTCGTCAGTACGTTGCGAACCCACGTGACGTGTTAGCATTGGAAACGAAAGTATTGTTTGCTTTGCTTGGGAAATCCATTTTGGTGTTTGCAAGCATTTTGTTGTTTATATTCACTTGTGTAAGCATTCACCGTTTCAAACCGTACCATCAAGTGGATGGACGTCAGTGGATTTTAAACTTTCTGTACGTCATCGTTCTTTACGCTTTATTTTTCAAGATTCTTTGTGTGTTCTAGAGAACATACGTTGGTGTTTTTAAATATGAACTTACCAGTGTATATTTTCGTTGTGCTCTAATATTCGTTATGTTTTCGGTCCAGATGAGCTTTTATTTTCTAGCCAAAGAGAGTTATGAACAGAGTGAAATATAGTCTTGGAATAACAGAACTTTTTGCCCGTTTGGCCTTGGCACCGGCAGCGGCGCTGGCGCCCGAATTCCGCCACTTCATCATCGATTCGCGCCTGGCCCGTCCCGCCCCTTATCCACCCCGCCCCGCCGGCGCCGACGTTGTCACGTCGTTTTTGCAAAGCACGGCAGGCGTTCGGTTTCGAAGTCATTTCCTGGCCGTTGCACATATCTAAATTAGGGATTCACCTTGTTTGCGAGTATGATTAAGCGCGTCGACCCACCAACCACACGAGGACGCGTTGGTTGCGGCAAAGGGAGAGGGCGGGGAGGCGTGATAGCAGCGCACGCTGAATATGTATCGGCGCGCCGCATCTAAATCAGATGCCACGCGCCGAGATTTTTTGGCATCCCTATCCCGCCCCCAAACGCCCCTTCCCCTTCATGCTTCCCGCGCGGTCTCGGTCGCGCGTCGAATCACCTCTCCGCCCCGCCCCCGCCCCCCCCGAAATTGTCGCAAGTTTACATAAACCATCCTTAATTTCGGCGACGTTTTTGTTTTCATGAATAAAAGAGCGGGGCCGCGCGAACAATGGGGCCGGGCCGCGCTGGCACGGGGCTGTCGACCTTGCGGCGCCCGCTCTGTTGTTGCGAGCTGTCATCGCGCACGCGGACAATGGCGACGGCGCCGCTGGCATTTAATTTTGTATAATACTGCAGCAGCAACGGCGGTGGCGGCGGCGGGGTGCTGGCTGGGAGCGACATATTACATTAATAAGTGCATGCGTGCTGCATCGGCCATATATCAGACGCCCGCCACCCCCACCCCCACGTGTGTGGGCGTGTAGGGTCGGTGACGGCGTGGCGGGTGACGCTGCTATGACCGCCGATACAGCGGCGCAATCAGCGGCTTCGTCCGGCGTGAACGCGGCGGCAGTCGCGCGCGTCTCGCCCGGGGATTTTCGCCCCAAAGCGCGCGCATTTATTCCGTCTCGCTCACACAGTTCGCACGCGCTCTTTCTCTCTCACGGGTCGTTTTTTTTTTTCTTTCTTTTTTTTTTTTGTCCGCCTCCGGTATCACTGGCGTAATGGGAAAAATTCTCTTCCAATTTTTAACTTGGTCCGCCCGACCCCCCGCTGTCCTCGACTCGCGGCCAGCGCGATTGCGCGGACGCCTGTGTAGTTGGCAACTACGCGACCGTCACCTCTCGTGGGGGAGCTTTTTACGTCGTCGATCCTAAATAACTTAACTTTTTATTGAACTATTTCGAGCGGGTATTGCGAGCGCAGTGCGGTCGCGCGGACGGCGCATGAGCGTGGATCACGAGGCGAAAGAGCCGAGTGCGCTAATAATATACCGGGAGCGCTGGATCCAGCCCCGCCCTGCGCGCATCAGAGTTCCTTTCTCGTGAATTGCAGCGCGTGGAATATCTATTAACATTCGCTTAGTTGCTTAGTTTTCCCTAATTTCCATTATTAAAGCAATTGCGAATGTGATGTGGAAAATGAATACGACGGTTGTCTCTCGGAATTGATAGCCGGGAATTCATGTTTTCCATTCACCGTTGCTCTCTTTGACGCACGAACGGGGGGGGTGTATGAGGGCGGCGGACGGCAGGTGGAGGCCGCCAGCAGTGGACGACGACGGCGGCGGAGCCGGCCGGAGGAGCCTGCGGACGTTTGTCCGGTGCGCTGCCCGGGGGAAAAGTGCGCCTCGCATAATCGAGTTTGGAAAGGGCGACTGCGGCGGCGGTGGGGGGATGGGGTTTGAAGTGGCGATTCAGCGTTGGCGCCCGCTCCCGCGCGTGTTTGTGTTGGCGGAATGTTGCGCTCGAGTGTCGCGCTATCGATCGTGGAGTTTCGCGACGCCAGCGAGCGAGTGGACTGGTGGGCTAGCGACAACGCCTCTGACTGGCTGGCCGAGCGCACGAGCGAGGGCTTCCGGGGGGCAATAGGCAGGGGAGGCGTACGTGCGAATCAGGGAGAACAAGCCCTGAACCTCAGGCATTAAAAGATAAAGAATCACAAGTGCATGGGAGTTGTGACACTTCGTAAATGAGGGTGTGCTAGAGAACACACTGTAATGGATAAATAGGGTGTTATTGTTAGTATTTGGAGTTGGTAGTTGGAGTTATTGATGGTTGCAGGAATGAGAATGGCGTTAGCGGTGGTTGGGTTAGAGAGATAAGCAAATGGACGGTGAAAATTCAATCGAACAGCAAACTGATAAGTTCAAGATAAGAAAAAAAAACGTCGTAGAGGTTGAGGTATTTAGATTGGCGTGCTAATAAAGAATAATTCGGGAAGGAAAGAAAGAATGAAGTGAATATTGCGATGAATGAAATACAAGATGATGAGTCGAATGCAGGCGGGAGTGTTGGCGGCAGTGAGGAAAGTGAGTTTGTCGCGAGCGGAAGCGAACCGGACCGGCCCTCGGCTTGGCCGGGGGAGCGGGCGGATGGGCGTGCGAGTGAGCCGGAGCGGCGGGCGGGGCGGGGCGCGGCGTGGCGAGGCAGGGCGAGGCGGGCCGAGCGCAGTTGGGCGGCGCCCATTGCCGCTCCCCATAACACCTTTCCGATGTATTTGCACAGTATTGTAGTCGGAGCACTATAGGGAAGTGCGGCGAGGGAGCGGCCGATTGTGAGCGCTGTCGTGTTTGCGGCCTTCGGGTCGAATTTGCTGCGCCGTTGATCGCTTGTCGCTTTCCCGAGCAGCGCCGCCGTCCGACACAGAATGGACTGGCTTCACATTGATGCTTGTTCAATTAATTAAGAAATAGCCAATGAGAACGCGAAACAATATTTGCTATGTTTTACCCAAGATATGGTGCCAAGGCTTTGCTGTTAATTCTCTAAATGCGATTTGACGGAGAAATGTTTATAAATCAGTCGTTTAAGCGTGTGGCTGAGTTAACGTTCACAAATAAATAAGAGTGTATATTCGTTTATTGAGTTATATTATTTAATTGCTGTGTGCCTCTAGCAGCATGGCTCATTTTTTCTGCAAGAGATACCAACGACTTCGTTCTATGGAGTTGCTGCACTTTGCCTGGCAAAAGGTGGTCCGATACGAAATTAGGATACCTCCCATGATTTTTTTCACCTCAGTGTATATTATTTTTACAATAGACTGATGGGATTTTTGACGAAGAATATTTTTCATATGGAGCAGCAAAATTTAAATTCACGATGTAAATGTCCATCGTCTATTGCTACGGTGATAGGATGAATAGAATATAGGGTGGACGAAATGTAGTCAGTAGATGTGAATATGTAATACTATTTCATTATATTGATCTCGAATTCACTCCATTACTCTTCAGTCTGACATTTGATCGTTGCATGTCAATTGCTGTACGACTACACGTGTGCTGAATATCTCTGGAGATGCGTGTTACGTTAAATAACGTTACTTTTTTCAGTTTACATTGCTTTTTCATTACTGAAATAATCAACAAAACTCTATCCTCTTCTCAAGAAATTAAGAGAAAGCAAACGTGTACTAGGTTAAATGAAAATATTTAATCTACCGATATTGTGTTACCTGGTTGAGCAGTCTACCTAATCGCCTAAAGCGGTTTTGCACATTGTTTTCAGAAATGCACATAATGATGAAGCGTCCGGTTGCACTAAGCACTTGCCCTCACCCGCACGAGCGACATACAAAAACACTGCGGCTTCTCGCTCTTCCGGAGCGTTCGCGCTGAACCAAAGGGGCACACCTTTTTATCTCGTTGTCACTCTCGCCGTTCATTTATTTCCCCCAGCCGCCCGTCTCCCGCGGCCTCGCCCTCAGCCGCTCTTTCGGCCGCCCGCCGACCGCGCCCTCGCGCTCCCTGTCATGCCGTTCAACCCCCATCCGCCCACATCGCCTGCCTATCCACCCGCCCTGCCCACCCCTACCACTCGTCTATCCCGATCATCCACCCGCCCAGACCACCCATCCACATTCACAGCCCGCCCATCCCCCATCCATCCGCCTGCGCGCACACGCCGAAGCGCGCTCGCGTCCGCGCTCTCCTGCGTGGCTCGCGGGAGCCCGCGCAAATTGACAAGCTTAATTTAGAACATGATGAACGAGCGTGACCAGCCCGCTCTAGTCTACTTCATCACGTTCCTCACGTAATGAGTTCTAATAGTTGGCCGGATGACTACCTTCGGGGCACGGCGCGAGGCGGCGTGGAGCGGCGCCCAGGGGTGCCAACCCGCGGGAAAATTTCGCTCCGACGCTGGCAAACATTTATCAACATTTTCAGGGACCCCGCAACGAATGAGGGCAGGTCTGGCGGAAAATGCAGACTCGCCGCGTCATTTCGTTTTTGACATGTGTTATCTGTCTTCTTTACTGGCGCGTGAAACCCGTTGTTTTGATTTGGCCACGACACGCTCTGCAGGTTTTATTTTGCTGTCGTTCTTGGCCTCGTTTTCAGTAGAGTCCGCTCCATGTCATTAATCTTCCGCTGAATAAGGACGGGTAATGTGAAATGGGTGAAAAATAATTCTGATCATTTTCCATTTTCTTGCAAATGTCCCGGAAAGATTAAAACATCTCGCTTTAGTGGAAAATCAAATTATCAACCTTCAGATTAACATTCAAAGATTGATTCTTTTATACTTGGATTAATATAGGTTCTTATCGGCCCATGTTTCAGTTCGCTGGAGGATAAATCGCTGTGATAAGAGTGATGGATTATATTGTTTAGCATTATAGTTTCCACCACTTAGGATCTGGTGCAGAGGCATTGGAAACGCGATGAATAGGTTATTCAGTAGGACTCGCAAAGCATTAAGTGTAAAATCTCTTTGTAAATTACACATAGCTACATTACAGATTCATCAATTGTACAAGCGCATCTCGTATTACGTTTGTGGAAGCGCGTGATCAGAGCATTGTCGTATGATTATGTAGAGTGATGTACATATTGTTAATCTTCCAAATTCCTGGAATACAGAAAAAATACGTTTAGTGAACCTACCTAATAACAGACGTAATTATGGAATTAATCCACGAGGAAATAAAATTATTTAAAGTATCAACGAAACATATATTTTAAGAAAATGATTTAACCACTTTAACAAAGTTTTCTGAAATTTATTTGTAGGTTCTGTTAAAAATACAACACAAGGTCGATGGTCTAAATCAATTATTCCCAAATTGTGATTGCCTTGGCGTATGTCATTGATCTTCAAAGATTACTCGAGCAGTACTTGAGAAATACGCGTCATAATTGTCAGCCTTTTCTTTCTGATTTCACTATCACCTTTCTCAATATAGCCAAAAGATCCACCACGCCATAGCCTAGAACGAAGAGACTGATTTAAAAATACAGTTACATGATTTTGTGATATACAGAATGAACTAATTTGATGTGTGAAATGAAGAAGAATGATACGGAGAAATAAGAGTATTACACTTCTTGAAAATTGCTAATAATGATAGTGCGGATTTTTACTGAGTGTAATGTTCTCCAGATCTCAAAAATGTACAATAAAAAAGTCGAAACCGATTGAAAGATTCGTCTACAGGTGACCCTGTGGTAAAGCAGCTTCCTTGCGGAGTACACATCGCGAGACACAGAGGAAGCGCCTCCTACCAACACCTTCTTCTCTCCGCCTGCCGACTTCCCGTCAAGAACTTGGCACGCTGGTGGGCAGGTGTGACGGCCAGCTGATGCCACGGCGTCCTATCCATGTGACGCAATCTTACTTGAAGAGCTTCAACATCTTCGACAGCGATTGCGCAGCGACACCTTGTCCAATACAATGACGGTGGGGAAGTTAAAAGTGAATGCCAGGCGCCAGCCGTCAGCACACTTTTTTCTTCATGCTTGGAATCACAGTCCGGCTCAACACGGCACGGTCAGATCGAAATAGTAATATGAGATTTTCTGAACGGGCCGTGCCAGGTGTGAGTTTCTAAAACGACAAGTGTGGAAGATCAGCTGTTAGTCGAAATCGTAGGTGGTTCGACCATGGGACTTCTCAACTGCAGTCCGCTCAGCATTCGCCGGCCGCTGACGCCACCTCCGCTTCCCTCTGCCGCCACTCCACTCCGCGGGAATGTGATATTAAGTCGATGTTTCTATAAAAATATCGATGTTTTAAACATCGGTTGATTCTAACCGGAGGTTTTAACAAGTTTGTTTTCTGGTCGATGTTTTTACGTTTTCTATATTTTGTTTGTAAATACAAAAGTTCTAAAATTATGCAAAAGTTGAAATATGAACTAGATAAATAAATGATTATTCATTCGTTCGAACGAAGCGAACGCTGTGTATGCTGCATTCATCGAATAGACCATCCCTCCCCGAGTGATGACCTGTTGCCGTGGTGTCTCCCACCCGGACAGGTGGTCAACGCAAATGCTGTTCCTTCTCCTCCCCATACGGTGAATTGTGAGGAGCCTCTGACCCCTTGAGATGACCTGAGCGTTCAGGCTCAAAATTGTTAATTGTTCTTATTATTTTTGTCACTGAAGTTTTGGTTATAAATTAATAAACACAACCACTGTCAAATTAAATTATTCCTCCAAAATATATAAATTTTACTGGTTGCAATCGTCTTTTTTTAAAAAAAACCCTCGTATTAAATGGTATATTAATTTTGAGCATCAACGTTTTGAAACATCGCTGTTTTGTTGCCGAGGTCGCATCCACGCTCGGCGGCAATTGAATACATGGCGCGGGCGCCACGCAACCTCCGGCAAATCCATAGATTCCGCGCAAGTGCGTAATTGCGCGCGCGGCGTTAATGAGCCGCATGAGCCCCGGCGCGCGCGCGCGCACGCACGCACGCACGCGTGCACGCAGGCCGCGCCGCCCGTTTGACTCCGCCTCTATTATTTTAACGCATTAATATCCAGATGCGCGGCGCGGCGCGGGGGATCAAGAAGAATTTACGGCGCGTCGGGGGCGGATTCTTCCGCCGCGCACGCGCGCAATGCGCGGAATTGAACGCTTAAGTGAATAAGGCGGTAATTGTTAATGAGCTGGTCGATTTTAATGGGGCAGGGAAGTAAAAATCAGAGAGAATTATAATGCGAATTGTTGCGTAGACGGTCGAGCGTGTTTAGTGTTCGTTTCGAAGAGTTGTGTGATTATGATTACTGGTACGACAGTAAAATGTTTTTTTAGTGTATTTACCATTCAATTTTGAATATTATTGTGGTCTGTATTAATAAATAATAACTGTTAAATTGTGTTCGTGAGTCACCTTAGCAGTGTGCATTAATTTCTCATCTATACAGTTTTATCATTTTGTAGTCGGATTAGAAATACATTCTTTTGTTAACTTGTAGTTTTGTATACATAACCGTTGTGTACTGTATCAGGTGATGGTATTTAGTGTTGCTTGTAAATTTGTTATGATTTTAGATTAAATATTGTCGATCAATAAATAAATTGTCTCTCACATCTGTTTATATTCTTCATATTATGTTACTACTTAATAACGTAATCGTTGTGGTTGTATTTTTATTAATATTATTATTATTATTACAATTATTATTATTATTATTATTATTATTATTATTATTTCTTGGCATATGTTATAAGCGTTAGCGTGCAGATACTTGCCATACGTTTCTGAAGAAGTGCGATGAAAGAAATTGAATTCATTAATGTATTACATATTCACACATACACTCGCACAGACTTCGATGTGCAAGTACATTTATATCCCATCATTTCCACGGAGAACTCAGGTGCGGAGAGGGGATATAGTTGACTTAGTTTTTACGGGGCGCGAATACCTGGTGAAAAATAATTCCCTTTATAATCGAAAATTGAGAAAAATTTCGTTGGATATCTTGTCCTCCACGTCCCTCTTCGCCCCATTTCCTCGCAAATCCTGCGCACAAAAAGCGGCAAGGCGGTGTGACTTCTTGCGACACAGAAGAAAACCAATTCCGCCGTTAAGTTGAAAAAAGTTTTTTTCGGTGCTGTCCGGAGAAGTTTCGCAAATTCGTGCTCGCGCCGCCCCAGCGGTCCTCGCCCGCCTACCACCCCTCTCCACCCGCCCGCACCTGGTTTCCCGCCGCCACTCCGCCCCCCCCGGAGTCACCTGTGCGATAAAGCCAGGGCTTCGCGGAAGAGATTAGTGTCGTTCTTTGTCAGCCTCATCCTATTACTGCTTGACACGGCGCTAAGGATGAGTAATGCAGAAGTCTGCGGCGGAGAGGTAGCGCGAGCCGGCGGCGGCGTGAGCGGGGTTGAGCTCGGGGCGGGGAGCGGGGCGGGGCGGCGGCGTTGCGGTTGGTCGGCTGCGGTGCGGAGTTTCTCGCAGTCCGGGAGCTCTGCGCCCGCGGAGGTATTGTGGAAGCGCCATGGAGACACGCCATTGAAATCAGGTTAATTACTCATGCATACCGCGCGCCCGCGGAGAGTTGTTCTTCTTGCGCGGGTAATTAAGTCGATGGCCTAGGAGAGCGAGATAACAAACGCCTGAGGACGGAGGTCTCGTGGAAACGGAAACGACGACCGTGAGATGAAATCGGTTACTTGCAAATACTCCACTCGTAAATTATGAGCGAAATGTATGCATGAAGATCTCGACTTTGTCATGTGTTATACAAGTGTAAAAAGACTGGATGTGTTTTGTGGAGAGTTCACGACTTCTGGAAATTATTCTTCATATTGATGAAAAAAAAAACCGATTAAAAATTTTTCCATAACACTGACAATAAGTGTCGTTACAGGTTATGGGAGAATACAAAACTACGTGAATTAGATGTTTATGAAACATTTACGCCTTAATTACCGAAAATTAATATTCAAGAAGTTCTGTTTTGTTTAATAGTTCATTTTGCTTTACGATGTAACTCGGTTCCAATTATGACTAAAGAGAGGCAGTAGCTTTAAGATGAGATATTCTGTTTAGAAATGGAACGGCATTATTACTGTGTATCTTCGTGTGTAATTCCCCTCGGTTTTCCTTAATATTATGTGCATCACTGCATTTGGGCTGACCATTCCACGTGACTGTGGCTGGCCGCAGATGAGCAATTTTGACCGAAGAATGTTGCCCGCGGATATCGGCTGTCGGGCGGAGTGATGGACTGCGAATGTACATCCACTGCTGTGTTGCTCTCGCTATCTATAATTATTCTTCCTTCAGGTCGGGAGGGCACTTGAAATGTCGGAAGGTGGTGTACGCGTATATCACTGCGGGAATTACAATTTTGTGAGTCGAAAAGAAAAAAAAGTAAATGTTGTATTTAGAAATTCAAAATCTTGTCAAGTATTGTGACAAATTGGTTAGTTATTCTTTGTGTAATAACATTTCGCGATAATTCAAACTACAAAAACAGGAAATACGTACGTACAGATCTTTCTTCAAGAAATAAACGAATTTTATTTTGAACAATAAGTGTTATATGTACTGAATATAAAATTAAGATAATTCCGTCAATAAGGAGAAGAAAAGTAAAGTTCAAGTAATATTGGCGCAGTTGTTTTCAGTTGACGCTGTTACTGAATAAAATTCTTATGGTAAGAGAGTCGTAAACAATGTTCTTCGAAATGTCGATATTCATAAAGGACCAAAGAACGAAGGACGACAAATAAACATGCAGATTTACTTTTGCATTTGATTCGAACGAAGCAAAGAGCGACATGCACTTCGCAAGCGACTACGGTCACTGCCGGAGGAAGCAGGGATAAATGTCAGTGTGCTTCGCGCCTTTTTTTTCCTCTTGCAAAGACGCGCATCGCGCTTAAGATTAATTAGTGCTTCAGAGCGCTTTAATTGCTAATCCGTGTCCCGTAAGTGTCCTGCATGTGATACCCTGGATGGCGACTATGTTCCTTCCCTGGCGGAAAGTGAAATCCGAGCTTCATATCGGCTTGCAGGGTTTCCATTATCAGTTATCTCCCCAGCGATACACCGCTCCAGCCGGAACAAGTTCTGAGCTCCCAACTGGTCTCCCGCCCTGTGTGGTAGTATAGTGTGTGTGTAATTATGTGCGTATGGGTGGAGGTGGGGAAGAGAATGAAGAAAGAAAGATACTGCTCCGGCATTCGCCTGGTGTTGATCGAAAAAAAAACACGATAAATTACCGATCACAGCAGTCGGCCTCTGCAATTCTCCTGCAGACAGTGGTTGAATTCCCCCCTCCCCCTCCCTTATATGTGAAATTACCTTTCCCCTGCCGGTTTTTTTCAAGATATGTTTCATTCATTAGTCGTCACTAATCTCACTCTCTCTCGCAATTTATTCTTCTTCTCTGTTTTCATCGATTAAGAGCGATTAATTCTCTTCCTTACACCGTCGTCGATGTTTAGGGAAGTATACCTCCCCGTTCTGTCCCAACGAGCTTTCCCTTCCTCTATTTCTCTCTCTCTCTCTCTCTCTCTCTCTCTCTCTCTTTCTCTGCCCATCTATTTTCACATTTTCTTGGTATTTTTTCCTTCCTCATAATCAACAATTTCTTCTTTAGCTTTTGACCTGACTCCACGACGTCGGCTGCTCGTGTAAGTGACATCGCCACCCCCGGTGAAAGAGGCGCTTGTGTCCTATTCCGCCCCATCGCCGTCACGTTTTGCTCCGCGTCGTGGGCCGCTGGCGTCACCACCCACCCGCATACGAGCACGCGGCCACCCCCGCCCTCGCGCCGCGCCGTGGCACCCGCCCGCCGCTGATGCAGAATTACGAGCGCGTGGGTGGGCGGAGCGCCGCGGGAGACACCAACCGCAGTGGCGCCCAGGTCACGTAACAGGGATGCGCAGCCGATAACTTAGCGACCGCAGCCCCACGACTTTTAGAAGAGAGCACAGTGGTGGACAAAACCTTTCTGGCGGATCTTAGTACTTGCAACATCGTTATCTGTTAGTTACTTAATTTTTCTGTTTTCAAATAAGTTTTTCATTACATATGTTGGTCCACCACCCTTACATTTCTTGTAATGGATACATCATTTGCACGATTAATGTTCATATATTTAGAGAATCAAACAATTATAAACCATTGTAAAGTTTGAAATGCGTCTAGACCTGATATTTTTCTGATTTTCTATTTCTATTTTTATGTTTGAAAAAAGATATGAGACCAAAATTAGTTCTGATAATTTTTCATTACTTCTTTTAAATTTAACTAATAAGTTTTTTAATTTAATTAATAATATATTAATTGCAAGTTTGTTGCTTTGTATGAAAGCAGACATTTGTGTTTGCCTTAATACAATTTATTTAACTCAGAACTGTTGTCATCTTTTTGCAGTCACAATTTGCTTCACCTTGTTTTCACTTGCTGTCACAATTTTCACCTGTTTAGGTGAACCATTGTGCACGTTTTTCTCGCGAAGAGCTCGTTCCCTAATTGCATTGCTGTGCAGTCTGGTATTCTTTTTTATTATTTCAATCCTCTATTCTTCTAAGAAATATGAATGGTTTTGTCTTAATTATTTTGTGGTCTTTATTTTAATTGTTTTAATTTGAATTATCCTTGAGTTAACAGATAATGACCATATTTACAAAGTATACAAAGTCGTCTTCAACTACGTACTTATCCCTTGATCTGAAACAACGATTAAAAAATACACCTTTAATGTTTAATGGGAATAATTTATTAAATTATCTTTTCGACATTTCTCCCATAAATCGTACGTAAATAAATTGTATCGCATCATCTACAAATGTTTTTACGTGTTTTCTGCTCTTGCACGGTGTGAAGTGGGGGGGGGGATCGTTCGCTTCGGAACTCTGCACCAGTAGAACGAACGTGCGAGGCGCACCCGGAAAGCGGCCTGTGGCCAGCCAGCCGGCCCGCGCGCGAGTAGCCGCGAGCAGCGCCCCCTGGGGTGCGATTAACTTCAATTTCCACAGAGTTTTTAACGCACCACAATTCGCTCCTCCTCCCCGCCCCTTCCTTTCGGTGCCACGTTGCTGCGCAGCAGGTTTATTTAGCGTAGCGGCTCCCCGACCGGTTAGGGGCCGGTAGTGGGGCGCTGGGCACGCAATATTTGCCGTCCTTACCCGTGCGGCCCCCTGCACCCTCCCTTTCCACCCACCCTACGCCCGCGTCCGCTCCCAAACTCCATCCAACCTACGTCACGTCCTTGGTCACCCCGCACTCGCCGTTCACCAGTCCCTTCCTCCCGTCATGCACTTCGCACTCTCTGCATTTGCCCCTCCTCCGCTCCACCCCGCTCTGGCTGTGCCCAGCCGACTCCTGTCTTTCACCTCGCTCACACCCATGCGTTCGCGTTCACCCGCGCTATTCTTCGTCGTCCCTGCGTTACGCTATTTTTTCTCCAGCCGACTCTGTGTCTGTTTTACTTGTTTGCCTCTGATATGTGTACGCTCTTATCTGCTTGTTGAAAAGGAAGCTCTTGCCTTTTTGAAAAAAAAATAAAACAACAAACAATTTTCTCTTGTGTTTCAGGTAAGGGACTTTGCTGCTTCAGAAAGAATCCCGTTTTCAAAGTATGCTTGCTTTGGAATGGAGTTTTGGTTCACCAGGAGTTTCCGTGAGTTTGAAAACTGTTATTATGAGATATTTTCATACTGTGACGTACCTTCATTTAAAATTCTATTTTCTCTTGCGCAAACTAAAAAATTACTCCCATTCACCAAATAATATAATGCGATTTGTTGGACATTCACTTGTTATTCGTAAAGACCGAACAATAAATGTATTGATTTCGTTGATCATAAAACTGTTCAAACTCTTTACTGTAATACCTAATTACTGCTTTATTATTATAAAAAGTTTGAAAGTTGATGTTGGTAGTCGTGCATCAACTCCATTCACAATTTCTGCATAATATCATATCCCATTCATTTCTCTCAAACAAAACAATCTAATGTCACAATCAGGTCTACAAAAAATTACCTCACGGTAGCTCTAAGTTCTAATACTGTTTGACATTCACCCTCCTGAATGTTCTCCCGGGGGAGGGGGAGTTGCATTCAAGTATCTTTAGCCAACGACAAGAACCGAGGCACGAAGACCGATGAAAACTCGTTGCCGGCCCCGTTTTCCGCAGTTGCGAGTCGTCAAGGGCAGAGTGCGCCGCACGATGGCGTCGCCTTGCGCGGCGCGACGTCGCCCTCTTTAATCCCGCCGAAGCCGCGTTTCAATTTACGACACTTGTTACAACTTCATTAGCGCCGGGGTCCCTGCGCTCGGCTGCCCCCTCGCCGCCCGGCGTGCTCGCGCGACGGTCCCCAGCCGTCCGGCGGTTGCGCGTCTTCAAGGCAGCGCCCTCGACCCCGCGATTCTTTATTTTTCTTGCGTCCCTTCTTTCGACGTTCCTCATACATACATTGTCAATTGGGCAAAATAACCCCTCGGAATTTTTTCCTTCTTGCGCTTATTCTTTAACATTTTTAGTGTCCACCTCGATGTAATATTTGGTCTGTCCACTTTTTTTGCCGAAATTGTCACTCCCCGTTGTTGGTTTTCCATTGTCACTGTTATTTTTCTGTATTACTCCTCGTTGTCCTCAATCTCTCTTCGCTGATTGGATGTCATTTCACCCTCAGTCAGACTCTTTTAATTTATTATTCATATTTTCGCTATTTTTACTTCTCACCACCCATCCCTCTGCCCGTCTACACTCGCATATTTTACAACTTTTTTCAGTAGGAGCTTCATCAAATGGAGGCACCCGTTGTCAACGCAGGTGCAACCATTCCGTGGCATTTCGCCTCGACTGCGCCGCGTGTGGGCAGTGTCTCGCTCACGGCCGAGCTCCGTGCGTGGGCGGGTGCGGATCGTAAGGAGTCGCCACTGCGCCGGGCGGAGGCTGAAATGAACCCCAGCGTGACGGTGCGGGTCGCCGCCTCCGAAGCGCCCGAGGTGTCTCCATCGCCCCCAGCTTTTACGAGTCGCCCCCTCACCCCCACCCGACCCTGCCACGTTGTCTTTCGCGCTGGACGCTTGGGCGCTTCGGACAGCTGAGATAAAACGAAACCCCACCAACAATGTGAACACACAAACTGGTTGCCGCAAAAGTTCTTTCTACATTCTCCAGACTAACTAAATGTAAACACTAAAACTAAATAAACAACTAACAAGTTGTTATTACTTTGGATGTAAAGGGAGGACATGAATAATGTTTCATAGAGAAGCTCCAAAGCGAACATTGTTTTATGTGTAATGTATTTTCTTCAAATTTTATCCTGTAGTTAAAATGATGAGCCGAGTTTGAATATATGAATATCTTTGTGAAGCAGATTGCGAATGAAGCGCTTCATTATTTCCAGGTAATAAACGATTTCTACATTTGTTCTTTCGTGGAGTACTTGCTTACAAGTTCCGTAAAGTAATATAATTGTCCGTAACAAATGTCCCTGTGCTCATTAACGCTTCTTTGAAAACAGGTTGTAAAAATGTACAGTAGCATTCTCGTTTATTTTGTCCCCTATCTTTATTCAGTACCCTTCAGCCCATTACATCACTTGAACTCGAATTGCGCGCTTTCAACCTGTTGATAAAAGAGCGAACGAGTTGTATCTCTAACAAAGTACGTCCCCGCACGCTGCACCGCACGTGTTGCTACAGAGTTTACCGTCCTCTGTGCCCCCCGTGCACTCAACGCTGTTTCCACGCGCCGGCCACGCATGCATCGCCGCGCGGCGGCGGTGCCCCCACCCCTCCTCGCACCTCCCCCCCCCCGCGCCCCCGCCACCTCGCCGACCTACACCCCTCCATTGCGCCGCCCCTCCCACTCCGTGGCGCCCATCCTGTCCCATCCTTCTCACTCCTGCGCTCCACCCTCTCCACAGTCACACTTACGCTCACCCGTTCAGCTCATCGCCCATCGCGAAATTTCCCTTCTTCCTTTTGCCCTTTCTCAAACCACAATTCTCATCCCCACATCGTCGCTGCGTTTCTCACCTGCTCCTTGCTACCTTACGTGCGCAACTGCACCTGCGTCCTTCGCCGGCCTTCGCAGCCCGCGCTGGGCTCCCTCCCGCCGCCACGTGTCGCTTCCGCCTCCGCCGCCACCCTCGCGAGCGCGCAATCGTGAGCGCACAGTAATGAATTCCGCAGCCGGCGGAGAACGTTCGTTCGAAGCGCGGCCTCGACGTTTTCATTATTCAGTGTTCATCATCATTACGCGGCGCGACGCTCCTTGACCGCCACCGCCCCCTCCCGGCCCCCACCGCCCCCGCCGCGCTTTATGCGATGCCGCTGACGCGTCTCCGCCCCCTCCCCCGCCCACGTCACCGCTCATTTGCGCGTCGTAAAGAATTCCCGCGGCTGATGAAAACTTGCAGATTACTTTTGCGCGGAGGTTCTCTCTCTCTCTTTCACTCGCGGTGGGGTGGGGGTGCGTGGGCGGGCGTGCTTCTTCAAGATGCCCCCGCCTCACCCCCGTCGGTGCTTCCGTCGCAGTCGCCGTCTCCACTCGCCCGCATTCGACCTGTGCGCTCATCTCTGCACCTGCAGCCACCGAACGCCCGGCTGCCGCGCCTTTTGTGAGAGCGCGCGCGGCTTTCATCGGGAGGATTAGCCGTAAGCCGCCTCCACGGCTCCTGATTTTAATTCTCGTTGGCGTAGAACGAGGGTATGCGTCGTGTATTAAATAAACGCGAATTCGCCAACTGCGCGTAGAACTCACTTCGGAGACCAAGCCATACTCCTCAGCGCAACTTCTTCTGTTGTACTTCAAATTTCAGTTTTGCACTCTTCACACTACTTTACGATCGACGCTTGTTGCTTACAATGTTTTCTATCGAGGATGAATTTCACTTATGTTCAATTAGCATATGATATTACTCAAAAGATGTTGGGAGCCATGTGAAGAGAAAGGTTAAATAATGGTGAAGGTAAATGAGACGTGGAATGAGCAAAAAGTACTGCACGTGAAGTTCGCTTTTTTTAACTCTGAATTTGCATTTAGTGACCAGAATTTAAATACTACATCGCGAAGATGGAAATGTGCATATTGGTCGTTGCAGCGCGAATCCACCAGTTTCGATGCACTATAGGACTCCGTATTCGTCCCTCCTATATAGCTTTTCACTTCTACCCGCGTACGTCATATTGGATCGTACGTCTTACCCTTCCAATATGGCCATTGACAGCTTACCGTAGCGAACATTACCACAATCACTGCTTCTTTTTTCTACTCCCCCGCCTTCGCTGGGCCTCCACTCCGCCCTTCCGCCGCGGTCGTAGCTCGACCACAGTCGACTGCCACTATCGTCCCGCCGCCACCGCAGCAGAAGCTGGGGAGATATGCGAGGATTTACCGTTCGCTCGAGTGTAATTTTGCATTTTCCTCCGCCGTAATCCTACTTGAAATAATCCCGTCTGAGAAGAGAGACAAGGGCTTGAGGCGGGGCGACGGCGCGGGGAAAGGGGACGGGGGATATCGGGTCCAATTTATGGTGATTCCGCGCGGGCCATGTCGGCGAGGTCTCTCGAGGTGGCGTTTCTTTTTCTGCTTTAGCGTACACTTACCTCCGACGCTTTGCTACCTTCGCCAGAGAAAATTGTTCATCTGAGTTCATGGGATTTTATCATCGTACGGCACGTCTCCGGCGCATTGCAATTGAGTTTCGGCGCTAACATTTTACATCGACAGTTTTAAACAATGTGTGATTCGTGCTCGAAATTAAGATACGCGCTCGTTATTGTAACTACTAACATCAGATTAACCTATTAATATTTTTATTTCATTTTCATGGATTTTATTCATTTATTTCAAAGAGGTGTTCAAAGAATGGTAATTCATTTGCCTTGTAAATGAACTGATGTAGCTTTACCATTAATGAAAGGACTTGGAAATAAATATGACTATTTGTCAGTTGTAACTTGCATTGTTAAATGTTAATGACATCCTCTTGAACACTGATTTGAAATGAATGAAATCGCATGAAAATGAAATAATCTGGAAGTATTAATTGGCCTGTTGAATCTTATGTTAGTAGTTACAGGAGTATAAGGAAAATGTATTTTCATTTCGAGCAAGAATCAAACATTGTTTAGAACTTCGTTGATATTGATGGCGCTTACGGATACAAGTGGCGAAAACCGGTAGCATTGTGTGTAACTAACTGATTTTATTAATTGGCCTGTTGGTCTAGTTACGAGTAAGGAGTAAAGACAATGTATTTTCATTCGACAAGAATCAAACATGTTGAACTTGATGCCTTGGATACAAGTGGCAACCAGTAGCACGTGGTATAGTTCTTTAACCGGTCCATGGTACGAAATGGAAACATCAATGGGCTGTATCACTGCTCCTTCTCCTCTTTCGGCTGCCTTCCCTTTCCTACGTGACCATGAGATGCCACATTAAAAAAATCGAAGTATAGTCAATAGTTATCCCTGCCTTGAAATGCGAAGCTGCAATTCCCAAAAGATCTTTACTAGCAAGAACGATAACTGAACTTCGTAAATTCCGAGAACTTCGCCATATCAAAGGTGAACTGACGTTATGTGAAGCTATCTAGGCACGCGTGGAACGTATACGTGTATGCGGGTGACACACAGTAGTATTGTGTGCAATTTTTTTAATTTAAATCTGTAAATTTACAATATGTTCGAGACAAGAACAATAAGTAAATATGCTGTTAGAAATTACAAACTTGCATGGAAAGGTCACCCTCTCTTGATCTTCCTTTATCATATTACATCAACAAGAACATGTTGACAAAACAATTGGTGTTGATTTTATTACAGTATTATCACCATTGTCATTTTAAAATCTATTTGGCAAATCCAATGGTTTGTACTTTTTCAGTCTTTTGACTTCTAAACTATTGTCCAGTAAGTTTATGGCTAGTACATTAATATGGTTTTCTAGTTTGCTGACATATTTACGGCTAATATATTTAATTTCTTGTTGTACTGTTGGCATGTTAAAATCATTATGTAGCACATCGTTTCGGACGTACCAGGGAGCACTAGCAATGTCTCTCAGAACCTTGGATTGGAATCTCTGTATGGTTTGAATATTTCACCTTGTGCGCAATTGAAATCGGTGCATTTGCATACCGAAAGAAAATGACATTGTTTATGACGCGCCCAACTCAACAATGCTTTGTAAATTGTAATCGTGTATCCCCAAGAATGTTAAAGCAGTTCATGCTAAAGCAGCAAACGTGTAAATTAGTGCAGAGATAGCTCGATTAGGATTATGATAAATATATTGGCTATAATATAATGGATATGAATGTGATCATGATTTTTTTATTTATCAATTGTTTTACTTATTATTGCTACACATTGGCCTTCACGACAGGTTAAATCCTTCGGAGGGTGAAATTCAATTATATCATACTATGATTTGAATTGGATATCCGTATAGTGTTACTCCCAACTCCTTCGTGACGAAGGGTTATTGTTTCTGTTGAGGTTCTTCCTGGGAAACATTGGAACAACGATAATACGTTCAATTCAGATGTGTACATGTATTTAGATTAAATGCTTATACGAAGCGTCATATGCCCATAAAATAGTGGTGTTATAACAGCACGTACTTTCGCGCTCGTACTTTCACGCAAAATTACGCGAAAAGTACTCAAATTTTGGAAAAATTGTTCATGACCTTATTTCAAATCTATCTTTAAGGAACAGATTTTATTGAAGGAAAAAAATCTCTATCGTGATAATTGTAGTTGTAGTGGGACACCGAACATTTTTTTGAATTTTTGCAATATTCGAAAAATCAGAGTTTTAACGAAAATGACACCTGCACCATTTCCTTAAACGTCCTTCACCCAACACCAACAACAAAATGTATTAAAAAACATTGAAGCATTTTTTTGACAATTTTGAAAATGTCCCAGGGGCTTCTTGTAAAGTAGCTCCCAAAATCAAAAAATCGGTTTCATATTCAAGGGGCCACGACATCAGCCAGATCGACTGATGAATCAATTTTGGAGAAAATCGATTGTACAGTTTATCCGCCAGCGTTGTTCACAGACATGCAAGATATACGTTTCGCTTCATTTGATTTTTCGGTATCAAAGACCCTTAAAATATGGATTTTGACTATACATGTAAAGAGATTTTTTTTCTAAATTAGGAATTGGCCTTTTCGTTATCAGAGCACTGTAAAAAGTTTTTCTGTCGAAAATTTGCAGTTTTTTCGTGCAGCATTACGTAACGTTCTCTCTACTGCGGAAACGGAAGCAAGAAACTAAAAATCAAAAATTTTTTGATTATAATTAGAGCTTCCGATGTAAACGGACGAGTTCTCAGTTAAATTTTCTCTAAATAGCACCTTGGTTTTTCTTCAGTTTAATCTTTGAGGTTACATCGGCAATGCATTCTATTTTATTTAGCAGAACACTATCAATAGCCTGCCATTATGTACTATGTCCATTATCCCTCGTACTATTTCTGTGAGGCATCGCACCTGCCCTAATGCCCTTTTTGAACTTCCAACCGAAGCTTGCCATTCGTATTTGCCAAAGACGACTTCCCCGAACTCATCCTCTCTCTGCGAAACGGAGCACACAGGAACACACACACACACACACACACACACACACATACACAGGCACACTCCACACATACACACACACACAGACAGCGCACATGAGCCCGCGCTAGCGCGTCGCCGTCATTGGCGGCAGCGGAGGATGCGTCGTCCCGTATTCATGACGGCGACGCCTTGCGGCCCCTCCTGGCCCCTCCGTGCCGCCCTGCTCCAGCGCCCGTTCCCACGGCGCCCGTGAATAGATTCTCTGTGCATTTCCGATTATGACGTCGCGTCGTCCCGCGCGCTCCTCTTGCACGCGGCGTCCTCATTCTCCACTTCCTCGCAGTGCGCCAGCGGCGACGCAGGGTAATATCCCGAAAGGTGGATTAATGCATTTCTCGTGTCTTGAAGCGTTAGATACCTATCTTTTCCAAGTATCATCCGGAGAAAGATTGCAGTATTCCGCGTCGGTTCCTCAACGCACCCTCGCATGCGACGACGAGGAGAGATTCGGTGGCAATGCGTGTGCTTTGTGAATAATTTTTTATGCAGTGTAATTCCAATAAATTTCCCATGCAGCAGCGGCTGTTTCTTCTTTGTGTGGTGTTTTTTAAGGAGTCAGTATAAAGCAATCATTTTATCAAGTTCAGGTTCTCTCTGGGCCATTCAGTTCTCTTTATATTTTACCTAAGAAAATGGAGAATTCTTCTTATATTACCTCATGTGGTAAACATGGTGCCTCGACTTCAATACAAAACAAGACTTGGAGTCTTGCCACTATGTTTGTGAGACGTTGTAACCATATATATCTTTAGTAAGGTCAGTACATGAGTGATCATTGTGATAGTATGCTACTATATTGTAATTGGCTTTGTATATCCATAGTGGTGCTGTTCTTATATTTTTGTTTTACCACTAGCCTCAGGGTGAATGAAATATATCGAAACACCAGCAAACTATGTTTTAATATCTTGAACTATGTTCTAATACCAAATCTCATGATCTATTCTTCCCATAAATTATACAAAAGGACAAGTGTCACTACTGAAAAGTTGGAGAATCCTCATATGAAACACATTGAGATTATTTTGTTGCAAACATATATTTCTGAAAAACTCCCAGATAGTATGTTCAGCAAAGCGTGGTTGAATGATTACCTTAAATTAAATAAATGTTTATATACCTGGTGAACTTCTATTTGTTTTCTCGGTGCTGAATGCACTACTTCAGCAGAAACCCTCAGAGCATACTACTTGGAAGGGCACACAACCGCGCGTGGCCGATCAATGCGACCCGGGCGCTGTTCTCATAGAGGCGCGGTGGCCACGCCCCCGACTGAAGGGGCCAATTATACACCGGTGGTGTCCCGGCGGAGTCGGGAGAAGGCCTGCTTTTTGGGAAAGGGTCGCGGAAGCGAACTCGCCTGTGAAAGGGCCACCTCGGCTGGCGGGCGAGCTTATTATCCGATTTCCGGACGACGATTCCGCCGCCGGCGCTTTTCTCCCATCTGTCTTCTCAGATCCCCTCCTCCTCCGCTTATTGTCGTCATTCTGCCCCTTGCCTACCTCCCACTCCCCTCTTTGGGATGATTCTTTTCTAAAATGCGAGTCCTCCGGGTTCTTGATGAAAGGAAAATGCGACCCTAGGTCTGACTTCGTGTCTTTGGAGACGAAATTCAAATTCAGTCATCCTATGTCAGAACTAAAATGCTCGAAAAGTAATGAAAAATAATGTAAATTATAATAAATAAAGATTTGCTACCGATCACTAGATATGCTTTCTTTCGATTTCTCATTAATTATTCAAACGATTGTATTGGAAGAGAGTGGAAATTATGTACTAACAATGTTTCGCAAAATATTTAAGTTGGTTATTGCGATATGCCGAGTGTGTTCTTTCAGATTTTTGGACGAAAAAGTTTAGATAACTTGTACCAAAATCTTTCTCAGATGTTTGAGTTACTTCATTTTCTTTGCAACATTTCTTGCTAAATTACTATTTGTGCCTAGTGTTTTGTGAAAGTAATGAATATTTTAAACCGTTTTTATTTACATCCTTCGTTTTTTCTGCGTCTCGGCCATTCCCCTCAGCTTTTTTGGCCCGAAGGCCTGTAGAGATCGCACGTGTTGGTGGCGATAACCAAATTGGGCACGGCGGTGGCGCCGCCGCTGACTATGGGAACTGTGTCTCCGGGCGGGGCGCAGGGGTGGCGGTGGCTTAATGCGGATCACGTCGGCTTCTTCGAATTCCCCTCCGCGCGCGAACAAGCGCTACACGCGCCAAGGACGCGTCCCGACCGGGCGGACTAAATCTTCCCTGGAAACGCGAGCGGCATTCCAAACCCCCGCTAATCGTTCCCGGCGGTTGCGGCGCCGGCGGCGGCGGCGGCGAGCGCCGGGCGATAGCGAGGGAAGGGGACAACGATGCAATGGGAGAATGGAGAAGGAATATTTCATTCTGTTTCTTTTACGACGGGGCACTTAAAAGTGGCCGTTGCGGTGGCGGGCGGTCCGAGAGGAACCCAGCGGATTCATTTGGGTAAGTGGGCGTGGCTTCGACTGGCTGGAGATTGTTGGGCCCGGCGACGAGGAGGAAGAGAGATGTATGCGGACCGGAGGAGGGATCTGTTAGAGGGGGAGAATCGAGGGGAAGGGGCCGGTCTGCAGTAGAGTGGATGGAGGGCTAAAAGTGGCACCGCGGAGCGTGGTTCTTGCTCGAGTCGCGCGTCAGAGAAACGGACTTCCCGAGAAGGAAGGGAAATCCTGATAAAAGGGAAGTGCCAAAGAATAGGCGAAAAGGGTGAAGGCAGTTTAAATATATCGTTGCTCTATTGAAAGAATGCGAAGCTCCCGCGTGAGAGGTTGTGTGGTAGGCAAGGTGAAAGGAAATAATGAAATAGAATAAAGGACGTAAAAATGAGAAGCAACAACGACCAGAATCAGAACTAGATGGGAGTGCTAGGAGCTGGAGCGCCGGGTGCGAAAAGGCTGCGAGGAGAGCTTGTTGGAGGAGGCGCGGCTGCGGAGGCAGCGAAACCCTAACTCCCGAGGAGCGCTCCGCAAAGCCCCCGAGACGGGCGAGGGCTAGCGTCGACTACTAGCCCCCGTCCGGGCCGCCTTCTAGGGGATCTAGGCGGTCGCCGGAGACCCCGGGAATCCGCCCGCGACGAGCGACGAAGCGAAGCGGAGCGGAGTGCGGGGCGGGGAGGGGCGGCGGGCGGGCGGAGCGGGGCAGGCGGGGCGATCGACTTTGCGAAGTGGCCCAGGCTTCCCACAAGAGCCTCGCGGCCCTGCCGCTCAGTCACGATGGCCCAGCACTCGCGAGGCCCTGCTCCGCCTGCATTTCTTCCAGTTCGCGACTTCTGCTTCGAAGAATTTGCATTTGCCTGGCTCTGCTCTCTTTAAGATGTTTAAGTGCCGTCAGAGAGAGTTAATAAGCTATTCACTGGTGACCATATTCTTTTACTACATTATATATAGTATTAGTGACGAGAATTAAGAACGTCCAAAATACTTTGAAAAACGTTCCTTAACCGCAAATACACAACGCTATTTATAATATACACTCCACTTGCATATCGTCCCTTTTCTTGGTTTTTGTTGTAAGAATTAACTTTTTTCTCCTCAGATTTTTCTTACGGTCTCTATGTGTATATCGGAAAAAATGTTTTGAAAATTTCGAAACGTTGCGTTATTATTATTATTATTATTATTATTATTATTATTATTATTATTATTATTATTATTATTATTATTATTATTTAATTGGCCACCAATTCTTTTGCAACATTATAATCATAAACACGATCTGCTCTGAACGTGAAAACACCCAAAGAAAGAATCTTTTGTGATCGGTGTTCATGGAATTTATACTTCGAATCAAAAACGTCTGGCTGCGGAGGGTGTCTATAAAATCGCCCCCAAACCATTGAACGTGGTTCCGCGAAGTGATCTGTTTGGGGGCGCCGCGCCGGAGGCTGAAGGCATTTTACGCGTGGGCGGGCGCGGGGGCGGGCGCGGGGGCGGGCGCGCGAGGTCGGTGGGCGGCCGCCCGGGCTGCCTAATTGCCACGACGCGATGCCCTTCTCTTCCCCGGAGCCCTCATTAAGGCACCGCCACGGCACGTTTTTCCGCTTCTTTCCTCGCCCCCCCTCTCCCATGCGCCTAATGGGCCCCGAAAAGTGGCCGTACTAAGAACCGCCTTCAATTTCTGCCTCACGGACTACTCCCGGCGCTACTCCGACGTGTTATTCCACTCGAAAAGGCGTCGCGTTGCGTACTAATATCCGTTTCTTGTGGATATTTGAGGGAATGAAATGTCTAAATGAGTCGGACCATTAGTGTATTGTGGCATGAACTGAACCTTTCTGGAAACAACCTTCATGCATGTGTATTGTATGTGTTGATTAACGTGCGCAAAAAACTGACGAATCGTTTTCGTACGGAGTGTAATATGCGTTGTTTGTTATTCAGTATTTTTCGATAATTTTAAAAGTTATTTTAATCAATTATGAAATCTGTCAGAAGAACAATGACGCAATTTACAAGCCGCTTGAGCTTTAATTTTATTTAGCCCGTAAAAATGTTTTTTTCGTTTTCCAAGATTCTTTTACGGACTTGGGCTCTTAGTCATGTTTAAACATTGTGGTCAGATAGACGAACGTCCATACGTTCAAATTTTGATCCATTCAACCGTCTCCCGCTTTCCAGGGCCTCTGCGGCCCAGAGGCGGCTTCCCGCGCGCTCGTCGCCTTCTAAACTGGCTCCACTGCCCGTCGCGCGCTGTGCCAAGGAAATGCCCTCAACGTTCAGGAGGCACCGTGCAGCTTGATTACGGTCCCTATGTCTGCGGATATCAACTTTTCCTGTTTCTAATATCGCTATTTGCTATTGCAATATGCGCAACTATTACGTCTTGAAAAATTCATGTAATTCGAACTCACAAGGGAGTGGTCTTTTCTATCGGGTCTTGTGGAAATCCTCCTTGATTTTGTTTTACAATGATAATTTTGGTCGCATGAAGTACACGTGCAAAGTGTACTGCTGAAACAAATCAGACATGTCTTAATAAGTAAGTGAGTAAGTAGAATTCAGTTGCACAGTCAAGTAAGTGAGCTGCGTGTATCTTCTGAAAATGCCTGTAGGGCGCCATTAGACATAATCCTACTATTAGTGATTTTTATGGTAAGTTCCATTTGTTTCGGCAGCTAAAAATTGCATAATAACATGTCTCATGTTATTATGCAATTTTTAGCTGCCAAAACAATCATTGAAGACAAACAAGGCGTCAGACCGGCCTTTATTAGAACTTCTCGTTGCAGTTATCATTGTTACGTTATCGTTTTTCCTGCTGAATCTCAAACTAAAGCTGGCTCGACTCTTTTGTTTTACCCTAACTTTTTCTACTAAGTAATAGTGCAGTTTCCACGGCTAGTCATTTACCTAATTATTGTCCTCTTTGTAGTTACTCTTTCTCGTCTCATAATTATATTGTCCACTTACTAATTCCTCTTCACTGTGTCTACTGCCGCGTATTTTTATATCTTCGTCATTCGAAATTTGTATTTTCACTGAAATTTTCGATCATATTTGTTTATTATGTGTACGTGTCTGGATTATATTCGTATTCGTGTATTCATATACTATAAGTATTTGTTTGAAATGTTTTGAACTTTATTTTTTTAATTATTTTAATTTGATACGAAATTGCTTCTTCCTTGAAAAAGAGTTTTCCCAAAAAACCCTTTGAAATCAGTTCATATCTTGTCTTCTTTAGTGTTATTTGTATTCTGTAGCGAACTTTTCTGTGATGTCTCTGAACTCACATACCATGGAATTCAACAATACCTGCCAGTCTTGTCAGATTAAGGGAAGGGCTTGGCTTCAGGTAGTCCTAAGTCACATCGAATTAATTCTAGGTAATAAATGTTTAGTTAAATAAAAGTATAAATGCTTTAATCCGATATTCCTCGTCACAGCGTAAAGAAGAAATGTCTTCGTAGTACAATGTTATTTGTTACACCAACATCACAATACTTGCACAAAAGATAATCGATTTGGTGAGTATGCTAGTGGTGTTATCTTCGTTTTATAGAAAATATGGCTCAGGACTATATAGAGTCAAATTCTTCAAATATTTAATCTCTATGTAATATTCCGAGCTCTTTAACTTCAACTTTCCACAGTCTTCTGCCATCTTTGCCTCTATACGAGGGTCCACCAACTCTAAACGCCACCATATTAAATTAATCGATCTAATTACGAAGCTCTGCAGGACCTCTATGAACCCATTAAACTGTCAATATTACTTCACAACTATGTGTGTTGTTGCTTGTACGAAACTCCATGGCCAGTACACAATACCCTGTGAGTACAGGAGAGGGCAGGAAGCTGCAAGGGCGATGGAAGTGCTTGTGTGAGGGCGTGCCCGCACTTCTCCGTCCTCCCCTCTCGCCACCTGCCACGACCTTCACCGTCCGGCGTCGTGTTGCGCCTTCGCTTCCCCTCCTCCAGGTGAATGTGGGAGGGGCGGACAGTGCGCTGCTCCTGCCCCTGACGGGCGCTCTCCTTGGGTGGCGCGGCGGGCACCCCGGGTCGAACCCGGCTCGTTAGGCGGAGGGCTTTGGGGGGTCACGGGAGGGGGGGGCGGGGCGTCTGGTCGGCGGGGGGCCATCTAACGAGCGCACTGGGGCCGCGGTATCGGCCGCCCTTGCCCCGCCCGGGACAAACACAGGATTTAATTACGGCGGCGGTGGCGCCCCGGGCCGCGTTACACGCGCGTCGACGCCGCCGCCGCAGACGCCCCGCCGCGCGCCCCGCCCAAGTCACCACGGCCTTCCACCCCTGCGACTTCTCAGAGACGAGGAACCAAAGGGGAGGACGTGGACGTTCACCAGGAACAGAAGAACTGGGTGTTCCTGGGGCGAGAGTTCTGTTCTGCATACGGACGATGTAATGGTTTGTCTGTGAAATTTAGATGTCAGTTCCATCTTCTCTTGGAACTAGCTCGAGAAGAAACCAAATTCCATCAGAGAAAGCAACCTAAATGTAAAGCTCCTGTGAAGGCAGTTTTACGAATGGTTATACTTTTTGTTGTACATTTTATGGGATACTCATTGCGGATTAAATTTATTTCTACAAGAGAAAAAGACCTAGAGTAAGTCAAGCTTTGTGATTAGTGCAGAAATATTTTAGAAAGTCAAAGTTATGTGTATTTTTCTCTTTTAAGTGGGATTTCTACGCATGGAGTTGTGGTTTCATGAAAATGTAATTGTTTTATTCCAGTTGTAATTTTAAGTATGTTGCATGCGAGAGAACGATTTAATAAATCTATCCACAAGAAAGGCAATTGAAATCTATTGCCAAGACGCGTACATGAGTTTATAATAAAAAAAAGAAAATTGCTCAGCAGGTGTATTACCATGATAAAATAAAATTATAGAAGTATTTCTATCACTGTATTCTTGAAAGTATATTTTCTGATGAATAAATTCCTTATACATTTTCTTTCCTAGGAAACGCGTATCTCTAGCTGTTCAGTGAATTTAGTGATATAACCACTGTTGCAGTGGAAGCTGGGAGCGACCGGTTTTTCGTGGTCGTCCAGTGCCCAGCGTTACGTCATTTACGCATTGTTACACATGTCATGTTCCTGCGTACAGTTAATTATGAACGCAGCGGCTTTGTTCGTGGGCGGTATTCGAAAACATTATTAATGACTTTATATTTCATTTCACTTGCAAATAGAAGCCTCTCTGTGTTTGAGGTGTAATACATTATGTGGTTTTTCCTTCGTCATTCTGTGAATGCGGTATATAATTATTCTGTGCAAAATACATGAGCGAACTTTAAAGTGTACAAAATTTATATTATACCTAAAATGCAATATGTGCGTTATTTTACCGCACCTTAATGGTTTTACATTTTTTTCGAAAATTTACTGAACGTGAATATTTGGCAACACCCAACTCCAATTTTCCATGTTATATTAGCCCTCAAGCGCATTAGCTGTAGCCCAGCGAACTAATTTATTTATGGAAGGTACACACGCCTGTAAAGTTTTCTCGTATAAATCTGCCTACCTAACATTGAAAGATATTTAACTGGAAGTTTCGTGAAGCGCTACCTGTGGAAGCGTTGGTTTTGGACCCGCCTTGAGAGTTTCTGTCGTACAAATATTTTCCTTAAATAAGAGCACTCCAGAGTTTACAACGTAGTTTTCTCTTTACGAGGGTTTCGTTTTGCTCCGAATTTAAGTTTTACGACAGCATTTCGAATCTCGATTGTTCTGTTTCCGTGTAACAGGAATTTTTATGGATTTCCGAGTAAGTCGGCTCTTCTTCAAGAAAGCTTTCGTCTCCAGGTTTTCATTTTTTTCCTTCCTGCGTAATACAGATATTTTCTGTAGGGAAAGAGTCTCTATTCTTTTTATCGAATATCTTATCCTGGCAGAAAATTGCTTTCACTGATTATGGGAGCGTTGGCATACTGCCGTGCTCACACTGATTGCTCAAACTTTCGCTTGAATATTGCCAAAGTCAACAGATTCTTGGAGGGCGCTGCCTTAATTGGCACGTATGAAGCAAAAAGTGGGTCGCAGCGAGTGCCATGGTTCCAGTGTCGAGGAAGAGTGGAAGGGGAACAACGCGCAGCTCACGACACTCGAGAAGTTTCTCGCCAACTTCGTGGACGCGACGTGGCCACTACGCCTTCACTCCGCTTCATCGCTGTAAAATCTCTCTGCTTCTTCTCTCTCCCTCTTTCCTTCTCTCCTTTACCAACTTATCTTCTTCTTCCTTTTTCTCGGTGTCTTTCCTTCATGTCGCTTACCTCTTCCTCTTTTTTTCTTAATCTATTCTTCCTTCCTTCGCTCCCACCCCATAGGTGCATCTCTGTTGCCAGTGGTTTCTTCACATCTAATTATTCTTTTTATTGAACCTTTTTTGTGTTAGCTACAACTTTCTGTTCCATTCCCAATTTTATATTTCATTTATCCATTTACTTGTTAATAATCTGGGATTCTGCCTCTGTTCATATACGTATATATGGTTTCATTCTATGTTAGATATGTAGAACCTCCGGTATTCTACCATCCTCTCTGTTTCATCTCTACCTACGTCTCCCGTCCACCTCATCTTCCTACCATTCGCCTTTAGCGGGTTCATCTGTCATTGCCTGCTGCCCAGGCCTTGCCCCATCCGCTTCCTCCTTCAGTTACCGCTCCTCGCCTCCTGCTCTTTTGCTACCGCCGCTGAGCTCAACTTGGCGCTTTGGGGGCGGCGCCGGCGACCGCGCGCTCTCTGGTCCCGCTTCGCCCGCCTCGCCCTGCCCCGCGCCTCGCTTCGCCACGGTGTTTGCCGTTGTACTAACAGCGGAGTTTATTATTATAGTTGCTAAATTATGCGCGGCCGTCCGTCCTCGCCTCTCGGGCGCTGGCGGCGGCGGCGGCGGCCGTCTTCCTACGCGCCGGGGTAATTTACGGCGTGTTTCCGAAACTTGTGGGCGGCGGTAAATTTTAATCTAATACCTTTCTTTTTTGTTTTATCCTCATTGTCCTTGCTTTCTCCCCTCTCTCTCTCTCTCTCTCTCCTCTCTCTCTCTCTCTCTCCTCTGGCTCCCTTTGTGTTGTCCCACCTTCCTTACTTGTATTTTAGTTTTGTTTACGTGCACTTCTTCAACATGCTCGCGAGACTACTTTTCTCCGAACTACTTTCTACCCTTCTGTGTTTACAACTAAACCAATAAACATAAATATATACTACAAAGTATGAGTTGTAAATGGTTGAACATTTCAACAAAAGTTAATAAGGCAAATTTTTACCCCCACAAACACGATTCATTGCTTTGTTCGGAAATATATCCAGGCAGTTTTTTAATTTTTCTATGTTTTCATAAATGTTGGTATTCTTCTATATGATCACACCTTCATTCATTTCTCTGGTTTAATAAACAAAGCTTCTGCAAGACTGTATTTGATTGCATTGTGACATTCTGACAAATGTGTTCTTTGTAACAGTGAAAAGAGCAACTAGCTTCCTTATTTTTTTTGTAACATTTAATGTTAATTTTGGGAATAAAGAATCTGTTAATTATTTGATGATTTCAAGTGAAAACATTAAATATACAAAATTTTCGATTGGATTAATTTCTTGCTGAGAATGTTTAGCATTGTTATAACTTACAACATAAGATATCATGCACTATATATATGAGTAGAGCTGATAAATTGACTGACTCCTTGTGGGAGCCCTTGAGTGGGGGAACCCTCGCGGTGTATAAGCGCGCTGTACGAGCGCAGTTTGATTGCGGTCCGAACCGCGTCGTTGACTATTCCATCTCCTCTGCCCCCCTGCGCTGCCTCGGCGTTCCAGCAACCAGTCCTGCCTCAATCGTTGCCGGGCGCGAAGCAACGCGCGCTGCCGCGACGCGCGTCACTTTATAGTTTCGCGGACTGCAGCATCAAAGACGCACAGAGACGCACCTGTGGAAACGGTGGAGATGACGGAGTCTGGGAAGTTGGCTCTCGGCTTGCAGGTGGAAAGAGCGATTGATTGATAGATTATTGCGTGATTCCGGGCACGTCAGCTGCTTAGTCCATTAAGTGTAATGCATGTTTTATTGCGAGAGGTGTCCATTTTCTTTCCCTACTGCAACGTGAGATCAGGTGGTGACCTACAGTTCCTGACATATGTGCTGGTGTAGTGTATTTAAGTGTGTGTGTGTAAGGGGAGAGGAGGGGGTAGGATGAAGGGAAGAACGCGCCCAATCTGCGACTCGTGTCGTATGGTCGTGCTCCGATATTAGTCTGACATTGATCGGAGAAATCACGCAAAACAACCGGTCAGAGCAGCCGGCCTAGAATTCTTACTCAAAAACTGAATGCCATGTACGTATCTAGCTAGCGAGCGTCGAGACACCGTCGCCGCCGGGCCTGGAACCCTAGGATCTCCCTGCCAGTGTCGCTGCAGTGGCAACTCAACCGGTGGACATAGCGGTGGAGATGGTGGTGGATGTGGTAGTGGCGCCTGCGGGAGTGTGGACAGGGGCCGGATGGGTGAGAACGGGAGTTGGCGGCGGGGGCGGGGCGGCAGCGACGTCACGGGGGCGTGGCGCAGGCAAAGGCAAGCAGCCCCCAGCGGTAGCGCGCAGCTCGCGTGGAATAAGCAACTGCATCGCGGTGTTTCGCCTGTTAATTTGTTAATTACGCTCCGGCTGAAACGAGATTTTCCTCGAGACATGTCTGCGCGAACGCAAAACGTGATATTCTACCTCTGCGTTTGGACTCGTTGCAACTGACTTCAGGCTAAAGACATAGCTCATAACTAGACATCGGAATTTGAGACACAAAAAAGTTATGATTCATGTATCTACAGTAGGTAATAAAATTATAAAACCAGGCCCTATTAGACATGAAAAGAAAGTTTAGGCACTTAAAATAGGTTACAAAATGACTAAACCAGGCACTTAAAAATCATTACAAATGAAAAGTTAGTCTTCTTGTCCTTACAAGGCGGACGATCTTGGCATTTAGATATACCAGAAGGCGACAACCCAAAGAGTATCTCCCAATCCGCTGAGTTATGTGGCACAGACTGATCGAATGCTTCTGGCTTTCCATGCTAATATCGGAAGAAATATATCGCTCCGTTTTTCCTGAGTTTGGAGCCACAACGAAGACTAGTGCAATCTGGGAGTAATGGATCCTGCAGGAAACGGGGGAAAGGGGAAAGTTAAGATCTCCTGGCTGCACCACCTTTCCGCTGACAATGAATCGCGAAGAAGCGGAACACCGAAAACCGGGCGTTTCGAATCTTCCGTTAGGCCTTTTACCTTCGAGTGTAGTGTTGAAACAGGGACGTGATGTGGACTGACGTAATGATCGCCGCCACCGCTGCCCCCTCGCCCCGAACATCCTCCTCCTCCCCGGCTATGCCCGTTTACGACAGCGCTTATCCGTCATCGCGATCGCTTTACGTCGCTGGTATTTACCGCCCACGCCGCCATTACCGCCGGGACGGCGCCGGGCACGCGGGCGTTGTTAGGGCGGAAAAATTACATTAAATGAAACGTTATTACGGACATATAAGTCCCCGGCTCGGCCGGGGTATATATCGTGGCGCCGCCGCTGCTGATCCCTCCTCCGTCTCTCCCTCGCCTCCGCCGCGGCCTCCGTACAGTTTTAATAAGTGCGCGAATCAATCGGGGCCTCCTCGCTGGATGCGGCTTATGGCCGTAAAGCGGAGCGGCTGTAAAAGCTGCGCGACGAAGCGCCGCGACGGCAGCGGCAAAGTCAGCGAGGACGACGGCGGCCGCGAGGGGGGCGGGGCGGAGGCAGCGTAAACCGCGCTAATAAAGGCGCGGAGGCCGGGCAGTAAACGAGGGGGCGGGCGCGCCGCGTTGGCGGTGCCCGGTGGCGCCGCGGCGCCGCTCGTGAGTTACTGCGTGGGTGGCGGCGGAGGCGCTCGTTGTCTTCGGCGCCCGACGCACCCCATGATTTACCGCCCTGTTTTTCCTGCGCGGCGCGTGGGAGCGGCCCCGCCCCCTTCCCCTCCGAAGGCGCCGCCGCGCCGCCTGCGGTGCAATCGGGCGGCGGCGCCTGCTGCTCGATCGCCGTTGACGTCGCGGTTCAGGTTGCTTCGGGATGAGGGAGCCAGTTGGCGAGCCCTTTTGCTGCCAGGTTCAAAATAGAAGTGGTCTTAAGTGAACACGGTCTGCAAGGGTACAAGCAGACAGTGCAGATCATGACGCGATGCGAAAATCAAAACTATTTATTGCTCCGAGCATGAACGCACAGTACGATTCACCCTGTCTGCCCCCTGACACCTCTCACGGATTGTCGCGCGTTTTGCATCTCACTACCTCATTTCCAATATTCCTCCAGTTTCATTTTTCGATACCACAAGCCTAAAAAATATATGTAAGACTTCATCGCACTGCATTTTCAAGTATAGTGTTCTCATGTAGTATGTCTAGAAGACAAAAAACAATAGAAGAAATGAAAATTTTCATAATATAATAATTTTAGGAAGTTTATTCCACTTTAACATTTCTCAATTTCCCTATGTGCTTTTCAAGCAAATTATTTGTAAAGAAATTTATGTGTACTATATAATTTACATGCTCTTAAAATATTCATTATTTCTCGTAATCTCCGGCGTCATGTGACCTTACGTTGGAGATCCTGGATTTCTCGTTAATGCCAAGAAATCAAAGAAATCATTGTTTTTCTGTTTAGGACATCTCCGAAATCATCCTCTGCTTGCGAAAACGCCCCTCGCTCGACGGTTGGGTGCACGCAGCCCTGTGTCTTCTCACGCGTCCTCGAGCGCGCGCTGCGCGGGGCTTGGGAGTTCCGGGCCTCCTAAGAGGCTTGTTAAAATCTTGCTTTCTCCCTCCGCTCTTGGGCAAGGACCTCGACCTACGCTTGTTTGCGCTTCTGTAACTTTGTCGCAGGTCTGCGAGGTTTTATTAATTTCGGAAAAGTAACGCGCTCGGGAACTTCCCATGTGGTGGCAGCAGAGCTGATGCAGTAGCTGGTAATGCGATTTCGTTCATAAGGGCGTAAGTGTTCCGAAATTGTGAAGCGTTTTGTGCGCGTGATAGGGGTATTATCGTTTTTTAGTTCCTGTGGCAATGGATTTGATGTACTGTAATTTTCTCTATAATTAGATTAATTGTGGATGATACGTATATTGTGGTTCGATCACTTACATTTCACGTTTTAGTTTCATTGCTTTTCGTGCGAGAGATTTATTTATAAATAGTTGGTGCGGAAACAAACGCCGGAAGAGGGAAATGGGTTAACGCTGATATGCGTTTTACTCACTTCCATCTCTTGTCTCAATTCTCTGTACGAGAACATCAAAGCGATTTAGCAGAGCGGAAATTCGATTACGTTTCTCCTATTCGACAAAGAAAGAAATTCATGGCGATGAGAGGCGACGCATAATTTCATGCAAAATACCACTTCAAAACTAGAAAATAACATCATTCATGTCACGCTTTCAATACAAAGCGGATCATTTTATCGAGTTTATGTGTGTATCTCTCATGTCTAATTTTTTTAAATATCTTTTTTTCTCGTTTCAAACCTTGGGGACAAAGTTTTTAAACATATTTGCTGAAGTGTACGAAATTTTGGTTTTGAAATCAGGTAGTTGCTTCCGTTCGATCAAAAACCGTAAACGGTGCAGATTAATTTGCTGTATCAGTTGCGAATATTAATTCATATTGAAGTGCTGAATAAATTCCATTTATTATACTAGACAGTAAAGTCTCTTTATCGTGATCTATAAATTTGATTTGCTTAAATTTTATTTACTTAAAACATTCTAAACAAAAATGATCGTACCGGGAGAAATGGCTCAGGGCATCCTAGGTTCGCGTCACGACAGGTGGCAGGAGTTTCGACACTAAGCTAGGTCGAATTCAGTCGCTGCTTGGAGGAGAATTCTATCGGCCAGCTGCTCTGATCGGTAGTTTTCCGTGGTTTCTCCGATCAAGACCAGCGAATGCAGTACCGTATGAAGAGCAGTACCGTAACAAACGAGCCACGAGCCGCACGCGATCTTTCCTACCTCTTCCTTGTCCTGTTCTCATCCCTTATACCCTAAACTACACTAAATACCCTACACTCCCACCCAGACTTGTCAGGAGCTTGGAGCCTCTCATTCCTGTAGTTCTCCCTTGTCATTCATCAACATCCCACCTATTGATTCCTCTTATTCATCCCAAGATAGGCCGAAAGGTATTGATATAGGAACCAGAATACATTACTTGAAGTTGCATTGTGATTGTGATGGTAGCTGATCGTCCTAGGGTTGATTCCGGTATATCCGTCAATAATAAAATAAAACAACTAACGTAAAAAGATATGTTCAGTATTATATTTTATAGATGCGCAGAATAGATGGTAGAAAGATATTAATCAAAAATTTCCTTATTTTCAAAAAATCAAGAAATGTTACTGTCCTGAAAACTTTCCTTTCTTTACATTGAATGAGTTACTAGAATCTTTCGCTTATTTACTAGATACTTATATTTCTGCTTCAAATTATTTCATCCCTATGTTCATGACGTATTTAAAAAATGTGAATATTCTCAAATAGTGGTTTTGTTAATTTTTATTATTGGAATCGATTGTCTGTACACACAAAACTCGTGTAATTTTTTATCGTAAGCGATACGCGATAAATAGAAATAGATAGAAACAAAATACTACGTAGTCATAACGATCGATAGAAATCATGAAGGAACAAAACGGCCCTGATGGCGCAAAACGAAAAGCAGAGAAGTCCTCTGTCCCCGCAAGGGATGAAGTCAGCGGCGTTCTAAGAAGAGCCCGGAGGCGATGTCGCGCCGCGCGCGCGCCGCCGGCCCCGCAACCCCCGGCCGGCCGCCCCACCGCACGAAAACTTGAGCGCCCCCTCGCTGCATATTCACGCGACCGGGAAACAATTTCGAAGGCTTAAACGCGGCAAACTCCAATGACACAACCGCGCGGAAAGTTCCGCGACCCGCACGCCGACCGAATTAATAACTACTTAGCGAGTTGGTAATAAGTACGCGTTAATTATCCAGTTAGCGAGAAACACCTACGGCGTAGAACGAGGGACTGGTGGGGCGGAGAGAGAAAGACGACGCAGCGCAGCCTGACACTGAAGAAATAAATAAAGAAAAAAATACAAAACAGGACTACGTGTACCTGGGCGGCCAAAAAAGAAACGGGGGCGGGGCCGAAACGACAACGACGGCGGGGCGGCGCATTTGAAAGCAAGATGAAGCCCCGGCGGGCTCGTTTAATGCGCTGTATAACTCCATTCCAAATGAAGCCTTCTTCGACTTACGCTTGCTTCGTAGGCAACGGTATGTAGCGGAGCGTCGTCTGCATAAATCACAGCCCGCAGACGGCGAGGGAGAAGCCTGCGGCAGACAGCGCGAGGTCGCGGTGGCGGTCGCGCGCTCTGGAGCAAATACACCGGCGCGCCGCGATTATCTCGTTGGCCGTCGGGGGGAGGGGGCAAATAGCTTAATTAGCGCGTGCGGAGGTCGCGCAATCAGCCAGAAGACGCGGCCGCCAGCGGCGCTCTCGACGCTTGGCGGCGTGGGGGGCACGCGATGCAGAGAGAAGAGTCGGTAATGACGTGCCCCAACAAAAGAAAATAACTATAGGTCTGAATGCAATTCGGCGGTTGACACTTGGGTGTTGAGAGGCACGGCGTTGCCGTGTCTTTCCACTCTACCACAACGCGCTACGGTGTTTCATTCTGATTAACAATAACAACAGAACGCGCCGTACACAATTCCCGTTCACGTCACGCTTTTAACCCGGGAACACTTACGGGGTGCGTGGGCACCCCACACGTCTCTTCATTGGTTTCTAGGAATATTCCCCTGGCTCCTGGGTGATTTTCCAGCTGTCTAATTTCCGCATATTTCCTTCCCTGTTTGACGATTAAATTGTTGCTGCTGTGAATGTGGCGGTGTTAAACTAGAGCTAATCAGAAAGTTTTGTGCCGCCGTCATGGGGTGTGCGCACCACGTGAGTGGAAGCGTGGGGGATTTTCTCGTCTACATGTGCGTTTCACATTAGTGTGCATGTAATATTTGTGGGAAATCTTCATTTGGCATTGAGATTATTGCTGCAAGAGTGAATAGTTCCACTTTTGAAGAGTAATTCTGTTATCAACAATGCATTTGACAAGGCGATTAATATTATTTCCAAAAAGATTGAGGTCGTACCCTTTTATAATTCCACTAAATGTGGTGCAAATGTTTTCGACGAAATGTCGCGTAGATATACACAACGCGCGAAACACAAGAAGGTGGCCTTCGGTGCACTTTTTTGGTATTTCAGATCAGGCAGGAATGAACGCCCAAGTTCTTTTTATGTGTGCGAGGCGTCAGGAATGTAGTCGAAAGGTAGGCGAAATTTCCTGAGATCAGTGCGGATTGAACGCGCTACTCCTTACCTGAGTATCTTTCTTAGTTTAGATTTAAGAAATTTAATTCAGACAATTCTGGAACAAAGAAAAAAAACAAAAACAATTCGTCAGAAATTCCTTCCAATCCACTGCAAACATTTGCAAAACTAGGACGGAAGGCTCTTTATGTTCATATTCACGAGACATGAAAACAAAACCTTTCTGTGTTCGATGCAAGAGACCAGTGTGTGTAGAACATAAAATCTAGTTCTGCCAAGAATGTGCAGTAGAGTAAAATTCTAAAACATTATTTTCCCAGTGTTATTATCTTTTTCCGTATTTTGAACTATGTTTTAATTTATTCTTTTACAGATGTTCTATGTTCAAAATTAAAAATATTTCAATAGTGCTTTTCAAGTTTAAAATTAAATTGAATTGCAAAAATATAATTATGAGCCATGCCTGAACAGATTTTCATCATTTAATAAATATGGTTTTTATGTATACCGACTTTATTGCATAAAGAACAGCTGGGTTCGTGTTCCCGGAAGACACTCCACACATGTAACAACTATGGGGCGGATTGTGATGACCTAATAAATCACAAAATATTATCAATAAAATGCTGTTAAGATGTTTTTAAAATGCCCTAAGAGCAAAGAAAAATGCCGTAAAAAATTGATGAAAACCAGTTCAGATGAACAACTCAAGCTGTTGAATATGTTACTGATGTAATCGTGGCTTTTTTTCGTTCAAGTGAACTCAGCTTCCAAACTTTTGGTTTCGATTGTATCAGGAAGACTTTGCCTTAGTTATCGTGAAATTCGCCGAACCCACAATGGTGCTGAAGGCGTCACAGGAGTTTTAGATTTAATACTCTCAACTGCTGATATTACAATTTTTGAGGGAAGAAATTGAATATGCTACTCAGTAATTCTGTGAAGAACATTTGTTGCTCCTCGTAAATATTATGTGAAGCAAGTACCATTAAAATTATATTAAAATGCTTGAAATCGGCGAACAATGGCGAAAAAATTAAAACATTATTTATTAGTCGAAATCGGAGAAAAATGCGAAAGAAAAACGTCATATAAAATAGGTATTTTCCTTTTGTCCTAACATAAAATGCATTTCTATACTAAAAGGCATCGTTCTAAAGTGAAAAAAAAGAACATTTCAGTGAAAACCGCCCCCTGGTAATAACGTTCAGGTAATTAACTATAGCCTTTGGGTCATCCCCTCATTTGCTTTGTATTTTCAAGTGAGTACCCTGTATAAATGCCCAAGTTAATTCGCTGTTTAGTTCCAATACTGGCCTGAACGTAAGTATGACGATGAACGATAAGAACCCCAAACTATCATTTTGAAACGTTTGTTTTAAGTATTGTTATCCTGAACACGTGAGAGAACATATTTGTGAAAGAATTTAGCATCACTGTCCAAGAAAGGTATTCGAGACTCAGCGATGCTCATCTCTCGTCGTTGACTCACGTGCAAATCGCGAGTTCTCCCCACATTTGGAATGAAGCCGGGGCGGACGCCATCTGTAGGAGCCCCGCGCGGAGGGCGCTTGGGGGGGGAGGAGAAGGGAAGAGGGGAAGTGTGTCAGGGGTTGGCGCAGCGCTGCTAGCTAGGTCGCCTCGCCCGCGCAGGAACTTGGCTCATGGCGCCTCGGTCGCCGCCTCCCCCGCCCCAGACCCCGCCCTCGCTCGCGCAGTGCGCCCGCCGTTCCGCCGGCGACGCGTCCCGCGGGACGCCCACTCCAGCAGGCCCCCGCCCCGCCCTGCCCCGCCCCGTCGTCCCCGCCCTGAGCGCTGCCAGCCTTGTGCACCGCCGCGCCGTTAGCCCGCTGCTCGTCGTAATAAGCCGAGCGGCAGGGGAGTTTGATGGCATTAGACAGCCACCCTGCGTGTCTCGTGGGGGAGAGACGGTGACAAGGGAGGAGGCGGAGGCAGACGATCGCGTTAACCGGCCGCTGCCCTGCCGCAGCGCCGCGGCGCCGCCGACGATGTCGCCGCCGTCTCGCGGCGCCGTTCGTTCCGCCGTAAGAACTCCACCGCCGGACTGGTTGCTTTTGTCTCCGGCCGTGACGCACACTCGCAGCAGTGTTGCTCCCGCTTCTACTTGAAGGCTGTGGAACTTCTCAAAAGTCTCTTTTCCTTGATTTGCCCGAGACTGCATTTTTCACTGACTTCTACACCTCATTCGTATGCTTACGTCATCAGGAAACTGATACTTAATTTTGATCTGTTGTCTACATGTCTCGTGTATTCTTACCAGCAAGATGTGATGTCATCGATTACGTCTTGCTGGTAGGCCTTGCGTTTTCTTTACTTCCGTTCTTGTCAAATTTTCCCTTACGCTGAATTTACGGTTTACAATTTTAGTTGACTCTGTCTTTTCAGTCATGATCATATCACACAACGCACAATTTTGCCCTTCATTTTATTTTTCCTTTTTTCTGTCGAACATTTTCTTCCTATTTCCTTCCTCTCTCTTTCTTTCTTTCTTCCTTCCTTCTTTCTGTGTTCCTTCACTTTTTCACCCCTTTAAATTTTACCTTGTCTAAACTCGCAGCATCGCTTACTCTATGATTTTATGACCAGCAGGTCTTTCTGGGGGAATGCGGCAGGTATCTTATGCTGGGATACGTTCGATAGTGCAGAGACTTAGTGATAATGAACTTTCATCTCTATGGCCGTTAATGCGTCTTTCGGGTCGCTTCATCTCATAAATATTTTTTTTCCTTTGGGTCGTCTCCTTCGTATTCTTTTTGTTTGTTTCTGCCAAAAGTGGTTGTGCTATTGTTTCCTATTTCCTCTCGGTGTATCTGCGCACTTGGGCGCTTTCCCCTTCCATTCTTCGGTGCGTGTAGCCTCGCAGTGACCTCCGTCGCCTCCTTAGGAGTTCCTTCACCCCGTGCAAGCGACGGGGAGGCGCCCTCGTCGGGGCCGTTGCGTCGCGCGGAGCAGCGTTCTCGAATGCGGAGCACCGCCTGGACACAGATTCCTAAGAAAGGCCCTGCTGGCGCCGCGCGGCGCGGGTGTGTTTGTCGGCGCGGAGCGCAGAGCTCGTATACAAATGGCGCATTGGAGCGAATGCACTTGCGTAGGAGTGGACGTGCGGGGGCGCCGCGCGGCGGAGGTCGTTTGGAAGCGCGGAGGAGCGCCCGCTCGCGTGCGCGCGGGGGGGGGCGGACGCCGCGCCGCGCCGGCCGGCGGAGTCGCCGCCAAGAAATCGCTGTGCGCCCTCGCGGAGATGGCCTTGCAGCCACGCCCCCGGCGGGGATGGTCCCCGCGCAGTTGAACTCTGCAGTCGCTGCAGGATAATTGCCCCGGAGTGAAATGAAACGAGCGGTTGGCAGTAGCAGCTGCCGAACGGAACCGGGTTGTTGCCGGTTAGTGCGCGCCCGGGAGCCCTCGCTGTGCGCTCAGTCATGATCGGAATGTGTTGGTACAAGCTTTAATATTAACTCAAGCGGCGGCTCGGACGCAGTTTTATAAAAACACATAATGTAATATGCAACCCGGTAGAATAGAAAATAATCATTATTATATAAACATTAACATCGCGAAAGAAATTAAATATACTGGTGGAAAACTAGAGCTTTCTACTTCTCCACTGTTTGTGCCGTTTTTTTTTTAGTACGTCACCCTTTTGTTTCCTTTGGTTTCAAACCGTGTGAGAACCCATTTCCTGCTCTTCACTATTCTTTATTGAGTTACGTCGTATTACATTACGCACTGCGAAAGCAAATCCCTTTCGTTTTATTGGCCTTTCCGTTACATTGCCAGGAATTCCCAGTTGTATTCTCTCTAGCTTGTAGTGGTGGGTGAGTGATATAGTTTCCGACAGACATTCCATTTTTGAGTGTTATTGTCTTTCTGCCTGATAGTCTTGATGCCTTTAAATGAATACGACTCTTTCCCTCATAATTATAATACATCAATGTTAGGTTTTACTTACGACTTTTGAATCGTGTAGATGTAAATATAAACCAAGTTAATGCGTGCGTAATTCCTTTTTTTCCTGGAACAATTGAATACATTACGTTATTTTATTTTTTGCAGTGCTGCTTTACTGTTTATTTTGAATTTTGTTTGTTTACAATTGTGCATTTCCTTTCTATTTAGATTAACTCTCAAACTAATTCTTATATCAACAATACTATATTTTATTTTTGTTTTTCTAATCAAATTACATGTTCTCGTCCCCCTCCTCGTTTCGTTACTTCCGCAGCGTTAACCCAGGGCGCGCAGTGGTCGTGCGCGGAGGGGCGGGTGGTGTGCTGTGTGCTCCACCAAGGGCTGCGGTGTAGCTCCGTAATACGCTGCACGTAGTATTTCCAAATAATCCGCTCTCCGCAGGCCACGCGCTACCGTCTGTTCTTGTTCGAAGTCTGTCGGTCGCTGCACCAAGTTTCCTTGCGCGCCTCCTGCACTCCGCCCTGAACGCCACAGTGAACGCGAAGACCCGGCGGGGAAATTCTAACTGTGAAATCTCTGGGCCTCTCGATCGGCATCACAGCCAAGAGAATTCACATCGCCCTGGCCTCGGAGGCCTTCGACATCAAATTCTAACTGGAATGCCCCGAAATAACTAACTGCGAGTTAAAAATTTTTAATATGTGCCATACTTAATTGATACTAACCGCTTCCCTGATCATCATCCTGTGGCGTCTTAAGGTGAATTAATAATATCCACATCAAATGATTTGGGAATTCTAGTTTGCGAGTGCGAACATTTTTTTTTTCGCAAAATACTTTTTGAAGACTAAATTTGTAATTTAATAAAATATTTGAGTTTAATATAACAAATAATAGCACAAACTATAATGGTATAGTTCAATTCCTTTTCATTGTCTTCAAGATACCCAAATTTTACATTTCCCAACACATCCAAAAGCACACCCAAAACTAATTTATATACCTTGAAACCAGATTCATATTAGACAGTTATTTTTTATCTCGCTTTTCTTCTGTGTGAACCACTGTGACCCACGTGCAGTGAGGTGGTGGCGGAGCGCTCTGTTTTTACTGCCGCAAAGGGGAAATCGACGTTGCAAGCTTCTCGCTCTTCGAAACTTTTGCGAAACTACCGTCTTTTGGTTCGGCGACGCGGCAGACCTCTTTCAAGTTCTAACCCGCCTCGGACTCGTTCCCCCCATAATTCAAATTACGAAATAAATGTTTTGTATAAAGCAGAAAAGTTAGAGAGCGGCCGTTTAATACACTTATTTCCGGGACGTGCGCCGCTGCCAGAGAGGTCGTTCCCGCGCGCCTTAAGAAATCGCGCGCAATGGGTGAAGTCACATTTGTATGTAGAGTAGGCGACGCGGCATAACTTCTTATTGCTTCCGAGATACTGATTCACCGCCGGCGCCGCGCTGGGGATTGTTTTTTTACACGGCGCGGCGAACTGAATACTTTGCGAGATGATGGGAGTGACGGCGGATGACTCGGCGTACGTAGAGGGCGGTCTTTGGGGGTAGCAACACGCCAGCTGCGTTTGAGGGTATGAGCTCTCCGCCTATGGCTGCTCTTGTGAACCCGCGTACATTTATTGCCGTTTGTAAATGAACTTTTGCAATCTCATCTTTTTTTCTGCCACTTAGCGACCATACATAGTTCCCAATTTTCGATCCTCTCTTACTTCTCCCCACACTCCTTTCTATTTAGTCGACATTCATGTCATTTTTCGTTCTGTTCGTCACATTCCACCATGGCGTGTCCGGTCTTTTGCGTGTTTTTGAAGAACGTTGTAACTGTGCGTACGTGGAAGCTCACAATGCTTCGCCGGTCTCTGGTAGGGGCCTCTGGCTTTGATCATCCGCTTTCCTCAGACTCCTGCTCTGTTGTTAACCCTTCTGTTTCTCTAACCCCCCGTCCCTTCTCGACCACGTTGGACGAGGAATCGGTACGAACTCGAGGGATCTCGCAGAATTAATTAAGAGATTGGATGCGTATGACGGCCGTTGTCTGTAATTCTGGGAACGCTCGATCCTTCATTTCCTTCGCCAGTCAACTCAGACAAGCCACGGGAGAAATGATATACAATAAAGTCGATAAGGACAGCAACTTCATTTCACTGGAATAAGAGGGCAAACGTAGTATTGAAAGATTACATTTGTCTCATGTATATTATTAGCGTTAATATAATCTCTTCCGATTTTTCAAGTATAAGAAAACTTCAGGTTAATTAGAATCTATTATATAAAGTGGATTATATTTCCCTTTATCGATTGGGGATTTTACTACCTTCTAAAAAACGACAAAATCTTCAATGTTAATCACTTGTATAATGCTGTGTTGTACGATGCCACTTGTATTATGCTGTATATTGTTATCTCAGTAACTTGGCGACAGGAATCTAGAACTTTTCCGAAATATGGAGTAATTTATATCTGGTGAATCAGTTAACTTTAAATTTCATTTCAGAGAAATATTTTGGACAACTTGTGCCTTAATATTTTGAAGTTTATTTCCTTCAGTTTGTAACGTATTATTGGAACTCTTTGTAAGAAATGAGTTTATGTGCGCAAATCCCGAAACTACAATCGAAGTACCAAATTCAATTTTTTCAGTTTGTAAAATAAATACCTAAACAAACGTGACATGTGCAGCCATATTGATTCAAACGCTGAAGATTACTATACATTAAAGTTAATTATCACCGACGGACATCGATCTACTTTTCCATTGTCAAACGCAAACATATTTCTTTTCCGTTACAACGAGACCAATAGGACTGCGATTTCGCCTTCGCAATTGTAGTACCACAGCTCCTGTGTAATTACGCGAGGATGTTAAATTGACATCGAATTCAGGGAGGGCGACCAAATTGCGCGCCCTCTCTTCCGACAGAAAGTAAAGGTTTGTAATCCCCTTCTAATTCCAATTAACTTCTGATTTTGACTAAATTACACGCACTGAATTTGGTTCCGATCGGCAGTTAATTTCGCCTTTTACTGTTTCCCCTTCCCCGGTTTTAGCGCCCTTAGTTAATCCCGAACGATTTAGTAGCGTTTTATTTCTAATTTAGAGGATTAACGTTATTGCATTTCTTATCTGTTGTGCAAGTGTTTAGGTTAGATAAGTATTTCTTGGAATATTTGTTCAATATTGAAAGGTATCTCGTATGTTCGTTTTATTAAACTGTGGTAAAATGCCTAATATAAATTCGAATTAAACGATAGCATCGCAGCTTTGTTTTTTATAAATTAAAAGTAAATAATTGTTGCAACTACAATAGACCTGCGTAAAAGGAAGTAAATCGTACTTTTGTTCACAGCCGCAAACTAAAAGAAGAAGGGGGAGGGCAAATAAAAATACTGGGCCCTCTTGGCTCCCTGTCCCATTAAACTTTTTATTTTATTTTCTTATATTTTCTGGATAAATAATACGTACTTCAAGAAAAAATGAACAAAACTTACTAATGCAACTGATTTTATGTTGGACCATTTACATGGTTGCCATATGGTTTCGAAAGCCTGATCCTCAAATGACGCATATCAGTTCCCGACACTGCCTGCTTTGAAAGAGAGGAAAATAAGGAATTGATCATAATTACAGAAATACAATGCGTTATTACGTAGGGATGCAGGACTCCGTTTGAAACTTTCAGGGGGTTCACGGCCCACGCCCCCTCCTAAGTGCACACGCTCAAGACTTTCATTTGTGAATCGTGGTAAATTGTTTACCAAAAAGGTAGAAAAATATTTATAAGAAGGAGATAGAAATAAATACATCCATCTTTTATGTTGTGTATTTTTATTAGGTGTTTTTTGTTTTGTTCTGAGGAATGTATATAATAAGACGGTTGAGGTAAAAGTCATGGCAACTTCTTCTTCTTCTTCTTCTTCTTCTTCTTCTTATTATTATTTTATTATTATTATTTTATTTTATTATTATTATATTATTTAATTGAGAGAATTGCAGAAAATCGTGGAAAATGTGAAAAATAATTTTTAAAGGACACGGTATGAATGAAATGCATGGACATTTAACGACACAAAGAAACGTTGATTCTCATATTTATTTTAGGTATTTGAAATGGCATTTCCGATGGTTTCATGTTGCAAATCATTTTAGCATATTCATATTCTAAAGGATTGATTATGCAGATGCTCGATTGCTGCAGCTCGTGTCCCATCGGTCCGCACACTCACAGGTCGTCACGTGCGTTGCTGATCACTGGTTGCTTCTCCAGAAATTCTGCTGTGCATTTCGCAGCTATCCGGTGTGGAAGGAATTATTCCCAAGAGCCTCCACCAATTATCTGTGACATTCTCAGGCATTTCTGCCTCAGAGAAAAGTTGTCATTGAAAATGAGCACTGTTCGAAACATGTTCCATTCATGTCGTACGGCGGTAGACGGACCACTAATTTCACGTTGCTCTCTGTGTTAATAGAGGCACTCACAGAGCCATCTGTTTATGTGAACACAACCTACTAGAGCATTTCATTCACGCTACAAATGAAATTGTGTGATCCAATTACATTTCTTTGAAAAACAAAATTGCTATGACTTCTCCCCAACCCTAGTATATTTTGTGAATTTTACCATGCGTATGATTGTTTTATTGATGATTAAGGAAAAGTAAATTTTACATGGAAGGTCGAGACCTTCCATGTAAATTTCCTACGTCAATGGGCGTTGATGATTAAATAATGAATTATCACATACTGCGTTAATTTTTGTGTTACATAATTTGATAACTCTTTTACATAATTTGATTTATGAATTACAAGGGGTCTATTTACATGAAAACGGTTGATTCATCCCGTACCATTCCAGTATTCGGTTGATTCATCCCGTAGCAATTTAAGCCATCCAAATCTCCAAAGAACAGATTTGGGATTCAAGTTATTCTCATTTTTTCATTTCACGTTGTTTAATCCGCGCCCCTTTCATTCGAATCCCATTCGTCAAGAACTTGGGCTAGTGCGTGACGACCGCCGCTGATCCCCCGTGCGTCGTCGCCACACCACGACGGCGCCAGCTTTTGGACTTCGCTTTATAATGAGTGCAGCTACTAGCGCATCACCCCTCGCCCACGCCCACCTCTCCTGCCTTACGCGGCATTTTGCTGCTGTTTTCCCCGCAATCTCTATTCGTCACCTCTTCTTCGGTCTTGAAAGTATGGTCAATCCTCCGTTTAATCTACTTTCATCTGCGTTTCTTGCTTTTCTTAACCATTCAGCGTTCAGCGCCTCCTTTCAGTTTTCTTCCTTATCCTAGATCATGATCATTCTTATATCACTTTCCCTTATCATTATTATTTTCAAGTATTGCAATAATCTTCATTCCACGTAGTTCTCGTCACTCTTGCAAAAATTCTTCTGCTGCTTTAATCTGATGTACCGAGAGTAAGTGGTAAGAATCTGGGCATGTCGTTGCATGCGAGCACGGCTCATCAGAGCAGCTTCCAGATCAATCTGATCTTAAAAATTGAAATCGGCTTACGTGTGAGGCTAGAAGTGGTAAGACTAATAACGATTTTGGTCAGAGAAACGAAAAGAAAGAATGAAAGGAGGAGATTAGTCCGTCCGATAGTATGAGCTTGTGATAATATAGTATGGGTCTTCTTCTAGATCCAATCAGTACTTTTATCAACTAATAACTATAACTATAATATGACATATTTTGTGTCAGTGACTTGCTCGACAGGGAAAGTTGAGCGGGCGAAGGCCCGTCGGGGGTTGTTTAAAAGTGGCGCGTCACCATAAAGGTGAAGGTCCTTTGTCGTCGCGGGAAGAATAGATATAAATGGATATCGAGTGGAAAGAGAATTACGTAACGCGACATTGATGTAATCGCCCGGGCTATCGCAGCGAGGGGGGCTCCTCGTTGCATACATAACGCCTTATTTCTGAACCCCGCTCGCTCGTTGGTAGGCCGCCGGGGTGTAGGCGGAACGGCTGAAGGGGGGGAGGGGGTCTTTGTATCTCGGAGGACCGTTATGCAGCGGCCATGCCGATATTAAATTTGCTTCGCGAAGGAGCGCGACGGTTCCGCGTGTTTGGCGAAGCGGCTCCCAGTGAGCCGAAGCGTTCAGAGTGAAATGCGCTCGTATTTTCTGCGATTCTGGAACAGATATATTCACTAAAAACAAAAAAATTAAAAAAGTGCAACGAACAAATAAGAATGAAAAGGAAAAATAAACATATCTCGTTTTCCCCCCATTTTATGGTTTTTGTTTGCATTCATTATTCCGTGATAAGTGAAAATTCTGTGATACGTGAATATTCCGTGATGCGCGGTATTTTTTGGAATCTCTTTTTGGAATTGTTTCTTTAAGAAATGAGCTACTCATTTCTAGCGATATATTACTTGAAATTATTATTTGGAAATAGCAAAACATTCATTATCTCTCGTTATTCCAAAATTGTGTGCCTGCAAAATAAGCACCGATTGTTAAAAGACAAAATATAATTATTTATATTACTCCTATACTACTATATTATACTACTACTATATTACTATGTTTTGTATTGGAAATAACAATCGTCGTATCAAAAAATCGTCTATCAAAATACCTTCTTTCAAATAACAAAGTTGGTGCCTTTATTTTTGTATATATTTGTAGGTACGTTCGTCATTTCGTGCGTTTCGGACCAGTGTTAGCGTGGGTGAGGAAGTAAGGTATAGGGGTTGATGGGTTGGCAGGCTGCCACGCCCATGAATTCCCACCCCTCTCCCTCGTGGCCGTTCGCATGAACGAGTGAGTCTACGCGGTAAACAGTGTTTCTTCTTAAACGAATGGGGCAGCTCCACTTGTCGGCACTAGCATCATCGTCCGCCTCGGTGAACTTCGGAAATTCTTACAGTTTTCTTCTAATCTATGGTTTCTTACTTTCTCATATACGTAGTATATACGGAGTGGTAGTACACAGTGTAGAGAAAGTTACGTAATGCTGCGGAAAATTGATTTCGATCTGGGACACCCTGACACAGAAAAAGTTTTTTGTTGTTTATTTCAAAATGGCCATCCGTCCGTCCGTCCATCCGTCTGTCCGACTGTCCGTCCGTCTATCTGTCTGTCGGTCCGTCTGTCCGTCTGTCCGTCTGCCTAGCCGTCTGTGAACACTACCGAAGAAACCCATGTTCATGTGGCTCGAGTCGAAACTTTGAAATGTTGAAAAACATTCTTTAAAATTTGGGGGTACTTTACATAAAGCTTCTTACATAAACTTTCTACTTTACATAAACGTTTGTGACAAGAAAAGTGATTGACATTTACCTATCGGTCTCGTAGTGCAATTGTGACTTCTGCGTCTGAATGATTTTTATATTACAAAGTTGAACCGTTTTACATCGATATTGAAGAGTATTTGTATAATATCACAGTTTTATTTCCGTAAAATTTTGTGACTTATACGGAGAGATACATTTATATTTTGAGATTTGTAATTAAATGACGAGGTTATTTGTACATTAGTATTATTTGTAGTATAAGTATGTCGTTGCATTGAATGTAGACTTTATTGATGATATACTTTATGTGTAAAAAGTGAACCTGATGTTATGCAATAAATATTTTTCTGGAGATGATATTTTCTCTAAATTACACATTTTAATGTAATCAATAAGAATGTGAACAGATATAATTTTTTATATTATTGATAAGGAATGATTGACTTATTTCAAAATGCGTTGTCTCCAATTTTTTCAGTGCATAATTGTCATGATCGACTCGTAATGAGATACGATCCAAAAAGACAGAGTTGTGCACAGAAAAAAACAAATGTTTTGGTTTTCAGCGGGTACATGTTTTCATTTTTCGTCCTACCGCCGTAATATAGTTTTAAAAACAGTTTGTTTCCAGATTTTAATGACTTGACATTTGCCATAATGTATCTTCCCACGTTCCTCTACATTTTCAGGGAACGACTCAAATCATTAGTGTGCTGTAACAGCCTTTCGGCCTGCATTTCACTTCACCGCTCACTCGGTTTGATGTATTTCTCATCTACAATTCCGGTTTCTAAAACGCCCGACGAACCTAGCGGCGGGATATGCGCATATCTTATCCGGCCCCGGCATTCTTTCCCATCCGCACGCAGCCTCCCCTCCGTCGCAGAAATATGAACCGACACATGTCGCAGCAATTCCGCTTTGACGAGCAGATCCTTCTGCCGGCGTCGCGTCTTCATATCCCTTCATTTCTCGGCGCGGAGCACAGGGGCGGGCGGCTCCGGAGCCGGCTTTCAATCCTTTATTTTCGAGCGCTTCGTTTCTTTTCTTCGCGGGACGAGGAAGCGGTGGGACGAGGCGGGGTGACGATGCCCTCTCGTTATTTCCGCAAGAGCCGGAACCGCCCTGATGAAAGAATAACGACACGGGACGTGGCCCTGCCGTAATCAGGAACATGGCGGCTGGGCGGCCGGTAATGGCGGCGAGGTAGCTTCCGCCGGAAGGAGATTGCCCGCAGCGCGGCGAGGGAGGCGGGTTGCTGCTCGGGGGAGGCGTTCGTTAGCTGCCGGCTGAAGGTCTGGAGATGTCGTGTAGGGCACACCTGCGCAGGTAGCGAGGAGAATTTGATTTATTTTCAACAAAAACGCTAAAAAATATGTGTGACGTAAGGGAGAGGAGTATAATCTTCACATGCTTTCTTGAGCTCCAGATTACGCCACCTTTATACTATACTTGGTTCAAGAAAAGTACCAAAAATGCTGTTCAGAAACATTTGAAAACTAGAAATGTTCCCTTCTGAGTAATAGAAAACTTATTTACATTAGTAAAGAAACTACAGATTTGATTTTATATTATTACTAAGAAACTACTAGCTACTAAGCATAACTTCTAAGCAAATTACGCCCCAGCTCTACTCCTACACTAATTTGCAAAAGGAGAGGTCAACAAAACGTGCGAGGAGCGAAGCTACATTTAGAAGTAGGATGATTGAGTTGAAGATGAATTGAGGGGAAGTGTAGCAGGTGGTGCTGCATGGCGGAAGGCGTTCTGGGTGCTTTGTGCAATTGCTGGAACGGCTGACATGCAATGTGGATTCGTCCGTCTGCTCGGCGACATTTTCGTGCTTCTTTCCAAGATTCGAATTTGAAATAACCGCAGAGGCAAAGCGAATATAATTCCATCTAGTTTTTCTATTTCGTTTTATATTGTATCATAAGTACCATAAAAGGAGCAAAATATAGGTTTGTGTCGATAGCAGGTAAATTTCCAGTGTTTCTATATTGTGAATTTCTGCATTCTAGAAAATAAAAGATTACTTTCCAGTGGGAGTTATGTGACAAAACTCATTAATTTAAACGAGTAAATGTAGTGACATTTTAAAAAGTCAAACAGTCCTTTTTACTATAAGTTGTCGCGTCAAAGAGCGAGAGTGCTGGAGTGTCAATCCGAAATTGTGAATACCACGTTGTGAATTATATTCGACGGTTATGTGTCCATAGAGATAAATTTATTTCCCGTGCACTCAGCTCTATTTTTATTCCCATTTTGCATTTGCATTTTTAAAAAAATGAATGCACCAATTTTATTAAATCGTTACCATTTATCTCCGCATTCAGCTTGATGCAATAAACGTGAGGTATTTATTGAGGAGCACACCCCAGAACACAGAGCAGATTTTTTTAGTTTACAATCGGATATTGGATCAGAAAACCGAGAGGACTTTCAGGGATTAAAACGGACGTTGATATGCTTGTGCAGCGAGCGTAGGAAAAAGGCAGGTCTGATTGGCGTGGCAACGGCGTTGGAACGTGACCTGGCCGCAGCTCTGAGCAAGGGTTTCAATCGCATCGCCCGCTCGCCTGCGCAGCCCCACATGTCCGTGCCCACGCCCACACCCACACCCACACACTGGCCACCCGCCGTCCACCCCCATCCACCCCCGTCCAACCCCGTCACTTCCCGTACATCCCCATCCGCCGGCCACGCCCGCGGCCACGCCCACGCCCACGCCGCGTCCACGCCTCGCGTCCACGCCCGCGTCCACGCCGCGTCCCGCCGCGTCCACGCCCGCGTCCCGCTCCGCGTCCACCGCGCCGCGTCCACGCCCGCGTCCACGCGCGTCGCCGCGTCCACGCCCGCGCCCACGCCGCGCCGCCGCGTCACGCCCGCGTCACGCCCCGCGTCCACGCCCGCGTCCACGCCGCGCCCGCCGTCCACGCCGCGCACGCCCGCGTCCACGCCCCGCGTCACGCCCACGCCCGCGTCCACGCCCGCGTCCACGCCGCGCCCGCCGCTCACGCCGCCCGCGCCTCACGCCCGCCACGCCCGCTCACGCCGCCCGCGTCCACGCCCGTCGCCGTCCCGCCCGCGCCACGCCGCGCTCCACGCCCGCGTCCACGCCGCGCGTCCACGCCCGCGTCCACGCCCGCGCCACGCCCGCGTCCACGCCCGCGTCCCACGCCGCGTCCACGCCCGCGCCACGCCCGCGTCACGCCGCGTCCACGCCCGCGCCACGCCCGCGTCCGCGCTCACGCCGCGCACGCGCGCACGCCCCCGCCCGCGTCCACGCCCGTCGCCCACGCCCGCGTCACGCCCGCGCCACGCCCGCGTCACGCCCGCGTCACGCCGCGTCCACGCCGTCGCGTCGCCACGCCCGCGTCCACGCCCGCGTCCACGCCCGCGTCCACGCCCGCGTCACGCCGCGCCCACGCCCGCGTCCACGCCCGCGTCCACGCCCGCGTCCACGCTGACTCGACGTGGCCGTTCATGTTGAATAGAAAAAGAACGCTGAGCGCTGCGCAGCGCCGCGACTGCGGTTGGGCGCGACGTCGCCGGTGCAACTAATGAAAGCGGCGGGTTGGGGGAGGGGTTGGCTGGGAGTGTGGGCGGGTGTCGGACGCTCTGCAGTGGGCGAGACCGTTCCAAAGCTCTGGGTCCTGCGTTGGTCCACGCCTCAGTCTGCTCTGGTCCGTTCCCAGCGTTCACTCGGTGCCCTCGGTTGTTGCCATTTTTGCTGGTTCCACGTTCTTCGGAGCACTAATCTCGTTTCTCCAGTTTTTCTACCCTGCGCTTTGTAGAGATTCTTTTTATCTGTTAATGCCTTTTATTTTCTTTCATCTTCTGTTTCTACAAAATACAATATTTTAATATAACATTCATTTTGCCATGCGTTCTTTATATTAATTCGTTTTCTTTTTGACTACTTCGTTCCCATGTATTGTTCATTCCGCCCACTCTACCTTGTGTGCTGCCCTCTGACCTTCCGCGTTCCCCGCTTTCAATGTCCGCACTGCTTGGTGCTGCGCGTTGGCCTCGCCGCCCCTGCTGGCGCCGACCTCGCCGGCGACGGTCGGCTGCGGCTTGCCCGTCGTTCGCCCGTCGGCGCTCTGAGCGCAGGCTCCGTAATTGTGATGCAAAGCAGGCAAGGAGCACGCTAAATGGAGCGGCTTAGGGGTTGCGCCCGCCCGCAACATGACGGCGACCGCGCCCCCGCCTTGCCCGCTCGCCCTGCCGCCCTCACCACTCGCCCGGACCTCGCGGGCGTTCGCGTCGGTTCCACTAGGTTTCGTCAGCCCCGGAGAGCTGCTTAGCATCAACTGCACGAGGGGACGCAAAACCGTGACTATCAAACGTCGATATTTGGAAACGTAGACGAACTGCTTCAATCCTGGAATAATCTGCGAGAGATTTCCTGTATTTGTATTTACTTACAGACAGTTGATTGCAATGTAGGAAATTAAAAGTGCATACTCATAAAGCAGAAAAATGAAGGTGAATACCAAATTGTGACTCACATGTGATGCTATTCATGTGCAGCGCACGAGAAAATATAATTTGCTGTTCTTGCTTTATACAATGTATGTATTGATCGGGCTCTAATCAGGCTCTTCCATAACAGAAATATCTCTTAAAATGTAAACTAGAAATTGAATAAACGGTCTTGTTCTGCAAATGTAAAGAATGAATCTCTCCAAGATTGATAAATTTTCACTTCGCATGAAAAATTTATATTTTTACAAACAAGACTTGAAAACATTTAATCTGTTATTTTGCATACTTGCTTTAATACTGTGAAATTGTCTTCTTTTATGTGGACCTGTCAGTTTGCGCAATGAAAATCAAAGGATTAACGAGGGAAAAGAAACTGGCAACCTACGCCACTGGGAAAAAATGACAAAAAGATCTCGTAGTGAAACTATTTTTAAGGGAATTCAAAGTATTCAATTCCTGAAAAACGGAGAACGTAAGATCTTCGTAAGCCTTGCAAGAGAATTGTGTGGCTTTGGAACTAGTAGGGCAGAATACCGCGGACATCGCTAGGGGACTGAGCAAATAAACCAAATGTATTATTAGGTGTTAGTTGCCTGTATTTTTTACATTCTATCATGCGCATTAACGTGTGAATGGTAACGAACATCGCTATTTTTCAATAAATATTTGTTTTCAATTATAACATAGCTTATTTGTTGCCAATAACTAAATATGCCAGATATATGAGCTAAATATTTTACAACACATTTGAGGTTCTTTATCGGTGGCATCGGCGGACTTTCCTCTGCGTTCCGCTCCGCGCGGGAACCACTACATACGCGCCGCCTGCGCCGCTTCGGTCTCGCCGCGTTGCCTTTTATATCTCCCTTCTTTGTCGTTTTAGTTCGTCAGCGTTTGTTACTAAGTGGGATTGAGGTTTATGCTTCCTTACGGCGGCGATGGAGTCGTAAAGCTGCACTTTATGTTTTAAAATTTATTTCATGTCGCAATCTGCAACGTATTAAACGTAACCTTATATACTGGCGGGTGCCTGAGGCGGCGGCGCCGGGGGAGGGGGCGGGAAGAGGTGATGCGAGTAAAAACGCGCGCCTGAAGCGAGCGCTGACCTACTTCGGCGCCGCACTCCCCCCTTCCCTCTCCTTCCCCTGACGCCGCGTCGCGTCGGCGCGTTTACGTGCGCGTGGGTGGAGCGGCGGACGAGGCGCCTGCATATTGGCACGCAGCTCCTGCAGGACGGGGCTCTCTTCTCCGTCATCATCATCTACATTTCGGTTTCAGCCTCTGGCCCTTTTCCATATCAAGTATTAATGTGATGATTTTCCACCTTCTGTGAGTGTATTTCTTATTACGTAGTATTTATTACTAATTTCCAATACGCGCAGGAGTTGAACGAAAACGTTGCAGTCTCAGGCCGTGTGGGGCGTGTGGTAAGATGCTTAGGAATTCGAGAAAAATAAAAAAAAATGAAAAATATCAGTTTTGAGGATTCGTAGATATATATGATTGTGTTATTACTTACTAATATATGATTGTGTTATTCTGCGTGCTGTTATACTGCGCCTACCGCCTAAATTCTCAAATAATGTCACTTTAGAATTGAGTCAAAAATTAATTGATTCATGTAGTGACTAGAAGTATTTCTAATGGTAATTATACTGTATTGTGATCATAATTTGTTGTCATAACTAGAGATTGGGTTTCAGAATGGTTCATTCGTTTTAATAAGAAATTTATTCTTTTTACCTGGAGATACAGAGGGCTAGTATTTGTCACATCCAAGGGAAGAACATCGTGTTGGTAATGCAGGCACTTGACGACTGAAACAACTGAATAGACCACCACGACTCCTCCCCACGTCAAATTTAATAGGAATTGACAGAGATCCTAGGCTAGTCACGATATTAGTTTTGTATATTTTTTCTATAGACTGCAATGCAAGTGACTGAGTTGTATTATGAAAACAGAGAGGGAAGAATAAAAAATTAATAATTTCTCAATCTTTTTTTTTTCCCCGATTTGCACAATCTCAACCTATTGTGAGTGAAACACTTCTTAATATTCGGAGTATTGAGCCACTCGATGGAATGTGCGTACTTTTGGTCCCGGTCTTTCCCTTCTGAAGAGTCTTGATTCAGAGAGTTTTCTTTCAATAGGAACGAAGGCCGTCGGTTAACTGCAGAGTAAAATGATTTCGAACCCTCGGAGCGGTCGGGAAACCCGAACCCCAGGGCGGCGCCGGGGCAGAAGTCAGGACCTCTCGTGCGCAAATCCGGCGGTGATTTCCTCGCGGAACCCCCTTCCCCCCCCCCCGGCCTTCCTTTCTCCCGCGGGCCTTCGACCATCACCTCGGTCGCCTCTTCCTCCCTCTCCACCCAGCCTTCGCCCGCGCCTCCGCCCTGCCCCCACTCTCCCTCTGTTCCGCCTCCTCGTCCTCCCCTTCCTCCTCCACTCCACCTCACCCCTCTCCGGGCCTCGGTAAATAAAAATCTCTTCCCGCCGGTCGGCCGCTCCGTGTATCTGCGTCCATGCGATTTATGGAGCCGCTTCTTCCGATTCGCAAACCGTGAAATATTCCTCTCGCGGTTTTTATGTACGGCGCAGCTCACAGATTTCGAAGCTACTACGCACCGCGGAGCTCAGCTGAAACTCAGCTACATTTTCCTCGTGAATGCTCACAGATAATTTTCAGCGATGTTCCCTTTTTGCTGATTTTTCATATTTTGTATTGGTCCTTTTGTCTCAGTCATATCTGTCGTCCGTAGTTAGATGTTATTTACTTTATTTGGGATAAAAAATATTCTCTGCATTAAAGATCTATTGTTTAATGTACATCTGTTTCATGCTTAACCGGGCGATCGCCAGATGAATTTCTCGTAGTAAAGGAGGGTAATTAGTAAAAAGTATTTATGAAGTACCATTTTACAATAATGAATAATATTGTTTGAAAATTATTTTTATATTGGAAGGCGATTTTTTGCAATACATAGGTTTTTTAATGAATGGTCTAAAAACGTGTGCTACTTGAACCTGACTGGATAATATTGTGGAAAATAAATTCAGTAACATAACAAATGCAATGACGGTTTCTTTGCTACTGATGTTCATTTCCTTCCAAAGTAGATTAAGAATAACACTTTTTTGGGAAATGGCGTATTGAGTGAATTAGTATATGAATTATTAGGATGCTTTATTTATACACTCAGGCATTTTTTGTTAATGATGTAATTATTTACTTTTAAATTCTCTTCAAATAAATGTATGGAACGCTGGGTTTTGTATTATTCTGTGAAGTGTATTTATAATTTTTTATTGGAGTTCGAATATTAATTTGAATAGTCAGTAAAGTTTTATTTTTATTCTTTCCCGATTTCTTCTCGTTATTCTTCTTCTTCCCCTTATTTTTCTTCTTCAATATTTGTTGCAGCAAATTCTATTACACTGAATTTAAAACAAACCACCAGGTGATGTTTCCTGTCTGTGTGACGACTCCCTGCAATGCGACAGGAAGCTTCCTGCATGTTCTGCTCGTCACTTACCCCGCGCGCCCCTCCTGCTCCGACCGCGCCGCGCCGAGGGCAGGGGTGGGGGCATGGGGCACGTGCGTTTGCCGCGCTCCCAATGCGATTATCTCGGTACTTCCGCGCGCTCTGACGTGTTCGCAGCGCTCCGACGGGTCTTTCCATGGTTGCGCGAGGGTCGCAGATTAAGATAAGCTTATCAGTCTACGTGTCCGCGCGGCGCGTCGTGGGGGGGTCTCGATCCCCGGTCTTCCCGCGGGGCTCAGTTGTTTTCGTAGCAATTTGCTTGTGCGTAGCGCTGCCCTGCGGGGATTCTCACCAGGGCAATTCGTCTTGCTGATACGCGCACACGTAGTATCATTCCGCGAGTTTCTAACACATTTCGTGATGGGTTTGCTGTAATATTTGCATGTGTTTGCCTTAATGATGTCGCGCTGCTCCTTATCCAGTTTAAGTGTTTACGGTTTTATGTGAAATCTATTCCTACCTTTGCAATGAATTGTTCGCGTTTTGTTACTGTTTTATAGCTATATTTTGTTGTTCGCGTTTTATTACTGTAAACAATTTGTCTGCAAAATTTAAGTTCGTCGTACGATAATGTTTCGTGCATTCGTGCAATGTAGACTGGTTACAAAACAATAGAAATTTGAAATCATTATTTTGAATTATTTGATTTTCCAAGCTTTTCCAATTTTCTGAGCGCCCTTCCAATGACGGTCTACATTGTTTTCCTGTACTTAAAGTAATTAAAGGTCTATATAAAATTTTAGCTTTTTAACATATTCTGGATGTAGTTGCAATATATAAAATTTATGAATAGAATGTTCTTCACCTTCTTTCACCTCTTGAGCCATTTTCTAAATGAAACGAGATTTTCGAAGGTCCGAACAAGCTGTCGCCATTTGTCGCCGGCGGTATCTCCAAACGACGCACCCATCGAACGGCGTCCGATGGCGGCAGTTCGTGACCTCATCATGCGGAGAGGACGGCCCTGAGAAATACGGGCCGTCATCAGCATACGTCAAGGCGCCTAATTGCGGAACGCGGCGCGGCGCGGCGGGGCGGGGCGACGATGACGGAGGTGGAGGCAAGCGGGTACGCGGGGTGGTGGCGGGGGCAGTTGGGGAGTATCGGCGCGTCGCGGGGAGGAGGCGAGCTCTGGGAAATTGAAGCGGCGCGGTGCTCTCGGGTGGCGGCGCTCGCACCTGCCGCGCTCCCAGGGTGCCTCCGCGCCCGCCGGCGCACCTGCCCCCACGCCACGATCGCCTCGCCGGCAAATGGGAGCGTCTCAGTTGCAACGCCCTTCTCTCTCACGCGCTTGCCTACGCCCGTCCGCCTTTTGCCTCCGTATTTGGGGGTTGGTATTTTGCTTCGGCGTGAAATGACAGGCTGTTGTCCTTCCGCTGTTGTTTTTTTCTGTCGCCTCTGAATTTTATTTATGACTGATAGATTGATTTTTTCGTGTTTCCGGACGCGTCAACTGCTCTAGTCATTAGTCCCGTTTGTGTAGTGCATGTTTTTTTCTCGGGAGATGGCGGTGATCTTCCCCCGCTGGATGGCGAGATCTACCGTCGGCAAACGGGGTTTTCCCCAACCAGGTATCTCCCATCCACAGCGGGGTCCCCGCCTAGTCTCCCGGCATGTGTGGTAGTGTTTGTGTGTATGTAAGGGGGACAAGCAATAGCAAGGACAGATCGCGCGCGGTCCGTGGCCCATTTGGTAGGGTACTGCTCCGGCATTCGCCTGGTGCTGATCGGAGAAACCACGGAAAACTACCGATCAGAGCAGCCGGCCGCTAGAATTCTCCTCCAGACAGCGACTGAATTCGACCTAGCGCAAAAGCTAGTGTCGAAAATCCTGCCGCCGTCAGGACTCGAACATAGGACCTTCCGGTCAGAAGCGCTGCAGTGACATCAGTTGATGCACTGAGCTACCGCTCCCAGTAATTTTGTTTATGTTTTCTTCTAGGATTAACAAATGTACTTTACAGCTTACCGTTTTTTCTCTCAACGAAATAGTACATTATGAAAACGATGATGTAAAGATCGGTATTAATTCACGAGTATGATATTAAGATACGAGTGAGTATCGTAAACTTCACACGAGTGTATTAATACCCATTACATCGAGTTTCATATGGTACTTTTTCTGCAACTTTTTAAAGTTTTAGTAACTTTTACATTGAATAACTTTTAAGTAACTTATAAGTAACTTTTACATTGAATCGTTTCGTGGTAGTTGACATGTAGGATTCAGCCAAAGCCACCTCACTCTGCCCTCGCATGCTATTGCAGGTGGCTGTGGTTACCAGTCCGCCTGCGAGGGAGTTGCGCTTGTCAATAGGATGAAAGTAAAATTACGATCCAATTTAATTTAAATAATATTCCTCGAAAACGTTACTAATAATAAAAGAAAGTAAAACTGACAAGAGTAATATATAAGATTAAATTTTTAATGTACTCAATCGAACGAAACATTTACCAGGAAGATTCTCAATCATTAATTAAGAGTCAATACTTGGTTTATAAACTGGGCTGTGATTGGTCAAGAACCTGTATCATAATGAAATGTGTATCGAATGAGTATGATTATACAACTGGTTGCAGCCAACAAATGACTGTATTATACAATGGGAGTAGAAAAACATTTGTGTTGCTTTCTCCCTCCAGTCGTTTCCATACTTTGTCGCTTGTTTTGGCTCATTTTCATTTTGTTAACATTTACGATCGCTAGTAAACTCTCTTTTCATTCGTCCCGTTTTCTTCTCTCTCTCTCTCTCTCTCTCTCTCTCTCTCTCTCTCTCTCTCTCTCTCCTCATCGTTTGTCTTCTTCTCTGGAGGCGGCACTCCATTTCCGATGCGCCCCGGCGTCGCCCATTGTCCCGGCGCGGCCGGCGCCTCGGGAGAGCTCTCGGGCGGCGCCTCGTGCGCGCTCTCTCGCCGTCGTCGCCGTCGCTCGGCTGTCGCAGGCCGCAGAGAGAGGAACAACGGAGGCGGTCTATCCACAGCCGATTAGCGATCCCATTAATTACAGATAAGGAGGCCGCCGAGCGCCGCGGATTATCACCGCTTGTTCCGCGCAGGGCGCGCGCGAGGTGGCGGCGCGGCGCGGCGCGGCGTGCAGCCCCGTAGGACGCTTCGGCCCCGCCCCCCCCCCCCCCCCCCCCCCTGCGCCGCCTCCGGGGGTCGAACGCAAGCGGCGCATGCCAGCTGTGCTCCCCCGGCGAGGACCAGCTGCTGGGGCTTGCGGGCCACTTCGTCTGCGCGACCTCCACGGCGCAGTGCTCTGGCGAGGGAAAATGTAAGAAAAACGGATGGCTGTAAACATCTTGTGGAAATCCATAATAACTGATATGTGAAAGAACAAAATAAAATGAAATTGCGTTTTTAAAAAGAAGCGTACATTTTTTATTATTTCTCACTATTCAATAGTAATTACACGAGGTAAGAAAAGTGAAATTCATGAAGTATTTATTTTATAGATCAGTGAGTACTTCATGAAATTACTGGTAAATAAATTGATGATTTTCGTTTGTGCAGCATTCTCCTGATTAATTCGGTTAGAAATAATATCTAAATGTAATTCTAGAAGGAGAACTTATCAATATTATTAAAGTTATAAAATGCAAAATGTTAAAACGAGATAATATTATAAAAAAAGTTTTCTGGAAAGTAATTTTTATATATGAAATAAAGCATTTTAGAACAAAATTTGTGTTTTGTTTCTCTGAAGCTCATTATCGTACTTCAATCTACGGGGTTGTGTCTACCCTGCTTCCTATGTGTTTTCATCATAAATGCTTTTTCTTCAGCCTTTGCATACATACATGCAATAGTCGTTATTTCTGTCTAAATACTACCGAAGTTATGTGTTGGATAAGAATATTGTATTGTTTTCGTTTGAGTACAGTTTTTGCCGTTTCATAATCGAGATATATGCTGTATAATAATTGCGAGAATAAGAAATATTGAAATGTTTTTGCATTTTGAGACTTTGAATGTCAAGTTTACCTATTCCTTCTAAAAAGACATAATATTACTCTACATCTCCCTGTGTCATCTCACTAAAATGGTTCTTGTTATCCCGTTCTTTAACTTTCATATTCCCCTCGCTTCATATACTTCGTAACACTTCCTAACGTGTTGTTCGGCCTCGTTACGTTTTACATATTCTGTCACGACATGACACGGCAGATAAGCAGCCTCGAACGACGACGTAAGAATGTTGACGACATGCGTCCATCGTGCGCGTACGGCATTCGCGCGCGCGTCGTAAAACAACGCGACGTGGTGCAGCGCGTAGCCGCAAATTCTTATCTGCGGCCCGCGCAACGCGCCGCCCGCCTGCCGCGCACTCCCGGTTTTCCCCCCCCCTCTCTTCCTACACCCCTCTTCCAGCTCACTCTATCTCGTTCCCCGCTCTGCCCCACCCCCTTTTCTCTTATCCGTCCCTCTCTGCCCACTGCCCTGTCTACGGCCCCGCCCTGCTTCCCCCCCCCCACTGAGCGTCTCCGAGTCTCCTTCCCCGGTCGTTGTCGCGCTTGCTCCCCCTCCCCGAAGGGCCGTTTTAATTCTTTTATCTGGCGGCCCGTAAACCCCTGTACGAAGCGTGCAAACGCCGGGGGTCAGTTGCTCTTCTTGTAGCCTCTCCTGTGTACAGGGTGTAATTAAGTTCCCTGCTAATCGGCGCAGTTCTTTTGCACCCTTGGTATACTTAAAAATATCCATATTTACTCTAGTATGGTCTCGAGGACAAACTGAAAGTACCTTTTGGGAAATATATTGTATGTTAGAGAACGTTTTTACAATGATAAACTAATATTTTGACAGATGCAACCAAATAGGTTGATGAACTCGTAACCTTTACCGCATACCATTGGTAACCACATTTCTTTTGGCGAACATTGCGTTTGCAAGTTTGCATAGTTATAAATTAACAGAACAAATATTTGCCCTACCGCTTACACGAGTAGGCCACTTCTTCCGAAGACGAGAAGCTTAATTCTGAACCTTGAACTTGCCCAACTTGTGCTCTGTCCCCCAGGGTGCCAACGTCAACAGGGCGGAGCAGCGACTATCGACTCGCTGGCGCCGTCATCCGCTTGTTGCAGCCCTGCCCCCGCTTCCCGCCCGCCTTCCTCCGGCTCTCCCTCCCCGCCGCGCCCCGATAACCCAGAAGCCCCTGAGTCCTCGCCCGAGGGGCCACCCCCACGCCCGCAACGCCCACACCTCCTTCCCCTTCCACCCCGCTCTGCGCGCGTCGCACCGATCTATCCTCGCTGCGCTCCGTTCCGTCATCCTTGCTCTGCTCCGCTCCGCTATCCGCTCTTTCGCGCCCCAAACCTCCCGGTTCCGATCCTTCAAATCCAGATCTCACGCTCTGCACCGTGTCTTCCCCGCGCCTCTCCTGGTCTGGGTATCGCCCCGCTCTTTCTCGACCAGCTCCGCAACGCTCTATTCTGCGCTCCGTCGTCCCGCCCCGTTTTTTTCGCAAGCCGCGCTCTACCGCTCCCGCATCTCCGGAACCTCCCCACCTTCCCCCGCCCTTTCCTCTTCACTCGTTACGAGATCCAACCCCGCGCCCCGCGGCGCCGCCTTTAACGAGCTGGCATTTTATTATACCTGACGCGGTTAAATAGAGTGTAAAGCTGGCGCGGCTACGAGCGGCGACGCGATGCGAGCCCCGCTGCTGCCTTGTCGCCCGACGGCCAGCGCCGCAGCGCCGCGCCGCCGTAAAACATATTGAATCGCTCGCTTGATGGACGAAAATAGTTTTCTAACAGAACGTTGGCTTATTAACAAATGACGAAACTAAATGTGTGTCATGGCCTCTATGTGATATAGTATGTCGGAAGTGATTAGGTTTCCGGATAACAACATTAACCACTAGCAATGCAGAGACCGCTCTTTTCCCTGGTAAATAAATAATTGTATTTTTTGAATTAGAGAAAAATATATCCACACAATTTGTGTGGAGCAAATTATTTTGCTTGTCTCCATGTGCGCGCAACGAAACTTCCACTATTTACTACTCTTATTGACATTTTATTAATTTCTGGTAAAAATGTGTTTGCCATCTTCTCTTCCAATCCACACCGTAGTCCATGCTCAATTTTCGGAAACGATTTTTGTTATTAACGGTACCATGAAAATATATCGATGGCTTTTCACGCTCGTCTATTGGACATTCATACATTCGTATTTAGATTTATTGTTGATTAAAAAAAGTATCTTGAGATGAAAGAAAACTAAACGGTTTGCACGAGTAATGTGTGATCTGGACAGACTTACTTTACTATTGTTATGTTAAAAAAAACTTGTTGAACATGAAGGAGTAGTAGGCCTCTCTGAGTTACTTTGGAAAGCAAAGCATTTGCAGTTGAGATTGGGCGGGCATGCTTTGCATTTGCACCGCGGGGGTGTTGGCAGCGGCGAGGCGAGGGCGGGCGAGGGCGGGCGGCGGCGCACGTGGTGCGGGGTGGTCGTCGCTAATCGATACTTCGCGCCGGCCGCCGCCAAGGACGTGACGTCATGGCCGCGGTGGGGCGCAGCGCAGGCCTGTGGCGTGTGCCGCTGCCCGCCCCGCCCCACCTAGCCCCGCCCCTCCCGCCCGCTTCAACCGTGCTATTGTGGTCCCAATCACGTTGTAATAGTCGAAGCGTTAGATTGGACTTAATTCTGCATTTAGATGCAGATGGACCGTGTTCAAAATATTAGTTCTTTGCTTTATTCAAGAGCTAACCATCGAAGTAGTTAAGAGAAAGTTTGCCAAAATAATAGATATTGTGAAACGAAATGAATGTGTGAAGTAGTAGGAACAATTTGTGCTGAAAAAAGCTCAGCAATGAAACCCAGCAACTCTTCTGAATCAGAGTAGTGCTGTCACGTGCGAAGTATAGTTTTGTAAGTATTAACGACCATTTTAAAATTATTTTCAATTTCTGGGAATCGGGAGATAATTGTGTTGCTAAATACAAGAAGAATAATAGCATTTTGAATATGTGATGCAGGTTCATCATATTTGCATGCTCTAAACGCAATTGATCTTCTTGCTGCAACTCACTGTTAGCCGATCGTAACATTTTCAGTGGTTCACGATTGAATGAATCGAATTAATTTTTCACTGAAGAATTATTTAGTCAGTCATCTTTCGAAGCCTTCCACTGCATCTTCACTGGCCAGGAAACGTAGGTATTTCAGTAGTTTGTCAGTCATTCTGCGCTGCAAATATTTATGTTACCTCCTGAATAAGATTTTAATTTCTATTTCTGTTTTGAACTCTTCGCGGTAAGAAATGGGCTTTAAAGGAAAAACATAACGAGTTTACTGACTTCGAGGAAACTAGTAACACATTGCTTGCACAGGTCATTGTTGAATTCTTCGATGTTTAACTTGGTCTTGCTTTTTGAACAGAACCAGTGACGAAGCGAATTGTGAATACACATCAACATCGTAAAATCAATACAAATTTTGTTATAATGACTATTTTTAGTGTCAATAAACTTATTATTATTATTATTATTATTATTATTATTATTATTATGCCGAACTCTAACATATTCTGCTCATACAATATTTGCATAAAATGAATTATTTTGACCAGTATGCAAGGCATGTATTTTTAGGGGGGAAATCTGTTTTTCTCCTCGCTCGCGACGTTGAGCGAGAGCGACAGCGCACGAGCGCAGCGCCGACGACGAAGGACGAAACTCCTTAGAGCGCCCCGCGCAGGCCGCCGCGCGGCGCCATCGCCAGCCGCCGCCCGATCAATCCCCAGGCGCGGCCTCAGGGGCCGCGGGTTCCTCGCACCCCGAACGCATGGCTCAAGCCCGTTGCGTGGTCGGAAGCGGGGGGCCGCGGGCGAAAGACTCAGCGGCGTGGCAGGGCCACGAGGCTGTTGCTCAAGTGGGATTGGGTGGAATTAGGACTTCAGAGTGGAATTGCCACCCCGTGAAATAAATATTCAGTTTTCACAAATACTGCAGCGATCTCTCTTTTGTTTCTATTTGTATAATTATAGATTGAATATGCTGAAATTGCAATGTTTACTATGTTCGTCTCTGTATGCAATTTAGTTAAATACGGGATAATACCTAGTTTATTTCAAAAAATTAAAAATACAGTAATTTAACTAGAATTCGGGATATTAAATAAAGGCTACGCTGTAAAATATGTTGCTTCGATGTTGAACGTTTTTCTTCCATTTCTCTATATTTCTTCAGAAAATAACAACCCTACACGTTTTCTGCGTTAACGTAACGAAGCATTATATTTGAGTAATTCGAGTGTTGGAGAGATTAGCCCTTGAATGAAACCCTCGTCAAAAACCACACGATTTAAGGAGAGGTAAACCGATGTGTGTTGGTGAGGGCTTGGAAGGGAAAGAGAGGAAGGAAGGGGGGGAAGGGCCTTGGGAACTCGTTAAAGCGAGTGGCGCGGGAGGAAGGAAGGAAAGGAACGGCGAGGGATGGGGCGGGCCGGGCCCATTTGTCTGGCCAGGCGCCGCCGCGCCGTCCGCGCTCCATAACCGCCTCTGACGCGCGACGCCGCGCGTCAGCCCCGCGGGCCGCTGCCCCCGGAAGAGACGACGCACAGCACTCGACACGATCTCTACCTTCTTGATCAATGCAAGGCCCTTGATGGACTGTCATGAAAGGAACGGGTTTTGTGACAATTTTTAAAGTTCTTGGGCCTGTATAAACTACATAAACTTTTCATTAATTATCTATTCGTGGCATTTGTGTAAGTAATAATATTATATTTATATTCACCGACTTTTGTGTACAAAAATACGTTTTAGCAACGTATATGGACAAATGAGCCTTCTGGAAATGTTGGTTGACCTTCTTTATTTGATGTCTCTAAAAATCAAGCTATATTTTTGTTTGTTTGGAAAACAAGTAAACGTTGTAGATAACAGAGAGATGAAAATGAATTTCATGTGTTATAAATTCAAAACCGCGTTCAATAGTTTGATTACGTGTTACAATTTAAATTAATTATGCTCACCTCCAAATGAAACAATTTTAATAATATTGTTTGTAGTTATCTGACTAACGAGTGCTGTGTTTAAATAACTACGAGGATAGTTTTATTTATACAAGTTCGAGTGCTTGTTTGTACTGAAGTTCACCTATGACTGACTGTTAGAGAAATTATTTGCTGAAATTTCTATGATGTAATTATGAACACATTTGGAAATTTGCTATCACTAATTGGCTGTTACAGATGAATACTTTCCATTGTGTTACGTTAATATTATTACTGTTCCGTACGATGCTGTAATTTCATTTCACGTTCAGTCCATTTTGATGATAACGAACAAAACTGGTTTGTAGCAGAATATGTATGTCCCTAAAAGTGAATGTAAATGAATGAAATTGTGACTTGGGAGTTCTCATTTCTTTGAAACACAAATGCTTACATTGAATAATAATAATAATAATAATAATAATAAATATCGGAAAAAAACTGGAAACTAATATATCTCCAATATATCTATAGTATTTAGTAAAGTTAGTGATTAAATATGATCACTAAACATCTATCTTTTAAAGAGCTGTGAAGAGAAGGGCACATGGAGGAGGTGCTTTTTGTACGCCTTTTATAGATCAAAATGTAATTCTGAAAGTTAATCAGTTGAAGACCCCGAGTGTTTAAAATTAAAACATATCAAATTATTATATTTAAAAAAAGGCTAGAGAGCATTGACATGGGTAACATTCACTAATAGGAAAGACCGCATATTTGAGAACCTGTAGCAGAAGCGTCGCACTCTAACAGAGTAAAAGTCATTTTGAAAGGGGTGTCGGCGGGCGTGTGGCAAGCATATCACGTAGATTAAAGGAGAAAAGTGCGACCAGGTCGCTGCGAGCGGGAAGAGAAGGAGATCTGCAAAGGAGGCCGCGGGGCTGCAGCACTTCCACCGACACGATGAACCTTTCGCCGCATGCTACCAACACCTCCGCCGCCGCCAGCATCACCCCTCCTCACTCGATCGCCAACGCGTCGATCGCCAACGGCGAGCAAAGCGAGAACAGGAGCCACGGCAAGGGCGGATGCGAGGGCGGAGCCGGAGCGCGCGTTTTAATCAAAGCGCCCGCCCTCACCCCCTCTCTCTCCCTCGCGCCCGCTCCCGCCCCGACCCCGCCCACCCGCGCCGCGGCCCCGCTTCGGTCGCCGGCGGCGGTCGCGGCGTCCGCTCCGCCCCACCCGGCCCCGCCCGCCCCGCCCCGCGCGCCGCGCCGTGCCGTGCCGAGCTTCGCCGCCAGAGGCGGCAAAACAAAACGCGCGTCCGGCCTGATTTGCGTACATACGAGAAACGCGACACCTGCGCGCGCCCCTCCGGCGCGCTCGCCTTCCCCGCCGCCGTCTTTGTCGGCGCGTCCTCGTCACGCGCGCGAATCGAGACGACCCTGCGAGGGGCAGAATCAACACTCGTTAGGACGTGTTTCCTTCGCATCTACTAGGTAAGTAGGACGTTATAAAGAAAGAAAAAAAGTTTTATAATTCTGAAGCGGAAGGTAGTGATATTTTGTAAAAAAAAAAAGACTCGTATTGTGAGGCCCCCATATGGAAAAGTAGATAAATCTTGTTTCTATGTGTAGTAAATTACTTATTCTTACATGTGATGTAATGTTTTGATGATCCTTGAGACAGAAAAATCGATTGACGCCAAAACGTCTCTCTGTCAGTTCGTCCGCCCGTCGCGTCTGTTTGTCCGCCTGTGATCAATGCTAATCCCTGACGGTTTTCCCCAAAATTGATTGTATTCCCCAATCAATCTGGCTGAAATCAAGGGTTTGCGAATTTGAAACGTATATTATGATGTTTGGGGTATTTTACAGGTACTCCTAACATTGTTCAAATTTTCTCAAAAATTGCTCCATATTTTTGGATTTTTTCTCGGGTAGTGAAATGGACACTTGAAAATATAGCTCAGATCTTGTTATCGTTGAATTCTGAATTTTCCAAAATTGTAAAATTCAAAATTTTTTTGACGTCTTCTTACTACTGCAATAATGAAGATAACGATGTTTTCCTAATATGAAATGTCATCTTCGGAGACAACCTGTAAATAAGGTCATATACAGTTTTTCGAAACACGAGTAGTTTTCGTTGAATTTTGCGTGAAATATGGGCAATATTAGAAAAATCTCAACGATTTTGAACATTTTCTTTAAAATTTCTCATATAAAGCAATGAAAGTAAAAATGGTGAAATTCTCCGTTTTCGACGAACTCTATTTTCCAAAATTACAAAAATTGAACATCGCCAAATCATCATATTGATAGTTTTTTTCCCTTTATATAACCTGTTGCAAAGTTATTACTTTAAATAATGTCATATACAATTTTTGAAACTATTGGTAATTTTCACATAGTTTTTGCTTCAAGTGAAGGCAACTTTCAAAAACAATATTTTCGACGAACTCTCTGAATTTTCGAAAATTGCAAACATTAAAAATAATGCGAGAAAGTACATTCTATTGTAGTCCCATTGGTTTCCTGTACAATGGATACATTCTACAATGGAGAGTAATTTTGTGCCGTGAATACATTGGAAACTGCAAATTAATTAACGGTGCATTGTTTCTTATTGTTTCCTGATGATTAATTAAACCGATGTGAATGAACCTGCATTGCTATGTTTGCATGTAGCCATGAGTGAATCTATGCTGATGAAGTGAAAAAAATAATGTGGAAATTTCTCAGTTGTAGTGAATTTTAAATAAATATTTAGATTTAGGAGTAAGAACTTCAATAAAATGATATATTGTCTGACGTACTGTATACAATCTTATTCACTTTAACTATAGAAAGAAAATATATTCTGGGGATACATTAATTTCAACATCAGAATAGTACATCAGGGCAATGTTGTCAGGGAATAGTACATCAGAGAAATTGTATGGTGTAGTAATAGAATGACGAAACAAAATTCTATAAACTCAATTCATAGTGGTCATAACGAAATATGAAACTACGCTAACACATGTGAATGTAGTGTTGAATATATGTAAGTTTCCTTTGACAAGGAATGTGCATCCATTTGCTTCTTCTCAGAGTAATGCAAGGAACCCACTCAAGAAGTATGCGGAAACATCAAAGTTAGGAGCTGTATTCGCAGAATCTCAGGAAGGAACTTCCTCTGTGGAACTCTCACGACAGTGTTACTGCGCTGCCGGGAGTGAGGAACGTTGATTGTAAGTTAAGCGTATGGAAGAGAATAGAAGGAAATTTTTGGAACAGTCTTCGAAAGTATTTATTTGAATAGTCCGCGGAAGTAAGATAAAACTAATATACTCAAACACTCAGACTAATAGATTACTTATAAAACTTCGTGTCTAAGACAAATACGACGAGGTGCTGTCGACGAGAAATAATGTTGGTTTTCAAGGCAGCTAAATAGATATGGATAGTAAGAAAGTTGTAGGCATGTTTTTGCTAGGGATGTAAATAGAATATTGTAAAATAATTGTTAGAGAAGTGAAACAAGAATTATGTGTTGATTGTCTGAATGCCAGTAATTGCGGACAGAGAGTACAGAGAAAGGAACCCGATGGTTAATATTCGATGAGGTGGCCTAAGGAGAGGTTCCTAAACGTGCTGCAACGCTATGCAACATTATTTTAGTAAGGCCAAAAATTGTGTTGTGCCAAACGGTAATAGCTGAAACGCAGCAACTCTGTCTTATTCGTTTAAGCAATGTGCGTGAATTATAGTAATGATGTATATATTTTCAGTGATACTTTGAGATCCGAGCAGTAGCCATGACGACAAATTGCGTGTTATCCGAATATAGCAGAGGAGGCAATCTGTATGTAGGTCAGACAACGCGATGTGTGTGTGATAATTCTAGATTTCGACTTCTCTAACCTGTCATTGCCGTAGTTTCGTCCGGCCAATTTAAAACAGTGGGCCACAAAATGATAATGTTTTGACTTACAGCGATGGATTGATCCCCATCCCCCTAAGGCGTTTGCCCCAAAATCTTCTTAGACGTCGGCAACGCTGCTACTAGTAGATCCGATCTACAAGCTTCCTTGTAACGAACGAGTTTGGGAATTTCAGGGAAAGCGCGCATGAGCACAACTGCTCTGCCGACCGAGAGTACGTTTGTCGAAAAATTTTTAAAGATTTTCAAGACAACTTTTTTCCTTCTCCATTTTTTTAAAATTCTGTCTTCGTGTGTAGCAAATGACGATAAAAGTGTGGTGCTAGTATCATATTCGGCAAACTCTCTGTATCTTCGAAAATTGCAAAAACTGTTTCTTTTGTAATATAGTAATAAAGGGCTACTGTTCCTGGATATCGAAATGATTGCAGATTGGCATCGCAGGCGCTTCGATGGAATTTGTTTGTACTTATTCAAGTGATGTCTGAAGAGAGGGCAGATATTGCAATATAATATTCCTTAACTGCTACTAATAATGCGAAAAAATATGTTGTTGCACCTCTAGTTTACTTCGACATAACTGTTCACTTGTGACCAACAGTCAGAAACCAAATTAATAACGAAAGCTTGAAACGAATTATGCCATCAGCATCGCTTAGTTTCTGTAAAAACGCACCTTACGTCATACTGAGGAGGGAGTTTAACTCCAAATTATATCTGAGAGGAGGCGTTGGTCCTCCCCCTCTGAAATTAGAGATCTGGCGCCAACATAAACTTGCGGCGTTTCACACGTCCAGCTATCTCCCATTATCGGGACACCGCCTCAGCCGTGTCAAGCTTTATGTCCGATTGGTCTCCCGACATGTTTGGTTGTGTACATCATACGAACGTGTGTGTTAAAGGGAAGAAGTGGGGACAAGGATACGAAAGGAAATATTGAGGACCTTTTGATGGAGTAGTCCTCCAGTATTCGCCTGATATTGATCGGAGAAACTTCGTAAAATACGAATGAAAGCAGCCGACCGAGGGAATTTCTCTCCAGACAATGGATGAACTCGACTTAGGTCGACTTAGTTTAAAAAATTTCGCCACCTTTGTGGGACTCGAGACTTGGAACCTCCTGTTCAAAGATGCTGCAGCAGAAAGGTTGTTGCCCTGTCCTAATTCAGTCTGTGTGTGTGACATTTGTGTTAATTTAAAGAATTTTCTTTTGTCAAAATGATTGTTGTATCACAAAACTAACGCGCGCGTAAAATCACGTTTTATGTCACACAGACGAATATCTTAACTATTTGAATACTATAAATAAAAACGTTGAGACCAAAGGCAGTAATGTACACTTCACTGCACCGTAACATTCTATATTGTGATGTTAAGTTGTTACGTTGCGCTCGTGACTGAAATCCGGCCCATTCGAGAGCTATCGCTGCAATTCCCTTTGTTGAAATTGACCATTTCCTCCGGGAAAGCGTTGCCAGCTTCTCTACGGCTAGACGCCTCGGGGGTTTTGCCGAGGACCGAAAATAAACGAGCTAATGATTTTATGCGTATATAACGCTGTTTTTACTAGGAGCAGCCATAAAAACGGGAGAGATTTATGGAGAGCGAAAAAAGAATTGGGAGAATGATTACGGTACGAGACTTTCAGAGCGAGACTGAAGCTAACCCCTTAAAATACCCCAAAGCAACTTTTCTGCAAAAAGAGTGAAAGTTATGTAAATTCATACACTTTGTTGGGAGACGTGGGGAGAAGAAAGTCATCAAGATTTTGTGGACATGAAACCAAAAGGAAACAGGAACACCGAATGGATGGCAATAAGAAAAGAAGTGAGTGGGCAAGAACAAAAGGCGTAGTTTGATCTTCCCAAGGGATTGCAAGAACCTAGTTTAATATAGACATGGAAGGATTAGTGTTGCAATTTTTGTGGTCCATAAACGAAAATTGGACAAAAATTTTTCAAATGACAATGCCGAAATTACTTGATCTTTGTACTAATAGTGAATAGGAGTAGCAACATCTTTTAATACGTTCACATCAACAAAACCTGTATTTTGTATTAGAAGATCTCTAAAGTTGTGGAACAGCTACAATTTGAGAAAGACGTGATGAATGTTCACCATCTTGACAAAAATATATATGCCAACAAATAATATTATGAAGTTTGGGAAACAACGTATGCGCAACGAATTATAGCATTTAATACTGTCTTTATATTTTTGTCTCATTGAAAAAATAATATTTTTATTACGATCGTCGAAATATAACATATTTGCTGAAGCAGTGTTAAAATATCTCTAACTAAAACTGAAGGAAACAATGAGAATGAGGCGAGTAATACATTACATAAATAGCGTTCATGAAGTTTGTTCATAACGGCAATTCAGGATGCGTGAATATATTGAAACTTTTCCAACGAGGGAAAAGGTCATACAAAGCCGGGATCATACATGCTTTGCAACATACAGTATTTCATACATAACTCCGGCGGGCATGTCGCCGCGCGCATCTATCACGGAGCATTTTAAGCTCCCGCAAACCAGCAGGAGGAGCATCATAAATTCAAATGCGTGTACCGTACTCTTTTCGCCGCATGTTTCCTTCCCCACTCCAACCCACCCATCCACCAACTAATAGTAAATTATTCCCACGCGCCCTGCGGCAGCGCGGAGCGGGGGGGGCGGGGCGGGGGGGCGCGCGCACTTGGCGCCTCATCTGCATGCGACGCGCGCCCGCGGCGGCGGAGGCGGCGCCGGCGCCGGCGCTCGCGCCCTCCGATGCCCTAAATCCGCTGGCGGGGGCGGGGCCGGGCCGGGAGCGGAGGTTTAATCCAAGCGCCGGTGCGGGAAGGTGGGAGCAGTACGTGAACCGGGCCGGAGGGACGCGGAGGCCGCACCTCGCCCCGCCGTAAAGCTGTCTGCAGACGCGCGCCAGCCGCCGCTGTTTACCATAAGAATAGAACGCGGCCGCGGCCGTCCGCTGTAATGAAACTCGGCGCCCCCGTTCCTGCCGCATGAGCCCGCGGCGCGCGACGTCGCCTCGCCGGCCGCCGCTCGCCGCTCTGCGCTCGCTGGCGCTGCCGTCCGTCCGCGCTGCTGGCTGCTTGATCTACGCTTCCATTACGCTGAGTTGTGGCCTCAGCCCTCACCTCCCGTGCCACCTACAAGTCACCACGACTCAGCCCATGATCGCGCGTCCGTAATCTAATCTCATCTCACTAAATCCCTTGTATTCCTATGGCGCACGTTCTCTCTGAAAAACGTGTTACAAAATGTTTGCCAAGCAGGCATTGACATTGTTTCTCTTACTCCTACAAAACTTTAATCGGTCATGTAATATTATCTCTGAGGAGATGTACGCATAGTTATAACAACTACCTACTCCTCGGCGGCTTCTAACATTCACAATTTTTTCTATTATTTTATATTCGCTTTCACGAAGAATACTTTCCCTCTAACGCATTTATCGACGGATTTCATTCACTGAAGGGATTCTAATACGGTTATTCATCAACACACTTCAAACAGTGATTGATCAACACACTTGAAACACATTTCAAACATATTGATTTATTTTCAATACGTCACGTCAGTTATTACACATCAAACAGTTCTATCAACGCGGTCATCATCTCATTGGCTGGCTCAGGGACGCGTCGCTGACCGAGGTCTGCCCTTTGAATGCCTTCGCCACGAAGCCCATGGCCGTTGCTTGCACCACCGTCAGCGCTGCCCTCGCCGCCCCGCGCCGCATACATCACCAGAAATGCATCCCCGGTGCGCTCAGATACGGCTTTCCGGCGCCGGCGCCGCGGCGCGCTGCAGATATACGGCCGCCGCCCGGGCGCGCCGCTCCATCTTCCAGTCGCGCTGTTTTATTTCGGTTCGCGCGCCTTTGTTGCGACGCCTCGCCCCTCTCCCCCTTCACTCCCCATCGCCATCGGATCTCCTAGGTACTCGCTCGCTCGCCCAAACTCGCTTTTGAAAGATTCATCCGTGGACAGACACTTGCGGCTGACCCAGACCTTTTGTGTGCGCTCCGCCGTCTTTTTTCCTCATGGACATTTTATTGTCGGTGCCGCATTTCTCGTGTTTGGGAACAACCGACGCTCTCGTACTTCATTTCAAACGTTGGCATTGGCGTCGAATACGGATGCAATGCGAGTTGCGGGTTTTGCAAATGGTGCTTGCTCGCTCAGTGAATATAAGCCAATGTGTTATGATTTATGTTTCTAGGTGTAATGTTTGTATTATCTCACCTTATGTTAAAACTTCTTGGAAGTATTATTCGAAAACAAAGGTAATGTTGTGAAACAAGCATATAATGGGATGTTTTGGCGTAAGCCTCTTAGCTTGGGTCTGCAAAATATTTTCACCAAAATGGGAAAAATGAAATACAGAGCTTTAGTTTACGTATTTCAAGGGAATTCAATTATTTATAACAACTGAGTTCGAAGTTTTTCACCGTGAACTTGATAAGGCGATTTTTAGCGGTGGATTCTCACGTGATGATGGTGAATTTTGAGACATGCAAATGTTTCCGTAATCCAATGGAAGAGCGCTGTGACAGCGGATGTTGTTATTTTTTAGCGTGACAGCTTTGTGTCCCTTTATTGGGTGCAGCGGTAGCCGTTGTGGTCACAGTGGATGAGGCGTCAGCGGTGGGGACGGGGCGGGGAGGGAGTGGTTGGAGTGGGGGCGGTCGACCTCTCGCAACGTAGTGCTCTCTCTCAGCTTCGCCCCGCAGTGATGGATACCGTCGGTAATAAATTCAATGCGAATGACAATATTCATTCCGAGCTTTTATTTCCCTGAATATTAATACGGAGCACGATAAAAGCGTATCGGACGGACCCGATGGAAATATCGTGGCGTAGAAATAATTGTTCGGTCTTGATAACCGGTTTGACCCCTGATGCATTATGCATCAGCAATACAAATAGTAGGCGGCGACGTGTCGGGGGAGGACTTTTGACTCCGATACGATTACTGACTGCGGTACCTCGCCGCTTTTTGAAGCTTTTTTTTGGTATAGAGTGATTTTCAAGAGAATTGTGTTTCGGCTAGTCTTTTATCGTGATGTGTCGTTTCACCATAGGTTAGCGTCGGGTGGTGTGCCGGATAATGTGCTGGAAAATGAACAGAAGTCGCATATTTTGTGTTTCAGAGTAAATGTGTGATATACGAGTATATTCACTCACATGTTAGGAACTTTAGTATTCTGAAAGTATTTGTACATTGAGGAAACATATTACTTGAAATGTCGTAGGTAGTTTATGTTATTCTATTCATAAACAGTTCTTAGATGCAATAGATGTTGAGTGATTCACAAAACATACGTTTTCCCCGTTATATGAATATCAGTAATAAAATTAATAGAATTAAAATTTTCCCTTAAAAAAAATTAATAGATGATTCTCCATTGAAATGCCGTGAAAGTGATTTTACGAATTTGACAAGGCTATTTAGTTATACGCGTGTGGGAACAGTGAGCGATTTTTACTGGTCAGCAGCTGATCGGTAACGTGTCGTATCTAATCCACAAGCATTATTAAAAATTCTTAACATCGTTGAAATTCTACTTTAAGCTATTTCTAATTTAAAATATACACCTTCTGAAAGATATGCTGTATTCATTGGTGTACATGGAAATATTCGTTTGTAGTCCGTTATTTATTGATACATTTGATATCATTTAAGTATCGACGATTACGACATTCAATGGATTTTTTAAACTTTGTTGGATGTTTTTCGTGACTGCATAATTATGTAATTTTCGTAGTATATCCTTCTTGTATATAATTACAGAGAGAGAGGGAGAAAGTCAGCATGGCATGTTTTTTCTATTTCATTACTTCGTTTTGGTATGTGATAAACTAAATTGGAACCTGCTCCATCTTTCGCGTGTGTTTTCGAAACATTTTCTGTAATTTTCCATTGTGATAATAACTCTGCCACTCTATACACAGTTGCGAAGTTCAAATTAAAAATCTGATGTTCCAAATGTAATGGAATTTTTGTCGCAAAATGTTATTTTCATTTAATTTCTCGTATACCCAGCAAGGTTTATATATCATCTTTAGGACGCAATTTCGTTTTGATTTGTATTTAATCGTACGTGACATGTACTGAGAAAGTTGTGAAGTCATCACCCCAGCGAACACATTTTCTACAATGATTCAATATCATCACTTGTCAGGTTCGTTCATAAAACCATGCCCCATGAGAAGAGTGTATGCGTAGGTCCGTGACGTTGGCGCTTGCCTGACGGCGCCGCGCCATCCACCCGCCACGCTCGCACTCTCGTCTCCGCCTCCCCTGCAGTGCGTGTGGGCGCCGCCGTGACGTAGATTGGTTAGGCAACCCGCCGCGCCGGAGTGTGTTACGGGTCTGACGCAACCGCCGCGCCGCGGCCGTGCCTGCCCTCCTCGCCTCAGCCGCCGCCGCCACCGCCGGCCCGGGAAGTTGCAAAGCGGCTCTGCGGTTAGCGTGGAAACCCCTCCCTCGCGGCTCGCGCGTCTCTCGACCGCCGCAACGAGGTCGCGGCGCTGCAGGGAGGCTGGGCGCGCGTATTCTCTTCTCCACTGCCAGCACCGTCCTGCGCTGAGACGCATGGGGAGGACAGTGGAGTGGGATCGGACTCAAGTGGAGAAAGTTCCGCGCCCAGTGTGATTGGTATTATGTTGAGAAATATCGAGGCATTTTACTTCTGCTCCTACCGGTAGCGGTAGCTCAATGCATCAACTGATGTCACTGCAGCGCCTCTAATCGGGAGGTCCTAGGTTCGAGTCCTGATGGCGGCAGGATTTTCGACACTAGCTTTCAGCTAGGTCGAATTCAGTCGCTGTCTGGGAGATTCTAGCGCCGCTGCTCTGGTCGGTAGTTTTCCGTGGTTTCTCCGATCAACGCCAGGCGAATGCCAGAGCAGTACCCTACCAAGCGGGCCACGGACCGCGCGCGATCTGTCTTTCCTCTTTCTTGTCCTATGCTCTCCCCTTTTACCCACACTTACACTGACATGCATTACACTACCACATATTCCGGGAGACCGGTCAGGAGCTTAGAGCTTCTCCCGGGTGGGGCAGTGCCCCCCTGGTGGAAGAGTCCTGGTTAGGGGGAAACCCCACTAGCCGACGGTAGCTCGCCATCCAGCGGGGCAAGATCACCGCCATCTTCCGAGAAAGAAACATGCACTACACTAACGGGACTAATGACCGAAGCAGTTGACGCGCCCGGAAAGACGAAAAAATCAATCAATCAATCATTTCTGCTCCTGTAACCATTTTTCTGAAGCTAACAATTCTAAAATGGATCCTTTTAAGAACAAAAGACGATGAGTGTTTGTGTAACCAACGAATTTGCGTTTTTTTTTTTTTTTTTGTTTTAATTCAATAATTGGGTGTAATTCCCTTATTTTTCTCTCTTATTTTTCGTGAACCTACAGGGATTAAACAAACTCAATATTGGCGCTTATGGTGTAAACTTATAGCGGAAACCAGATTATTATTTCCAAGTGCTGAGGTAAATAATTAAACATATTGAACTTTCTAATGTGTGTTATCATGTGAGGACAAGAAAACGTACTACTTTTTCATTCAACAATGGAATAAGGGTGCGAGCTCAAATTGACGATCTCTGTGCTAATCATTACCATAATGCTCGCAATGATGGTTTTTCACGCATTCATATGTATGAGATAGCGGTTCTCCGCTGTGCTCGTATCATAATGTTGCGTTATATTTTGCGATATCTGCTCCGCTGAACGGCGCGCTTTTACATAAATAACCTTTGCACATTAAAACAAAAGAGCTGCAGAGCGCTCCATACGCGTTAATATCATCGTGTTATACTAATATTGTAGTAATTAAAAAGGAGAGTAATGATAATTGCAGTTTTATATTAATTGCTGTCGGTACATTAATGCAATCGTGTTTATTTGTAAATTGGGGCAATAACGGCGCCGCGCCGGTCGCAGCCGTCAAAGTGCGCCTCGCCAGCGCCGGCCGGCCGGGCAGCGCCCCACGTGCGTCGCCCCCGACCGTAAATTTCTCTCCGCGGGCGGGGCGTTGGCGGGGGCGGGCGCGATCGCCCAAGGACTGGGCCGGCGCGGCGCGCGCGGGACCTATCAATTTCCCGCGCCTTCCGCTCCGCCCGCGACGGTAAAATTGATATGGAATCGCCAGGCGCGGCGGGCGGAGCGCCTTGCGGGTGCGCGGAGCGAGGAAGGGGGGGCCAATGCCACGCGCACGTACTTCTCCGAAATTTACGTATGTCTATTTTGACTGAATCGCGCATGTGTAGTCCCTTCCTCACTTATTTGCGCTGTTCGCTTCATTTTTTTATTCGCTAGTAGTTTATATATTTAAGAACCAAACGCACAGCAGTTGACTTCTAACAGATTACGTAGTAGGTATGGATAATGAAACAATATGCAATAAATATGAAAAAAATGTAGTAGAATGCTGTAAACAGTGATGAACTTAATAGTATTTACTCAATTTTTTCTCCTTCTTTAGAAGTTATTTTCAGTATTTGACATAGTATCAGGCTAATTCATAATAGTAATTGACTCTGCTACAAAGCAATAAATTTTGTTTTGCATGTTTCGTAGTGTTTTGCAGTCACGCTAAACTCAATAACACATTACTTCACACGTTAAACATTCTCAATAAAAGTGTCCAGGTATAATTAGTAGATCTTTTTACGTTGATGTCACACCTAAAAGTGAATGACGTAAAATGAAACAAATTTTGTGACTTTAACAATTAAAATAAATGTGAAAAGTGTTTTTAACGAGAGGTCTACTGTCTTCACATAATTTTGGGAGAAACTGTATAGTAGTTTATTTGTTTCAAACTCCTTGCTGCTGACATATTCTATGGATTTTTTGAAGGTCGCTTTTCAACATCTAGGGCAAATAGCGACCACTTTGGTTTTAAAACTGTGAAGAATGGGGAATCTGTAGGGAGAACTCGTATGGACAACACAAACATCCATGCCCGAGGCCGGATTCGGACTCGCGATCCTCTGGTCTAAGCCCGCTACTGCACTCCTGCTTTAATGATCTCGGCCATCGGATTGGTTCTAAGGAATTTTATTTTCAAAAAAGAACCAAAATCATGTTTATACTAGGAAACAAGTTTTTTTATCCAGTGTGCTAGGAGAAACCGTTCCCTGGTGCGCCCTGTGGTCTGCGCGAAATGGCGCGTGCCGGTAGAGGGCGTGGGCGGGGCACGTGGCGTTAGGGAAGGGCGCCGCCGCGACCTTCATTTGCATGGCGCCGCCGCCAAACGGCCCCGCGGCGCGTAAATGCGTGCAATCGGCCCCCGAGAGGTGGCAGCGGGGCGGCGGTGGGGGCGGCGGCGTCTTCATTTCACCTGACTACAGCTCTCGCCACACCTCGCATTTGTTACGTCTGTTGCAACCCGGTCCACGGCCGCCGCTGCGAAGGCGCTGACCTTTTGTGAAACTCTGTAGGGTACACGCCCTCTCTTGCGCTTGGCGGCCTGGAGGCAGAATTCGTAAATCTCCAGGGCCTTGTTTTTTCATGTGTAGCTTCCCAGAATATGAATGGCAAACAAAGGTTTGGTTGGAAATATCAAAATTACTGAAGTTAAGTGTATATTTTCATTCATGTTATTGAGTTGTATGTAATCATCTAAATGTGTATTAAATGTATTATTTTAAGGAAAAAGTATTATATTATTAAAAGGTAGTTGAATGTCGTTTAGATTTTGTCTAAAAATTAAAATTTTTGCGAGCACAGCTAATGCAATAATAATTCACATTGAACGATTTTGTTCTTAATTATATCACCCTGTGTGGTTGTTATCAATATTAAAATCCGCTTTGAGGATTCCGAGTATTTCTCTTCGATATCTATCGACTCCCGCATTTGTGCTGCCGAAAAACGCTTCGCCACACGCGCCCTGTAGAAGTGACTGGGCGGAGCGAAAACGAAACGAAAAGGAAGAGAGGTGGGCCTTATAATGGGCCCGCGCTCGGCTTTTAATACGCATTGAGTATAGTGTAATCCATACACCTCCATTTTGATAATCACCCTCGTCGTTTCATTTGCGCGGGCGGGCGGGCGCCTCGCTTCGCCTTTCGTGGCCCGGGCGGGCGGGCGGGGCCGCCGGAGGAGCACTTCGGAAAAGGGCTGCAATTAGGAGGGCGCGCTAACGAAGGGACGCGGCATAATGAACCCGCGCGCCCCCTGTTATCATTCCATCACGCGTACGTCCCGCGCCCCGGCAGCCGCGCGGCGCCTCACCCCCTTCCTTTTTTTGGTGATGGCGTGTGCGTGGTGTGTACGAATGGCATTGGATTCAGAGAATATGTCTAAAAAATGCGATTCCGATTCTTCTAATGTTATTCCAGTACCTGCGGCGTGCTTCATGTGACGCCCTGAGCCTTCTTTGATAATGTTTTTCTCGTGATGTGATTCGTGGAAATGCAATTCATTAATGTGTTTAAAATAGAAACCTGAAAGTAATACGTCCAATTATTTTCGAATTCATGCGAATATGGCCAGAGAATATATCTGTATTCTCTGCATATTGTAGAAAGTATTGACCGAAACAAAAAATGTTGAGGAAATGTTAATGAGTTTGATCCTCTTTTATCCTGTACTGAATATTTAATTGTACTGTTTTACGTCAATGCAATACATAATGGGAATTAGTGAAAAATATCCTCTTAAAATAGTATATAATCCTTTCCATATGCATGCCCAATAATTCAGCAATATGTTTGGGTTTTTAAATATTAAACATTGAAAGTGAAAATTTTAAATTTGCATTGAAGTATGATTGAAATTTCTTGCAAAGTAATATGTTGCACCAAAACTAATAAATAGCATAGAAATTATAGTGTATATTTACTTTTGTAATAAATTACTACAATTAATAAATGACAGAATAATTATTACAAAAATAATAAAATGCAATTATTAGTATAACAATAAATACTTATAGTGTGAAAACTGTAATTAGTTATTTAAAATTTCTATTTGTCTTTCCATTTGTCTACGACAGTCTCTATAATTGTTACCTAAGGTTTGCGTTTGTTTCTTTTTCAGGTACGTTATGACAGTTACTTCTTATCAAGATTCTAATGAATTGGTTGTGGTATGGCGGGACGGATAATAAGGTAAGCGGCGCGATACAGCCTTGAAACCCCACCGGCCGTCGTACGTGGTTATCCGGCAGCAGAGCGGTGCATGCGAAGGGGGCGCGGCGCCCAGCGACCGCGTGGCGTCGGGCATTCTCGAGTTTCGTCGCGTGCCGCGCCGCCGCCGCCGCCGGTCCGTTGATCCGGCGATCTCGCTCCGCCCTCGGCTGCCTTAACTAGATGCTGCACAATCATTGTGTTTTGGTGGTGGCTTTCTCGGCTCGTAACGATTTCCTTTCCCATGGAAATGAGGGGAGCTTGCTGGGTTAATTGTGATATACACGAATGCTCGACCGGGAGCGGTAGCTCAGTGCATGAACTGATGTCACTGCAGCGCCTCTGACCGGAAGGTCCTAGCTTCGAGTCCTGACGGCATTTTCGACACTAGATTTTTAGCTAGATGGAATTCAGTCGCTGCTTGGAGGAGAATTCTAGCGGCCGGCTGCTCTGATCGGTAGTGTTCCGTGGTTTTCCGATCAACACCAGGTAAATGCCGGAGCAGACCCTACGAAACGGGCCACGGACCGCGCGCGATCTGTCCTTCCTCTTCCTTGCCTTCTCTCCCCTTACACACACACTTACACTAACATGCACTACAGTACCACATATTCCGAAAGACCGGTCGGGAGCCTAGAGCTTTTCCTGCCTGGGGCGGTGCCTCGCTGATGGGAGAGTCCTGGTTGGGGCGAATCCCCACTAGCCGACGGTAGGTCGGCGCCGGATCTCGCCATTCAGCTGGGGAAGACCACTGCCATCTCCCGAAAAGCAAACATGCACTACACTAACGGGACTAATGACCAAAGCAGTTGACGCGCCCGGAAACACGAAAAAAACGAACTAAACCAAACGAATACTCGTTATTGTTGTTCTCAGTTCTTGATAGTTTGTGTTCTGATTCCTTGGTTTGCGTTGTAACTCTATTGCGTTCCTTGTAAATTCTTTTTTGTAATACCGAAGGAATACTTTTCCCCAAATTTTTTTTTTTTTTAAATTTTTTTCCCTACCTTTTTTTGCTTGCTCTGAAATAATTAATTAAATTAACCGTTGATGTAATATCTTTTAGTTGTTGAATTTTTGTTTCTTCATTATCTCATTTCTCTTACCGAAAATATCTTACTCGAATCTGCTCTTTTACGTCGTTTATTGTTAATTTGTCCTAGAATATGATTACTTTTATTCAGTCAAGCTGTAAACCTTGCGGATTATTTCCAGCTATTTTTTTTGTTCTTTGTTCGGCTTGAGAAAGGGTTCTTAACTTGTGATTCGTTTTATTACTTCTTGATTTTTCTTATCTGTTTACTGCCGCAACTTGCCTGAATTAATAAAAAGTGAATTTTTGTGTTTGTTCTAAGAGGGGTAGCTGTTGCATTTCATTGTTTCTCGAAGTTGTGCATCGTTGTTCTTCATCTACTACCCTTAACTCAATTTCCTCTTCTTATATTCTCCCGCACATAGTATCATTTTATACATTCATCATTTTTTAAATTTGAGTTTGCTTTTCCGAACACTATTGTTCGGTTTATGCAACTCAGTTGCACCAACTCTGCCGTGAATCTCATCTACTTCATAGCCACCTATGTACCCGATCTAGGTGCGTTTGTCGTTTCTTCACCATTTGTCCAGGTCCATCCCCCTGCTAGTTCTTGTTCTTTGTCTAAGACCTCACATCACGGCCCACTCCGTTCTTTGCCTCGCGTCGTGCCTCAAACCCCGCTATTACCTCTCCCCCATTCTCCCACCCGCGCCGCCAGCCGCGCCCCGGCACCACGCGCTCCCGCCCGAAAATCATTACGGGCTCTCGGACCGGTGCGGGGAGTGGCGGCGGCGGCGGCGGCAGTGGTGCCACTGCTCGGTCGCTAATTACCGGGTTAAGTGGGCGGTGTAGGGCAGGGCGGGGCGTGGCGATGGCGGCGGGCGCCCCGCGGCGCGGCTACCACACACGAAATGCCGCCCGCCGCGTATCAGCCGCGATCGGCACGGGGCGGGGCGGGGCCGGTGGGAGGCGTGGCGCTGTGCGTGCGCCTGCGTGCGTGCGCGTGCGTGTGTGTGAGGCCGGCGTGCGGCGAGCCGTGTGCGAGCGCGACTCCGCAGCTGTGCCTGATGGGCCCCCCGCCGGCGACCGCGCCTCTCCCGGCCGTCCCGCCCCCCCCCCCCCCCCCCTGCCGTCGCGACCGGCCCCGCCCGTCACCCCTCCACGCTGTTCGCGGAATTATTGCGTCCGTGACTGCTCACCTCAGCGATGGTCCCGGGAGAATGTCCCGTACGGTTTTCTGCCACCATGGGATTTCACTCAGCGATAATTCTCCGCATTTCACGTTTTCATTCTGTCAATGTGGTCTATTTTAGACTGCAAATCTATTCATTCTTCTCCCTTATTTTGCACGGCCGACTGCTTGGTGCTTACGTCTATGTTGCAATTCCTGAAACGTCGCGTGGCCTCGGCATGTTTATGGCGTCTGAAACGTTATGTTGCCTATGGTGAACGTGGAGTACTGTGAGTACAATAAGTAACTCATATAGACATAATCCCCATTTCATTTTATTCATTTGAAAAAAAAAAGTATATTAACAATTGAATTTCGTCTTTGCTTCCACATGACTTCTTCGCGGTTTGCTATTTGCGTATGATTAATAACCACTCCATCGCGTAACAAATTGCACGTACTTCCTTGTATAATACGAATCACTGTAACTATCAATTTCAATCAAAGAATCAAACGTATATATTTTCGAATTTTCCTTGGATTTCGTTTATAAAAGTCGCTATCCGGACAATAATCTCCTCCTCGCTCCTCCCTGGTTCACGTTCCTTCTCGTTCTTTCGCTCTTTGCTTCGGGGTAGGAACTCAAAGCCTCCTGAGAACCTCGGTGTCCGCCCCGTGTCCCGCCTCCGCGCACCACCCAGTAACCGCGAAGCCCTGCGGCCCCGCGCGCGACGATGAGCTGCGCCGCGCTGATTTACCGCGCGCACTAGCGTATCCGGGTCAGCCGGGATGTTTATGCATGTGCGTGTACGCGTTCCGTCCGGCCACTTGTGTACAGACAGACAGGGCGCCGCGAGGGCACCCCTCCGCGCTACGCCGCCCACGCGTCGCCACGATCTGCACGCTCCTTTTGCTTTTCCCCTCTTCTTTGCTTATCGTAGTTAGCACATGAAAATTAAATGTAGGCAAAGTCTTTTTGATTTTTTCCATCGACCCAACACTGGATGACGACAGAGGAACCTATCGAATTGTGTTTAATGGTGCAAGGTTGTCTTTGCTTTTCATGTATTTCGAAATATTCGCACCATAATTTGCAGTAGACTGATTGCAGTTTTTTCCTCGTAAAACTTTTTTTCTTGTCATTTTCTTGTTAATCTATCTTAGAATTTCTCTGCCGTTCTATGCCGTAAATAGTTGCCTCCTTATAGCTTCCTTAAGTTAGATTTTGTTCATTTTACTTCAATTCTATACCCCAGGAATACAAGCTATATTCTTTTTTTCTAGTGTAAATTATTTTAATTGCTGTTTAGTATTTGTGACGGGAAATCCTAACCTTGTATCTAGCCTTTTGTCGAATGGCCGACTTTGCCGGCCAGCTAAAGATGTTCCCTCCCCTTGCCTGGACCTACTTAATTTCCCCGCTTGAGAGGTGGGGGTGTAAGATACACATGTGGCACTGCAACTAGCTAACACGGTGACAATTTTAATGGAAGACGATTTTATAGGAAAGCTACAACTATTTTACCTCGTCCGGGAATCGAATCCAGGATCGCACCATGAGAAGCTTGCATGCTCCCCATGAGTCACCCCAGGGCGGATTATTATTATTATTATTATTATTATTATTATTATTATTATTATTAAAAGCCTATGCTTTTGTGTACTGTGAAATTAAACCACTAATTTATTCCCCCTGTGAATCCATTTTCGTTCACTTCTGAGAATTGTATACCTCTTTTTTTCCATTTGAAGAAAGCAATTCATGGAAGTGAATTTGTATAAATACGATTCCTTCATTCATGGAAGAAAATATGAAAAAGAAAATAACAAGCTGTTTATTTGTGGAGGTGACTTATTTAAAGATTGCTTGTAGAATATTGTCGCACTTTGCTTGGGAATAATATATTCTGTCGCAATATTAATGTGTTTAAGCCAGCTTTTGTGGTTATTTCTATATTCACGACGATGATTAAAATTGCACATACCCGTGAATATACGACATCTGTTTCCTGCTGCCGCTTATTTATTGAGAGTCCTTTATCTCTTGTCACGGTAGCCGTTTAGACTTTCCTAGCATTGCCTTTAGAGGGTACCAAATCACCTTCGCCCCTTTACAAATTTGAAACTTACAACAAAATGTGTTGAATGTTACTTCTTGTTGAGTATCTAAAATTAAAATATATTACTCTGTTTTGTTTCCCATATGCCATTTGAAGACTATAAACGGATCATTATTTTTTCATTGTGTCAATGCTCCTAAAAATTGTTTATATTTCTAGTAGCTTGATATACACCGCAGTCAAGTGTCATATACATAGAAACATTAATAACACAAAATCAAATTGAAAATCCGCTTTGAGAAAATACGTCAAAATATATTTGAACACCGCAAAATCACTTACCTGAAATATTATTCCTTGCGCACATATGATTATATTATCAACGTCAACTAATATTCTTCGCTCTTCAGGTCGAGCAGCGTAAGGCGCGGCCGCTGTCGGCTCCTGTATAACCCTTGTCGTTCCTCCCATGACGCTGTAGGTTTTGATTGAATAGTATTCAACATGTCCGCCGAGTTTAGAAGTTTGGGTGCGATCGGGGTCCTTCTTCAATCTCAAAAAAAGCCCTCTCCGTTCGCGAATCGTTTGGGTCTCATGGCCGCCTGCGGGTCAGGGCGGCGCGGGGGCGCGCGGAGGGGGCGGAGTAAGTGGGAAGCCAAGTTGGAGGCCGAAATGCCGGAAGAGTCTACATAAAACAAAAGCGGGCGACGGGGTGCGTGGGGCGGTGTTTGCGCGCGCCCGTGCGGGAGCGCCCTGCCGTCGCTCCGCCGGACGTTTATCGACGTTTTAATGGATAGGGCGCGCGACGACGCGTCTGTCCTCTTGGGTTAAGTCGTCGTCGCGTCGCGTCGCGGGTTAGCTGGCTCCGTTGTCGCTCTGTGGCATCGAGCTCTTCTTTTTCTCCGGGCTGTCACCACACTTCGTGCCTCCGATTCTTTCTTTTCTGCGGCGCGGCTACCGAGCGCCTTGTGCTTGCCAGCGCCATGTTGGCTTGCCTGTTTGTCCCCAATATTGTTATTTAAGTGTAACCTGTCGTGCTGATTGAAAATATTCTTCCTCTGCATCTATTTTCATTTTGTGTTGTCTTTTTCAAATTTGCTTCTGACATTGCTTTGGTCTAAGACAGTCAAACTTGTTTAGCGATTATGCAATGATAATTAAACGTTGAATTGGTTCTTGTAGCCAGTCGTTGAATTGTTTCTTGTAGCCAGTCATGGAGGTTTTGTTTTCTTATTATCATTTAATTATATTCGTGTTTAGCGTTGCTGAAGAAATGTAAGATCATTGCTATCGATATTGTCTTAACATTATCTTATTATTTTGAATATATTTTGTTCGAGCTTTTTTTAAACCGTAGTACTGTATATTATTTTTGTTCTCGTTCTTGGGGTTTTCTGAACTCTAGATTTACATTTGCTAGGACTAGGTATAATGTTACTCATCTCGTTGTCTTCATTTTACTTGTATTCTGAGTTGTTCACTGTGCCCGACCCTTTGAAAATGATCCAAATTCCAGAAGGTCTGTTTTATGGAACATTATTTGCAACATGCTTATTACTTTGTGATGTTTAATTTAGATATTTTACAGTAATTAAAAAAGCTCTTCTCAAAGGCTTACGAAAGGCTTATAATCGTATTATATTACTGAAATAATATCAAACCTGAAAGTCATTTCGTATTCCGTATTTTTTTACAAATTATTATTATTAATGAAACCACATCGTTTGTGATTATTTGCGTGTGATATAGCATGCTGAAATGCAATATTTCATTTATAATTTGTAAAGAAATCGCTATCTTTGTCCAGTGCTTCGCCTTAATGTGCTCACCTCGGCAACTCCTCAAATGACGTGCTTGGCGGGTTGCGTACAAAAACCAGGCGCTACTTGTTAGGCGAGGTCGATCGATGAATGATGTACTTTAGTTATTCTTTCCTGTGAAATACTGTCTGTTCTAACCTTGAACTATTTCGTAATAGTATCCCTTATCGATTTAGGCATTAGGTATCTATTATTTGCATTCCGCCTGTTCGTACTACTCAATATTATGCGAATTCATATTTGTAGATACCGTTTCTAAAAATGCCGTTCATATCAAACTTCTTTTGAATCCAATCTTTGATGTTTTACTTCCCTCTTCTCGACATAGAATTTCGCTGGAATGTTCCGCTTTCTGGCAGTTTTGCCTCGTCCTGAGCAACCCCATCACTCCGCTTCCCTTCATCCACCCCGGTCTCCGCTGCGGCCGCTTCGCCCAGGAATCCTCGCTTCCTCGTTCGCTCGATCGCGCGGACCCCGCGGGACCACAGGGTGCTTCTCGCGTCCGCCGCTAGAGCGCTTCACTTAGCCGCCTGCCGCCGCGCTCCGCCCCCCTCCCCCCGTCGTTCCTTCCTACTCATCCTTCCTCCTCCCTCCGGACCGTCCCTATCCTTTGGCCCTCCCGTCGCCTTCCGCTTGTCGCCCCGCGTCCCCCCCCAGGCCCGTGTCATCTCCAAGCCACCCCCACCCCGTCAGCCCCCCCCCCCCCCCCCCGCAGCGCGGCCCATATCCGCGTCCCACCGCTGCCGCTGCCCGGCGCGGCGCCTTCAGCCTGCTAATTACTCTGTGCACGGCGGCGTATAATGCAAATGGAAAGTGGATTATTCCTCGCGATTCGTGATAACGACAAATCTCGCTTTACTGGCGAATGAAATACGGGGCGGCGGTGCCGAGTTAATTACTTTTATTTCACAATAACTACCCTAAAACATAGTTTAATATAACGCCGAAAACTCTGGCGCGAACGCGCTCTCTATTCAGAGCGACGCGCGGCGTTACTCAACCTGAACAATGAAGCTGAATGCGGGCGCTGAATGGGAGGAGATGCAAAAACTCCCGTGCATTGAAAGCGTTCGGCGCGGAGGTTTATTTTAATACGTGACGTTGCATTCACTTTGCGCGCTCTAATTACAGAAGGCGACGTCTCCGCGCTTGCAGTGCACGCGCCGCGCGTCTAGTTCTTTCTGTGTCATCTCCCCATCCCCTGCTGGCGACTATTCCTCTTAGGATCCCAGATCCCATACTATGTCGGCGGCGTTGTGAATGCCGCCGGTCCTTTTCTACTCCGAGGCCAGAATTCTCGTCTACACGGGTTACCGCATAATAACGCCCCTTATTATCCCTGGTTTATATGGATGTGAATCATAAAACCCCCTCCCATTAACTATGGAGCTGTTAGGAATTCCGTGTTCATTTGCGGAGAACGTACGGAATGTCTTTTCCGTTATACGGCGCTACATAACCTACTCCAATTAACGTTCCAGTTAACTAGTTCCGTACCTCAAGACGTCCCGCGAGGAAAGATGGGAAGACGGGGATGCGTTTTACCCCGGTCCTTTTCGTGGAATAGTGGAAGGAGGTTGGCCACAGGAGAAATTGCATCGACGAGCGTCAATTCCTTGGAAACAAATATCTAGAACAGATATTCATGGTTTCTAATTTCGAAACCTTTTTCCGATGACGTCGTGACTTGTGATCGTAGGTGACAGCAAGACAGTTTGGACGTCAGGTGACGATTTTACTGTCGTGACTTCTAAAGCTTCACCAACGGTAAATATGGAAAATCGATAACGGTGACAATGCTAACGTCTAGATGGAGGCAGAAAATAGATCGGTACAAGGCAGCGAAGATTCTGTGTGAGGAATGCCAGGAATAGATAAAGATAGGACAACGTACTGTGAATGCATGGCGGAGGATGTTTGAAAGCAATGGCTTTGCCAATCCGTGGCCGTGGGCGGGGTCCGCCCGCCCGTGAAATGCGCCGGCCGCCTGCGGTTGGCAGCCCGCTTGGCGCTTTCGCCTCGAGAAGTTTACCGATAGTAAATGGCGTTTTTCGTGCGCGCCGGCGGACGCCAATGGAATGCGGAGCGCCCGCCACCGAATCTCATATTCATGGCGGGAACGAAGCTGCTGGAGGGGAGAGACGGCGGAGAACGCGAATGCGAAAACGAGAAACGATGAGCACGTGGCGAGAGGCAGGCCTCTAGAAAAAAGGGAAATGACTTGGAGATGCACTAGCTGATGTGGGAGTTTGTGGGACATACGAAATGAAGCAGTCCATCATGGTTGATATCTTCGGTATTCATCATTCATGTCCAATGCGAAAAAAATATTTTGTGTTTGCAGCTCAAAGCCGACTATTTATGAACTATCAATATACCTCAGTGTAACAATTATTGAGTATTACAGATTGGTCAGTGTTACCTTTCTGTTCGAAACGGAAACCGTTTACTTTTTTTGTCGTTAGTGTTACTGTTATTACGATGAGATCGCGCGGCAACGCGTTCACGGATACTGCAATGTTGTGAACTAGACACACTACCAACGAAAAATCTAACTTTCAGTGCAGCCAAGATGCGTATTACTGAGGTTTTTACACGAGCGAGGCGAGTCGCCACGAAACTGCTCGGCGTTTTGATCGTCAAACGATGCGATCCCATCGCGCCTTTTGTGGAAAGAGGCAGGATTCCGCGACATTGCGACAATGTGCAATGTTGTCTAGTCTGGCCGGTCTTGGTGTCTGGTCTGTGCTGCGCTCTCACGGCCTTCTTGGAAGGCAGTTCAATATTTCAAAGGAGTTCAGTCCTTCCAAAGTGTTTCATTCTAATAATGAGATCCCTTTCTCTCTGGAAGTCTGCCCGCGGTTTTTAGGGAAAAATTAGTCGACGGCAGGATGTTTGAAATGTATACCCTTTGCTGTTAACTAGCGCCTAAGAATTGCTAGAAATGATTGAATTCCAAGTACGACGCCAAATTTAAATTAATTTGGCCGCCTATGTGTGTATTCTTCCTTTCATAGCAAATTCTAGAACACGAAAACTGTGAGCAAAATCGTGGACTTTAAATTTTTGTTTAACGTCTGCATAAAAAACTTTTCATTCAAAATTAATCATATATTTAGAACATTGATGTTCCATTTGTGATAACAAGATTCACATTCTAACGTTCTGATGATTACTTTAAATATTTAGGCGTGATATTGTGAATTTTAATCTGTGAGCTTTTATTTATTTTCTTGTGATGCAATATGGTTAGTGTGATTTATAAATGAGTAGACGTCGGATGTTTAGGCACTAAACAATCGTCTATTAGGCGCCGAAAAAGGCACTGAAAATGTCAAGAATAAGGAGAAAAAAGGCACTGTCATAAGGTACATACACAATAAAATGAAAAATTGTTTTAATTTTTTGTCTAGATTATTTTTTAAAATTTAATTGCACAAAAGAAGTACGAAATTTTAATGTAAAACTAGATATACATATTTAAAACTTCAGTTTATTCTTAAAAAATTGCGTTGCAATGCGGAGAAAAATCTGTTGGTATACATTTACGAATTCTGTAGCGTATTATACATTACAAGGAAGTGAATTGACGATTTTATAATGAATGGTCACGTTGAACCATGGCCGATTTTCTGATATCTTAGCATAGTATATAAAAATAGTACATAAAATACAAAAAAGTCCTAAAAAGAGGTGGATGCAAAAAGGCATTATGCTAAAAAAGCTTAAAATTAGCATTATAAAATTTCGTCGTAGTCCTCATTTCGTGAAATATATCATCAGGTTTAAATAAGTTCGCTAGAACAAAATAGGTATTTCCCTAAACATCCGATGTTTATAAATGAGGAATATTAGGAGATTGTAAACGTTTCCCGTGCATCTAATCGTGTACATTCGTATACGAAGCCGCCAGCTAAGGCGCGCTAAGGTGCTGGGGGCTGTGGGCGGGGCCAGTGGCCGGTGCGCGCCGGGAAGAGGCCTCGTGCCTTCGCTGGCTTTACGGCCGCGCCTTACCGCTCCCGACGCGCGCGGGCGCATAGTCACCCAAATTGTGCCGTGTAAATTACCTTGTTGCTCGTCTTTACGGTGCCGCGCCTTTCGCCCCGACCCTCGCCGTGGAACGCGACGCGTCTGGCCCCGTGGCGAGCGAGTCGCATGCTGCCGTCTCCCGCGCCTCCGTGCTTCTCGTCATTCTCTTCCTCTTTACCTCGCTATTCAGCCTTCTCGCGTTCCTGAGAGTACCCTGGTTTTGATTAATTTCGTCCTCGCCGTTCTCTTCGCTCTCTCCATACACCGACAGTACTTTTGGCTGTATCACGGACATGTCTGTTTTTTCCTTGTAGTTTGCCTACGTATTCAATGCAACACAATTCAGATATGTCGACTTTTCTTCCATGTCCATTTCTCTTGTTTCTGATCGAACCTCCTTTTCCTCATCTTCCATGCCTCGGCAGTTTCATCGCATCCATTTCATCTTCTCCGCTTTTTCCGTATCCCAAGGGCTACTTATCACCCTTTTCCTCTTACGCCATCTCGTCATCTGCTCCCGAAGGAACGCCGAAAGGGGCGCACTATTCAGGTCGTGTCTCTGACAGCTGACAAATTTTGAAGGTGTCAATTTGCGCAACGTGAGTTTTATGATCTTAAATGTAAAAGCCGCCAAGAGATAATTGCATGGTTGCGCGTATGCTGGTGTCTGGTGTAAGATTTTGTTACGTACTCTCCCTTATTAGTGAAATGATCCACTGCGCTCTAAACCTACTCTTCTCGCTTACGTTTCAATGCGAATAGTAATTTCATTGTTACTCGAGGTACATTCACATATGTTCCAGAAAATAATGTCCGGTTCAACATGAATTTATTAAATATTTTAAATTTTGAAGTTGAGACTTAACAAAAACTGCGATTCGTATCTCATTGAGGATTTACATATTTTTCCATCCAGTGTTGATGCAGTAATTTCACTTGCAAATGTTGAAAAAATTTAATCGCTCCTTCCTTCTCAAATTTTAAAATGAAAAACGACAAAGCGAAAAAAAAACTTTATTTCAAGGCTATAGCATCATAGGCTGGCGGTCTATCTGATGAGATGGTAAGGTCGAAACGCTATCTCTAAGAGGGTTTCTTTTATTACCATTCACTGCTGTCTCACTGCTTCACTGCTATCCAGGTGTGAACTGTAGCATAAAGGTTGGACTTGCGTAAGACGAATTTGTGAATTCCCCAGATGAGGAAAAATAAGATTTCGTGAGGAAGAAGGATTCGTGATTATTGGGATCAGTTTCGCATTTTGCTCGGCTTTTCAGATGCGGGCAAATCGCATTGCTCACTTTCTCACACTTCACGTGTGATAGCATTGCTAATGACAAAAACTGCTTCACGGCTAACTGCCATTAAGTGGTGCTCTTCCATCGAGGAAGAAGTTTGTTGTGCAAGAGTACCACTTAAAGGCAGGTAGCCTTGAAGCAGTTCTTGTCAATAGGGTTATTTGTTCTACGTACTGTTGTTCCACTGGGAATTAAATTGAATAGATTTCGACGACTTGCGCCATTCGTGTCCAACTTATGCATGCCCACAGTGGCAGAAGGAAAGGAATCGCCTGGTGGGCGAAGTCCTCTAACCGGTAGCCGTTGTCCCGGGCGTTAAGGGAAAGGCATTGGTGCGAGCACAGGGTGGTCTGGGGGTGAGGGCCCCCTGGATGAGACGTGCGGGAGGTAGAGGTGGAGGAGAAGCGGGAATTTTCACCACCACGGGCCGCCACCACGGGAAAAGGAAACGAAATGATGCGTGGCAAACAGGAACGTTTCCTCGCCTTAGGGTTTTGAAATGGATGATTTGGATATTGTCGTGCTTTGGAAGGAAATATTATATGCCCGGAAGCAGTGTTGCAAAACTTTCACTTTTCTCTCAGTGCCTTGAACAGCAGGGTTGCGTTTTATACTGATCACGTGGTACTAATTATTTCCAATAATTCCAAAATGCCAGTGATTACTTAATGTTTTTTCATGAACAGTGGGGTTGCCTTAGTGTTCATGAACAGCTGTGAGAAAAAACTGATGAATTTTTTGGTTTGGGGGTCTTTTCATATAAAATAGCTGTATTTATTTCCCGTCCAATTGTTTCCAGGTAAGTCTTATGGACCAAGAGATACGTGTGGCGGAGACTAAGGGACAGGCATAATACTGTTTTCCATTGTCCTTATTCCCATACTTTAGCAAAAATGGCAAATTTCACGATTTCTCTCTTTCTTTTGTTCAAAACTGCATGTATCGCAACGCCACCTGCATCGATTGTCTACACTTTTAGAACTGCTCGTACTCACCTGACTCTCGACATGTGTTTCAAGTCCGAGCTAAAGATGGCTCATGCTCTTCTAATTTATGCGTGACACATCATAAAGAACACTTTTTTGTATACCGAGTCCCTCAAAGCGTAATTGCCATCAAAACCTCAGCCTGTAATTTTGTACAAAATCTATTATATTTGTTTATATAATGTGTAGCCGAAGGAAAGTAAAAATAAAAATATACTTAAACAACGCCGCATGAACATAATATTATTTCTGTTATTCATGGGTTATAATTTAGGTCATAACAGGAGCTGCCTTTGATTAAGACCATGAGGTATGCTATATTGGTTATATCAACAACCGTCCTACCCGTTCGCGTCTTGTTACGCCCCCTCCGCTTTTCCCGAGCTGCTGTCACCTACGCGACCGTCACAATCGACAGCGCACCCTGCACAGCGTCAACTACCCCTCGACTTCTTCCGCTTCCCCTTATTTCCTTTCGCCATGTTTTCCCCCCGTGGCGTGCGCCCACCGTGCGACAGGCGGGGGGCACACGCTGGCTCTGCCACGGGCGGTGGTGGTGGCGGCGGCGGCGGCGGCGGCGGCAGCTGGCCGGGGGGCGCCACGCGACAAAAATAGCGCCCCGTCTGCGCGTCCGCCGACGCCTCGCCTGCACGCGACAGCCATTGTACCTCACGCGCATCCTATTGCTGACCGGCGCGGCCTTCGGCCCCTGCGCGAACGGGCGTCACGTGCGGGTTGTTATGGCTGCCTCGTTGTTTGCGTACTTTCGCTATATATAGTGCTAAACGCATTCCGTTTTCATACAGGCACCGTAGCGTTTTGACACTAAACATTTCCATTATTTTTTACCATACGGCCCTCTTTTTTCCATTCGTTTTTTTCTTCACGTTTTCAACATCAGGATTAGGTCGTGTTTATACAACATGCCCTTCTATATATTTGTTTACACCCATATTACTTTTTCAGTTGTTTTCATGAAACATTAGCTTCCTCTGTAAGACTTTTCTTCATTTTCCATCCATTGTCTTCTGTTCTCTAATCCAGATAACTGCTCGCGGGTCTACTTCCGAGTCGATAATTTTATTAAGAAGTCGTGAGGAAGAAAGTCGAAATCTTTGGAACAGTTTTTTTGCGATTGCATCAATTATTTCTCCTTAGTCGAGTGAATCAGCAGTCTTGACAAATACTAGCTAGCTAACGTTTGGAAGAATATCATGGCGTGTTGGTTTTCAACTAGGAGGTTTTTCTTGTTAAATAACAGTCGGCAATCCGATGTCCTAATATTTTTATACCACTTTATATGACGCTAAATCTGTTCAGATAAGCTAAAAAGTCTAACGAACGCTAAGTCTCCGTTTAGGCGATGTTTTTGATGATCTCTTCAAACCGCCACAGTCTCGTCGTCGCTGTCGCTGCGAAACGAAGGTAGTAGACGTCACCTATGAAGTAGTCAAATGTGCGACATCACCTTAAATTGTTTACCTGTGAGTAATCGCCGTTTCAAAGGCTTCCATATCCCGAGCTTGAATCTGGACCTTGAACTGTTTCAGGTGGTTGCCCGGGCAGCTTTCAGGTCGAGATTCACCTCACTCACACGACGCACAATAGTCACCGAACACAACACAGTTTTGGGATCCAAGTCCCCTTTGGATTTTTCGTTGCGGGCACAGCTGACTCGCTCACAGCAGATGCAAATGTTGCCGTCGCCGCTGTTTACTCAGGGTTTGGAGCTCGAGATCGCATCGGCTGGCAGGGCCCCGGTGTCCAATGGAGCCACCAGCGTCTCTGTCGCTGCCGACACCATCACCTCCACATCTGCCTTTACTACTTTCAGCTCCTGCTTTTCCTACTGGGACGTTGCAAGCCCAGCGGTCACCTGAAAGAACTATTGATCCCTTCACAGGCCACTTACGCCATTTCGGCAGACGACGCTTCACCACGAAACATGTAGAGATGCGCCCAGCCTCGTGTTTACGTCATTCACATAACCATTTTAGCTACACGAGTTGAATCAATCTTTGTGCATTAGAAACGTTTAGTTCCAACATGTATTTTTTTGTTGACGTAAGTTATGCATTGAACACCTTAAAGATTATTCATAGTCTCTTGGAGTCTCTTAAGTGATTTGTAATAATTATGGTGGTGTAATTATTTTTATGTAAGTTTCTTCTACATCTATGTAATTAATTTTTATAGAAAAATTTTATTAATTCGATATTTATGAATTTTGCTTTGAGTCGCAAGGCTCACTGAATTTACATTATGGTTCAAGGTATTTTGTGTAATTTCCCCCCACACGCACTACTGGCATACGACACGCCACACCCTCAACTCTCTCTCTACGCGGAGAAGGGTGACTGCTTACACGCTGAGGCGGCATTGTGAAGCGCTTCCGGGAACTCCTTCACGTTCCCCAATCGTGTTGTGTTAGCTCAGATCAGTGTTTGATGTTTCATTTCCATAATTCTCCGTTATGAGCTCGGAGTTGGGTTGTGACTGGCGAAGGACAGAGTTTACTGATGCAGATGGGGTGGCCGACTAGGAAATGTAATTTCGTGCTTGGGACATCCTGCGCGGTGAGCCCATTTCTGTATTTCACCTCATCACTTTCCATTTATTTACTACATCTGCCAAATGAGTCTTCTCTGATCATGAAAGCAATGTCATTAATATTATTTTGGAAATACGTCATTTTCGGATTCATAAAAAGAATCTTGATCTTTTAAAATACAGTGAACGCCGTTTGTTGTAATCACGGTTATAGTTATCATTCGGCTAATGTTATCATTTTTGTGAAGCCCATCCCAGATTGATATTACAATATTTAGAAAACGTCCTTTATTGTGATCGGAATTCATTTTAGTTATCATTATTTTGAAACTATTTCATTTACGCAGTTTTGAGCCCTCCGAATGAGATAAAACAGATACTATTTGATTGTCTTGTGGAAAAATTCAATGGACTCGCTTACGGAATATGAAGGAAAACGAATTTCAGAAATGTGTGGCTGAGGATGAGAACATCACTACATCTTCTGGTCAAACAGAAGACGACATATGTAAAATTGTTACAGATCAACTAGTGGAAGGAGTAATGTATAGAGAAGAGAATTACGACGATAATGTGGAAATGTCTCAACCAGTACCATCGCCTGAAATGAGGTAGACTTAACAAATATTGCTACGTTGTGTTCTGCTCAGCTCAGTTGGTTTCCACGTTATGAGTACGAGATCGATATTAATAGAATCCCCAGATAAAAGTAGAAGCAAACATATTCAATGACTTTTTAAATTTTAGAACCTGTGCATGAGATAAACTGATTTTCAATTGCAATAAATTGTATTATTTTAGTGAATCCATGAAATGAATTAAGGCAAGAATGAATTTTATTATGAAAAGATGTTTTCTCCGTAATAAACTTCATAAGTAGCTTTCTTATTCATTGAATATTTTTCAATTACAAATGTTTGTCAGTCGGTTAATTTTATCACATCTGTGTCCCCGAGTGATAACCATTATCGGCGTCCACTGTACTTGTTGATCCAGATGGAATATATGTATTTAATAGCATTTATTGCGACGTTGACGGCAGCAAATGCGTAGTGGTTTTGTTAACAGAATTCGATGAGTTACTGCTGTTGAATAATACAATTCTGTGTATCTATAGTTACCGCTTCAGTGAAGTTCTTCGCGAATATTTTCTTGCAACACTGTGAAACTGTGTGAAGAACTCTTGTTGCAGAAACGAAGTACGGTATAGCGACTTCACCCAGTGGATTGGCTGTATGTGCCCGCTTCATATACGCGCCAGTCTGCGGCAGTATTTAGTCGATACGCGCATCTTTCATGATTTTCCATCAAGGAAAATGTCTGTATTTTGTGATTCCCCACCAAGGAAACTTTCAATTGACAAAACCTGCAAATGTGTCTGGACTGTGTGGGAGACTTATGGTGCGGTTGAGTGAAACGCAAACGCATTTTTTAAAATCATTATTTCGGGCGGGTCCTCAGCATTGCGGCCGTACTGCGACATATTTAACGTAAATGTGAAATACAAACGCGCCAGGTGAAGTATGATGTTTACGCGCAGTTCTGTTTGCGTGCGTGCTCGGTGGGGCTACGCGCAACTTTTGTGACGTGCGCATATTGTGTTACCGCGCTATTTGAATTCATCTGCCAGAAGCTGCGCATTGTGCAAACCTCGTTGCATTGAGAACAGCTGCTGACTTTGTTCTCGTAGTGGCGTAGCCTGTGTCATCAGTTTTGTTGGTGTGGGGTTAATTATTCACAAACGTGATCAAATAAATAGTGCGAAGGTGTTTAATTCCCGTGTTGTTGTGTGCATATAGATTTAAAAAACTTGTAGGGCATTTAGGTTAGTCAAGTATGATCACTTTTTTCTCTATGAACATGCAACTCATTCAACTTGGTGGAAAATTTCATGTAACCAAAGCTCGGATTCTGATGACATGTCATCTTTTCATTGGTGCATTTTTGACGCAGCTAACTTGTAAATCAAAGGTTATCCTGACGTGTATAGAAATGTATAGTTATTGGGTCACTTTTTGTCACTTTTCAATTTTTAGATCATCTTTGCGTCATTTTTGTCATTTGTACCTATTTTCTTTTCTTTGCGTGTGTTTGTGTTAGTGAATGTTTCATGAATTAACAATGGCACATTAAAACGAAGTTTTTATTGTATCATCAGTTCATGACAAAATTCACTACTACAATGGTCACTATTTTTTTGAACTCTCAAAATTACACGGATCTTCGGTAATTTCCTCGACTTTTCAAAATTGACGGTTGGAGGATCGGCGTTAAGGTTTACATTTCTTCAAAATATAAACACTTTGTATTAAATATAATTTTATATAAATAAATTTTATTTAACATTGTAAAATTCATTGAATAATTAAACATATTCCAACAAATATTTGAGTATTTTAAAACAAAATATGTCATTTTCCTTTTTATTTATCTCATTTTATTTGTAATTTTCCTCTTATTTTCAAGTCATTTTATAGGTCATTTTCGAAGAATTTTTAGATCATCAGAATCCGAGCCTTGCATATTTCGAATTTACACCCGTGAGATAGACCCTGACTGAAAGGCAAACTTCGTGCGTCCGTGTTTGGCAGGCCCTGTTCTGACACACTCAAACAAATTTCGTAGATCCGCCAAACACATTTGTTGATAGATTGTCTACAAGTTACGTGCTTAATTTCGTTATATGAAATATTCCAGCATAGTTCGTGGGCAAAAGTGTACATTTTGAACTCCGAACATATCCTCGAAGTTTGCAACAATAATTATGAGAAATCATGTTCAATGTATAAAAGAATTAAATGACAAGCATAATATAATATCAAATGCATTTTAATACACAATCGAACGAAACATTTACTAGAACGGTTCTCAATGATTAATTAAGTGTCAATATTTGGTTTGTAAACTTCTCTGTGATTGGTCAAGAACCTGTATCATAATGAAATCTGTATCATAATGAGTATCATTATTCAACTGGTTGCAGCCAACAAATGACAGCATTATTCAATGGGAGTAGAAAAAATACATTTAAATAGCTGAAAGCATGATTTGTAAGCATAAAAGGACGAGCTCTCTACGCCCGGAGTAAGTTCATTGAAAACCGTTTGCTGTAGAAATGTATGAAAGGAGGAAAACGAGTTTGTTGTTGCTTTGTGAACTAATTTCCTCTGGTTCCGACTGAATACGGTACAAGAACGCATCAGGAAAGTCGCAAGCGCGTGCCACGTTGAGCGTCTTCGGTCGTGCTGCCTCGGACCGCCTCCGCCCCCGCCCCGCCCTCTCGCCCAGCGGTGGCGGCGCCGCCTTGCGCCCCGCTGCTCATTACGGCGCGGCGAGTGGCCGCAAGGGGAGCCGAAATTGTGTTTGCGGGGCGACACTTGCAAGGCGCGCGGCTGTCTCCGACTGCCTTCTAACGCGGTTACCTCCGTTACCGGTCGACTCAAATAATTAGCACGCGTGGTAACTCATCTCAGCGGGCAGGGGCGAGGGCGACGCGAGGGGGTTTTCAGGGCCCCGCCCCCCCCGCCCCACGCTCCACGCCCCGCCCGTGTTCCGCACCCCGCGCCATGCTCCCCGCGCCCCGCGCCAGCACCCGCGCCCGACCCGAGCCGCATCGCAGCCCGCGGGGTAGACGGACGGGCTGTAAATAGATTCGAGAGAGTAATGGTCGCTCGGTTATCGTCGATAATTAATAGCGCTGCTTCCTCCCGGGCATAAATTACGATTAGTAAGATTTGATTGTAACGGGATGACGTTCAGCTTTAGTCGATAATGCATGGCGATCGACTGGGGACGGGAGAGAGCGACCGAGCCCTCGGCCGCCGCCGCCCATGGCGAGGGCCCTGGGCGGTGGGCGCGCGCGTCGCCCGGGCGATGCTGGGCCCGCGGCTGCGTGTCTCCCGGGTTGATCCCGCGTTCAGCGCGGGGTTGTTCCGAGTGCGTCGCGCTCGCGTGCCGTTTGGCAACGGGCGACGCTCTCGCGTGTGGACCGTGACGAATTATTCTGTATTCTGGGGATCGTATGCCGCAAGCTTACAAACCGTGCCTAGGCGTAGTGCTTTCGGAGAGGTAATTCTGAAGAGACGTGTATGTTGCCCTTGCAGAATGAACTATAAAGTGCTGTAGTAATGCATATTTTATCTCACGCCTGTGGAATTCTTAGCTGAAGAATTTGCACTTCACTCGGTGTTTTTGTTAAGAATTGCCGGCTGTGTGTATTCACGTAATTGTACAAGAGTCGATGAATACCGAAAAACTTGCTTGGGCTAAAGAGATTAGAAAACTCAATGCAAAGAAGGTCGTACCTCTAATTTAAATAGAAGTGCATTCCTTCGTAGTGACTATCATCTTTTACTTTTGGTATTTTAATTTGTGTTTTCAAATTTGTGTTAATTTTTCAATAGTTTTCACAGATATTCATCTCTACCCCTTTCTTTTTTTCTTTCTTGCTCTACTTGTAACCTTTGTAAGTTTAAACCTTCGTCTTTAGAGATAGAAAATAAATAATGTGAACGGATAAACCATTTGTTCATGTTTATCGTCAGGTCTTTTATTTTTGCTTGCTCTTTTCAAGAAAATGTGTCTGAGTGCGAACGAAAAGTAGAATCGCCTTTACATATTTGCGATGTTGAATGTGGCTTTCATTGAGAACAGAGTCAAATAGTCGGGCAGGACTATATCCGTTCTATTGAACTCTGAAGCGTATGTGCACCACGCAGTTGATGTTAAACAGGTTACCTTTTCTAAAAAGCTCTGATATGTCCATATTTAGTGCGGAGTTGTGTAGTCAATACGAATGGATTTCTCACAATTGGATTAATCTTTTAGTGGTATAAATAACGTTTACTTACTGCTATTGATACATTGCTCGCCATTTTAGAAAGAATATGAGAGAAGAAGCGTTTGTAATTTCATGCTCTAATTGGGTGTTACAAAAGCAGTTTGAAAGTACATTTGAAATATACATTTATTTTCCATCTAAAGGCTGTTGTGTGTAAAGAGACGTATAAACATAGTATGGGGTTTTATGCTTGTTTAACAAAGGAGATTGAAGGAAACACTCTACTTCCTCGCGTTTCGTATCCTAAATAAATGCCATGCACTGTAATTGTTCTCATTTGTATTCATAGGTGTAGTTGAAGCCACAGTGGTTAGGCGGAAGAGCAGGCCCTATGGCCTGAGCCTCGCCATTAATAAAGACATTATTATTATTATTATTATTATTATTATTATTATTATTATTATTATTACTTTAAGTTAATATTTTTGAGAAATTTTCAAGTATTTTTTGTTGTGCTTCTGAGCGGTTTCGAAGTCGCGTTTGTTCCCGCTGCTGCCAAATAAGCAACCGCGCCGCGTCGCGTCAGAGATACACTTGGGCGATGAAACGCTCACTGATGCGGCTCGATTAGTCGGGATGAGTGCGTTACGGTTTTCCCGCAGCCCCTGCCCGCCCTGTCGCAGCCATCACCCATCCTGCCGCACCGCGCTCGGGACGTTCGGCCGACTTCACAGAGAAACGGATATTAGCGCCACACAACCCACCTCAAAGGCTCTGTGCATCCGTCCCCGCGCTGGCCACGGGAACCCGCGGGCGAGGGCGGGGCAGGCGGAGCGGGCCGGCGGGAGGGGCCGTTGTGCAGAAGGTGGAGGAGAATGACGTAGAGGCAGTGGTGCGGATGGTGTGGTCGTGCTGCATGTTGCGACGAGGGCGACCGTGGATGCTTGGCCAGCTCAGGGGCATTCGATTTGGCAAATTGGTAATGGATGTTGTGGTAGTAGAAGCCAATAGGTGTGATTTGGTTGAAGCAGCGTAGGATCAGAGACAAGGGTGAGGAGTGGCAAGTGGAGCTATGGCATTTGGGAGGTGCCGAGGGAAACTTGGGGAGTTGGGAGAAGGGGGTAAGAGCAGTGATCACCCAACTAAATTGAAAAAGAGATAAGTTATGTGAAGAGAGTAGATGAATGAGTAAGTTGACATATGGCGACACACGGCAACATGGGCTTCATGGTCAAGCGTGAAAAAAGGAGATCTAGAACAAAGTCTGAGGGCTGGGTCTAGCAGCGCTGGAAATATGGATTGTCGAAGGGCGTAATGTTACCGAGATTCTATAAGCCTTGTCCCTACACATTTTGATGTAACAAGGCAGCTTTGAATGGCTTCGAATCTCCTGCCTGTTATTTTAAGCGTTTAATATTAAAACAAAGTGGTATTAAACTGTGATATATAAAAGTTTAACTCTTAGACCCCTGACGTGTAAAATGATATTGGAATTTGTAGTCGATGTAAATTGAAAAATGGTATTGAATGATAAAAAGGATAAAAGCTAGAAAGCAGTAATACGATTTACACATCGAATCAAATATAATGTGATAAAGAGAAATGGGTTGATCATTAAAGTTCTTGAAGAGTAACTCTGTGGATGAAGGATTCGAAGTATTCGAGGGTATCTATGAAAAAGAAATTGCAATTACAAATAGTGAATAGTAATTGTAATCGGATTTAAAAGAGGAATAAAACTGACTTTCGTCTTTACAGACGTGTGTGTAAAGCGTCGTGAATTCGAATGTGATGTATGTGTCGTGGAGGGCAGCGATGGGAGGAGCGCGGGTCGTTCTCCGTTCGGGTCGCGTTAGTTGACGGTTTTCCCAAACGCGTGACCGCCGCTGACTGTGGGTCATTAGCGGGCTTTTACCGGCGGCGCGGCGGCCGGGCGGGTCGTGGCGCGAGAGCGGCTTTTATGAAGAGGAGAAAGTATCGGGGCGTGGTTTGAATGAAGGGCGAAAGGGAGGCAGAGAACGGCGCCGTGCCGAGTCGCCACAAGTGCAGAGAACGGCCCGGTGCGTACTCGGCGCTTGGACGCTCAAACAGGAAGTCGACAGCAGACGTCCGGGTGGCGTATTTATGAACATTTAAACTTAGCGGATACGTGACTTTTATCTACACTCTGTTTAAAGCTTACAAAATTTAGGCGTCTTTGCTTTGCTTAATCGTTGGGTAATTTTGAGATTCTAAGGAATAAACTTCCTATCACTTTCAATAGTTCCAATATTTGAAAAACTAGTACAATTTGAGCTCTTTTTCATTCGTTCGAAGTATTGCTTACAGATTGATCGTTATGAATAATCCTTCAAAATGAATTTGATTTTCTTTCAGAATTTAATTCTGATCTTTAAATTGCGTTAGTGTGTTTGTGAGTACAGATAATTATATATTTTGCTTATACTTGTTGAATTATGTTGCACAATCTATCGATTGATTTAGCAGCCTTTTTTAGTCCTATTCCATGTAGATGATGTGATTTTTATGTCCATGGGTGGTACATAAACCATTTGAACCCATGGCATGACTTAGCATATTTCTCTTCCAAAAAGAAAAAGAAAAAAAATCTTATAACTTTCTTGAGATTTTAAATGTTTTTCTTGAGAGTACTTCAAGAGCTCATTTGGCTAATTGAGATATAAACATTTTGAAAGCACGGTTTGCGTGCTGGCGCCCGTGTGGCAACTCCTGCACTTGGCCAAAGAGAGGATGGCGATGGCGATGAGTGTGGAGCCCGCGCGTGGGGTTCCGCCTTCTCTTCCGCCCTCGCATTGCGGCGTTTGGTGGCGGAGGCGGCCGCCGCTTTGAGCGGCGTCAAGTGAGTCTCGGCGTTAGGGGGAAAGAATGGCCGACATTTGCCGCTTCCCGGCCGGAAGAAAAACATGTAATAATTATGAGAAATGGGCTCCATTATGTCCGCAAGCGCCGGCCCTTGCGATCTCCACTGCGACCGCTGGCACCCGCCGCTACCTCCCAACCCTTGCCTGTGTGCACTTTCCATCACTACTCCGTGGTGTCCTCCCCGTTTTTCGCGCCTCTGGAGCCGTTCTGTTTGTTTAAGTCATATCCTTCACGGTATCTTCTCAGTTGAGGTTGCGCACTATTATCGTTGCCGTTTTCAAACATGTTTCTCTGACTCGCTCCCTGGACCCATTTCTGAGCCTTGTGTCCACCATCTCCGTCCTCCTCGAGTCGTCGACTAAAAGACGTCGTTATCTCGCCCGTTCGTCGTTGAACCTCGCTGCCACTCCCACTCTGGCAATGCTTCCCGCGCAGCCCCTGTCCAGAAGCATCCATAACCCCCTGCGGGCGCTCAGCTCATTCAGCCGCCGGCGAGCGGCGCAGGGCAGCGAGGAAACGGCGCTCGGCACTCAAGGCGGCGGCGCGGGGCCGGGGGAACCGGGGCGAACGGGCCGCGGGGCGAGAGGCGAGGACGGCGGCGAGGCGCTCCGCGTGTCCGTATAATTGCATCACGGTTCGGGCGATCGCCGCCATTCGTCTCCGTCACCGGGCTGCTATCCATCTATCAGCAGCGGCGCCCCAGGCGGCGGCGGCGGCGGCGGTGATGGCGGAAGCCTCGGGTCGAGACCCTGCCACGCCCGGACGATCAAATTGGCGGGAGAAATGGAGCGCGAATTCATCAGCGGCCTCCTGCGAAACACGCTGCATGTGCGACTTCGCTCCTCGGGTTCCGCTCCCTCTTCGTATTTGGAGTTCCCGATGGCGTTGTCTTCCTAGATTAATGCGGTTTCATGCAGCTGACAGTCGTCTTCACTCCAGTTTAGCGTATTTCTATTTATGCTGCCAATGTGTTTTTTGAACGTGATATTTCATACTTACGTGATTTTTTCATTTTTTACAGAAATTTATTTTTATGAAAACGCTTTTCGGTTAATCTATCATTTATTCTCGACTTACTGGTTGTTTTTTTTATCTTTCTGCGTCAATGTTACTTCACGCACCTACTCAGGTATATTTAGACTGGTTGTATCTCTTTCCGTCCCCCACGTCCACATACATATATTCCGAAGATACAATGCAGCTCTGTTGTTCGTACTTGGGGTCTACTTTTTCGTTGTTTTTCTCGCTCGTTTTGTCTCACAGCTCGTTCGTCTTGTGTCGCCACCCGTCGCGTCGCATCTCCACCCCCCCCAGGCCCAAGTCCTGAACAGGAGGAGGGAAAAGGTTGCGCCCGGGCCAGGCCGCGTCCGAATCGATCTCTCGCCCCCACTCCACCCGCGGGCGTCCTGACAGCGTCGGAGATTTTTCATGTTTTTCCTCAACTCTAAGATGGATGGGGAGAATTAGCTCCCAAAGGATAGATTGCAGCGCCGCGCTCTCCCCTTCTCCCTTCTGGAACATTGCCTCGAAATTAATTCCATGGGGGGGGGGAGAGGGAGCGGGTTGCTCCTCGAGACGGTGACGCGCGGCGTGGGATGTGACTTCCAGATCGCCGAATGACGCTTTCCGTTTTAATTCTGCGTCAATTCGCTTTAATTTCCTGCGCGCGTTCCGCTGCGCAGGTATCAAAAAGGCCCACGGCTTTGACTTGTTACTGCGCGCCGGAAATAAGATGCGCGGCCAAATAGTTCGGGGAACGAGTCGTCGCGAAAACGCGGTCGTAGGCCACGTTTTATTTCCGCCTGCACCCCCACCCCCGCCTCCATCCCCGCCACCCGGCTCTCTTCGATCACGAACGGCTTCTCCAGTTCTCTCGTGCCATCAACTCTCCCGCTTGTGGTATCTCCTTTGCAATCTGTTTTTGACATTTTATCTCACTTTTCTTTTCATGAATCTTTCTGCTGTTTTCCTAATATACCTTGTATTTCTACTTACCGATTTCTGACTTATATTATTTCCTAGACCATTCCTTAACCTACCCTTTACATTAAGCAAATGCTGCTGCTATTTTCCAACAAAATTACCTTTCCCCCTTAACTGTTCTAGATCGCCTTACATTTGATCATTATATCTCTTCTCAGTATTTTCGTAGTTCTCATTGCTTACGGCATAAATAAATGCAAGTCTTTCTTCGCGGTCTTTTCCCATCGCACCGGCCCGCTGTCGTGTTTCGCCTTCCCTCCCGGGGGGTCGTGCGAGGCGAGGCCCTGATCGAGCCCCGGGGCGGCGCGCGACAGCATCAGGAAACGGCTGCTTTGCAATGGGGCGTTGCGTAACCCTGCCGTTGCGTGGGAGTTTCTTTCTCCATCTCCTACGGTGCTTTTCGTGAATTGTTTTCCAGCCCGTTGTAACGCGAGACGCCTGGCCGACGGCGGTGGCGGTGAGAAGTTCTCGAAATCGCCGTAAAATTCTCGCTCCGTGGGTCAATCGTTAAAATTCATTCCGCTTTTGTGTCGTTGCTTCGTGAAATTGAAGTGATTAGGAAATTTAGTGTATTACGGAGTTTAAAGATGGAATGGTAGATCCCCTTTTACATAGTATTTTGCCTCATTTTCGGAAAATTATTTCTCCGTTATTTTAATGAACAATGTTGGAAGAACCGGCAATTTGAATACTTTTTAGTTAAATACCTTTGCTTCGATGTTGTGGTGCGAATTTGGACGTGATACTGAAGCAATGAATGTAAAATGTACCTAATCCTCGTTTTGGAAGTTTATTAAGAAATTCCAATTGAGCTCAGTGGTAAAATGGTTTCGTTTTGTATTATTTTAAAACGGAAAACTAAGTTCTGGGTAACATTTGAAAATACTTAGTTTTCTGTTATCTTTTTGGGTCATTAAATGATCATTTTGGACCCTAGGTAGGTTTTACTTCGGATATGTGAAATAGGAATTAATGAACTTACTTTACTCCGTAGATTCCATGATTGTTAGAACCCATTCATGTCATTTTTATGGGAACTGAAAACGTTTATTTAAACTTTCAGTCTCTCTCTTCTTTTCTTTGCTTCCATAACTCTTTCATTTATGTCCCGATGTTTCTCTTTTCTCTTTTCAATCCAAATGGCTCCTGTCTTCTTTTTGGTTTGTCTTCTAATCCTGGGAATTTCTTAAGTTTGGTCCTCATTGAAGACCGCTCAGTAACATCTGCTGGTGTATTCTGAGCTTCTCCAAGTCCTTTTCAATTCTTTAAACCCGTATGTTCATCTTTAATTTTGTGAAATAATTAAAAGAGTTTTCCAGTTAATTTTAATAATAATAACAATTATTATTATTATTATTATTATTATTATTGTTGTTGTATTTATCATTTATAAGGACAACCTAAGAGGCACACGCCAGGTACAGGCGTAATTAAAAATAGTCCGCACTTACATGATTTGATAGTTAATCACTTTAAAATATTCGAATATTTTATTTTATTATGCTTAATCTTTAATGATAAAATATTCTTAAATAGCTTGTAAATACTCAATAAGAATTGTTGAATCCCTCAATCGCACAGCATTGGATTGAGTACTTACAGCATATATTTGGAACAACTTTCGTGGTGTGTTCTGACACTAAACTACCTATGATTGACGAAATCAGATAGCAGTCCTGAGTCAAAAAGACAGCAATAAAGATTTGCACACAGGCAAATAATGAAAAACACGATCAGGGGAAGGGCAGTGTTAGGGATGCTGTTTATTGTAACTATTAACGTAGCTGAACTTGAGTTTCCTTGGACTGTGAATGAATTGTCAGATTTGTGTTAATGATGTGAAATAATAATAATAATAATAATAATAATAATAATAATAATAATAATAATAATAAAATAATAATAATAATAATAAAGGGGCAATTCATTAAAGATGTGCAGGGTAAACCGGAGATACCGAAAATAAATAACCTGCCGGGAAGTCGCTTGCTCCACCAGACATTCTATACGAAATGTTGTGAATGTCAAGCAGTGTAGGGAACGTGGGAATCTGAAGTGAATCGCCTGGGGTTGGGCGGGCGCGGGGCGGGCGCCGCGCCGGTGAGCGCGTCATCGGTTTAATAAAGCGCAGCCCCGGGCGGCGGAGGGGCTGCGGGCGCCGCTTTGTGGACCGCGCGCGTGGCGGGATCCGGCGCCCCCCCCCTCATTAGGCGAGCACGACTTGGACGCTCTTTCGCCCGCGGGACGCAACTCCAGCCGAAATTCCGGTGGCGCAGCCACGGAACTCCATTGCGAAGGTGGGATCCCGGGCAGAAACTATTCTCGAATTTAGCTACTGGATAATCGCTGATTACATTCACGTTTGTCGTCCTAATTTGGCGTTGTTTGCGATGTAATAATGTTTATTTACATGTATAATTGTTAAGGCCTTCTTGTCTCTCGAGTTGCGTTGCTCTCTTCACGCATCAATTAATTGTGTGTTGAAAATACTGTGTTTTGCTTTAACATATTCACGTATGCTAGTGAAAAAGATTTGATTGCTGTAGATGAAGTTCTTTGCAAGTGGTGTTTTCTGTTCAAAATTAGAAAAAGTTACGTTTCCAAGATGTGCGCTAGCGAAAGTAAAACATAACACGAATTGATTGTCGTATTCAGGGAACATGATTTAGGAATTTTGGTCGTGGGAGTTGCTTTCGAGGAGGTTCTTGTCAGATACTTCTTCGCAGGCATATGTGAGCGTCGCACCTTTGCAGTTTCCCGCTCCATTCGCTAAGGCATCGCCGCGCTCCGCCCGCGAGGAAGAAGAGGGAAAGCCAGCCGTCGCTCTGAACCTTTGGGATCCGTCAACTCCCCTGTTTCTGCCCCCATCTCCTCATTCCTGCCCCCCTGTTTGCATTCGCCTGGGCGTCCTCTCTACCGCATATCTGCGCTTTCCACAGTAACCTCCGTTTCTCACGGCGACCGGGTTTTCTCGTTTTTCTTCCGCAGTCCCTCGATTTGCTAACCCCTCTCTCTGTCTCTCCACTCGGTCGTTGCTCTCCTGCCCGGGCCGTTTGCCCCCTCCTCATTTTTGAGTGACTGCCGCCTTGCAGTCCGGCCGGCAGAGGCCTGATGGCTGCCGACAGCGCCGGATCGCCGCCGCGAGCGAAGCGCCGGATTTGACGGCGCCCGAGGAAAGGGGATGCGCGGGCCGCGGGATTCCCCGAGGCGCACCGGCTTTCTCTCTCGCTCGTCCGCAAGCTGATGCTGTGTTGACAGGGAGGCTTTCATGCTTCTGGGAAACGAAACCTAAGTGCGTACTGTCGCAGACAAGAACTGGATTTTTTTTTGAACCTTATTTTCATGCTTAGGTTGCCAGTACATAAAGTGTTTAAATAAAAATACGTAATCAAAATTCCTTTGTGAGTTTTAATTATTCTTGATTGCTTCTTAATCGAGGAGAAGTTATCTTTGTGTCTCTATTAGAAATTCAAATTCGTTCAATTTTATCAGGGAGAATCTTACATGTAATGAATTAGTTAACCCTTCTTTTACTGCACTCAGATATCTTTCGTCTGGAAATTTAACCCTAAAAGATATGAATAAAGAAGAAACTTTTAGAAATAAATTAAGCAGGTGTATAAAAAATACATTTATTCACCACACACCGAAAGGTTTGATAAAGATGAAATGTTTTGAATATTTTTAAATGGCGTTCAGGTAAATTTGAGTTAATTAAACCACATAAAGGAATGAAATCATGACTCGTATAGTATTTTCCTGAATATTATTTCATCTAAAAATTACCTTCATTTATGTTTTGTTTTCATATCTCAGTTTCCGTGTTCTCTTTACTTTTAACAAGAATCAAAAAACAATTTCAAAAATTCCTGTTTCTTTATCGGTGATTGGACCGAACATCGACCTAGCCATTTTATCTCTTAGAGATGTAAGTTTGAAATTGTGTACACCTCGACACTTGCGCATTTTCTGGACCTGTTGGTTGCCTGATGGATCCTAACGTCATTGCGTCGTCTACCGCTCTATGGTTTCCTGGCTGCTTGCTCCGACTTCTTCCGCAGCTCCATCCTCGCGCGCCGCACGCTGCCTGGGGCGACACGCGTAAATTGATTCGCGTTGTCGTCCCTGCAGCCGCCGCTTTATCCGCCACCGAAGGTGCAGAGGCATCCACGACTTCTCCGTTGCTCTTCCTGTTTCTATCTACTGTCACTGCCACCTCCTCCTCCTCCTTCCACACCACCGCCGTTGCCTCCGCCCAATCGCTGCGCTCCTTGGAGGCCTTCGGGATCCACAAATCCCTCACGACACACACATCTTCTATTTGCTTGCCAATAACAATTGTTATATATTCAAAGTGGTTACATAATTGTTTGCCATCTCTGTAATCTAAATATGTTTGTTTGCAAGCGATCTTACTCTCTTTAAATTATTTTATGCAGAGGCAGGTAAATTTGCCGCAACCTTTGTTCATTTGTACCCCTCTTTCATAACACGGAGAAAGGCTGATGTGTAAACAACAAAAAAGCATAGTTAACGTGGAATAGCGTGACTTCTGCTCCATTGGTCCTACAGCCGTGGTGCGTCACCAAACCTTCCACTTTTACTGGACTTATGATACAAACACTGGCTTACTGAGCCGCTATCGACAGTGCAGCGTCTTTCACTATCTCCGGCACCACTTGCTGCATCGTGCATTTGCGTTAATGGGCGTCGGGAGTGTAGAGTGTGGCCGCCTGTGACGTCGCGTAGGTGCGCGCCGCCTACGCAGGGCGTCGTCCGCTCGTTTGCCGGCAGCGATGACCCGCAGATATCGCCGCGCCGCGCCCGTGCGTTGCCCCGTGCGGCGTCGCTCCGTTCCCACGCGCCGCGTTAACGCCGGCCGCCGCCTTTTGGCCATTCCTGGCGTAGGCGCGACTAAAATACTCCGCAGCTGCGTGGATTTCTCTAGTTTCTTCAGTCAACATTACATTTAAGCCAGATATTATTACTTTGTCCTAATGTTCTACAAGACTGTTGCTCAAGTCATAGTTTATTTATTTAGAAATCAAGGCCTTGTAACAGAATATTTGATTGCCGTTTTTTATTTAAAATTAATTTGAAAGAGTCTGGGTTTGACTTCATTATGTTCAAGAAAAGTCCACTTTAAGTCTGTATTTCCACTGTGTATCGTCGGTTTTCTTCTGAAAAGAAAAAAAAATTCCCTTTATTGGCAGTTACCACCTTCGCATAGTTACTTCTTATCAAAATGTAACTTTTCCTCGGATTCAACAATAATACAAAACATTTTGTTCAATATGTGTTCCTTGTCGCAACAAGAGACGTTGTTACCTGTTGCTGCTCTCATAGAAACTGACTTTATCCGTAACTATTAAACATTTTTTCCTAGACATAAAAAGTGTGGGAAATTTTAAAAAATATGTCATTAATCCCGCGTAGTATATTTAATTTTTCTAAATTAATGGTTTCAGTTTATTTTAGAGAAGACAATTTTAAAATTTTTAGTAACCAATATTTTTTGTACTTCTCATATTTTATTCATGCCGCTCGGATTTTCGTGCAGAAGAAATCTATTAATATTCATCATATTTTTGGAATTATAATCTCCATCTAGATGTGTTTATACTTTCTTTCTCACTTTGCACTCACAATGTCGTATAGAGAAAAACTTGAACTTTGCCTTTCGTGCTGTGCCCCGTGGCACTTAAGAACTTCAACTATGGGAGTGCGCATTCTTCAGCTTACAGCTTTTGACAACAAACAGTCGAAAAGAAACATCGGCGACGACAATTTGGTGCCACTTGAGTAACTTCGCGCAGTAGTTCCAACTCGGCTTCTCTGCCTGCCGTCTCCGGCGCGGCGTGCCGCACGCTGCGTGCTACATTTCGGGGCCGACGCCGGCTCCATCACCCCCGCGGGCGACTATTTGCTTCGCGCGGCGGGGCGAGGCGGGGGCGGGGCCGGGCGCGGTGCGTGACCACTTCGTTATCGGCTGCGGCCGCACGCACGGCCACGCCTCTTGCGCTCCGCCCACACGCGTACCCTCGCGCGTATTTCCAGGGAAGGACGAAACGCTCCATTACCCGCTGTCGGCTCCGGACCGGAAGTCAACGTCTGCCGTCGGAGAATAATAATGCAATTCCGTCGGGCACTGCCGACGATCGGTGGTTCTCGTCTAATGGGTCTCCGGTCGGCGAACCGCACCAGTTCGTTACGGTTTCGTGTTTTACGTGTAGGTGCGAGCCCACAACCGTACGCGACATCAGGTACATTACGAGTTAGATGTGTCAGAAGACGATAACGGGAAGGAATGACAAGTTCGAAGAGCTGTTGTTTAGGTATATTTCATATTGTTTTGTTGTTTTAATTTTTTCAGAATTATCAGGGAATGAATGTTTGATTATAGCGATTCGTATTGATTTTGGGTGATACTTGTTTTCCATAATTAAAGAGAAGCAGTAAAGGTCAACCTAAACCAGAAATATTTATCGAAGTTGCTATCTTCCAGAAAACTAACCATCAAATAGTCGTTGCATCGCAGAATTTTTTTAGTGGAATTTCGAAGTGTCGGGTAGTGGGGCGCTCACGCCCTCGCCGTTCGTTTCCACCGCACGCCCACTTGGGCTGTCACGCTGCGCCACGCGGCCTCCGCAGGGTGGGCGGTGCCGGCGGGCGCTGCGGGCGATCCATCGTGCGCGCGCGGGCGACGCGACGCCCCCGGGGCGGGCGGATGGCGGCTAATGGCCCAGCGCGGCCCTATCGACGCTCCCCCCTCGCCCCGCTTCGTCTCTCGTGACCGCACGGGACGGTTAGCACGTGCGTGACGCGGCGGCGTTTGGAGGGCGCGCGCGGCTGCCTGCCGTACGTCAACGCGGCCCCCGGGGGCGCACCGCCCCCCCCCCAACGCCACCCCACGCCCTCGGCGAAGACCCTCGCTCACCTGCGATGCTCGCTGCTATCGCGGGCTACGCGTTTTACGGTGCCGCTGACATCCCCTGCCTTCATCGGCTCTCCCGCTGAGAGCGGGCTTTGCACGGAAGTGTCTTGCACGATCGTCAAACACTGCGAAGTGTGGTTCGTAGATTTTTCGTTGCACTTGAAGAAAAGTAGTTTCCTCGATTTAACGTCGCCCTCTTCAAGAAAAAATCCAAACGTTTTGGAACTTGTGTGTGGTTAATAGGTAAAGGATGCGAATGTGATGGGGTGTGCAGGAAATAGTGTTGGCGACCGGAAAATTGGATCGATGGCCCAAACTTACGTCACTGTCTAAGAGAGAAAAATAGTATTAAAATATCTTTCCTGCGAAGGCATCATGAAAGAACGGATGCCTGGAGAAGAAGACACTGTGCATGTAGCCCAAGTTATTCAAAATATTAATAAATTAAAAATTAAACATGAATGTAAATGTTATATTTCTCACATTTTTATGACCACAACTTCGTTACATTGACGTCCACTATATTCGTCATGGATCTTGAAGATCGAGTTTGTTGTAGTTCCTATGTAATTATTAATTTCAAATTAGTGGAGTCAAAGTATTGTTGAAATGTTTCTTCTAGATTGTAATCCGTATACAGTATGTGAGTAACTCCTCGAGTGTGCAGATGTGCGTATGTGCGATTTCCGCCACTCACGGCTAGACCACTTCCCGTGCATCAATCTGGACATACGAGGTGTCATTCGACGCGTCTCGGTTTCCTGATGGGGAACTCGTAATTTGTTTTCGGAGCCGGCCACAAGATTCAAAGAAATTTCCAAAACGTGTTTTGGCACTGCGTTCTTAGTGAGTATGCTGAGAATTAAATCAGCACCACCTAAATAGATCTCTGTTTATTTATTTATTTTAATGTAGGTGGCATTGACCCGTGGTTATTTCCAGTCCACAGTACCATAGTTTTCTTCCATGAGGTTGGCACACTGGTTGTCTACAAACCAATCATACGAAATGAAAATCGCCTGGCAGGATTTGTAAAATACGAAGTATTTCATGGGTATTTTTTATAAAAAATTTTCAAATTGTCTTGGAACATTAAACTTGAAGGAACTAAATAAGAATGAAACCAGACATGTAAGTACAATACTAGAGAAAATACATTTCTTAAGAGTGCCAAGATCTATTTTCAATTTAATTCACATGAATAAAACAAAAATTGGAGTTTTCAAATTTAAAAATTGGAAAAAAAATATGGATGTGTTAAGCAACTCGGGGGAATCCAATGATGTAATTTTAAGAACAGGTCACAGGTGATCATTAACAGCTTCTATGATTGATTGGTACGTCCAATGCCAGATACTGTTAGAACATATTTGACAAAACCTAGACATGAAATAAATGAAGTATTAAAAATTTCATGACTGAAATACTTTAAACGTGGCGACCCCACATTTAACTAATGATAAGTCATATTACATGGTTAAATATGGAATGAAATTGCCGTCTGTTGGCGAGGAAACTGTCTCGAATGCAAGATGCCGCCGCCGAGGGTTGCGCGCAACAGGAGGTGACGGGCTGAGATGAAAAGGGCTCTGGCGCCGCGGAGATGAGGGCTGACGCGCGCGGGGGCGGGGCAGGCGCTCGCGGAGTGCGCGGGCGCCGCGCGCTCCGTTTGGCGCGCAGCGGGTGGGGCGGCGGCGCGAAGTAAGCGGCGCTTTGTGCCGGCGCAGGCTGCTGCAGGACGGGGCGTGCCACCGCGCGAAGGAAGATACGAGCGTTGCAGCCTTTGATTAATTCCAAAATGAATCAACCTCTCCTGTGGAGGAAGTAACGGACTTTCGGAGGGTTTTTTAAGTCGCCGTATGCGAATCGCGGCTCCTCGTGCTCGTTTTTTGCACGCGAAACAAGTAATTTTTTTATAGTGTATGAAACATCTATAAAGATTCGCACTTGTCTTTCGTCTTGACGACGTCTTTGTTTATTATTTACAAACAGTAGTATTACGACACTGACTGGAATGCATTTATTTTTGTACAAATAAAGTAGATATAGTTATTTGATTTTTAAATTATATTCCTTTACTAGATGCATTGTGATTCGCCCACGGCGTGTTAAAAATAGTGTACGCAACACGGGCGCGCTGTGATACCCGCCCTCGTATCTTTGTCGGCCTCGCAACGCTTGGACAACAAACTCAACCCGTACGTGAATCACCCATTTCGCGCCCTTGTTACGTAAAATACTAATTTTTAGTTGGTTATCGTTGAATAGAGATATTTGGTTTCTTTATGTTGCTTATCGAAACTATTAATAATATAATTTTTATTACTGTTGTTGTTGATAGTTCGTGGTAGTTATGTTGATTCGCTGCTGAGGTGTCGGTTCTCTGGAAGTAAAAAGTAATATTTGCATATTAATAAAATGTGCTATCTGGAAATCCTCCGCAAGCAATACAAAATCACGTACACGTTGTATCTCAAGAGAAACACAAAGTTGAACGTTCGTTACACTACTCAACGTTTCGGTGGAAGTGGTTGAAATAAGAATCACTCACTCTTATCTGGGAAATACATTGCAGAGCGCAGAAACTCTATCAATGGATAACGTTTAAGAGTTTTAGCATTCGTTGAGTAGCAGTTTTCAGTTTGGAAGTTCAGTGTAAAAGGAAAAGGATTCTCGCTTATGAAAATTCTGCATTCCCACCATTCATCCTTTTCGCGACAAACTATATAAAATATTCGCATGTTGATGTATCGATTCTGAAAAGTTACATCTGTATTTTCCCCATAATAAAAAGCTTGAGTTTGCCCGCTATACGTTGATGCACCTAAGTGTTCTTCCTTGAGACGCCACTGTTCTTGAACCGAAGTGCGTAAATTCTAACGGCCTGTTTCGACCACTCCTCCCTCATACATCGATTTATGTGTTAAGAGTCATATTTCCTCGTGCCACGAAGCAGTAGCAGCCGCAGTAGCAGTCGTACTCTGCGAAAGAGGCGGCCGCGCCGACCGCAGCCGGCCGCCGCTTATAGTTTTAAAGTCCAATAAACCATTCAGGGGGCGGCGTATGTTCCAATCCGTGACGCTGTAACGGCCGAGCGGCTCCCGTTAACTTCCCGATACGGGGCCGCCGCGCACGAGTTACGAGCCCCGCCCTCTCCTGCGATCCCCTGCTGCTCCTCTTCGGCCTGTGGGCTATTTCTTCTTCCTCTTTCTCCCCCAGTCTTCTTCTGGCTGTGGCCTAATTCGAGTCTCATTCGTGCACTCGTTGCGTCATATCGGTCTGATTTGATCATGCCACGTGGGATAGACGATCAGTCCGTCGCTCAGCCACGGGGATTGAAGCGAGGACGGAACGGAAAGAAGGATCCGGCGCGATCAGTGCCCCGTTGTTTAAGATACTAATCCGTGATCCGCCAGAAATGATAGAAAGGAAACTACGGATATAACTGATCAGAGCATTCGCTTTCTAGTATTCTCAACACGGCTGTAACTTCGTACAACCCTACTAGTCTTCTAAGTTTTTTTCTCTAATTATGTGACTGCTGGTGATGTTTCTTTGTCGCTTTCCTTGCGCACTAAGAATGTTCCTTCTTGACCTAATGTGTGTAACCTTCGCAGATCTACGTTACTTTAGTATTTTAAGCACTTTTTCGTGCGGTGGTATCTGCCTAGCACTTCTTCCCTTTCATATCTAATCTCTTAGCAGGGGTTTTAGGAGAATCAGTGAAGAGAATATGCATTTCATTTCGTAATGTTAATCTTAATGTGAAATGTGTGTGCATTATGTGGCCCTGTGTAGATTTTCATTGGTTTTGTTGCGTAATGTGTTTAATTTCGGTTTCCCAATTACTGTCTTACCGCAGCAACACATGATCATCGACCTCATTACTTCACCACACCATCACTTGATTGCCACATGGCACATAGACGTCTGGCTGACTACTTCTTCTCCACCTTACCGCAATGCAATCACTTTCACTTCCATTTTTATTAATTTAATTGTTTCGTTATTGTAGTTGTTTATTAGACGTGTTCCATTAAGCAGCGCAATAGACCTTTCATTTCGTCCTTGTACAATAGTTGCTTTGATTGACTAGCAAAGACGGACAAGCCTGCGCACCAAGCACACACACGCCCGGCACGCACATACGTACATACATACCTACACACACACACCCACACACACACACACACACACACACACACACACACCACTTACTGATTTTGAACATGGGCATCCTGCTCCACACCCGACTTCCTCAAGTAATGCACCAGAACCCATTCACCCTCTCCTTACCAATCTACTCCGTCGAGCAGTGCAATGCGATGTGATGTGCGACGGATGTACACTCCTTCGTATCCTGCCATCGCGCCGGTGGCGCGCTCATCGCTGAGCGAGAAGCGGCGCGGCGGTGCGTGTTTTATTAATTTCCATCGTCGGCGCGCGTTTTTTTCTCTTTTTTTTACCCGCTCGTCCCAATTAGCACCGTCCGAATGACGCAGTGACGTGCGGACCACGTGACGCGGCGGCGACGTCGCGGACGAGTTACGGGCACTGGCAGTTCCGTTAATCAGACGCGCGTTGCACGCAGCAATTTCATGGTGCATGCGATGCGACGCGACGCGACGCGACGCGACGCGTCGGAGGGATTCCACCCATCACAACACGCGTCGACCGGCGGAAAAAAAATTCATACACAATGGAATTATTCGTATTTACGTACTCTCGATGTCGATTGTGCCGCGCAAGCCGCGTCAATATTCCGTCGAAAATCAGCACATTTTCCGCATGGTTGTACCCGCCCGTGCCCCTGCTGTGTGTGGTGTAGGGTTCTGCGTGGGGCAGAGGGTTCTGATTCACACGAGGCTGAATTTTGCGGATAAATTTACTAGTTACAACGCCGGGTATCCCCCTCCCCCCACGGTGTACGCATAAGTCTCTTTGCAAAGCTTACGCTGCAATTTGAAAGCGCTATGGAGATATTTTGCGCGATGTTTATACAATGAACTGTATTATCTGATTCTGCGTGAGCTATAATAAAAATGTTTGAAATCTTACTCGTGTAACATGAGCGCATCCAATAAAACTTAAAAGCTTGTAATGTATGTTATGAATGCAGTTTACATCTAGGGAAGATAGTGTGTGAAAAACGTTTGCAGTTGCGCATAGCGGTCGGTAACATTTATATTTACTCTTGCATTAGCGGCTTATCATGCCTTTTTCTCTGAAAGCCAAGGTTTATATATGTTTGCAGAGTGTGCCTGTTTCTTGAGACTTACGTATTTTTCTATGATTCCGACAATAAGAGTGCTTTTTGATTAAGGAAGGGTCGTGTAATGTGTGTTGGGATTTTCTTTTACAGGAAATTAGAATTTTTACAAAGTACTATGGCTCGTTGTCTTTTTACGTATTTCTTGAATTTTCACATGCGTACAGGTGCGTACAATACTTGGATGCCAGAATCGTATGAATGCCAATAATCAGCTGTTTTGCACGAACATCAATTAATCGTGTAAATATATTTATTACTCATATCCAAAGTAAGCGGAAATTGAAAGACGACTGTGAAGTCACTGGTCGTGTGAGAGGTGACTATGTTTTTTTTTTCGATACTCTGGACCTGGGAAAAGTCCAGAAAGGGTGAGTGTTTCTATTGCCTGAAAAATGCGAATACTTGATTTCATTATTGCGCCTGTTCTCATCCTGCATTCCCATGGAATCTCTCCCCTGCCACTGCTCGCCACTGCTTGCGACGCAGCTGTCGTTATGTGACAGCGAGGGTCAAGGAAGAAGCCGCCTAGTATTAAATATTTGTTATTCACGTTTTACGTTATAGAAAAGCAATTTTTTGTAATACTGGCATGTAAAGAACCGTGTAATCCGTGTGTACCATACTACGTATTTGCAGTATTCGAGAAAATTTGTCAAATAACTGAATTCAGTGAAGTGTTATGCGAGAGTTTTATTTGTTGTCCTTGAGCAGTGTGCGTGTCAAATTTGGGAAACCAATTTTGTGAGGTTCTGTTCAGCTGTATTTTTGCTGCTGCAGGCCGCTAGTTTACCTACGTATTCATTATTGTTTTCGTACATCCGTATTATTCATCTCTGAAAAGACCATCTTGGATGATTGTACAAATTCAGGATATTCGTCAGTCACATGTTCTGCAAAGACTTTGCTTGTAGGTTTCTTTACTGCTCTTAAAAACTTCATCCTGTAATTCGCTAACCTTTCTGCGTTTCCACCCAAAAAACCTGGTTGCAAATATTACTCAGTGAACACTTCCCCACAAATCTCGCTTTGCTGAAAATAACCCATCAGTTATAAAGTACTACATGAGGTAGATATTTCTTCAGACATCCACAAAGCCATCTTCGTTCTTGTCACGAGCACGGTGGCTGTGCCGTTTTCACTCTCACGTCCTTATTGCCTTCGCGGGGAGGTCTGTTTCTTTTACGGCACCGCCACCGCATGAATGCTGCAACGCCCGCCCCACGGCCTCGCTACCACCACATCGCTCACCGCTCGCATTAGCGCCAACGCCATCGCCACCATTTTCGTGGCATTCGGCCGACGAACCGCCTTCACTCCCTCTTTTGCCAAAAAACTCCCTCGTTCGCCACTGATACTCGTACTGCCATCGCCTCCGCTGTTGCATCCGTGTTCCTCAGGCCCACCCCAAAATTTCCACGGGCCCCCCCTCCGCTTCCCACTGGCGCTAATGCGTCGGCGTCGCATAAATCGGGCGCGGCATTTGTACGGAAGCGGATCGTTAATGTTGAAACCGTGTCCGAGCGGGGGGCCTCGCCGCGGCGGCGGGCCGCGCCCCGGGGCCCCGCGGGTGCGGGCGCGGGCGCCTGCGAAAATTTGAATAAATTTCCATCTGCTTGCGGCGCCAACGGAAAGGCTCGGCGCCTCTGGCAGGTGAGTTAGTCTCGGGTTTTTCGTGGGGCGGCGGCCGCGGCGCTCTCTCGCGCGACGCCTCTCTCCCCGCCACCCCCGCCACGTGCCCTACAAGGGCTCGCCCTGATGGGAGCTCTGCAATTGAAATTAATATGCTAATAAATTCGGGAGTGTTGTGATGTAAAACAGTGTTGCCGTTGTTTTTGCCGAGTCGCGTGTCTTGCCCTCGCCATAATGAGGGCCCCGGCGCGGCGCGGAGCGCGGGGCGCAGCTTTTTCGTCGAGAGCGTATTCGGAGCGCGGGCCGGCGTGTATTTCCTAAATGACAAATTGCGAAGTGCATGGGTCACGTGGCTGCTGCTGACGGGGGGAGGCGGAGTCGGAACCAAGCAAGCGGACGACGCGGCGCATCGGCGTCGGGGGGCCAAGCTAGGACAATTTAAACGAAAAAAAGAAAAAGTGTGAACCCCTACGGAAAATTAAAGGTTATTTAATTGTCATTGATCTCACTTGAAGGCTTTTCATTTTTGTTTCAAATGCAGGGTTTATCAAACTGTAGAGAAAGCTAACGTAACCATGTAAAAATTGAAGTGCTTTCAGAGATGATGAAAAAGGGATCTCAAATTAAATAACTATACGTATATATTTAAGAAATGAGGGCTATAGAAACCCAAAATTGTGTCCTGGATATCCTCGGATTATCAACTACATAAAAATTAGAAAACGCAAAAAGATATTATCTTTTTTGGATAATTTTCTTCGTCGTTTTCACGAACAGTAGAGAACGAAGTTTAAAATGAAGTTGCATACGATATAAAATAGAGTGGAAAAAGCCGTCGGTTCAAGATTTTGTCACATCTGTCAAAACTTGACTACCTGTGCGAAACTCTCGCTGTTAAACCCCACCCTTTCCCTATTTCCTTTAATTGATGTAAACTCGTAATCAAACTATTCTTTTTTAACGTTTTACCGAGCAGAGAGGTACACCCGTGTAATTAGTTGCATAGAATATCAAATAATTAGTTTAATTTCTCATACAGTTGCAGATTCTACAGGCTCTGAACAGGAGGCGTAGAATCGAGAAGCGTTGTACCAATAAAAATGTAATGGAATGTGCAAGAAGATCTCATCCTAAAGATTTCAATGTAAGGAACGTTTCTCTGGGGCCTTTGGCCTCAAAGGTTTAGTTTTAAAAGTCCTAGTCGTTTAAGAGTTATTTAGCGATATAAATTAATAAAAAAAATGCTGTCGAGTGTTGCGGGTTGCATTTGACATGAAGTTTTAGTTGCTTTTTTTTTTTTAAGCCTTCATATTTTTAAAGTGAAAGTGCAATTTGTCACATCTTCGTGAAATTCTCGTGAGGGACCTCATTTATAAAGATTGGTTGCGTATGAGAGCCGCAAAAGTTAATTATAGTACTAAAATTATATAGGAGACAATGCATTTGTATGTGAATCGCTTATTTTGGCATTTGATGTGTTTAAATCGTTTTCATTGCTTTCCGTTTCGCAGTTCATTTGTATGGAAATAGGGAACACGTTCAGAAGAATATCTGTAACGTCTCTGTCTTATGGAGAGAGAAATTGATTTTCTTCTTTCATGTGGAATTATTCACCAAAGTAAAGTATCACTTTTAAAATGCCATTACGTAACTTTTGTGAACATTAATTGTAATCGATTTGCTAGTGCAGTTCATCTACTACCGCGAGTGACGTAGGCTTTCGTGGTCTGTTATCGTGCAAACGCGCTCCGATATCCGGGTGACGACCCGTCACAGCTTTCAATGCTTGAACAGCCGACAGCATTCGCTTACCGCCTACTTCATCTGAACTTCTATCGAACACATCGTTGGCCTGAAGTTTTAACGTGTCATGTGGATTTTGTTCGCGCATCCAATGCCACGTTTCCGTTACGAACGCTGGCTAGTACGTAGTTGGTGCTGGGAACCGTCGCACTCATGCAGAGAAGTGCAACCGCACGCTCTCTCTCGCGTCGCTTTGAACGCTTCCGATGGGGGGTGGGAAGGAGAGAGGGGGCGTGGTGCTCTAGGGGACGTTGCTTCGGGCGTCGGGAGATGAAACGTTGTGCGAACCCGTTCGTGTCGCTCTTCATTTCGCTCAATTGCGGATTTTGGCAAAATAATTCGTAGGATCCAGCTCGTGTTGGAGCAGAGCGGTTCAAATGATCGCAACAAGGGGATATGGTGTGGGAATGATACATTGCATGGCTATCTCCCTTTACGACTAACTCTCTAGTAATTCACACTATTGCTGGAGGAGCATCAATCACTCCGAAATTAAAAGAAATTGAGGGATAGAAGTGTTTACAGTTTTCTTTCCATGCATATCTGCACAGGTGAAAAGAAATTTTTAAGAAATGTATTCATGAAATTATTTCGGTGTAATTATGTTTAGATATTCGTTAAACACCAATATTGTTCATTTACAAATATTTTTTTAAAAAAAAAGTTTGAGAAAGTTTAAAAATAAATTAAAACAAGTTCAAATAGTATTTTTACGTGTTTAGTACGGCATTGTAGCTTTGTATTAATTTATATTGAATTATTATGTATAAAAAATGTATGTATTATTCGATGTATAAACGGAGAGCTGTCATCGAGATAATTTCCAAAACAGTAAATGTATTATTGTTATTAATGTTATTATTACTATTATTCTTATAATCACATGCTTAATGAAAGAAGTTTTCTTTGCTTACTGTATGTTATTTGATTTCATTTTTTACAGATTTTTTTTAAAAAATGCCTTGTACGTGCTGACATTCATTACAACAGCAACAAAAATGTCTACTACGTGTTGAATGAAAAAAAACATACATCTGAAACCTGTTTCATTTTGAAAATGATCACGAGCGTAACGTGCGCCATTAGTCGAAGAGAGGTTGTACGTTGGTTGTACTTATGAGCGGGGGACTCTCGTGCGTTGTTTTCTAACTGCTGTTTTCTCCGTTGCAGGTAAGCGAAAGTGCCTGGATGCAGCGGCGATCCTTGCCGGCGTTGGTGAGTAATGGCGCTTAGACGCCGCTTGCATTAAGGCACAACGGCCCGGCGGCCGAGCAGTCACCGCCGACACAGGAGTGAGTGGGAGGCGGCCCCCTTGTCCCTTGTCAGGTGGCTCTTTCATCTCCACAACATTGCTTAGTTTGTTTCGTACTTTATGTTTCTACTTTGCTCGTCTTCAGGTCGCTTTGGGTACTATAAGAAACCTGGCGCATTTATCTGCTTGTAGTAAATTCTTTGAGAAATTCATCTCGACCTCGCGAACAAATTATACATCCCAATAAACTCTGTCTGAGGAATTTTCTGCCTTCAAATTCTCTCTTTGCTAATTCTCCCGTTAACAGACTTTAGAAGAATATATTCTGGTTGATTTTACATCACAAGATATTTCTCGTAGATTCTTGCTTTTTATAAAACGTAGACATGTTTGAACTTGTAATAATAATTATAATTGAAAATGATAAAAAAAAATTTTTTAATAAGAATTTCTCTCAATCTAGTGTTGTCCATATTCATTTGCGATACATATTTTCGGTTAATTAAGTTTTGTAATTTTGTAAGTTAATAATAATAATAATAATTTAGTTAATTATTTTAAGTTAATTATATCGATTTTTTAAATGTAAGCCGTTATAAAAAGCGGTGCTCGCACCATAAATAACGGAATTTCTAGAACTACTCAGATTTGTTTCGGGAAATAGTCCCGTGCATGGTGCTCATCGAATGGAGCCAAGTGACCGCGACCGCGTCTAGCGTCGTAGTGTAAGAGAACTGTAGTGTTCCTGGAGACGGCGCTGCGGCGCCGCGCGCAGTGTCCAAGGCGGCCAGTGGAGCGGCGAGCCGTGGATGCTCATCGACGTCGTCGCGTCATCGGACGGCGAGGGAGGCAGCTCGCCCAATGGACGAAGGAACGCACCAAACGGCATGGCCGCAAAGCGAGACCGGGCTTAAGAACACTGTGAAGAGGCGGAATGGGAAACTCAGATGTAGGTGAAATAGGGTTACTGTTGAGGTTAGAACAGAGCATATCAACTCACGGTCTAACTTGATTGTTATTTGGCCTCTGAATGTACGTCGTCTCTTTATTTTTTTCTGTTGCCATTGAATTTCGTCTCATTCAATGGATTGGTTTGGTTTGTTTTTTTCGTGTTTCCGGGCGCGTCAACTGCTTTGGTCATTAGTCCCGTTAGTATAGTATGTTTTTTCTCGGAGATGGCGGTGATCTTCCCCCGCTGGAAGACGAGATCCGGTGCCAACCTACCGTCGGCTACTGGGGTTTCCCCCTAACCAGGACTATTCCCACCAGCCGGGCACCGCCCCAGCCGGGACAAGCTCTAAGCTCCCGACCGGTCTCCCGAAATATGTGGTAGTGTAGTGCATGTTACTTCATGTAATCGTGTGTGTTTGTGTATGGGGAGGGATGGGACAAGGAAGAGAAAGGAAAGATCGCGCGCGTTCCGTGGCCCGTTTCTTAGAGTACTGCTCCGGCATTCGCCTGGTGTTGATCGGAGAAACCACGGAAAACTACCGATCAGAGCAGCCGGCCGCTAGAATGCTCCTCCAGGCAGCGACTGAATTCGACCTAGCTGAAAAGCTAGTGTCGAAAATCCTGCCGCCGTCAGGACTCGAACCTAGGACCTCCCGGTCAGAGGCGCTGCAGTGACATCAGTTGATGCACTGAGCTACCGTTCCCGGTCATTCAATGGAAACCCACAGGGATTCAAGGGGCTGTGATCCCCCTGAAACTTTAGAGAGGGGCTCCTTACGTAATAAAACATTTTATTTTCGTAAATATGTTCCATCATGATTTTTCCCTTTTTGAACAATTTTGGAACTTATGTAACCCAAAATATTAGGAAAGAGTGCCCCCGAGCCATAAACGAATTCTGTAAATGATTCAACTTAAAATCAATAGTATTTAATAACTTCATCATTAAAGCTACCACTTCAATCTCTTTGCAGAATGTTTTATTAATTTTCAACTGAAATTTGTCGTATGTGAAAAAGAAAAACTCAGTGGAAAAGGAGGCTCAGAAATGTAGTTGGCGCCTCTCTTGTTTTAAGCTGCACTCGCCAATGTATTCAGATCAACGCTGACACCAACTCCCACACACGAAGACTATTTCGCGTGCACGTCGGCGTAACCGAACTTCGCCGGAGACCGGAACGTGTGCCTTCAGAAGCAGTCGGCGCATGTTCGTGCGTGAGCGATACGCCGCGTCGCAACTTCTCTAATTGATCTGCGGACTATTCACAAAGGCACTTTCCGTCAGGAGGGAGAGAGAGAGAGAGAGCGACGCAGAACGTTTGCGGGAGGCTCCCCGAAACCACTTCCTTTCCGATGTGATTGATGGGGAAAGTTCGCCGCGGTCATATTTGCGGCTTCTGGAGCCTTTTAAAACTTTCCTCCCTCTTCCTGTTTGTTCTCTGGAAATACATTTCCTTCGTCGCTGGCGCGCTAATCTGAGATCAAAAAACGCTCTCGGCAACCCGTTCCGCCCCGCCCGCTGGGATGACATGTAGGTCCCCACAAACACTCCGTATTTTTCTGCAGACGCCGCGGCGCGGCGCGGCGCGCCGGTGATTGTGGGCGGCGGGAGCGAACTGGAGCGGAAGAGGAATAACGCGGGGGCGGAGTGGGAGCCGGAGCGTCTGAAGGTGGCGATAGCGGCGCTCCGAGCTGAGACGACTGCGCGCCGCGCTCGCGCCAAATGAAGCGTGGCGTGTTGGATGGCGCTGACGCGGGTTGCGCTTTAATGTAAGGTCGATTCGACGGAGAGAGACAGACGCGGAGAGAAAAAGTGGGAGAGAACACGTTCGAATGGGAATATGCAGTCGGTTGATTTGTGAGAGAACGTGGAACGTACGAGCGTTTGAAAAGCGTTAGGTGATCTGTGAAGGGATCTGTGAGACCAGCTAGAATAGGAATGAAGAATAAGGGTTTAGAAGATGTTCTATATAAGATAAAAAGCTGAATTTGGACATTCATCCGATTGATTACGACTTCTGAAATCTGTTAGCGCTGACCCACTCAAAATAAATGTGAATATTTCTTAAAAATGTTCGGATGATTTGTAGTTCTGCCTTACTTGTCAGGTATATTTTCCTTATCCACTAATAAATTTAAATAATATTTTCCGTGAACAAATTGATGGTAAATGTTAAATTATTTAAAAGACCCCGAATTAGAATAATAGATTACTTATTAGATATTTCACTTACTCCGCTTTCGAACTCGAAAATTGCAATAAGCACATATTCAATCTCCGTTCTTGCATTCTTTTTCCAGATTGTGTTAGATACATACATGTTGCCTGACTATCTTCTCTTGCTCACATTTCATGCACACTCTCGCATTTGTTCTTTCGCCCGCTCCTTTCCCGCTATCCTCAATACTTTATTTGTCTTTGATCTTTGTTTATTCGGAGACCGACAGAGATTCCTCTGGGAGCCCAGGCTAGCTGTATCATTGTACTCATTTTAATTTGTGAAATATTGCTTCAGCATCCCGTATCCTCTTCCTCGTCCTCCTTCGAGGCTGTTGGTATTGACCACCGCCCACAGAGGGCCGGGAGCGGCTACGTCTCCATCTCACTTTCTTCTTCTACTGCCCCCTTCCCTGGTCCGACGTATTAATTTGTAACGCCCCGCGCGCATTGTCCTCGCTCAGCGGGCGACGCGGATGACTCCATAAACATGGCGTCCGGGACGAGGCTGCCACCCACTCCCCAGCGCCGCCCTCCCTGCTGCGTTTCCCGCTCGGGCCACCCACTCCGCCTCTCGGCTCTCGCTGGCTTTTTCTCTCTATTTGGGTCTGGAGAGGAGGAACTCGTAAGTTAGATTACACTTGTTATCGATCGCCGCGTCCGAGACGCGCGCTGCATCCGGGCTGCTTTCTCCGCGGAGGCTGCTCTGCTCTGTGCCGGCGAGAGGTCGCCCGCGCCGCCGCCGCCTGCGGCTCAGCCGCTGCCGAGTGGATCATCCTGGCCTGCTTGCTCTCGCTGCAAGGCTCCCTTGGCGCAAGTTTAATTGTTCCGCTCTGTATCACTTTGTGGGCCAAATTGTTAGCTCATCATTGGCCGGAAATGAGTCGTGAAACGGCACTCCTTTTCTTTCTTTTTTAGACAGTTTAGAAACTATTTTGTTATTTAAACCTGGATGTTGAATTTAAACATCCATTCGTTATATGTTGCAGAACTATTTTGGGACAAAATGAACTTGCAAGTTGAAATCTTTAACGATAACTAAAACTTGCGAACCTAAACCGATTTCATGACATTCTAGTCGTTGAAACATCAGGGATGATGTTCGTAGTGAATATTATTGAATACGAAAGTGCATTTCAGAAAAATATAAAAAAAACTATGAACAAGCACAAATTTTTCCACGGCAGTGATACCCATTCACACAATTTCTTCAATTTGCTTCATGGCATATTTTAATGCACCATATTGTGCCTTTGTCAGTGATTATCGAAAGATGGGCACAATCGGACTCGTTGTAAGTAAAAAGAAACAACATATTTATGCTTTTTGAGCAGAACCGTTAATGAGGTAACATTGTCATTTAACCCGCCTCGTGTCGTTTCAACAGGTAAGCAAAGCCGTGAGCCCCCAAAACGAATAGAGTCCATTGTTTGGAACGCGCTTGTTTCTCGCGACTGCTGTGGTCGCTGGCGACGCGGCTCGGGCGCCCCGTCGCTCGGATCCATTCGTCGCCGTCCAATTGCGAGGCGCGTGAAGCCGCTCGCCGTGCCCCGGCGGGGGCGGGGCGGCTGCTCCGCGGCCCGGGAGGCCTCCGCGCGGACCCCCGCAGGGGCGCCACCTCCGACGCACACGCGTGGAGCAGACGGAGGCGACCGGTTCTGTTGCGATGTGCGCTTTGTCTGCGACGCTGCGCGCGCGGGCGATGATTTTGGAGACGTTAATGGTGGTGGTTCACGTGAGCGAAGTGGGAGATAGTGATTTGTAGAGACATTTCACGTATGCATTCAACATTTTTACGTCGCATCCTAGTGAATTTCCATTAAAGCATCATGCATGTGTTTGCTCCGAGCACTTCTGGGCATTAAAAGGCTTTTGGAAAGTAGTGTAAACTTCGTATTCCTACTGAATACTTTTTTGCTGAATTGCAGTGTCATAATTGTAGATGTGTAGCTTCCCATTCCGTATTTTTATGCTTGGACATTACGTTTATAAGTCAATTATTTTCTTCTGTACTTTCGTTTGTAATTTATATATGTGATTGTATTTATCTGTGAGCGGGAGCGCAAGATATCCGTTTGCGTGTTTTGTAGAAAAGGCCCACTTGATGCTCTGGAGCGCAGGTGCAGCGAGGGGGCAGTGCCGCGCGGGTGGCGTTTTCAGGCGCAGGCGGCCGCGCGTCCACTTCATCGCCACATGGCGGCTGATTGAGGGGCGGTTGCGATAAGCGCTCGCACCCTCACACCTTTCCCCGCCCCGCCCCGATCTCATTCTGTACGCGCTTCCATGCTGTGGGATTTTCCTCGAGTTGAATGCATTCAATGTGTGTCGCTGCCGACGTACATGTAATCTCGCCCTCGGGCGTCAACAGCTCAACTGTATCGCATCTATGATTGTTTCACTTCTGCACGATGCGGAATGAATTCTTAGTGTGGACATTCGAAAGAATATTCAAGGCTCGGGATTATTATTGTTTGACGACCTTTAGAAAATAAATTTCGCTACTACATCGCTCCATCTCCCAAATTAATTTGGCTTTATGCACTCTTGTCACTTATTATCTACCCTTATTCAGTCAAATGACACTTTTTTCCACTTCACCTGTTACGCAGCTGCACCGAACGTTTCTCGTCTTTCCTGTTTCCTTTTAGAGTCGCGATGCACTGCTCCGGAAATTCCAGTTTAATTCTGCTCTGCTATCCTCATGGTCACTTGGCATCATTTCATCCCTGAACGATTGGGCGTTTATCTCTCTTGCTGCCTCAACTCACTGTCAACTTCAGTTGTTATGCGTATCTCATCGTGCACCACAATCATATCGCATACCATTCGCATCGCGTGGTTTTGCGTCTGGATAGTTTCATATTGGAATCCCCTGTTGTCCCGAATATTCCACCCCCCCTTCGCCATCTTTATTCTGTCAGCTAGTCAGGCACTTATCTCGTTCGGCCAGTACTATTCAGACCATTAGTACGGCTGTGTTCTCCCATGTCGCCTTCGCGCCTCTTGCCTGCCCAACGTCGCCTCTGCCACCGGAGCCCTTCTCGGCGCCTGTGTCCGCAACGTCAGCCCCGCGCCTCCCCGCCCCGCCCCCAACGCTCCACTCCAGCAGAGCCGCCATCGATCGAGGCACAGCACCGCCATTCCCGCTCCCCAGCTCTGCTTCCCTCACCGACCGCTGGCCCGGGACATACATCAGGCGAGGAAGGAATCCATCCTCCATGTTGGCGAGCCCTCCCGGGGGATCCCCCGACACCGCTCGGGCGCGCTCGGGTGCAGCGCCAGCCACTTCGGCCGATTCCGCCTCCCCGCCGCCCCCCCGCTGTTACTGGCGCGAGACACCCGACCCGCAGACCCCGTCCGGCGCCCGGCCCCGGCCCGACCCCTGGCCACCCCCGCTCTGCTTGCACTCGGCCGCGCCTGAAATTTGAGCCGCGTGTCAGGTTGCTGACGCTGCGTTACAGCAATCTGGACGGGCGGCGCGGTTCTCCACTCCACTCCACACCGCCCTCCGCGCTATCGCCGTTCCTTCCCCTCTCCCTCGCTCTCCTGTTTTCTCTCCCCCTTCCAGCGTAGGCCGCCGCCCTGCCTACGTCTTTTAGGGGGAGCGGGCCAAGACAACGCGAAATATCAGACACTTCGCGCGTGGCCGAAATTAAAACGTCCGTCGCACTCCGCCGTTTGCGTGTCCCCGCCTCTTCCGGCATCCGCCCTCGCTGGCAGCGACTCTCTTTAACGCGCGGTTCCCCTTGCAGGAGGCGACCAGGAACCACCCGCCAGGAGCTTTCGCGTTATTTCCCGCCACGCTTTTCCACGTGGCTCTGGTCGTTGGGGTTACTTTGCAGTGAATTTCTGGAGCCTAAGTAGAATTGCAAATTGTTCCGAGAAGTCTATGAAATAGCCGAGATGTGGGCTTCCATTCCGGATATGACAGACATTTTGTAACGTGATTGATATATATGTAATCGCTGTTTTCTGCAGAAGGATGTGTATTCATTCCCTAAGTCCATCTCACATCGAATGAAATACATGTAATTAGAAGTGTTCAGTTTTTATATACGATTTTTATAATTTCGTTCGAGTACTGTATATGCCACTGACATTTTTGAGTTTCACGTAGTAATAGCAACATAGAGAAACTCTCCGATTTTGTGTAGATTTTAAAACGATGTAATGACTGTAAACCAGAGCGTGAGTATTTTTTAAACGTTAAATTTGAGGATTTTAATTTAGATTTTAGAGTTTAAGAATTTAGTAAACGATATCGATCCCATAGCATTTTCATCACTTTCTTTGAAGGGAAAGAATTTCAGGTCAGCTCTGTAGTTCGAATTCATTTGTAGTTGACGGCAGGCTAATAGATGATGATTTTAATTGCAGGCCAAATTGGATGCCAAGCAGGGATATACATGGTTTTGCTCATGTCGTTATATATATATATATATATATATATATATATATATATATATATATTCCAATTGTAAAGTTATTGGCAGTGGTTAGTTGCTCTCAACTACTATATTTTTTTATCCTACGATAATCGAATAGAGATAGTGTTTCTAGACTTTCGAGACACACTTTCGCTTCCGAGACTGCTAATTGGCTTTATATTATGTTGCCGGGTTTTGAAATTGTCGCTCCTCGATGTCTCCCAGCTGGCTCACGTATATGATCCGGTGAACGGCACGACCACGGGCCTTTGAAGCGCCTTCGGGTGCATGCGAGAGGCAACCGACGCGTGATGGAATTTTTGGGTGTGTGTGGGTGTGGGGCGCTAATTCACGCGCGCTAGTACTCCGCGCGGGTTTCCAGCGAGCGCGTGATGTGCATTAAAACAACAAAAGTGTCGGTAATTAAAATAACGCAGTTATGCCGCTTTGATTGTCTTCGATGACGGCCGTTGATTTGTGTGTGTGAGAGCGCGCACGCCCCGTTATTGCATTGCGGAGCGCCACCAATTAATTGAAAAGCGCCCGACCGCCGCTCCGCGGGCGATGCCCCGCGTCGCTGGGCCGATGGCCACCCCTGCCGCTTTGGCGTCGCCCGCGCCGCTCGCAGACGCGGAGCGAGTTTATTTGTGAAATAGCGAATATGCCAGACGACGATGGGAAATCTCTTAAGGAAATTAAACTGAGTTTGTCGTGTGAAGCCCGCGCTTCTCGTGGGTTCGGTGCAAATGCAGACTGACGACCGGCCGGGCGACGCAAATGACTGGCGAGAGCTTTGTGGGAGGTGCTAATTTTTTTCGCAAGTTGTGTAGCCCCCCAAGTCATTATATAGAGAAGCTTTAAATTAAGATGTGCCAGGAGAAGGATAAATGCATAATGACTAGAGGCGGATTTTAATGATATGTCTTTTTCCTTTCACTTTAGAACAATGCAGTTTAATATTAAAATTCATTTTCATTCAGGTGCTTTGTCCAGCCGACTTTAAGTTTTCTAATAAAGAATTTATCATTTATGTTGAATTTAAAATATATTATTATTTGCTGATTTAAAGTCATTTTAATGGTATTTAACAGAGATTTCTGACTACAGAAGATGAGTAAAAACTATTTTTGAGAATAATGTTCTCGCTGTTTCTGGGGGGGGGGACTCAATCCCCATGATCGACACCCCCCCATTGGGCGCGCCACTGCACTATGGGGATGACGGGCGCAGCGGGGAAGAAGAGCGGAGGAGGGGATGTGGGCAGCGACGCGACGGCACGTACGAGTTATTTTGGCAGTCGTCGTATGCATAATGCGAGTCCGCGCGGCGACGTTGAGCAACGACGACTTGAAAGGTAACAACTTAACATTCAAGCTCTTCCGTCCCCTATTTTTTTTCTCCCTCACTTGTGCTTCTGTGCCTCCTCCTTCTGAAGGCGCTTCCTTCGTTAGCGACAAGCGAGTAATGGACTGCGTTGCGCGCGTTCCGCGTGCGTGTGGGGAGCGTTTTATTTGCCGTCGCGTGTTGCGTGGCGGCGCGCCGGCGCCTGCGAGCGTGACGCGTGGCTCGCGGCTGCGTTCCTGGAACCGCTGTTGGTCGCTGCGTGGCCCCTTCCAGTGGCACAAGCTGCCCACAAAGATGACGCGTATGTGTGTGTGTGTGTGTGTGTGTGTGTGACGTTTCAAGTACTCTTCGTACTTGCTGTAGTATTTACTGAAGTGTAATAATTGCGTGATTTAACTGTAGGAACAGAAGTCCTGTCTATCTATCCGAATACGTAAAGTGTACCTCGTAAAATGTGCTCGTAAATGTACCTGGTAAATGGGATGAAAGCCTATTTAATTTCCGGGAGAGATCTGTGCAATTTGTGACATGTTATTATTTCAATATCTCACTATTGTCGGCCTCTTTGGAATCACTGAACCAATTCTCACAATCAAAGTAATAACAGCCAACAATGTGTTATGTTTTTAGGGGGAAAAGTTATTGAACTCGTGATCTTTAATTCGTTCTTGGAAGTGTTTGGTGTATATCTGAAGACAATAACGAGTATTGTGATTCGTCTGATGGACTTTTCGGACTTTTCACCACTTCAGTGAGCTTATTCTCGAAATCTAAATTATTTTATTCTTTATTTTGCCATAAACTATTGTAAAAATTAGTAACCTAAGCCTATTAATAAAGTACTGGCAATGGTAGTTTATATTAGTACCCGAAACGTACATTGTCTCGAGGCTGCAAGTCAGTCATGGAAATGACTACTAAAAAGGAGAAAGCCGGATGTGACTGCATAGAACACGTCGGCCAACACCGCCGCCACCTTGTCTTCCGACGTAAGTAGATATTTCCACCGCCACCTCCACAGCCAATACAACCACTACCATCATCTGCTTCGTCAGTATCGTCTTCACTACCTTTACCACCTCCGCCACTACCCCCCCCCCCCCCAAGTCTTTACCATCTTCGCCGTTGTCGGAGACGCTGCCTCCACCGCCGTCATTGCCCCTGCCACACGCCCCTCGACCTTCGCCTGCTTCTTGTCCCGATTTTCAACTTTTCCGTTCACGTGACTGCGGCTCTGCTTTGCTTGCACGGGAAGTTGTATGCGATTAACATGGGGAACGAGAGTTCCCGCCTGTCGCCGCGTCTGCAAACGGCATGAATCAATGTTAATGAAATTTGATGAGCGGCGCTTCCAGAAAAGCAAGCACGTTTTGTAGCGTTTTACGATGGGGTTAAATTTGAATGTAAGGGAATTCTTTTAAATTACACTCGTGAGGAATCGTTAAATAAAAGGGAACGCCAGCCTGGCTTTCCTCTAATAAAAATAAACGAGTGGTTTTACTATAATTTTTTTAGTAACAGATGCGCCTTTTACGAGATCGTCTAGAATTTATGTGACAATACTCGTGAGGGAGCATGTAAATTATCATTGCTGTTCCTGCTTGCGTTTCATTGCGAAAATAAAAGAAAACAGCGAAAGAGGGAAGAAAAGTTCGACAGAACGTGTAGGAAAGACTCATGGACTTTGTAATACTCTGAGAAAAATTTGACCTCCCGACATCGATATAACTAAGTTTGTCACATGAATATTCTTGCACTCTGTAATGTCTAGTTAAGAGTAATATTTACTAAATTTAAAATGAAATTAACTTTGCTCATGAAACCATGCAATGAAATATGATGTCTTGTGTTTCAGATGAAATATTTTATTTTAATATTAAAATACATTTGGTAAAATCAATAATATTTTCGTCATCGGTACATTTGACAATGCCCAACATTTCTGAATGATTATCAGTCTGGTGCGTAAGAAAGCGTTTTTCAGGTAATCGTAATAACTGGCTAAATTAACTTGTTTTTGCGCGTTGTAATTAAGTCAATTTTTTCGAAATTAATAGTGTCCTCTTATTATTTATAATAAAAGGAGTCTAATAATTACTTATAATTCTTCAATTCACCATGACGAAAACACATATTAACGAATGTTTAGCTTGGAAACAAGTTTTCTGTTATCATGCTTATTACAAGAATCTAGCGTTGTAACTGTAGAGTTATCTATAGCCATTCCCAATGCATTTTCGATGAATTTTTTCTCGAAATGTTTCTCATTTACAAGTTTTTTTACTTGAATGTCTCTTTGTCTCTTTCTCCTTTGTCAATCCCTTTTCACTCTCTCCCATAACTCAGACGTGACAACGAAAAGCAGCTGATAATTAAATATTTTCTGCGGATCTGCCGCTTCTTTAATTCTTGTGTACCTGTGAAACAGAATAGAGAAAGAAATAGCAAAAACGCCTCTGTGAAGCAACAGAACCTAAATAACTATAAGTAACCGCTTGTAGAAACGCCACACGTGCTTGAATTCGGGCTGTCGCCTCCCCCAATAATTCGGCATCCGGTGCAACATGCCAGTATGCAGTCCTCTGCCGTAGAGCCGGCCCCCCCCCTGCCCTCCGCGCCCGGTTCAGCCCCGCCCTGCCCCCGCGCCACGCCCCGTGGCGCACCTGCTGGCTGCCAGACCCCGGGCACGCTGAGCCCCTCGCGGCCGCGCCTAATGTCTTGCTTGCAAATTAAGTAGCCGCTTTGAATCGCGCGCCCGGGAGCTTTTCGGGGCTTACACGAATTGCGCATCGCAGACATCGTGTCGGCGCTGCCACTCCCTTCCCGCTCCCCCTCCGCCCCACGGCTAACGCGGATTTGGTGAACTCAAAAATGCACTGGTAGAAGGGTGCTGCTGGAGAACTGGTTTTCGTTTTCGACTGTTTCTCTTAGTAGAAGAGGTTGTTTAATGAAGGTAGTAAATGTGTGGAATTGCTTGAATGTAGCATTGTTACTGCCGTAAAAGCTATTTCGGCGGTGCTTATTGAGGTACTTGCTTCGTTAATTTATACAAAACAGACTTAGTAAGATTCTTAAGTCGTATCTCACTATTGTTGAAAAGACGTAAGACTGGGTATATTCTTTTAAAGATCAAAATATAGGAGAATAAATTTTGAGAGTGCTTGAGAACCTTAGTTTCTCTGTAAACCTATAAATTGTATTATTTATAGATGAATTCTTGTAGTTAATCGTAGCATTGTAAAGAAGGGGTAAAATTGTTTTACAGGTTGCGTTCATAATTAATTGCACTATATAATTTAAATAACAATGAATTGCCAATAATGCTTCGTATTCCTTTTGTGATTACATTCAAAGTGTTTCTTGCTACCAAACGCAGCAAATAGATGAAAATATTTAGTGTGTGTCTGAGGTGCTTAAGTTCTCCTCACACTACAGCCTACACAACGCATTAAAAATTTTCTCCGCCATGTCGCTGCAGCGATAAGGTTCGCTCAAGGCCTTGCCGGGACCCCGGGGGCTTGACTGCCACCGGTCGCTCTCATTCCAGCGCCCTCCCCGCCGCGCCGCCGCGCTCCCGCCGCTCCACCCGCGCCCCACCTCTCCACGCCGCTCCACGCCACTCCCTGCCGCTCCCCGCCGCGCCCCACCTCTCCACGCTGCTCCCCGCCGTGTCCCGCCGCTCCCGCCTTAACGCGCCTCCTTCACCGCAGAGCGTTGCGCCGCTGCTGCGAAACAAACCCGCATTAGCGCTTAACTCCACAGCCGCGGCTGCGGAAATGCCGTCTCGCGTGATTTACTGGGGCTTAAAAAATACACAACTTCTTTTCCCGCGCACGCTCCGAGACGGGAGACGCGGAGTTAGCCTCCTATTCCCAGGGCTCCCTCGCCCAAACTTTTCTATAAACCGTATCTTGTGCGCGAAATTTACGACGCGGCGGTTGCCGCACGCCTTCGCTCCGCCGCTGCCTCCCCAGTGTCACTGCCGTCATGCGAAGCGCTGTCTTGTTCACGGCCGCCTCGCCAGCGCGCGCCATGCACTTGACCCTCCCCATCTGTCGCACCCGTCTGCCTCTCTCTCCACTTCACTTGCGCCGCCTTTCCCTCAACAGAGCACGTTGAGTCTCCGCGCGCCATTCCCAGATGTTGTTTCCTCTCGTTCGTCAGTGTATTCGACCTTTGTGACACTGTGCTTCGTAGATCCGGGGATGGTGCATTACCAGTCGCAGTTATCTTCTCTTTCGTGTTCACCTATATGTCTGTATCTGCAATTTAGTGCCGAAAACGGATTACCATTATGTCGATAACGTTAACTTCCTACTTCTCTCGCCCTCCATCATGCTCTCTTCCGCAGGCACCACGTCGCTCCTGCGCCACCCCTCAAACAACTGCGCGATTTTGCATCTAACTCGACGCGCCTCGACGATGGCGGCTGCGGCGGGGGGGGCGTAATAACATAGCCTCTTAATTGCCTATATGTTATGCGTTTGGGGCGGGATCCCGCAGCTTCCTTCCGCCTTCGACGCGCTCCAGCGATTCGGTCCCTGGGGAGCCGCGCCCCCGCCCCCGCGCCCCCCGCCTGCGGGCGACGTTTTCATTTCGCGGCGCGGCCGCTCCCACAGCGCGCGCTGCCGTTGTTGCGTCGGTTGCCACCGCAGGGCTGCGCTGGAGGTTATAACGCCCTCCTCACCCGCTGAGCATGGCTTCCTGCTTCGTTGCGGGGAAGGCGCGTGGGGAACTATGCGAAATTACGCAAGAGCGCGAATAAATCTGTTTTCTTTGTCCTCGGCGCCGCGACGCGCGGAGGTACACCGCGAGTGAGGCCAAACAACGCGGGGGGGGGGGTCACGGGAAGCGGCTCGCCCTCCGCCACCCCCGCTCCCGCCCGCGCCGTCGCCGTCGCGCACGTCTCGTCGTCTTGGGAGAACGCCGCCTCCGCGCCGCCCGCGACGGCGCCGGCTGGCTTGCGTAACGCCCCCGCGTCGGCGACGCATCACGTGATTTCGCGTGTTCGAATTTCTGCGCGAGGTCGTCGCATAAGCTGCCTTTCTCTTTGCCTCTCCCGCTCTAGGGCGCATCACGACATGGCTTTGTTGTTTGGAATGAACCCTTGGCATCGTTAATGACGTAATATTCGATACTTGTACTTGCGATGGTCAGCTAAGTTCGCGTGAACATATGAAATGGCTTGAAGAATAAGTTTTTCGCTACTTCTTTCCTTCCATGACAATCTTAGCATCATTACTTTTTCCACAAATTTTGTCAGTATCTACCTTCTCCATTCTGCCCGATTATCTTAAGTTTATGCTTAATGTATCCTGTTGTCATGATGCCTTATTTAATGCCCCAAGTCCCCTTCATATTCTTCATCTAATACTTCCTTTATTCCGTTTCCCCGAGCTCTTTGCCTTTCCTTGAGACCATTCAACCTTTGACTTCATTTTGAGGCGTCGAAGCTCTAATGCAGGACGCCGTGTCAACTGTCCTCACCGTGCCTTGCCATCACTTACGCCTGTTCTATCACCGGGGCGAAATGGTGGTCATCACCGTTGTTTCTCGACAGACTCGATGCCTTTGATCTCCGTCTTCCTTCGGTTTCCCTTCGCTGTCACTTCCGGCTGCCTCCACCGCCGCAGCCCTTCAGCCCTTGTGAATGCCCCTTCCAGCTCCGCAGCTGTCCTTGCGTTACGGGTGGGACGTGTTTTCGTCATCATGCAAATTCATCCGGATCCCTCGCGCTGATCTCGCTCGCCTGCTACTCGGAGCCCTTCCACCCTCTGTTTTAAGGCTCTTGACGCGGCCCCTTGTGGACCTTCCGTCGTCAGCAGCTCTGTGAACCGCGCGAGCTGTCTGAGAAGGTAAGAAAGCATTTCCTTAATGCGTTCGTATTTCTATCCTGCCACCGTGCGAATTTTATTTGTCACTCTTGTGAGGATCACAAAAATGTCAAAGATATTCACGGTTCATGTTTTTTTAAATCTTCAAGAATAAAAAATAAATATGAAAATTTTCAAACTTACAATTCGCATGGCAAACGATCCAGAGGTGGCCCTCAAAGCGTCTGTCGAAGGATCTGTTTGAAAGACATGAAACTCGCCGACATCGAGCACTTGTAAAAGATAGGCAGCGGCAGAGAGAATTTGCCCCGTAGTTTTGCAAGCCAACACACAATGAATTGATTATAATAATAGTTCAAATTAAAAATTATTGTGCCGTTCAGACATTTTATTCTTATTTTTAAGAGCACGATTCACTGGCGAGTCTCTAGGTAATTTCATTGCTATTAATATTTCTTGTGATGAAAATGAATGGCTTTAGCTTCTATCATTAAGTGGAACAATGGAACTTTTTTGTGCTGCCGAACGTTATCTTAACCATACAATCGTTTCTTTTCTGATTTCTCATTGATCAATTCTGTCCTTTCTTATTTGGATTTACTTGAAATAAAATTAGAGACCCTGTGTGGAACTGCGGGAAAAATACCAGGCGTTTCTAGAATCTTCACTGGATTTTGTAACGAGGAAACACGTCTTATTGCTACAAGTGAATAGTTGTAGAAGAAGCAACCACATGCCTGGCATCGCTCCCCCATATATCACTCCAGTGGTCTCACCGGCCTTGCTTCCCCTTCGGAGCGCGGGGTGGGGTCCTCGTGGTGCCCCATCGCCCCCCAGTGACCTGTCCCCCCCTCGCGCGCACCTGCGACCGCCAGCCCCTCCCCCCTCCTCCCCCATGTTCCCAGGTGCTCACCTGCGGGCCACCGGTGTCGAAGCGCGCCCGCGCCGCGCCGCCGCAACTTCACCTACATTACGAATGTAGGACATCTGTCGCTCGTAATTGATCAATGCACGTGGCAGCGCGCGGCATTAAGCAAATAGCTGTCTTTACAGCGCTCGCGGGACGCAGGGGGCCCCGCGCATATTAATGAGCGGTCGCGGGAGGGTCTGGCGGCGAGGGGTGATTGGACAAGGGGATGACGGGTCGCTCCCCTCGCGCCCCTCAGCCCTTCGCCGGTGGGCCCTTGCGTTAGTGCCCTTCATCGGGGAAGAATAGCAGCATAGGTACTGCCCTGAAATGGTGTTTTGCAATGTGCGTGTCAAAGTTTAGCTAAATATTGTGCAGGAGGTATTTCATGTTTCTCGCGTCTCGGGAAAGTGTTGTTTTGTACCATATATTGCTGTGCTACAAGAGTTCGTGCTGGGAAATGGATTTTTATTAATTACATTGGGATCGGGTTGATGTAATCTTAACTTCAACCACGTTACGGTAAAAAATAATATTCGCATCTTCATTTACCATTTCATGGGTCTCCAACATTTCACGACATAAATCGCTCGTCACGACTCACGAGACAAAATGTTTCAGTTGGATTAAAAGTAATTATATCGTGATCTGACAAATGAACAGAACAATTTGACCTATGAAGTATTTCCCAGAAAATATTAATTTCAATTATCTTTAGATTATGTTCATGATTTTGCGTCTTAGTAGAAAAAGTCTTCAAAGCTCAGGTTCGAAGCACTTGACATTTAAGAAGTTGAATGTCACGGAAGTATCTATGAGCGAAGTAGCACACGAACACGTTCTTCTGGGAAATGGCGTCTTGCCCATGTATATATGCTGCAGAGTCATCCGAATCGTTTCTCCTGTTTTCTTCCGCGTGCTCGGGACAGCACGCGGGCAGCGAACGCGAGATTGAGGTGGCAGACGCCTAAGCACTGGGCGCACAAGTCTGTTTTTCTCTCCAAAGAAAACATCCAATTTTTCAACCACGTCGTGCATAAATTGAAGGGAAATGTGTTAATGAAGGACCTCCTCAAAATTACGCTGATCGGTATGAAAAATATTAAGTATTTATGCATATCGGAGAGAAAGAAAATGTAGGACTGATCATCTACCAGTAGTGGAAGATGTCAATCTTACGAAAATTGTCAGTGTGTCTGGTTCTAAATTTCAATGGGACATAGGATATTTTTCATCACCCTTCAGTGTCCAGATACTTTAACGCCCGTATTTTCTCTATTTCTGATTCTGACGACAGCACGCGCTTTAGAGGTGTACCATAGGGTAGTGGCTGTGAAGTCTTTCTTTCATCATACGCTAGAACAATGAATACCTCATGTTGTGATAAGACAAAAAATAAAGGCATGTTTCTCAGCCGAACTAATGAATATAGCAGAAAAAACATTTCCTGTTATTTTTCCTTGCACGTTCTACACGTTTACGAGGAACTTGTCATACATTTGCAAGCAGTTTATTTACGTTTTTTCTGCGTTACTTTTCATTAAGGTCATTAATATACAATTGTCACAAATGTATAAGCAATATAGTTATTATATATATTTATTTTCTGCATTTCCTTCACTAGAAAAGTGCATGTACTTGCGGTCGCCGGTCAGAAAGCGTCGCCGGCGTCGGCCGACGGGCGGTCGTCACTCGGCGACCGCCTGATGCGGCGCAGAGGCGGCTGTCACCTTGGCGCACCGCGGCGGCGCCCGAGGTCGCCTGCCGCGCCGGTCCCGGCCTGCCTCGACCTCGCCCCCGCCCCCCCGCCCCCCTCCCACCCCGCCCCACCCCGCCTTTTCGCGCCCCGCCCACCCAAGCGCCCCGTGGAACCTGCAAATGCTCTCCATTAGAAGGATAGAACATTTTAACGAACACACTTCTTGCCTACTGGTATTGCATTTCTGTCACAGACAAGTTCTACAGATAAATATTTTACAAAAAGATGCATTTTACTAGACATTACGGGACGTAAATATGTTACACACACCTTGTAATTCGTATTTATTAAAAATGAAGATGTGCCGCTATGGAACTCTTGCCCCTTATTTGTTGTCATTTTTAATTAATAAGAATTATAGTATATACGCATGAGTGAAATATTAAGTTTATGTAACTTGTATAAAATAGGTTTTAGGAGAATGTTCCCAATTAAAAGTAGTCTTGGTGATTTTCGGGTTATGCTGCCTTGGTTCTGTACGTTTTAGCCTTCGGTAAGATTGTAAAGTGTGACCGACACGATGGCAGTAATGCAATAAATAACTAATAGATGCCAATATGCTAGAACTGTGTTAATAAATTCTATAATGTTAAGAACAGAAATAGAATTTATTTTATTTATTTAACGGCAAAAATAGTTAAAATATTATTAATGTCTTGCCAAATCATTTTTATTTCATTGACAAAATTCAGATTTTTCAAATTAAAATAAAATAAAAAATAAAATGAGTGAACTGCTTGTCATCACAACGGGTTGAAGTTTTATGAATTTGTATTCACGGAAATTCTTTATTAAAAGAAATATTTAATTTTTATTACGATATGTGTTTTATAATTAATTGGGAAAATAATTTTTAAAGGTTTTTCCAAGTATCTCATTTGAATTTTATATTTATAAGCGAAGCACTCTAAAGAAGAAATGTAGCTGTAATATATCAAAACGCCCGTACCTGAGGATAATCATTCTCAAGATGTTTTTCATGCCGTGTCATAGTAGCAAAACACGAAATTAAATGCTCATGTATTGCGCTTGACGTTGCTAACAAATTTCAGCGCTTTTCTGACAGTTACAATGTAAAAAATGCATTTAGGTAAGGACGTACTTTTAAAAGGAATGAGAATAAAAAAAACTTCTCAACTAACACATTTCCTGGCATAAGGTGAGTTAAAGAGACAAAAATGTTCTGCTTGGGCTAAAATTATCGGAGAAACCATCATCTAGTATTCTTGCATAGTATTTGTGGTGTAGTAACTCGTACAATAGCTGAAGGGAAAAAACGAACAAAAATTATGAAATGTTTTAAAGTTACGGAATGTTTATGACATTTCACCTTTATAACTATATAATTTTGTTTTTCGTTTTGTGTATGATGCATTTGTTTTAGTTTGCATTCTTTAACATATTCTGTGAATAGTGGAAGTGTATTTAATGACATTGAAAACAAAATAGTTCCTGATTCATATTTGAGAATAGTAAGCATATTTTTATTGACAATATTGTCATGAAAGTTTCGAATTTTCTTTGTAGAACTGCATTTTAGTGGAATGCTGTTCTTGACGATACGAACAAACTAAATCGAAAAGAACAGAAGCATATTGGACATACAGTTACAAATACATCGAGTAGAAGAGTACGAGCAAAATGTCGAATGGAAGCTCCTAGTCGGGAAAATATATCGAATGACGAAAGCGAGTAATGTGAATTAGCTATCGTGCTTAGAACCTACACAAGCTGTGTTTAACACAACAGAGAAAATAACTTTTACATTTCGTTGACTTCCATTATCACTTGCAGCTGCCTTGGACAAAAACGAACCGCTTACAACGAGCCTCTTGAATCGCCATTCACGTACTTGAATGTTTTTTGTAAACACGAGGCGCAGTTTGAATTTTTCCTTTGATGCTGAGTCCGACGCGCGTATATTTTAGTGGGAAAAACGATCTACCCAACTTCTTCAATGTAATGTTCTGTTAGTATAATGTTGGTGTTGTGTTTAAAACAGATGTTGGAATTTAGCACATTTTTGTATGTGGAAAAATGAAAGATTGAAAGTCACACGCCGGAGAAACGTGATTGTAAGTCCGTTGATCCCCTGCTGGCGTGCACCCCGGACCGCAAGCACGGCTCCTCTGCGACGTCGTCGTCTGGAAGCGACGGCGGCGGCGCCTCGCTCGTCGTCCTTTTTAATCCGGCGCGGTTTTTGTTCGGACGCGCGCTGCCCATCTTTCACCCGCCGCGCGACGGCGGTAGCGTCGGCGTCGACGACTGCGAAGCGTCGGAGCCGGCGCGGGGCGGGGCGGGACGGGACGATGGCGGCGACGTCCATTAAGGGATGGGACGCCGTCTCGGCGAAGCGGGAGCTGCTACATCATACCCTGCTGTGTTGTCACGACGCCGGTATCTTGATGCTGAGATACTCTGGCTCTTAATGACCTGGTTAAAAAATTAGAATATTGCATAAAAGCGAAGGAGAGGGCGCTTTTTTTAAAGAAAAAGTACTTTTGTGTGTTGAGTTTTTAGCGTAGCAACTTTGTAAGCAGAAGAGCCTGAACGTTAAATTTCAAAATAATTACTTTATTGGAATATTTAGTTTAAGACCCTGTAAGGTTGGAACCAATGGAAATTTCGTTTATGAATATCGCTTTTAGCACAGGATTGAAATATTGAATATCGGAAATGCGATGCGGGAATTTACATTAATTCAGGGTATCATTTCTATCCTCTTTTATTTTAATGGTAATATAAATTTCAATGCATTGGGAATACGGAGAAACTTTGACATGAGAAATAACGCAATGCATTGTTGGAACACACTCTTCCACATTCACAGGGCACTGGGTAGGGCTGACGATTCGCTCCGCATAATTCAGTTCTAGGAAAGAACTTGCACATTGCGAAGGAGTTTGTTTGGGAAGCGAGCGGATTGTGCTTCTCTGCCCGTCTCTCCCTCCCCCTCTCACCCGACCCTCTCTCCCTCACCGCCCTGAGCGCTCCGTCATGCAACGCACGCGCCCTCCCGGCGACGCGATGGCTAAACACGGCGTTTCTTTGCGTGCAGTCTCCTGATGCGTTAGCGCCGGTTCTCGATATTCAGCTACCACTCGTGAATGGTGACGTTCAAATGTAAAAATTCAATAGTATTGAGGTAGTGAAAATTGACTGGAATGATTCATACATTTTATAGGTTTGTGGTTAGTACATTCGTTTCTTAAAAATACAAATAGTATTTAAACAAAAGCATGAAAGAATCAAAAGACGTATTTTTAGAAACAAACTTCATTCCCAGTCCCTCGTAAAGATTTTCGAGGAAGCTTGTCTTCTACTCGCTTGTTGTTCCTCTGTACGCTATTGTTTCTCATCTGAATATAATATGTTTCATCGTTTGTTTCAGCTGCATTACAGTCGGATTTGGCGTTCCATCTCATACCACGAACTCATCCCCCTCGATTTTCCAAGTCTGGTTGTCACCTTATTCAGAGCCGTCCATGTCCTACGAGGAATGTTAAATCCTTTCGACGGATGTTTAGTATGAGTGTAGCTTGTGTTACCATCCCTTATTAGAAGTATTCTATTTAAATTCTTACGTATTGGAAGTTTAAATGGGTATACTGGCCGCTGAAACTAGTGACTTTCGGTGGTAAAAATTTTGCTGCACTCGGATTATCACGGTTGAGAACAAAGAATAAATTTATTGTTTTGCTTTAAACGTAGTTGTAGTGCAGTTGTTTTGTTCGTATTGGAAAAGGAAGTTATTTTAAAGGATGAAGTTCTCAACAGAAAGGCTTAGAGGAGATTGATGAAATGTGGCCTTGCGTACACACGAAGACATGGGAAAACGTTGAGGGAACGGAAAAAAGTTTTCTTTCGTACATCGCCGCGAACAATTTACTAAATGCACAATGGACCCAAGCTTCCTCGAGGTACACATTTTATCCCAAGACATCCCGTACTTCTCTCACCTGCAGAGAGATTACTTTTACGCCGCCGCACCGTCACCGTCGCGACATTTTTCGAAGGCGTATCTCGAAATGTCAAAGCCGATTACGGAAAAACGTCATTAATTTCGCTGTAATTAGCTTTTCTCTCGCAAACTTCGGAAATTCACGTTCGAGTTGGTAAAATATTGTTAGAAGAGGCGTTTCGGCGGCGACGACCCCGTGGGCGGTGGCGTTGGGCGGAAGCTCGAAGAAGCCTTGTAATCCGGTTACTACATGTGACCTGACGGCGGCGGCGACGCCGCGTTCTGGGCTGCGCGCGCACGTGGCAGCAATCAGATTAGGGAGGCGCAGAATGAATTATCATAAAGCAAGCGACCCCCGCGCGCGCATCTCGCTCTTCCCCTCCTCTTCCTCCCACGTCCGCGCCCGCCGCCCGGAGCTTGGACTTATCGAATTACGCGCCTGAAAACTCGCACTAATCTTTCGCCCCGGTGCCAACAATTCGCCCTAATTTCCTCCCTTGTCTCAGCCCTCCATCTCTCTGTCCCTCTTTCTTTGTCTCTCTCCCTCTCGCTGTTTCGCCCTCTTTTTCATTCTTCTCTCTCTCTCTCTCTCTCTCTCTCTCTCTCTCTCTCTCTCACGCTCGCTCGCTTGCTCCGTCGCAGCCCGCGCCGAGGACGTCACCTTTTCGCCCGACGCCCTTTCCCCTCCATCCCCGACGTCGGTGAGATTCTCTTTTTATGCAGCCGCCATTTGTAGCTAAAAGTAATTATTATTACCCCACATTTTTAAAGCTTTGGTTTTGGCATTCAGTCTCATTCCTCCTCCATTTCCCCCAGTCTGGTAGTCCTTTTGAAAGATCCCTCGTTTTATCTGTGAATGTAATTATTTTGTCTATGGCTATAGCATTTTAATATTAAAGTTACCTCTTTATCGCCTATAAACAGGAGTTGCTCTACACTCATATCCACCGTTTCAGCAATGTCGTCTCTTTTTGCATTAGAATTATTTACATGTTATTCTTTTCTAATTTTTTTTTTTTTTCCTTCCTTTCCCAAGCATTCATAACATATGTACTTGTTTTGACATAATGAATTTACATTGGAATTTTCATTCATCGACTTACTTCTATTTCTTTATTTAATCCTATGTTAATTTTAATTCAGATATATTCAGTAAATGTAACAATTTTTTTTGTCTAAAGGTTACAAATATAATATTGTCTGAAAGTTTGTTAAACATTAAATGATGTTTTTGCAAACTAGTATTTTTCATTATCCTCACCTGCGTACGAACGTGCCAGAGAATCTCTTTCCGACGTCTTTTGCATTACAGAGTTCCTTTTAGTGTTTAAAACATACTTACCTACACCGTCATCACAATCACTTCCACTTCAAATAAAGTTTCAATCTTCCCTTATCTATCTAGTCGTGTCACATAACTTTTACTTCTCTCGACCCTTGCCTGCACCTTTACCTCCCCCTCTCGCCGCAGTCCACTGTCTCATCTTTTCTACTCCACTCCACGCTTGCTTCTTCGGAGGCGTGCGCGTGCCGTTCAACCCCCTCTAGCGCGCGTATATCCTGATTAGCCTCCCTCTTAGAAGCGTGCTCGCAAATAATTTCCTGTTGAACCGTCGAGAGGCTCTCGGCGATTTTTGTTTCACTTAGCTTACGCGGTTCTCGGGCCCTTGCGAACGCCCAGAGAGCGGCGGCGAATAAATCGACCTCCAGAGCGACGCTCTCCCACGTAATTGTTAATTGTTTCAAATAGGGGCATCTCCTACAGCAGCAGCTGCGTTTGCTTATTTAAAATTTCATGATTTGTGTGCGAGCGTTGAGTTTGCCAGTGCGGAACGTGGAACGAGCGCCAGATGCAAATATACCCCTGCGCGCATTGAAAAATAGAATAGAGAGAGCTAAGTTTATTAATGTAATATTTAAAAACCATATTGAAATTATAACTAAAAGAATGGTTACCGTTATTATGTATACTTTTTTTAGTTTTTACATGCTACCTTCGGGCGTGAGTTCGAATTATTATTTTTCTGTAAATTGTTGTATTTTTCTGATTTTACAGAATAACTTTAAATTGGTATATTTTTATTCTGTCGGAGGTCGTCAATGTGTAAAAAGATTTTTCATTCGTTGTACAACTTCTGTGTGTATATACAATTCACTATAAAAATATACATTCATTTAAAAGTGAAAATCTCACAGAAATGTTTATTTAGTTGTTAGTTACTTTCGATATGAAGTTTATGCTATTTGTGCTCATGACTCGATCGGGATGGTTTCAGTTCTTTCCCTCGTCATTGTTCGCACCTTCCCGTTCCATTGGACTTGTGTGGTCGCCGGGAAAGCAACTGGTAATTCTGTCCACCACTGCGAGAGCCCTGCGAGTACTCTCGGTGCACAGCCTCGAGAAGAGAGGGGCTGCGATAAGGAAGAATAAAGGAGGGCGGCGCAGGGAATCTCGCGCTTGTACGTCTTCATTTCTTGCAGACTCACCTCCTCCGCCTCGGCCGCCGTACCACTTCCGCCTCCGCCACCTCCCCTTCTACCCATCGCCAGGCCCTCGTCCCGCCATTGGTCCCGCCTGTGCCCCCCTCCTCGCACCCCGCCCCCCCCCCCCCGCACGCGGCGACGCTATCGCGCCTCGGGGAGCCCCGCTTCCCCCCTTCCCGCACACGCGCGTGCTGCGGCTCGGCCACGCCCATTTTGCCTCGCTGCAGCCGCCGCGCCGCCATATTTATGGCGGACGCGCGGTGACCGGCGATATATGGCCACGCGGGCACCGCCACCCACGCAAAAACACGCGCGCCCGGGCTCCCCTGGGACCGGCGGCCACCGCCCACATTGCGCCCACCCACCCCGCCCCGCCCCTCGCACCGCACGCCAGTGCACGCACACGACGAGAATTTCATTTATTTTAATTGTGTAATATTGATGGAAATTTTTACCTGAAGTACAATTTACAAATGATGGGTTATATATTGTTGTTAACACTGTTCAAAAATTTGTGTCATGAGAATTTTTTTCTAGGGCAACTTAAACCCAGTTGTACGAAATTAGGGTTAAATCTTACAAGTTATTTTAATAGAAAGGCCGATTGTTTACGAGCGGGAGTTGCCGGCTACCAAGTTCTCGGGAACTACATACGGCCAATATAAACATCTGTATAAAGTTCATTTACCTCGCATGCCCCGTGTCTGCAAGGCAGTAAGTATGGAGTCAGCTATTAATAAGCCAGCTAATTGACCCTGTAACTCACCGCCTATAAAACACATACCTTTTCATTCAGAATCCATTTATATGTTGGGAGTGAGTTGATGCAATTGTCGTTGCTTCCGGTGCGTTCTAGTACAATATAACAATGCTGAATTGCTGATATGGCATTCTGAAGTGTAAAAATCCGTTATACAATCGAAGGTTATTATTAACAATGCCTCCTAAACAATATGACAGCAGTACTCACAGTTCTCTTATACTTGCGACTAAGTTAAGCTGGCTAATCAAACTATGTGTGTATATATGTATGTATGTATGTATGGATGGATGGATCGATGGATGGAAATAAAATTAAAAAAAAAAACCTGAAAGAACTGGGAGAAAAAGGGAAATTTGATTTGGAAACCGCGATTTTTCACATTTATCCCCATCTTTTAGCAAAATATTCACATACTGCATCGTATTCAGTAAAGTGTTCGATTCAATTCAGTATTGATATGTCGAGTGAAAATCAAATATGTATGAAAGGATGCTTGAGGATTGCATAGTCTTGCTTGCGCATCACACAACTTCGAACATTCCCCCGTGTGTAGTGCAGCAGAGATAGAGTATCCTGTGGATGTCAAACTTCCATTGCAATTGCCGACCACATAATGAAAATGTCCTGTGCACAAAAGCTTAAAGCTACCCAACTAGTGACGTTCCAAATTCATTTAAATGGACAATCCAAATGAACCTGTATTTAATACCACTTACACAATGTCTTAAAATGAAAAGGAACGAGGATCAAACAAATTTATATACATAATAGATTCACTAAATGTTTCACATATCCTTTGCATTTACCGCTGTCTTACCACAAAATGGTATGCAACATATCTCTCAAATTACACTTTTTAAATTCTCCTCTTCACTTATTTCATAAAAGTTGTGAAAAGGTGAGTAATGAAAATGTTGAACGTTTCCATCAACACATTTGACTCTCAAAATCATTTTGAAGGAAAGTAGGTGTACGAGTTCTGATATTTGTTAGATAGTCGCGTTCATTGCGTTCATTTACCGTGATTTCGCTGTAGTGTGTGTTTCAAAATTCTCCTATTGCCTTTGACCAATATATTGCTGTATTCGTACGTATTTGCTTCGTTTCCTTGCGTTAATATCGCCCTTTTTAGCCTATGCTTGTTTACTGTTACTTTCTGGTGTCAGTGTGTTTTTGTTTCCGTTTAGTTCAATTGTTCAGAATTTCTAGAATCTTGTCGACCATCTCTTTATTAACCTTTGTTGTATTTGCATGATTTCTTTCTTCGGTTATAAGATAATTTGTAGTAGATAAATTCCATGACATGTGTTTTGTAAAACATACCACCTTCGCATACGGAGTGATAACCAACGCATCTGTTGTTGCCCGATAGCTACATCACTTCCAGCAGAAGCATCTGTCAACCGCACCTAGCGCTATAATCGCCATCCACCGGTCCGATTGTTTGATTGATTGTGATTCCGGGCTCGCCAACTACTACGGTCATTAGTGCCGTGAGTGTAGTGCGTGTTTTTGCTCGGGAGTTGGCGGTGGTCTTCCCTCGCTGGATGGCCAGATGTGGCGCCGACCTACCGTCGGCTAACGGGGTTTTTCTTCAACCAGGTCCCACTATGTCTTACCCTCAACTATGTCCCACAAGCGGGGCACAACCCCAGCCGAGACAAGTTCGAAGTCCCGGACCAGTCTCCCGGCATGTGTGGTAGTGTAGTGCACGTTAGTGTAAGTGTGTATGTGTAAGGAGGGTCCGTGTGTAAGTGTGTATGGGTAAGGTGCGCGGTCCGTGGCCCGTTTGTTAGGGTACTGCTCCGGCATTCGCCTGGTGTTGTTCGGAGAAACCACGGAAAACTATCGATCAGAGCAGCCGGCCGTTAGAATTCTCCTCCAGACAGCGACTGAATTCGACTTAGCTGAAACTAGGTCAAAATCCTGCCGCCGTGAAGACTCGAACCTAGGACCTCCCGGTCAGAGGCGCTGCAGTGACATCAGTTGATGCACTGAGCCACCGCTCCCGGTTCCACCAGTCCGAGTGCCCGCGCCACCCACGCCACCGGCATGTACGAAGACTCCGTCAGGCCTCGAGCGCTGTCCCCGCTCGTCGCCATGTGTCTCGCGTGCGCACCTCCCCCCTTCCCTCGACCTGGCTGTATTTCCGGGCGCGCAAAAGCTCCGTCTCCCAGTGGCGCGCCGGCCCGCTTCTTCAACATTTCTGCTATATTTTAAGTGGCGTGCGTTGCGTTGTTCCATTTCCGTACGTTTTTTAGATCGCGCGCGCTTTTCTTTTCCGCTTCCCTTTGCTTATTTTGTGCTCTTTCCGCGCGTGTTTGTTTTCTTTTTGGCCCGGCCCTCGCCTCCGGCTGCTTGCTCCTTCCTTCCTTTTTGCTCGCTTTGTGCGGCCTTGCCTCTGATGGCTTTATTGTTAGTGTTTGCCTCGGCGGGAGTGACGCGGCGGCGGTCGCCGGGGCAGCGTTACATTTTTCAGCGCGCGGAAGGCGGGGGCCGGACGTACGCCCCCGAGGCGGCGCGCCGCGAGAGTGCAGGGCGTTGGGCGCGACGTTGTTGCGCCGGCAGCTGGAGTCGAGTGCTGGCCCCGCTTCCATCCCTGCTCGCTCCCTCGTTCCGGCGTCGCTCTTGTATTGTGTGGCGCCTGGCAGTCGACCGCGAAATTCCTAGTGGCCCGCCAGGAGTCTGCTCCGTTTTGCTCTGTTTGAACGTCGTGTACGTAATTGCAAAGTCTGGAATGGGACGACGTTTTTTTGTCGGGGGTTTGGAAACGTGTCGGCGGTGTAATTTTTTTTAGTTTATGAGCTAAGGTTTGTGATTGTCAGTCTTATCTCCTGCGCAGTGATTCGTCCTAGATATTCGAGTTGAACGAAAAGTAAACAATTTGTTAATGTCGTGGGATGCGTCGCGATTTCGGTGCTTTGTTCTACCAACGGAGTTAATTAATTTGAGGCAGAGGAACGCCATGAATCACTTAGAATCATAGAAAACAGAGCAGTTTTGTTTTTAAGTTTTGGTGTGGTAGACTTCCGTTACTCTCTAGTGAGGGTAAATTCGTAGCAGCACCTAGATTCATGCCATACCATCTCTGATATGCGCACGAGTAAAGAACACTGTGATTCGGAAACTCAAAGCAGGGAGCTGACCATATGATCATCCATCAGATCTGATCTAATAGAAACGTGGTTCGGTTCCTCAGAACCTTTCAACTTCTGTTGAGTTGTGTAATCGAATCGAATCATGCCCGCTGACTATTTGAACGATTTAAAAAAAATCACTAATAGATTTGTTTGCATGTGAAGTACATTTAAAATTGGAATATGAAAAAATATAGATCGTTATTAAATTTACTTCTGTGTTCTACATTTTTGATATTCAACTAACATCCTCTGAATATCTACTCGAGAAAGGCATCCAGGCAGATTTCAATACATTGGTTTCCTTTAGGTTTGCTTCATTTTTTTTTATAAAACTCGTGACGATAACGAAATGGTTTATGTAGTATTTTAAGGAACGAATATATCTGCTCTATATCCTCCAAGATCGTAGTCCACATGAAAATACTTATGGGCTTATATAAAGGTTTTCAGTAAGATCAAAATAAAGATTAGAGAAGCCAAATGGGGAAGCCATTATCCTTGCTGAAACAATTCATATCATTCGCCGCCCGCTGTTCCGCGGTCATGCGAGCCGCTCTCGGGCCGTTTCCCGCCAGCTTCCTTCTTTGACCTACAGCGCAAGCCGGCGTCCTTGATGTAAAATTTATTCGCCACCAAATATAGGTAGGGAGGAATAAAGATTTATGCGCCATTCACCTCGCGCGACCGAGAGGGAGCGTTCACGAAAATAGCCGGCGGGGAGCGGCGCGATGCCAGTCGCGAGCAGAATCGCCCCCGCCCCCGCCGCCGACAGTGGCCCCAAACAAAAGTTCCAAACCGGACGAAAAATGTGGATGGAAAAAATAAGACTTCTGTCAGAGGGATCCCAACTGGCAGGCTCCCAAGGGGATGCAGCCTTCAGCTGAGGGCCCCTCAATAGTGAGGCGCTTATTGAAGTAGGACGATGCCATTTTTCCGGAGTTGTTTTGGTGATTTAATAATGCATTTTAATTAGGTATAAGGTTGCAGTGGGCTTGATTTATTTTTTGTAGGAGATGAAGTTTCGTTTTCGTGAAAAGTACCTCTAATTATTACTGGCAGTTGTGATTACTATGTTGTAACGTTGATACACCTCAGAAATTGAATATTAATTAATTTAATATTATTAGTTTTATATTCAATTATATATATATAATTGAAAGAAAATTGATATATATATATATAATTGAAAGAAAATTGAAAAAGGAAAAAAAGAATGAATGAAGCGAACAAAATTTAGTGGTTAATATCTGTGAAAAAATATTTTGTGATCTGTATTCGTTTCAATGCAAATATAAAAATTGGATTTGAGAAAGGAAATTCGTAAATATAATACAAGTACTGCAAAGGGTCTCTGCTAATTTAGTGGAAGTTGTGGTGGAAATCATTTCGTATTTAAGAGGGAAATATTTTTGCGTGTTGTTTCGACACGGGTCAACATTATAATAAACATAAAAAGAATGCACCAGTATTAAAAAAAAAGTTAATATATCACGTTCATTGTGCTTTCATTTTTATGAACTCCTGTTACTTACATTCGTTTCTTAAACTACTAAGTTAGTTTCTTAATTGAAGAAAATATGTTACTTTGATATTATATGTAAAGCTTCCTTATAATTTAAGAAAATTAGGATGAATTGTGGACGATCAGTAATAGTAACGCACAACGTAACAAATTATGGTAGAATTTTGTATTCCTTGGTATCTTGGTTCCTTAGTATCGCTACTTTTCGAGAACAGATGTTGATTAAATGTTTAAAAGAATATTACACTGCGAGTTGGCACATTTTCGACCCCATGTACCCGCCGCCTCCACCTAACATCATTCCGACCCACCCTCTTCCCTTCTTCCGCGCTGCACCACTGCCCGCTCCGTTCCCGAACCCCCTCCCCCGGGAGGGAACAGGTGCCGGAACGAGCCTCGTTAACGTTCGCGCACAGCTTCTCCCCCCCCCCCGACAGGTGCCATAATTGGCGCGGGGGAGTCATCACAATGACGCTCGGGCGTCGATGAGGCTCGTGTTCGGTCGCGCGCTAATTTTTATGGCGGTCGCCGTCGCGGGCGCGCGGTTTGATGTACTCCGCGGCGTCCGATCCTGCGGTGTGAAATGCGCCGGATTAAATAAAATGCGACGTATCCGAACCGCGTTTTTATGGGCGGGGGCGCGTATATTTTGCGATAACATTGATAATAAATCTTACCGATAGAAACGCCGCAGTGATGGACTCGTGAAATATTGAATATAACTCCCCGAGTGACCTTTTACTCTCCGAACATTTCCCGCATTTCAGTGTCACATTTCCAGAAGCTAAGATTAAAGGCTTTAATGTAATAACGCCCGGGAATGTAGCTCCGTCCGAAATGAAATTGTTCATCAAAACTAACATTATTTTCTTTTTTTTACGAAGTGTGATACATTTCGGTTATGAACTCGAAATATGATCCTCGTGAATTAGTGAAGTATTATTGTGGGCGTTGTCTTTGTCTTATTGTGTCGATATTAAATCATGATGATATATAATTTGGACGTGCTGTGTCAGTCAAATAAATTATTACAATTAATTATAAATTTTTGTAGAAGACGTGAATAAATACATGTTCCAAAAGTTTCATTTCGATTACATCAAACACATCGATCGTCTCCTTTTGAGAATTGTGTCATTAAACCTGTGACATTCGAGAGAATTAATCGTGTTGAAGGAAAAACTGTGGTGCTTATCTGCTGAATTACTTACAGAGCAATTTGCATTGAAAATTGGCGGTAATGCACTCTGATGGTGGTTAGTCGGGCGCCGGGGAGGGCTGATACGTGCATCGGCGGGCGGCGATGCATGGTGCATGCGGCGCGACAGGGCGGGCGCGAGTGACGCGAGGCAGGTGCGTCGGGGGGGGGCCGAGGGGGCGCGGCCTGGCGTTAAGTGCATCAGGCTGTTACCGGCACGGCCGCAGAGTGACCGCTAATTCCCAATCGCGGTAACGCGGCCGGCGGCGGCGGCGGGTGGAGGCGCAGGCTGCGTGCGTGCGTGCGTGTGCGGAACGCTCAGGTGCCGCCGTCGCTCACGCGTCGAATCAAGCTCGCCGCTCCGCCGCGCGCCACGCACGCGTCTATAAATAAATCGGCACCTCGCTCGTTTGCGCGGCTGCCACGCGCGCTCATCGAGCGGCCGGCCACCGCTCATCTCTCACCGCCCACTGCGCATCGCGTTACATCTGCGCGGAACCTATTTCTATACTTGGCTCTTTCTAACGTGGCGGCTGAGGGTAGTATCTCCGAGATGGAATTCGGCACGACTTTTTGCGTCTTTCTCGGCCCTGCCGCAAGATGTCGCATGATCGCGACCGCATTAAACAGTGCTGCTGAACAAGAGACTCAAGCGGCAGGACTGAGAATGACTCAAGAAGTCGTGCCGAATTCCACTTGGATATACTACCCTCAGCCGCCACGTTAGAAAAAAACAGGTATAGCCTAACGAAGAGCGCCTGTCGATTGAATGGCCCCAGGTAAGTAACTGGAAAGAAATCATCAAATTGTAAGAGAAAATCATTTTGAAGTTGCGTCTTACTGAAGATATTTGGAATCGATGTGTTGCAGATAAATGATACTTGAAGGATTTTGTATAATACCTGAATATTCAAGTCTTCGGGGAAGCCCGTGATGAGTTTTAGAATGTTTTGTGCTGGTAACCTTTTCATTGCGCTAGAACATACATTCTTGTCTGCTTCCAGAAAGTTTCGAAATTGTCTTTAAATTAGGTATTTTTAATTGTTGTAAAATTATTTCTTATTTTAGGAAAAAAATCTGTTTTTGTAACATCTGTTTGTACAAAACAGTTCGCAAATCGTTATGCATGTTTTACCGGAGAGAAACACGAGTGCGTCGTTCAGTAAGATGCGTCTTATTTGTTTTTAAAAGGAATATTAATGTTTCAGTTAATGTGGCAGTGGCACATACTTCGGGGGAAAACAATACATGCATCTCGCCAACAACTTAATAATGGATCATTCCACCCCAAGTTCTGGATTGTTTCGTGATTGGCGATAGCGTTTTGCTAGAAGCAATCATACAAACTTCTTTCGACGCGATTCCGCAAACTCATTAAAACCACATCAGATCCTGCAGACCAGCAGACCAGGCTAGCCGAGATTTGGTGCGCTTTTTCACACACGTCTCCACCGCACCCTTCACCTCCCCGGCTCTCGTCGGCAAGGCATTCGCGGCCGCAACCCTCTGGCTTAGTGCCCTCTCCGCACCCCCGCCCCCGGCCCCACCACCGCCCGGCCACCCCCTTCACCGGCCACCGCCACCCCCCCCCGTGGCCGCCGCCACTCCCGCCGCTCCACCGGCCACCGCCACCACCCCACCCCTACCCGTACCCCCGTCGCCCCACCGCTACCACCCCCGCCGTGTCCAACCCCACCCCCCGTCGCTCCACAGGCCACTGCCACCACCCCCGCCGTGCCCCCTCTCCGCCGTTCGCTGCCAATGCGCGGACACGAGGCGTTTTTGTGGGCGCAGGCGGGGCTCTGGCGCGAGGCGTGGATTTCATTATGCGCGGGCTTACGCGAACAACGGCCGGCGAGGCGGGCGATTGTTTATACCAATCCACTGCGTTGATTAACAAACATCCGCGGATTAAAATACGAGCTCCCAAATAAGCTCCGGCGGTCATTAGTGCCACCGCCGCCGCCCGGGCGCGGCTGCGTCTGAGGCCCCAGCGCCATCTACGCTTGCCCACGCGACGTAAGACAAGGCACCGAGTGAAACCTTTTGGGGATAATTTTGGTTTGGGGCAACAGGTTGTAAGCAGGAACAGTAGACTGTGAGAAGGTGGAAGAGTGACTGATGAAGGCTTGGGTAGTGCGAACTTCAGTTTTCGTTCTCTCCATCTAGATTGAGTAATCTCAGTGAGAGGGAGGAGTGAGGCTAGATCTCAGTCATACAACATAAATAGATTGATTTCTTCACGTCGTAATGTATAAAACCGATTGAAAGTACTCGACCTCTTCCTACGAGGCTATCATCATAGATTTCTGAAAAATCTAAGATAAAAGAAGCGTGAAGATCAGGTAGTAAGGATTTTTGTTTCGAAATGGTTTTCGGAAATGTCCAACATATTGTCTCCTTTCATACATATATGTCCGAAGTATTTAAAATATATCTAAGCGTTATATTCATGGAAACTATTTTTTTTCCTGTTATCTATACTTCACTTGGTCAAATTTATTTGGATGGAATGAAATATCATTGTTTTCCTGTAGCATTTGAATTTCTTGAAAATACACCATAATCTGGAAAGTAATAATGTCCTCTCTAGTTAATTTTTTTTCTTTCTGAAAGCACGTTTTTAAAATCGGAGTTTATTCCTGCAGAACATGTACGCTATGTTTTGTCAGTCAATATTTACGGTGCCTTTCGTGTAGCCAGAGAGTTTCTGAATTATGGATAGCTCGTGTATATATTGCTTTGTGTTTTATTCTTGTTCTGTGAAATGAATACATTTTGATTTGCAAAATACATGATGTATGGACACTTACAAAACCGATAGAATCAACATTATGGACTTTTAACATAATGTGTGCGGATGAATGCAGTTTGGGTTATTTCGCTGTGAATTTAGACGTTTAAGTTGCAATAACGAATGTAGTGCTTTGAACAATTTGTGCAGCGCATAATTATATTTGATCTGTCATATTGGGGAGTATTTTGTAGCAAAAGTGGCAGATTGCAATTCGCCATTTAATTTAACTATTTTGTAAAATGACGATTGCACATTCGTGACAACTGTTTCACTAAACATCTCTCAAACATTCGATTGTGTATGTAGATATAGATAATATTTATTATTTCGAGGTAGTTTATTTTCTTTCTTCAATATGGTGGCAGAACATTACACGTACACATACATTACAATTAAATATATTTATACTTTAATACAATATTATTTAAAATTATAAAATAAAACAGTAAAATAAATAACAATAGAATCAACATTCTTATCGCTAATTGTGCAGTTACTTTTTAAAAATATTAATAGTTAAAAGCATGCTAAGAAAACGTGCACAGAATACACTTCCCCCCACAGTAAGTCACACACAGTTATTAACCGTTTTTTACGTTAATTAATTAATCACGTGTTTTTCTAACTATCTTGTACCACAGGAATATTATTATTATAAATAGTAATAATAATAATAAAATAATAATAATAATAATGAAATAATAATAATAATAAAATAATAAAATAAAATAAAATTTAAGTTTAATTTTATCCTTTGATGTTGTATTGTTGGTAGCTGTTGAAGACCAATAATTTGTGGGATAATGGAATAATTCTAATAATAATAATAATAATAATAATAATAATAATAATAATCATAGTAAGCAAGAAACTACAAACTTGAGTACAGTAATATATTATATTACGAATACCATCCTTCTACAGTCTTGGAAAATGAAAAATGGAAGCTATAGTGGGACAGAAGCATTATTACAGACACCAACATTTCGAACAATAAGCCATATGTAATAGTTCCAACAAGCTCAAGAAAACAGCCATGATCATTGTTTTTTCGGTCGTCAACAAAACAATCTAGACTCTTTCTATAACTTGAAAATTCAGAAATATATACTGCTATTGCAAGAGTTTCGCCATAAATGAAGACTTCAGAATATCGACATAAACCGAAAATCATGTCCACCACAGGATTAATACCAAAACACACAGTGCATGCAATTCATACGTTGGAATTATCATTTTTCATCCGTACAGTAAATGCAAAAAGCAGGAATACTGAACAGCTGCAGAGTAGCGAGGAACGTCCTGAAATGTATTGGTGAATGGGACAGGATTGACTGAAATGTCTAGGAAGCAATATTCGCTCGTGTCGTGTCTCTGCGAGATCGACCGAACCTAGACCAGCAATGGTTCCTGCGCATAGTGCAGAGAGTGAAACATTTGAATAATGATAAAAGGAATAACTATTTTTGTGTGCACTCAGTATAGATATTTTCAAATATTAAACACATGATCGTAGAAGATGAACGTTTCAAACAAAAAAAAAATCACATTCGCTTATTCTGTATGAGGAGGAGTTCACTTTTTGCAATTTTTACGATTTGTTTTAAATTATTTAATTTGTTTTTTGCGAACTTTGTCAAACCTTTGTTGAATAAAGTCACTTACGGCTCACATGGCGTAGCTTATTTCAGAAGTAATAACAATGAGAAATTGGCCTCTTAATTTGACTCTATCATCCTCCGAAGACATACTATTAACGTATTGTTTTTAATACTCCTGCTCAATAGGCGATGGCCCTGAAATGGGGTGGCGTTCTTCAGCGGTCCCACGAGACCGTTGCTGGGCCTACGAAAAACGCCGCTCCTGAGGACGCGGGGCGTGGCGCGCGCGCCCTCCGTCCGAGCACGGCCGCCGCCGCCGCCGCGCGGAGCCACGGGAAGTCGCGCGTAATTTATGGATGAATGGGTCGCAATCTTGTCGCCAGCAGAGAATCAAGGAATTTTTGTGTCGCGCGGGGAACCTACCCAAGCGCTTTCATCTTCTCATTCAAAACACGAACTCCGCAGTCTCCTGGCCCTCCTGCCCCGTCTGCGCTTTCCTCTGCTCCTGCCTCCTCCCCCTGCTGCTTCCGCGCGTCTTCGCTTCCCCTTCCCTCCCCATTCGCTGCCGGAAGAGAGGAGCTCCTGAATGCGGATTCGTTGAAAAGGAAACCCGCCCGTCCGGCGCAGAAAAAAAGCTCCTTTAGCCATTTCCCGTTCCTGCTGGGGAGCGCGCGCAGGAGGCGGTTGGGGCGTGGACAGCGCTGGTGGCCGGGAGGCGCGACGGCTGACTGTGCCAGGATGAAAGAAAGGTGCGAGAACAAAGTGGCTGGGCGGTTTGCGAAGTGCGGTGGGAGACGGAGATAAGTAGCTGTTTACACGCACCAAATTAAAAAGAAATGAACTAAAAAGGGGATAAAATGTTCAGCGAACACAGAAAGTAAAATGTAGACCCTCTATGAAGCATGAAGTTCACACTGTCATGTTTGAAGTATTTTGAGGATTAAAAATGATGATAATATCAACAAGTATGAAGAACGATTCATACGAACAGTATTTAAAAGGATTGAGATGAATAATAAAGTAGCGAAATAGAATGAGGTGGAGTTGTAAATAGGAAGAAACAAAAATAATATGTTTATGTTATCGTTATGTTGATGAGATTGGACCCGTAAGAGGGTAGTGTCAAATGAACCTGTTGGGTGCATTTCTGTTCCAAATGAATTCAACGAGACGAAAATGTTCTCAAAACATGATATTAGGTAACCAGGGTATTTAAGGGGCAAACGAAAAAGTAAAATAAAAAATAAAAAAAAATCAAGCCACTGATGTGCGTCGATGGATAGCGAAAATTGGTCCCAAGCAAATGGTCGTAAATAATGCTTCTTCCCCTGTATTCCTCAGGACAGATGAGCGAGAGCCCATTCGCTCCTGCCCTTGCGGCGCGAGACGCCAGAAAAGCTCCGCAAAACAAGAATTGTCGTGAGAAAGAATCCAGGAAGCACATGGTAGGGAAAAACGTGTTGAATAGTTATCAATGAAGCTGATGTGTTTATTGTCATTTCAGAATACACTAAAAAATATGAAAAACTTTATACTGACGGTGTTCGATTTTCAAGACGAAAAACAAACAAAATCAGCTAAAAAATCACTCGAAACAAAAGTTTAGTGAAAATATGAGTTTCACTGCAAATCGACAAATCCACTGGAAGAGAGGGAGGGGGAATTGAAAGAAAGGAGGGCACGAGTAGAAACGAACTTGGTAAGAGAAAGAAAGAGATGTCGGAAGTAGCGTTTATGTAAAGGGAAGCAGCCCGCACAGCCAGTGGAGTCCGATGCGAACACAGCTCCTCCGCGCCGGCATGCGACGGAGACCCAGCGGCACACGCTGCCCCCCGCCCTTGCCCTCTCTTCCGGTGCCATTCCCCCTCCCCCGGGTCCCATGTCCACGCCGCTCGCGCCTTCCTCCCAGCCAGTCCCACCTTTCCTCTCTTCCCCAACGCGATTTTATTGGAGTTCCTTTCCCTCTTTCATATTCCCCGCCATTGCTGACCTTTTCGCCTTCTCCGCCTTCTTCGATCTCTTTGTATTCCCCTTTCCCCAATCTACTTGCATTCCCTTCCTTCCACTTCCTCCTATTCCCTTTCCCGGGTCTCCTGCTCTCTGAAAATTTTAGTCAGACAGCAAACGCTGTAATTAATTCTTCGTGCCTGCTCTCTTGAGCGTTCGTATCGAGTTCAACTTGATTTTAATTTTTTGCTTTTATTTTCTCTCCATGTCAATTTAATGCATGTAACGAACGGAGGCACCACGCATTTGCATTTGTCATGTGGAGTGCAACTGCATTAGTTTTAATGAAACTTCGTTTTTATCCTTGAATTGCCATTGTCATAGAAGCTACCACTATTCTCTACTTTTGACGTGAAATAGAATGTAACATTTGTTATCTCTCTAGAAAATAATGAATATTTTTGTTAATCCCTTGTTTCGCGCGATTTTATTTTCAGTATATTAAAACACATCCGAGCAATTATTCAAACTGGACATTTTAGTTACCTTTATTTAGGACTTTGCGTTGGGTGGATTATTTTTGAATATTTGATATCATGAAGAGAGATAATACGCAAAATATTTTTCGTATTAATTTCCTTTCCGTTGTATAAACTGTTCAAACCTTGTGCCTGGTAGGTATTTTGTCCAGTTTAACTATACATAGTTACATATTCTCTCTATCAGATGTTAACATGTTAATGCAACGCTTTTAAAATTAGCTTTTCGAAGAGAACGAAAGAGGAACAATCATATTTCCTTTTTATAACATATTTACAGGTTTTGCACAGATAAAATATGAATTAATATGATTCCAGAGAACATTTCAATTTTTTTTATTTTATTTTGGTGAACAGTTTTAAACAACTTCATGTGTTCACTGTGGAGTAAGTACCCGTTACACTTCTCATGTCTGTTATTAAGTTTTTGTTGTGACTGATATCGATTAACATTCATCACAGTGGACTTGTGAAATCAGCGCGACTTAATATACATGCGGCCAACATAAACAAATGTAGGATGTCCGCGGACGGACTGTGTGCAACAAAATGTAGCACACAAACAAATGTAGCACCGGGAGCTGTGCATCAATTGATGTCACTGCAGCGCCTCTAACCGGGTGGTCCTAGGTTCGAGTCCTGATGGCGGCAGGATTTTCGACACTAGATTTTCAGCTAGGTCGAATTCAGTCGCTGTCTGGGGGAGAATTCTAGCGGCCGGCTGCTCTGATCGGTAGTTTTCCGTGGTTTCTCCGATCAACACCAGGCGCATGCCGGAACAGTACCCTAACAAACGGGCCACGGACCGCGCGCGATCTTTCCTTCCTCTTCCTTGTCCTAACCTCTCCCCTTACACACACGCACTTACACTACCACATTCCGGGAGACTTAGAGCTTGTCCCGGCTGGGGCGGTGCCCCGCTGGTGGAAGTACTGGTTAAGAGGAAACCCCACTAGCCGACGGTAGGTTGGCGCCGGATCTCACCATCCAGCGGGGGAAGATCACCGCCATCTCCCGAGAAAAACACACTCTACACTTACGGGACCAATAACCAATTTAGTTGACGCGCCCGGAAACTCGAAAAAATCAAATTCCAGTTATGTTTTGGAATTTCCTACCACAAAGAAGGAAGGCCTTTCGCGCGAAGTATCTCTGGTTTTTCGGTAGTCGAAGACTTGCTTGTCTGATGCTCCCACCTGCTCGGCGACTGGCCCGCTGGGGACTTCACCACAGCGTTCGCCGTTCGCTTCCCTCTGTCTGATCTCCGGCGGCGGCCCTCCCCTCCCTCCGTCCCACCCTCTCTGCCACGCGCCCCCTTTGCCCTCTCGGGATCGTTCGCATGGTCCCTCCTCTCCCCGCTGCGGTAATTACCGCCGTCCCTCCCACCCGCAGCTCCCCCCCCCTCCCTCCGCCGCGCACAGGACGTCCGCGCACCCGCTAATTCGGCCTTCGCATTGTTTGTCTCCCCGGACAAGGGGCGGCCGCTCTCTGATCGGGGCGAGGTGTTGTGCCAGCGCTGCCGCGAGGGGGAGGGGGGTCGAGGAGAGGCTTGGGCGAGTGAGTTGCAAGGGGGTCCAGTGGCTGTGGAGAGGAGGGAAGGCAGATGCGGGTGCACGAGGATGGGAAGAAAGGACTGGAAGGGGAGTGGTGGGGCGATGAGGAGAGGTTCACGTCAATGCAGAGATTGAACAGGAAGTGGTAGATTGGCAAAGTGATGAGAGCGGAATCAAGATCTGAAGCAAGAGAGGAAATATGTGGTGAAGTGGTCAGTTCGGATTCTAGCCTAGTGGGAGAGCACCCACAAACCGAGATTGGGCGATGATTAGAAGGAAACATGATCAAACAGGATGATTAAGAATATTCTTTCAAGAGGAGGAGGGTATTGTGTAAGGGCAGAGAAAAGGAACCGGGAACGTAAGAGAAACGTGCGTCGCGCCGCGGACGGGAAGGTGACTGCAGAGCAGCGCTGGGTGGGGGGGGGACATGATGCCCTGGTGCACCCGGCCAGCACTTGCGCAGGGCGGGCGACGCCGGCCGCTCGACCTCTGGCGGAGTGGCTCTCTGCTAGCAAAGCAAACAACGTGCAATGCGGTGTTCGCTCCACTGTTTACAAGAAAAACACGTAACTCCTGATTCCATTAGTGCGCCTTTGTTTCCGACGATACACCAATGGCGGGGGCCTTTTGGTTTGCCGTCGCAACACACGTGCACTGAGTCTCTCGAAGTCGCCTGTTGTTCCGAATAGATTAGATTATCTTCATAGATGGGGCAATTTTTCGTGAGAAACGCCTGTGGGTTGAGGGTTCATAGTTTAAAAAAAAATTAGCAAAATACAAAATGGCTTGGCTATGATGATTTGAGCTCCAACCCATGATTAAGTTTGTAAGTCAGCGTGTTGTTGTAAATTGTTATCCCGTGTAGATGGTAGTCACAAATTGATGTTTTTCTTCTGCGATATGAAAAGTCAGTTAATATTAATTACATCCGAACGCCACAACTGTAATTTTTAGAATTGTAAATTAATTAAAGTGGTTAGGCGGAAGAGCAGGCCTTAAGGCCTGAGCGTCGCCACAAATAAAGACAATTTTAATTTTATTTGCTCGCGAATAGGCCATCTTGGACCACGCAGGACATGCACTTGCACGCGCTCTGTATCATTTTATCACGTTGCAAGTCTTGCATGTAACTAATTAGGGGAACAGCATTAGGCTGAATCCGATTTTTATACCCCCAGGGTTGTTAGTCCTGGGGGATGGAAGATGAAATGGTGATGATGATAATGAAGGATGAATGGACGGCACACACAAACAGACATACACAAACACACCCATGCCCGAGGCGGGACTCGAACCCGCGATCCTTCCGTCCGAGATCGCCACGGCACTACTGCCTTAGCGGTCTCGTCTATGCGGACCGGCAAACACACCCTATGCAAACTTAAATATTCCGATAATTTATGCATTTAAAACATTTAATATTTTATAAATAATATGTCCATCATTATCAATAAAACTGTAGCAACTAAAGAAAAATGCAGAAAATGTAATTGATTAACCTGAAAGAAAGTTCTGAGGGCCGCTGTTAACCGAGTGGCATTTCCGTCTCTCCTCACATCGTTGTATCATGTGATCTGTTCCGCGCATTCTCCCGAGCGCGGCACGGGGGTCGTGAGGCTTTTGATCCTTTTGAACGAGTGAGTTTTCCCTTTCCCGACGTAAACATCTTATCTGCGCGGAAGCGGCCGCCGCGGAAGAAAACAGTTTCGCGGGGAGGGGGAAGGGGGAGGCGGGGGCGGAGGCCTAAGTGAGACGGACGGCGCTGTTTACCCTGCGGGCGGCGCGGCGCGGCGCCGTCGCCAGCCTCGCCTCGTCCCGCCGCCCTCCGCTGACGTCACAGGCCGCGGCGGCGCAATCTGGCGCGGGAAATTAAGCCCGGCTCGTGTGGAGAGGTCGTTCGGCCGCGCTGCCTCGCTGGTGGACTACGTTTGGTGTTTGCTGTGGAAGACATTGTTTGAAGTTACGTAAAGACTTCAGTGTGCGCTCGAATTGGATTTTGCCTCGTTCCCGGTGTATACTCACCCGCGAATATGTCATTGTGTGTAAATGTAGCTACTGATAACAATGAAAGATATTATTGTAAGTCTAAAAAGTTAATTATGTAGCGTAGAGACCCACAGGTGGAAAATTGTCAGTTTGTAATGTCGCATTATTTTTTCAACCATCTTCTGCATTCTTCCAAATTTACCTGTTGAATTTGATTTGTTCTATAAATGTATTCTGCAATGAGCTCTTAATTGCCATTGCATCACCATCCCATACAAACTTAAATGGCGCAATAAATATAGATCCGCCCTTTTAAAAAACCCAACCGGGGGGTTCGAAGTGGGCGCGCCTCGAGATCGTTTCGAAAGCGGGCGGGATCGAAGCCCGTCCGCTGCCACGCGGCATGCGGCGGCGCGCGCGCGTGCAGGCGGAGGCGTTAATTGAAAATAGCGACGGCTCGGTCGACCCTTCCCCCTCCCTCCCTCCCTTCCGCCCCGCCCCGCGCCCGCCGCCGCGCCCGTCTCCCGTCGCCGCCTCGGGTGGGCGAGGGTGGCCCGCGGCTCAGGTGACGCAGCGCCATCGACCCGCGCGTCGCCGCCCGCGCCCTCCCCCCCCTCCGCCCCGCTCCGCCCCGCAGCCGGCGCCTCTGCGGCGCCTCACCTGGCTTATTGCTAATTGAATTGAGCGGACGCGCGGCGTAGTATCCACTCTGGCACGCAATTACTACCGTCTGATCTATCTGCGCTAACGCATTTAATTATTTTCGGAACTGTTGAAGCTTGATATTAGCTTTTTTGAATGGTGATCAAGTCACAGAGCCATAAAATGATAGAAAATATTCATTCTTCTATTTATATTATTATATTTTATAAAAAATTTGTTTATTATTATCTTCCCTTTTAACATGCTGTAGTACTTGTTGGGACGCAATTCAAAAATCACGCCAAGCACTAAACAGTAAAATGATTAAATATCTTCGTGCCTCTCTAGGGATATCATATTCCATGCTTTGTCTTAGAGAGTTCCTTCCATCAGCCTCCCGTATGGCAGGTCTCGCGTCCCCGTCCGTTGGGAAGTGCAGTGCGCCTCCCGTGGTCCTCGCCGTCTCCTTTCCCTCGTGTTGCACCTCGCGCCTTTGTCCTCTCTTCCGCGCGGCGGCGCCGCCTGCGACATTGTGTCCGCTTCTGAAGGTCATTTTGTAGCGGTTAATAAAGAAAGGGGGAATGTCGTGTGGCGCCGTGTTATTTTTTAATTTGGCCCTGTTTTGTGCGGCGACGCCGCTTGTTTGCGGCTGCCATCGGAAATGCGCGCGGGGCCGGGCCGGCGTTGGGCGGGCGCGGAATGCAATGTGTCCCCGCCGCCGCGGCCCAAGAATGCCGCCGAGGCTGTTTTTCATATGGCGGGAGGCCGCCCGGCGCGGCGCGACGTTGCCCACGCCCACGCCAAGCCTTTGCGAGCGCCCTCGGCCACGCCCACGCCGGCGGTGAAGGGCGGGAAGCGTTTCGGCCATTTCGCGTTTATTCGACAGATATTGTGCTGTATAATTCACAAATTTCCTGAGTGCCCTTTGATTCTCCTCGACAAGACATCGTGGAATTCTGTTAAAGCTCTTTCAGGCTACCAATATACATCTATCGGAAAAATACAAATGCAGGTGCTTAGAATTTCTGTCTCTGCGTTTTTTTGTTCCGCGAACGCTTTAATTAATAGAGAGGTCTGCGACAGTATTCTCTGACAAGAATTATTGCAAAGCACACTGTTTATTCTCTTTTCTACACTCCATTTAAATGAATACTTCTGAAATGTTTATTTTTGAAAAACATTCTATCCAGAATTTCTCTACGAGATTTATATTTTTCTGTGAATGTCATTTGCCAATGCCATTCTATTTAAAGTATTTGTTTCTCGTTTACAGGTGAGTTGTGTATCATATCCCTGCGCTTGAACGTGACCGGTGAGTGATCCTTTCTGACAGTTGCTATTACTTTTCAGCTACATATTGTAAAGAATGAAATAAAACTAGTACACGCAGAATATCCGACATACATAACAGAGTATCTTCATGCATTTCTAAATTCCAAGCAAGCGAAGGCATTAAAAAGCAGCTGATAATATCAGCTACGTCGAACACTAAGAAATCCTGAACAGAGATTTATATTGATTTATTACTGCGTATTTTCGAGTGCGGTCAGTTAGTTAAAGAAAAGATGAAAACGTACGATGAGAAAAACAAGGATGGAGTAGACTCAAAGGAAGTAGGAAAGCTTATGACTTACAATTTACAAACTCCTTTTGTTCATTGATTGATTGATTGATTGATTTTTTCGTGTTTCTGGGCACGTCACCTGCTTTGGTCATTAGTCCCGTTAGTGTAGTGCATGGTTTTTTCTCGGGAGATGGCTGTGATCATCCCCCGCCGGATGGCGAGATCCGGCGCCGACCTACCGTCGGCTAGTGGGGTTTCCCCCTAACCGGGACTCTCCCACCAGCGGGGCACCGCCCTAGCCGGGACAAGCTCTAAGCTCCCGACCTGCCTCCCGGAATATGTGGTAGTGTAGTGCATGCTAGTGTAAATGTGTGTGTAAAGGGAGAGGATAGGACAAGGAAGAGGAAGGACAGATCGCGCGCGGTCCGTGGCCCGTTTGGTAGGGTACTGTTGCGGCATTCGCCTGGTGTTGATCGGAGAAACCACGGAAAACTACCGATCAGAGCAGCCGGCCGCTAGAATTCTCCTCCAGACAGTGACTGAATTCCACGTAACTGAAAAGCTAGTGTCGAAAATCCTGCCACCGCCAGGACTCGATCCTAGGACCTCCCGGTCAGAGGCGCTGCAGTGACATCAGTTGATGCACTGAGCTACCGCTTCTGGCCCATTTGTTCATCGTAAACTTCACAAGTAGTGACTGATGTCAATCTGTTCGGGGCCGAATGAGGCGCAAGGTAAGCGTTAGTGGATCCCGTCCGTGTTTCACCTTGCTGCCCTCCCTCCTCCCCGCACCGTACGCCTTGCGTCCCACTTCGCCCCCGCGGCGCGTAGGGACGCCAGCAACATCGAGGCGGCGGGGCCCGGTCCGCGGAAAATAAATTTCGCATCATTCCCCACTAATAATTAATTACTTCATTAAAACAATTCCCATTCATATTAAATTGCGGTGGTATTTTGGTGGATTCCCGCGTCCGCGGGAACGCTTTAAATAATGGCGGGAGTAAATTATAGACGACTGCTCGAGGTATTCTGGTGCGGGAGCGGCGCTGGGGGGAGGGGAGCTCGGGCCACCTCCGACACTTGCAAGCTGTGCGGTTGGCTCTTGGGTCTTGTGAATGATGGGAAACAAAGCTATGGGAATATTTCACCTTGGTTTTGGTTTTAAAAATTTTGTGAGCTAAGAAAGTCCTGGCAGGTTAAATGAGTTTATAAGGAAGGTTTCATTGTCTTATAAAAACACGCAAGTAGAAGAGTTTTATAGTAGATAATGTGATGTCGAAGCTGAGTGTTACCACGATATACATGGAAGAAACAAAACCATATACTGATTTAAAAAAAAAAATTAATGTATTTTTTTTAACATTTAGTGAACAAGAGTATTTTTAAGAAACATATCATCCGGGTACAAAAAATATTCTTCTAACCCGATTCTTCGTTGATATTCGCTATATTAATATTTTAAAATAATCGCCTTCGCGTGACATCACCTACAAACGCCACGGCCCGACACCGCCCACGCCTGACATCGCCCACGCCCGACACCGCTCACACCCGACACCGCCCACGCCCGACACCGCCCACCACCCCAGCCTCCATCTCTTCCTCTCCGCCCCAAGGAGGGCGCTGGTAAGCTTCTCTGCCGCCGCCGCGTGCGCCTGACGGAATCGGTGATCAAGGCCCTTCATTTCCTCTCCGGCACGCAGTCTGTTTGGCGGCGGAGCGGGTGGGCTTCGTACTGCGCTCCATGTGCCACGTGCACTTGGCACGCGGGGGTGGGGTGGGGTCACCGACTCGCTGGTTGAGCTCCGCGCACCGGTTGCCAGAAGCGCCTTCTCGCTTTCGCGTTGTATCGCTCGGCGATGGACAAGGAACGTCTGGTTCTCCATTGCGTACAGTATAACCGCTGAGCTAATTTACGCGATTAGGATGTGCTTGTATACACGTCCTATCTGCCACACGAGATTTGCTTCAAGGGGCGTGTTCAAACACATGTTGGGATAAAAGGTGGAAGTCTCTTTACTTATTTTTCCCCGTTTTATTTGAAGATTAATGGAGTTTACTTAATTGTGACTAAGATATAGCCGTTGTAAATTTAAAATTATTCTTAAAATTGTAATTCACTTAATATTGACATTTTTGGTTTTTAATTTCATACTACACAATAGAGAGAAAGTTATGTAATGCTGCGCGAAAATGGTGCAGGTCTATGTTCGTTGAAAACACTGCGTTTTCGAAAATTGCAAAAGTTCAAAATTGTTTCGACGTCTTCCTTAAACTAAAATATTAAATATGGAGATTTTTCCCAAAATGACTTCTTTTCTAAAGATAGATTTTCAAATAAAGTAATATATAACTTTTCGAAGATTTGAGAACATTAGCGTAATTTTGCGTGAAAATAAGGGCGAGAAAGTACGTGCTGGTTTAGCACCACTTCTTTTGTAATGATTCAGAAATGGAAAGAGAACATCACTGCCTGAATTCTTGTGAAATTTTGAAATAATCATATGAATAACATGCTTTACAAATATTTTATGGAAACAGGTGCAATTACACTGAAAATTAAGATAATTTTGCACACTACAGTGTTTAACTTAAGCCAGCATTTGTCGCGTTCATCTAGATGTTTCCCACAGGTCGAATGTGGGAGCGTGAATTTCTCAGGAGGCATATATGACATTTCACTCTCTCCCCTTTTATGTATATTGTTGAGTTTCTAATAATAATAATAATAATAATAATTAAATAATATTGCAACGATCTAAATCCCTGCGATTACATTGCACAAAATAAATACTGTAGAAAAGTTAAATAAAAGTTGTACATATTCACTCATCGGAAAATCGAAACTCCCCCAAAAATGTATTCATTCTTTAAGACCAGTGAATAAAAGAACGAATAGCATTGCATTTTTATACACGTCCAACCTTTGTATTTACAAAATATTACATTTTCGAACATAGAAAAAATGTTATGTTTGCTTCTCCAACCATAATCTCACATATGCGCTTCACCAAGGCAGATCACGGTAGATAAGCTTTCATTCTATTATTTTAAGATTTTATGAACATGTAGTGTTCACACTTCAAAACCGGTTAGAAGCGAAAGCGATGACACATCTCGAACCCGCTACAGTTCATTTAAAGCAAAAATCACGAAATTTGATGGAGTAGAAAGCTCAATTTATTTTTTAACGAAAACCCTTAGTGTTATATATAATAATAATAATAATTATTATTATTATTATTAATAATAATAATAATAATAATAATAATAATAATAATAATAATAATAATAATAATAATGATAATAATAATAATAATGCTGACATTCGTGACTTATCTGGAAGTTAGATACGATCCAACTAAGCATCACTTAGGACTGGGATCAAACAATTAGAAACATATTTTGATTGCCTATGTTCTTATCGGCTTGTTTCTAAAACTGTTGCACTGCGCCATTGTTGCTGCTGTTTTCCGGTGACAGGTGTCGGGTGGAGGTAATGTGGGTCCGACCTGAGGCGTTGTCTCCTCGCCCGCAAGAGCGCGGCTGCCCCGGCTCCGGCCTGGAAGGGCGGCCCGCGCGCCACCGCTGCCAAAATTCGCGTCGGGCGGCGGCCGGGCCGGGGCAGCGAGGGCGAGCGGGGTTTGCGCACGGTAGTAATTAAAGTAATGACGACCGAGGGCCGACGCTGTCGCTCCTTCTGCGGGGATTACCCCGGGCGCCGCCCCTTCCCCGCCCCGCCCGCGCCCCGCGTCCACTCGCGGGGATTAAATTAGAGATTGAGCCCCCACCGCCGATGTCGGCCGCGCTCCTCCGCCCCGCCAGCTCCGTCGCACGTCGCCGCCGCCGCCCCGCCTCCTCCTCCGCGGGGCGCCGAGTTGCAGCGACTCATAATTAAACGTTGGCCGCGGGAATTATGTCCTTCAAACGTTGGCTAATTGGCGGCGGTGGGTGCGCACTTCGGCACCCGCGCGCACGGAACTTGTACGGCTGTAAATTCGCGTGTTGTATTCATTGCCCCCGCTGGCGCCGCCATTGGGTTTATTCCCGCTCCCGCGGGTGTACACGTGCTCCGTCGCGGCGCGCGGCTCCGGCTGTGTTTGAAGCGGTAATCAAAATCATTTAAATGCATTGCTGCTGCTTCGTGCGCGTAATTTGTTCCCGTTCCGACTTTTGATGGACCTTTCTCTGCGCTCCGACGCCGCCTGTGCGGTTCTTAAATTACGAGCGCTGCTGCGAAATAAAAAAAATAAAAACGATGTACGTACGTAGGGAGCAACGAACGCGATGTCATTTATAAACGTACTAGGGTGCTGTTTTAAGCGCTCGTCAAAAAACGCCAAAAATCCGGTCATTGGTGCACACGTGTTTTTCTGTGCTCTTTCTCATGACTACCGCACAATCTGTGACGCCATGTCGATTTTATCTGTTCGTAATCAGGTTCTGTTGATTGAGGCCTTTTCGCGGCTGTCTTCGCATAATTATTATATGGCTTACGTTTCCTGCCTTATTCTCCAACAATTAGTTTAGTTAGTCTTGCAATCGCGCGAAAAGAATTACCTTCTGAGTACGTTGAAATTAAGTATTTCATAACGTTATATTCTCGACAGTTTTGAGTGTGAATGCATTTTATGTAATGGTTGAATATTGCAGAAAACGTAACACGTATGAAGTAGCATTTCACTCAATTTTTCAGTTACGCGTACCTACGTGATTTTTTAAATCTGAATTTAAATAAGTTAGAAATCTGTAGATTATAAAAAATGTCCTGAATGTGGAATCAAAATAATAACATTAATATAACATTAACAGTAATAATGGTAATAGTAATAAGTCCAAATTTATTGTTATTTGGTGTTAAACGCTACGGCAGTTTTTCATTGAAAGCGTTAAAGTTGGTAGTTCTTAACATATTCTTTTGTAATCTTGTACGAGCTTTAATAACACATTTGTGATAGTAAATGGAATATTTGAACTCTCAGTGTTTAAACATTCGTTACATATCAAGAATTTAATTGAATTTTTAATAAATTACCCCAAATGCCCCATGCGATTCTGTTCATGAGTCGCTCCTCAAATTTTTATTCTTGGTCCATAAGGCCACATTAAACGAAATATAGAGGAATTTTTTTAAAAATAGAAATTATTTCGTTTATAAAAATTTGAAAATTCTGATTTGATTTATTTCTTTGATTTTTAAAGTGAGGCTCCAACAAACGATTTAATTATGAATATTAACGGCAACGTCAAAGAAAAAAGTTCAATAGTTTGTTAGTCTACATCTTTTTCTCCCGTGACAGAATATTCAGTCAGATTGAATAAAATTTGCATTGTAAGGGACGCTTTGAATGTATAAAAAATGCTGAAAAACGTTTTTAGGAGAAAAAGCGATTTGAAGCTCTACTGTTAGGGTGCTTTCTTATTTCCATCTAGAATAACTTTTTGGACTCTTTATTTTGCTACAGCATATTTTAAATCTGATTTTGACAATAAGATTCAGACGTTCTTGCTTTGTAATTTGCAGTCTTCATCAGGACCATAGAAAAATAGTTTAGGGAATGACGTTTCTAAATTTTAAACGAACTGCACTCATGGACTTTAAAATGATTACATTACGCTCTAAATATCTTATAATGCGCCAAAATTAAATTACTTAACATGAAAATACAATGTATGGAAATAATAATAAAATTATCAACAGAAATCGATATTTTTTTCAATTTTTCATCAAAATCGAAATCTATTGTGCCTTATGGTAAGATAATGAAGTAGCGTTTTCTTGTGCAATTTATCGCTTTAAAATTATGCAGTAAATATTTACTTTGCGAAATGAAACCGAGTCTGTTCGTTATCCTCATTTATGTGCCAACATAAATGGGTTACGAGAAAATAACTAATTATCATGGGACCACTCTACGTCAGACTTACGATAGGTCACATCCCTCGAATACAGCAACGCTTGAATCATCAACGTATATTCACCAGTGCCGCCATTACTGACACCCCGCTGACATCTCAGCGTTATCGGATCCAGCCGTCATCCCTTCAGCGCTGTATCCACGCTCGCCCTCCGCCTCCGGCCCCGGCCCCGGTCCCGCGCCGGCGCCGGGCCGGGCCGCGCTGCGCCGTCGTGTACCTCGCAGGCTGCGCCCTTGGAGGTAATCGCATTTGCACGAGCAGATTGCACGGGTCATTAAAGGGGTTGCCTCGGGCGGCGTCGGAGGCGGAACGCCCATCGACCGGCGATGATAAATGGGCGCCCATCAGTCCACGCCCACCGCTCCTTTCCACGCCCGCACCCACACCGATGCCTCGGCTGCCTCCGGGGACGCCCCCGCCCGCCCCCCAACCCCAACGGCGGCGCGCACTTAAAAAATGACCCCGCGTCGGGTTACCGCAAAAATGAGGATGGCGGCGCCCTCGCTATAAATAGAATTTATTAGGAGCGTCCCGCGATAATTAATGTTGCGCTTGTGTGTTAAGTAGTGACAAACGAGGCATCAAATTCCGCCAGCGGCGTCGGGGCCTCGTGAAAAGGTCGGACACTTTCGGTGAATGTGGGCGCCGCGCCGCCACCAGGCTGAAATTTGTTCGCGTTGCGCTAGAGAGGTTCCGCGTCGTATATTAAAAGGAGTGCAGAATGGATTATGTCACTCGCGCAGTTTGTTGTAAGAGCCGGGGTATCATGTTCGTTGAATGGCGTAATGAAAAATTGCTTTTGATTTTTACGACGAAAGAAGCAGATGCTTCTCTTATATCGCTCTGTTTTAGTGCGAACAGAAACTGCCATTTTTTACCTTACGATATTATAGCTATCAACTCTTGTTACCGAAAATGTTTCTTTAAATATATAGTTCTGTTTTCATGGGTACTTTTAGTCTTTATTCGACCAACCAAAGGACGTGATTTTTCTTCTTCTAATTCTTCTGAGTCTCCAATACTTTGGCATTTCAAAGGAAGAAGTGATAGAAATATGGGAAAAAGTGAAGGAAAATGATGAGAAAAGAAAGAAGTGATAGAAAGAGTTCGTTAAAATTTCCAATCGCTAGGAATGTGAGTAATTGTAAGAAGGTTGTGGATTTCATTTTCTCTAATGGGTATTCTCTGTTAATGTAGTTTCTCGACTGTTCACTCGTTGACGTAGTAGTGCGCGATAGGACTGGCTGCAACTCCACGGGAATCGGGAAGCATGCGAGTGCACCGATGTCTTCCTTTTTGTGTTCGTCGCCAATGTCTGGCATGCGCCGCGGTACCCGTGACGCTTTGAGCGATGGACTGTCGCCTGCGCAGTCTGGGCGCCACAAAGGGCGCCTCTTCCACCAGTAATTGAAGCGCGGGCAGTCAGGACGATCTCGTTGGGCAGGTGACTGCGCTCGCCTCCCCCTTTCTCCGGTCTCAGAGCGCTCCGAGCGACGAAAACACTTGGCGTCTGCTTGTGATTAGCTCACGATTGATTCCTCTACAGAACGGTGGCTTGCGTGACTCAGAGCAACAACTGACGACACTGCAGAGCTTCTTTTCGGAAGGTCCTACGGTTCCAGTACCAACTGATTTTTGGCACTATCTACGCAGATATGTAGGTCGAATTCAGCCGCCTCTGGAGGGTAACTCTAACGGCCGGCTGCTCTGATCGGTAGTTTTCCGTGGTTTCTCCGATTAACACCAAGTGAATGCCGGATCAGTACCCTAACAAACGGGCCACGGATCGCGCGCGATCTTTCCTGCTTATTCCTTGTCCTATCCTCACCCCTTACGCACACTAACATTCACTACACTACCACACGTGCCGAAAGTCCAGTGGGGAGCCTAGAGCTTGTCCCGGCTGGGGTGGAGCCCCGCTGGTGAGAGATACCTGATTGGGAAAAACTCCGCAAGCCAACGGGTAGGTCGGCACCGAATCTCTTCATCCAGTGAGGGAAGACCACTGCCACCTGCCGCGATAAAATACACTATACTTACGGAATCAATGACCACAGAAGTTGACGCGCCCGGAAACAAGAAATAATCAGTCAATTAAGAAGGTTTCGCTATCATATACTCTTGTCCCTCTTAATTATGTTTTGTGATCCTTTAGTTAAATTTTTGATAGTTTTTTTCTTTCTTTCTCGTGGTGTAGTACTTCTACTTGTACTCAATTTCGATTTGATTAAAGTATGCTGATTTGCTCCCCTTGTAAACTAGTGTTAACCTTCTCTTTGTGTTTTGTTTCTTTAGTTAAGTTTCTGTTCAACAAGAAACAACTATTGGGACATTGATTGACAAAATGATTTCTGACTTTTTTTCTAATATCCTTCCTAAGGAAATGTTTAGTTTCATTTAATTAATCTAAGCTTGACTTTCCTTCTTTCAGGGTTCAAGAAAATCGTGCTTTGGCATTGCTTTTTATTTATTGTTTTTATTGTAAAACATATTTATATTTTAAAACAGATTTTAATCATTCGCAAGACACGTAACTTAACCGACTCTTTTCGACGTTTGTTTTCGTGTGCCAACAACTAGGCCCAGCACGTGAAGTGTGTAACGAGGCCTAAGTCTCCAATCCGTCCCGTGTGCTGTTGGCCTGCGCGGGCGCGACGTGGCGCGCCTAGGTGCGGAGGCGATTGCGTCGCGGGCGGAGGCAGGGAGGGGGCGTGGCTGGGAGCGGCTCGTTGCGCGCGGCAAACGGGCGCCAAGTGCCCGCGCGCCACCCCGCCCTAATGAGAGCAACGCGAATAAAAGTGCCACTTAACGTTAAGTATGGCGGGGATTACGGAACTAAATTGGATTCATGCTATTTCGCATCTCAGTTAATGGTTTTTGCGGGCGGGCGGCGCAGGAAATCGGTTTGCCGAGCCCAGACCCCACCGCTCTGCTCCGTGGCCTCCCGCTTCATGCTGCGCGCTGCGTGGAAGGGGTAGAATGTTCGTTCGATAAATAGATTTGTGGTTTGGATAGCTTCCCCATTGCAGAATTGTTGTTATTTCTTACACGCTGTTATTGTTTTTCTCCCGACGGGGGACGTACTGTTATTGTTACCTTTGTTTTGCCTTTTTCTTATTTTGTGTCAAAAGAGAGACTGACAATTTTCTAAGGGGAAAAGTTGAAAGGTTTGTTAGAACTTCGTTATTTTTCCATTCCGAGTTTCGTTCTTTTCGTTTTCTTTTAAAACTTAGTGTTAGTTTACTCTTTTTACATTGTTTATTTATTGAGAGTATTCAACGTTCGTCTGTTTGCGTGAATATTAGGATTATTTTATTTTCATTACTCTTTACATATTTTCGAAGTTGAGAGTGAGCAGTTTTTTTTCAGAGAAGTGTCACGACTTTTCATTCGCATAAGGCAATGAATTTATATCTCAACACATGATAATAATATTTCTCTACGTGGTGTCATGTCACATACGTCCCACCGTTCTTATTTTTCGCTGTCTTTGGGAGGAAACTTGCAGAACATGGTCTTGCAGAACTGACAGGTCGAAAAGTGCGAGACGTAGAGTGCACAAACTTTCATATCGAAGACTTCCGAGGAAGCGCCACATGTCAGTTTCCAATGTTCGAACAAAAGGAGGGGAGAAAAAACTCCGTGCTCGGAGCTTCTGCTGCCGTCTGTACACAGGCGCGAGCATCGGTTGGATATGACGCGCGAGGAAGACGGAGGGGAAACGAAGACGAGGTGGCGGAAGAGGAAGCGGATTGATCGCCAACACTGAGCTCGTCCCTCGTCCCGTTCGTTACAGCGCCACCCCTGCAGGACGAGGCGGCGGCGGCCACGCGGTTTACAGCCCGTTCGCGCCGCCCCGCCCTTCCCTCCCCCCCCCACCCCGCCCCCAGCGACTGCTCCACGCCGCGAATCCGACAGCTCGCGCTCGCCAAGCAGCCAGGCAGTCAGCCGGCAGATTGAATCCTGCAGACACAAGAAGCAATTTTCTTTCCTTCCAGCGCAGCCACACTCGTCTCCCCTTCGCCTCCCCTCCGCCTCCGCCTCTTCGCTCGGCCTTACGGCGCTCGTCAGGAGGCGAATGAGCGCGCCCGCCCTGCCTGCCAGCCCGTGTGCCCCTGCGTAGCCTTGCGCCGCAACCCGCTCGGCGTTGCTGTGTGAGAGGTTGCCGCCGAGGAGGCGAACGGCGCCGGAGGCTTTTACGAGCTGCACGCGAGGTGGAGAAGGAATCGAAGCGGACTTTTACGCGCGGGCTAATTAGCGCATCACGCCTCCAAAGTACGTCTTTTTAATGGGATTTGTTTATCAACGACTATTTTATGAATCATTTGTTACAATACAACAGCTAGATTTCGAAATTTAATATTGAACAATATAGCTCCCTACAGGTTAATAAAGGTACTCTGTAGCTGAATTCACGTTATTGTTTTCCGAGAAGGATATGAGTACGTGTGTTTTAATTAGTGCCTTTGAATCCTTTTTTTATCATTGCAATTTAATCACTTTCCTTTTAATTTTCTGCCATGATTTTAAAATATGACTAAACTTAACTCTTATTCCAATTATAATTTTAAGCAAAAGCTTAAAGCTAAACGTCATTTTCAATAAATTATTGCGAGAATATAGGATAATATTGAAGCTTCATTCGTGTTTATTTTGTTTCTTTATTGCAATTGAAATAATAGCTATTTTTTATACGAATAAAACCGTTTTGTGTAAAGAAAGTAATTTTTCTGGAATGCCAAAAGCATTAAATTAAAATATTAGTATTGAAGGAAATTAATGTCAAATTTTGGTTGAGTAAAATTATAAATTCCTCATATTTTTGACAATCAAATTATATTCCTTTTTTAGTTAACAAATTATTTATTTTGTAACGTTTCGGAGCGTGTTGGCCTTGTCATCGAAGTACAAATAATATGTTTTACATTTTAACATGGGACATTGGATCCTACATACATCATGGGCTGTGTTGAGCAACAATATGAATTAAACATATATTATATTGATTATCTAAAATCGTATGATTATGATTACAATTTTTAAAAATCTTAGTAAATCTTAGTAACCTATATAAAATAAACCATGCCGAGTTCAGAAAATAGCGTCTTCGGCTATTCGGATGCCTCAAAAATTGAATTTAAAAAGCGCACTGTGCCCTATTTCAAGACTGGGAATGAACACAACAGACGCATTTCGCCGCCAAGGGACCCGCGTCACTTTTCAGCAGTGAATTCTCGCCGGTAACGCTATTGGTTTCTCGTGCACGCATCGTTGCCGCTTCGCGTCCCGCGCAGGCTGATTTCCCTGCAGAGGGCGCGCTCTGGCGTTTGCTTAGGCCTGCGGCGTGCCCGCCACGCCTCGCCTCGCCTCTCTCGGACGAAGAGGCCTCCGCGAATAAAATAGTTCAATTTGGAGGCTCCGAGGAACGAGTTTAAATTGGAGCGCGGCGGAGGCGGCCGCAGAGTTACTGGCAGCGGGGTTGGGGGGGGAGCGAGGGAAGGGGTGGTCGGGAAGCCGGAGGTTGCGGCAACGCCGGAGCCCGCGCCGGGCGACACCACGTCCGCGATGTAAGCCCAAATTAGTATGCACAATTCGTTATATACGCGCTAATAGCAGCTTGTTTATAACTGGAATTAGGGGGGATTACCGTAATTTCCTGGTTGAGATATGAAGACACATTCATATGCATGTATTAGTACGTAACACATTTACGCGGCCCTCATTAAAGCGGGCGGTTTGTGAGTGCGCAAACGAAGGATGCACGCGGTCAGCGGCGGCGGCGGCGGCGACGTGCCACGATTGCAGGGCGACCGCCACCGCTCCCTCTCCCTTCCCCCCTCGCCGACCTTGGCGCTACTTACTCCTGCTCATTACCACTTCCACCACTACGTCTTGTGCTGATCCTTCAGTGGTTTCCAATGATGTCGTTTCCTCTTACCGAGCCGATTTTTTACGCTTGTCCTTCCTACATTTCTTCATTGTTTTATCTAATTTTTGTTTTTTTGTTCCTCTAAATGCTATCCTCACTTTATTATCACTATTTTTTTTTTTTTTTGCCTCTTCCGACGTTTTCGTCACCTACCTGATCTAAAGGCTTCACTCATACCTTCTCTAATATTTCGTCTGTGGCCTTTTGCCGTCCGGCACAGTGTTGTGACAAACGATTTCTTCGTGAACTCCACCACTGCAAGGCCCACCGCCTCCATTCCTCGCTGTGGGTCCGCGGCCGTCTCCGTTGATGGCGTCGTTGCCGCCCTCGCAGCCGCCGTAACGGCGCGGCGGTGGCTTTCCTCGGCTTCCCGGGCGCGTCCCGGGCGCCGCGTCATTGTTTCTGCGTCGTCCGGACAAAAAGCCCTCGCGGCCGCGGCGCGCACGCACGCACGCACGCGCGTGCGCGCGTGCCGTCCATGCGGATGAGGCGGCTGCGCGCGCCCGACGGCGAAAGCGGGAAGCAGACCGCTGCGTTCCATTGTTCCTCATTTTTCTCGGAGACAACTTTTATCCCGAATAGCGACATGCAGGCGTCACACGACCACGAGCCTCGACTTTGGAAGCTCTCCAAATCCGAAGAGATTTTGATTAATGTCCTGAAACACTGCGTTGGGAGAAGCCTTTGGTGTGAACATGCTATTTAGTGAAAGTAATTTTTGGGTATACATCCCGCATAAATATGTTACTAAAAATAACCCAGTAGTAATTTAATGTTTATCGTACCTATGACTTTTACTAATAAAATTTTTCTAAGGTGCACTAAAACAGGTTTCGAAAACTGTCTTTCAATATCGCTGTGATTATTTTAAATAGAAGGGAAGGTGAAATTGACGGTATTCAGAGCGAAATTAATATCGAAGTAGCTGAAAATGCATATTGTGACGGCGCAGTATGATCCCGGAAACTAATGAATAAATACAAAAGACCGGTGTAAGGTGCTATCGGTGTGTGGAGCAACTTGGCGTGATACTTAAAGAATGAGCAAGTTATTAACGCTCCTTTTCAAAAAAAATGCAGTATCTCTTGTGTTGATCATATTGGTCTACCCTATGAAGTTGCATGGTCGGGCCTTTGGAGTCTCTTCCGCAAATTTTTGTTACACTTCCGATGGGGAGGTCGTTGGCAGATGCCACAGAGTGTTTTTCTCAACTTTTCCGAGAACGTTACAACCGCATCACGTCCCGCCGATCTTGCCATAATTTCCCGCACTTTCTGTAACCACCGCCCCGAGAAATCGGTGGGCTTGCCTTAACGTTTTTCGTAACTTCCGTTTGCGTCTTAGCGGGAAGGTCCTGAGTCCCGGTTTCTGGCTGTCTGTTGTTGTGCATTGCACATGACAAGAATTGTAGGATCTTACGATCAAAAATTAAAATAAGCAAGCAAACATCTCCCTCTGCAACTGATTGATGCCGTCCAACGACTTCTCCTTTGTCATTGTAGATATATTTGTTCTTAATGAAATGTACCTAAACAGCGTCATTTCCGTTTTACTCTTACGTTATATTCCTGCAAAAATGTTCAGTTCACTTTCAGTTTCCATAATTCAACAGTAATAAATATTTACAATTCAATTCTCATTTCGACAAGTTCTACTCTTTTATACACTTGTCTGTGAAGAAAAAAGAATTCGAATAATTTCAATAATCGGAAGGTTGATATATCGTTGCTATGTCTTGAGGCTTGAGTCTACGGCTTGAGGCCCACTCCTTTGTTTTCCTACTTTTTCTCTACATCCGGAGCATCCTCATTACCCTCTGATCCTTCCTCTCCCCTTTTATGTTCTGCGCTGAACTTCATCTCTTCTTTCTATCTAGGCATTTCGCCCCCTGAACGGAGACCTTATACCATCTCGTGTTCTCGTATAGCTTCGTTACAGCCCCTCCACATCCCGGTTATCCGGAGTTCGCTTTTATCGCCTCCTTATGCAGCGGGGCCCTTCGATTGGAATGCATCTGTTCCCGTATCTGCGCCCCGCTACAACGGAGATCAGGGGTCCCTTTCACATTCTCTGCCCCTCCTCCCTTCGTAACTCTTTCATCACCATTGACTCCTTCGTCGCCCCCTCGCAAGCACCTCCGTCCCCTCGCAGATCTCCTGTCGCCGGCGCTGACTTCCGCCTCGTTCGGCCCCGCCCACGCATTCCGTCGGCGCCTTCGTTTGGACCGCCCATCCCCTCAACCTCCCCTCGCCGCGGTGCTGCGGGGGAAGAGCGACCCGGGAGATAGTCTTTGTTTGCGGTACGGATCCTCTCATCGCGGCATCTGGGACTTCTTTTCGCTGTTGTTCTTCGCTCGCCGCTCGCTGTTTGTTCGGGCGCCGCGCGTGCGCGAGCGAGCGCGTGTGTGCGCCCAGCGCTGTTTTCGTCAATCCGCGGCGGGGCGCGGACGAGGACGAGGACGCCGAAGAGAGGCCGCCTGAGTCTGCGTCCGGGGAAAGCCTCCCGTGTCGTCCACTGCTCAAGAGGACGCCGGGGGAGCTCCGCTGCGGCGCCGCTGACAAACAGCCAGGCCTCGGCTTCGAACTGCCTTCCAAGCACGAAATGAAGGAGGAGCTAAAGAATTCAGAAGAGAACAGTGAGAATGCTCTGGATGTGGAGGGGAAATAGGAAGGACTATTGTAGTGAAGTGATTCTGCGTAGAGATGGGGCATAATCTCACACGAGACTCTCGAGTGACGTCACAAAGAAACTGAAGGGCCCGCTCTTAATGAATCCACATATTAAGAAAGGCTTGGGGGGGGGGATGAGCTGTGGCTTATTGACCAAAATCGAGGTATAAACGAGGGCAGAAGACTTCATGCGGCTGCTGCGGCTTTCCTTGTTACTGCTCCAAGTCTTTTAAATCTAGATATGTAATAACAAATCTTATATATTAATGGCTAGTAAATGTTAGTTTTGTACGTAAATGACTCTGCAGGTAAGGTAGAAGTGAAGACTAAAGCGAATAAATTGCAAGAAGTGGTTGGAAATCTTAAGAGCTATGAGCCCTCGCAAAAAGCGCCTCTGAATGGTCTGGAATGTATTGCGTCATATTGCACCCCAACATACCAGTGATCTCTTGTTGCTAACATGAAATTCGTTACACGAAGTTGAGAAGGGCGATCCAACAGAGTGTATTATGGCCACCGGAAGATTTTTGGAGTTTCAAACTCGTAGGTTGCTTGTAATGTTGTTTTATTGTGTTGTTTGTTGTTTTTTCTTCTTTTTTCGAAGAAAAATATTTATTTGTTCTTGAACTTTTTTCTAGGACCATTATATTTTCTCTGTGAAAAACTATATATCGTAAAATTTAAAAAAAACTTTCTTCATATGCAATTTTACACACTTTACCCGCTAATCTTACTTTCAGAGATCCCTTGACTTGTGAAGTAAAATACTACAATTAGCGATACAGAAAAGTGACAAAATACTATCGTTTATTGTTCCTGGCATACACGGTTACATTGTTGTTGATTTAAAACATTGCTAGATTAATGGTGTACTTGTCTGTGGAAGGAAAGCAAATAGAAATTTACGTAACAAGGGCGCGAAACAGGTGATTCACGTACGAGTTGAGTTTACCGTCGGAGCATAGCGAGGACGACAATGAGACGGTGCAGGAAACACCTTGCGTCCATGTTGCACATACTATTTTTTAACACGCCATGAGCAAAACGCAATGTGTCAAGTAAAGGAATATAAATTAGCTGTTTCGCACACAGAAAACAATCACAAGAAACCGCGTTTTGCGCACGGTGTGTTAAATGTGCGTTTACTATTATTATTATTATTATTATTATTATTATTATTATTATTATTATTATTATTATTATTATCTTTTTATTACACTTTTGATCACTATTAAACTTTTTTTTAAATTAGAGGCCCCGAGCGCTTCAACTGCTAAGGTTAATAGTCCTGTAAGTGTAGTGCATGCATTTGTCTCGGGAGGTGGTGGTGTTCTTCCCCCGCTGGATGGCGAGATCAGGCGTCGATCTACCCGTCGGCTTTCGCAATTTTTCCCCAATCAGAAATCTACAAGCAGCGGAGAACCGCCCCATGACAAACTGTAAGTTCCCGACCAGTCTCTCGACACGTGTGGTAGTGCATAGAGCGTGTGTAGTGCATGCAAATGTGTGTAAATACGGGATGGGGATAGGACAAGGAAGAGGAAGGAAAGTTCGCACAAAATATGGTTAGAAAAATAAATAAGGACCGCATGTTTAAAAGTATATGTGAAATTACAATTTTTTTTTCGAACAGATTAACAAAATTGTGAGATTGTAATGAAATAGTTTGTTGGTTAAAAATTAAAAACTACGTGACTGTCGTGCAAATATATCGTCTGGTAGTGTGGAACGGCCACCCGTAGATCTTCATTGAAAGTGTTGTTTGCGACGAACTTTTTCAGAGAGAACATTTTAAAGAAATTCTAAACGGAGGGGGGATATTGCTGACTTGCAATTATCTAAGCGGAAACAGAGCCGAAGCCACGAGCTTGACCGGCTTTGTACGTGATTGTTTGGAGCTGCGCGAGTGGTCTCGAATGCAGAAAATCGAGTGCGTCGATCGCGTTGCCCCGCTGCGCCGGCAACGGGACGCTATTTGCTTCTCAAGTTAAACTAATTTGAATTACGGGTATTAACACGGACACGCAGCGCCGCGCGAGTTGGCCACAGCACAGCAGGAAGCCAGGGGGCGGACACGGGGCTTCGGGGCCGTGGGGATCGATGGCTACGGTGGCGGGGAGAACGCGGGGGCGGGCCGAGGCGACGGGGGGTGGGCAATGGCCGCGAGCAGCGCCGCCGCCCCCGGCCCTGTAGGCGGCGGCCCGGGAGGCGCGCCGGGCGGAGAGGTCAGCGTCTCCGGCCCCTGTGCAACGCCCGTAATGCCGGCCTCGGTTGCCTTCATCTCTCATTTCTCTTTTCATTATAAAAGTGCCTCGCATAATTGTTAGTTTTGGAATTGCCACCGTAATGTTTGGGGAGACTGTTCCTTATATTCTTGCTCTGGTTGCTGTTTCTTTCGATGTTAAAATTCCTGTTTATCGTGTGTGTCTCAAAGCATTTCGTATTTGCGTGTTTTATCTCTTGAACTCTTAGAATCAACTTTCCTTCTTCTCTGACGTTCACACAGTTTCGTACTGAAACTTGTAACGTGTAGGTGAAATATATATTTCAGTTTTTATTCCTTTCATATGTCTAGCACGTTGACTTGTTTCGATTGATTTAGTGAAACTTTTCTGATGACCTTACTCACGTCGGATGATGTTTTCTAGAACACATCGTTTCTACTACATGCAAATGAACAGCTAGCATTCCTTCACACAAAAATCTCCCGGCCGTTCCGCACAGGATTTGTCCTGCTTAATACAGAGTTCCCACCACATGCACACGTTTTCTTTTGAATGTCGAAGACGCTCATTTCAGATTCTCTTCGCGAGCCGATCCTTCCTGCCGCTTCCGTTCTCGTGTCCTGTTTGCTGCCGAGGGCGACGAGGAGGAAGAAGGGCGAGCGAGGCGGCGGTGGGGGCGTTGTGCTGTTTGCAGCCGAGGCCTCGCCAAACTTCGCGCCGAATTAGGCGCAGAAACCGGCCAAATATTTGGCTTCCCGCCCGGCAGCGGCGCGGCGCGAAGCGGAGCGCCGAGAGCTCCTCGCGTCCCCCTCCCCGCGCGCCACCGCCCCCGACGCCGACGCAATCTCCGGCCTCGCTCCGCCCGTTTCTCGGCCGCGCCATGCGCCATTTCGCTCGCTCTCGCCACCATTTTGGGCCTTCGAATTCTCTTCTCTCTTGCGCCGCGCGTCTTGGAAGACTTATTTCCTGAATCTGCCATAGCTGCTCTCAGAGGTATTGCTTCTGCGTTATAACCGTTGTACTTTCTTCGCTTTTTCCTCGCTAGTCGTATTGTTGGTTTCGACCAGAAATCACCATAGTGGTGACTTGACAGTGATTATATCATACGTAGTTCTCTTTGCTTCCGACGAAAGTCTCTTTAGTTAATCTCCGCCGCCATTCCGCCTCAAACGCCTTTTTCCCCTTCCTGTTTCATGCAGCCATTTCTGAGTATTTTCTTACTGTTGCTCTACTCTCACTGTAGCCTTCCCCGGAATGCCAACAAAGCAGCGTCGTCACCGCCCCCAACTGGGGCTTGTGTCTCGTCCCCGATTCCGCCGACTCCGCCGCTCCCCGCGCCGCTCCCCGACGTCCCAAGCCCGTGCTCGGCAGTGTGCACGGCTGCTCGCCGGCCGTGTCAATTTCATTATGGTAATGAACGCCAAGGTGGCGAGGCGCAGCACGGTGACGTCCCATGGCCGGAAACCCCGCCCGGGGCTCGAGCGCGCCCCCTCGACGCTCCCCCACGCCACCCCCGGAGACCACTCCCCTGCCCCCCCCTCCCATGGCGCCTAGCCAACCTCGCCCTCGGCATTGTCGTCGCGCTCCCCGCCTGCCCGTTTCCCCACCCAGCCACGCCTCCCTCCCTCACTCACTCCCCACTTCACCCGCCCCGCCCGTCCCCGTCCTCCACGCCCCGACCCCGCACGCGCTGTGCTCACGGATAGCGCGCGCCCCGCGGTCTATCGCTGACACGCGCGATTTCAGCTGATATGCGCGCGCCCAGCTGCTGCTGCTGTGGGGGCGCGTGGCTGACCTGCTGCGGCGCGTGGAACTCGCTGTTGAGCGTGCCAACCGATGTACTCTTGTTGCTTTTGGAAATTCTCCTACAGGAATTGCTCTCTGAGGTTACCACGCATTTCTCATCATCCCTCAAAATACATTCTGAAATTTGAGAGATTAATTATTCTACGACAAAAGGCATGCGGCGAAGCCCTCCGATTGCAAAGAAATATTTTGCTCTGGTTACGTCAAGCCTTGGACTTCTCTCCAAATTTTTCTCTCTAAATTGCCTGGAGTAGGGGTTATAAAAGAAGTGGACTCGAAATTTAGAAAAATAAAAATTGTCCCATTGTGGATCGTTATAATGTGCATACGTAATTGTGTTCCTTTTTCAGTTTCTGCGATAATATGTGGAACGTTTCGCATTTCAGTGGACACATATGTCTGCCGAAATAACATATTGGCCGAAAACACACTTCTAGGGAAAACTCGGTTTTAAATATGTTGGGTCTTGTTTGTGTTTCACACAAACAAGTCAGACAACGTTATAATAAAAGAAAGGTATGATTTGTAAAATATAATTGTGTCAACTGCTAGTGGTTCATTAATCAAGAAATCTAGCCATTCTAGCGGTATTCTGCTTTATCTTCGTTACTGTATGTTACTGCCACCGTGTTGGAGCTAAGCTTTATCCTCATATCTTCCGTTGAAACATTAAAAAATCTAAATGATGATCACACGTATGTATGCTGTGTATAACACGCCAAAAACTGGCTTTTGTAACATGTTAAAAACGACACAGAATTTTATAAGTGAAATGTTTTTACGAATCGTATAATACGTTCCTTTCCTCTCTTCCGGCCTAAAAGGTTTTTTAATTTACTTAAAACTCCATTTAGAATGAACTTTAAAGACATCTTAGTGATATGCAACCCATGAATTAGATTCACCCTACTTACACTCGTGGCTAACAGTTATGGAATTATGACAACTGAGAACTTTATTTTGGGTGGAAACGTAACGGTTTTGTCGGATTTGTCGCTTTTCAATGCATTTTTCTAAACATATTTACAGTCGTATCAACCTCAAGGTTATTTATTAGCAACTGTATTTTTATTTCAGAGATTGAGCAGCAGTAAAGATACTTTACTCTCATAATTATATGTAATACACAAGATGCAATGCAAATATTACTTCGTGAATTTATCAATGTTACTAATTTTCAATGCACGCAAGAATGAAAAAAACGTATGCAGCCTCCGCCCGTATGAGAGGTTTCTAAGGATTTGTTAGATACTCATGAAGGAACTTGGTATAAATACCAAAAACATCTATATCACTAATTTCTTGTGCGCGAAGAAATTTGAAGAAAATTATACAGTTTCCAGCTATATGAGAGATGTCTATGGTTTTATTGCTTAACCTGGAATGAAGAAACATCTAAAAACAATGAAACAATTTCGATTTTGAATCAAAAGTGTAAAAATTAATTGTATTATTCCGCTTATTTCATGCTGCGCGTAGAGACTGAATTTTCATACTCAGTGCATCAGTGCTTACGATACCTCACATTTCACGCGACGACAAGGCTCCAAGGAAGAGGTCACCCGCCATTAAATATTTTTTGTATACCAGCATTATAAACGAGGTTTTCTGTTGCAAGAAATCGTTCATAAAAGGGCCTTTTACAGCACAAATGATGACGTATTAGGTTTTACGGCACGAATGATTGCGTCATCACACACGTCATAGTTGCGTCACAACTCACCTTTAAAATTGACGAACGCTGTGGAATTGCATGAAGAGTTCACAGAGTAACCATACAACCAGAATAACCAAAGATTTTTATTCTTGAATATAATAAATCAGTTTACATAATTACATTATTTATTGATGTTAATATTAATGGAGCAGTCTGTGAGGTTTTGAAAGATAAAGGAACAGAACCAGGTACATTAAAAGTTTTAGTTGATGAAGTACCTCATACGTTATTTTCGTCATTTGACACTATTCTTCTAGCTATCTTTATTTTATTCTGAATTGATTCCTCAATGTAAGATTCTGCAACATTTGATGATCGCCATCCTCCATGACGCTTAAGGGTGGTAATATCTGTATCACTGTCGGCTAACATAGTAGCCGATGTTCTCCTGAATGAATGTCCGGAATATTTTTCATGATTTGGAAGTTGAAGGTATTCGGCAATGAGTTTAGGAATTTTTCCGAAAGTGTTAATCCCAATGGGGTTAAAGTGCATCTACCTTGTTATAAAATAAGAAAAGTTTATTATGTTTGACTTTAGAAGGTCTGAGGGCAATGTATTTTTATACAAATCTATATAAGAGAATCCTTCATCAGAAATAACGGTAAATATTCTGTATTTGTTAGTTTTAGTTTCTCTAATTTTGACAACTAAAACAGAACCTTCTTCAGAGACATCATCGGTATATGTTATACAATTCCCTCGTCTACAAGCTCCAAATATGCTGAAAATCGCAACCTGAAAAAGAGAGCAAAAGATGTGTTCCAATAGTTCACAAATATTTCAAATAAATATAACTTAAATACCTTCATCAAGAGATACTTCTCATCAGCTGCTTCTACTAAAAATTTGTTCACATCAGCTTGGGAAAAGACCATAGATTTTTCTGCTTCGTAACGACATTCGCTTGTTTCATGTACAATTGAACTTTATTAAAGCAGAAATATCAATACCATCTTTAATTTTGATCATGGCCTTCAATTTCGAGTGACTACACCACAAACTTGATGCCTTACATACTGCTGACTTCAATGTAATAAAATTAGAAAATTAGACCATCACTAAAACTCGACTAGGTATGTCAATAAAGTAAGAGACACTTACTAACTCTGATATGTATGCCAGAACAACTGATTCGCATATAATCTTCACGTTCTTTGTTTCCATCCAATTTTAAATTTGTTGTACTTTTTCGTACAATGCACTTGACTTTGCCGGTATTAAGCATTGTTCTGCCTTCGTGGCTTGTTCAACAATTTCCTGCGGCAAGGAATCCATCTTTCTTCGCATGCTCTTCAGAATCGCTCATCAGCTGTCCAAAATGCGTGACGTCATAATACCAATGTCAATGTTGCAACAGTAAAACTGCTTTTGCAATTTGTTCATAAATTAATTTCGATTCTGCATAAATTTATAATGCTGTTATACAAAATAGCGTATGAACTCGTTTATAATGTTGCTTTATTGCATTCGTAAATTTGAAACTCGCCCTAACGTCGCTCGTTTTCAAAAAGTACTCATGCAATAAAGCTTAACATTATAAACTAATTGCATAAACTACTATTAATTTTCGTGTTACTTTAAGGAAAACACATTTTTGTTACAGGAGAGTAGTTTAATAATGTAGGATTATTAAATTAATATTTTAAACGTTAGTACTGAGTGAAAATTTAAAATTATCGAAAAATAAGTGTAGTACTAGTTACAAAATTTATAATGATAGCTTTAAATGTATTATTTTGAAACAGTAATTTTGTTAGAGTATTTTGAAAGAATTAACGTCTGCTATGTTACAAATTGCAAGTCATTTAAATAATTAGTAACACTTCTTTGAGGGCTGCAGCTTTGCCAATACTTTCTGAAGTCGCCATGCCTTTCGAGCCCCTTGACAGTTTGTATTGGGCAGCGCGTTGTTCCGGCGCGGCGTCCTGGCTTTCTGGCGAGTCACGGAGCCGGCCCGGTCTGCACTTCTTTGAGGGCTGCAGCTTTGCCAATGCGCCGTCCCGTTACTCGTTAGAGCAAACGAACGTCATCCGGATTTGCTCCTGGCTCGCCTGTCGCCCCTTTCCGCTCCCCTCCGCGGCCAAGAAAGGAGCTCTCGCGGATCTGCAGTGCAAGCTTCTCTGAAGCCACGATCCATTCCCCGATTGCATTATTTCTGGCTCGCGTTGCTCTTATTTTTTCGACGGCAACTTGAACGATCTCTTCAGATCTTCATTGCTGCACATAATCGATTTTTCTTGCTCCAGAAAATGTGAACATTGTCGTCTCCTGTTTGGCGTTCCAGATTGTGGTGGGTTCTTTATTTCGTTTTGGGAATGTTAAGAGCATTTTTTTTACCGAATAGGGTCAATCGTGGCTAATATGATACAGAAGTCAAAACGTTTCACCAAGTCTTCTAACCTTAAGAAAATACTAAATATGTGCCTTTCGACGTTTAAGTCGTATGCAAAGTTGAAACGTTAACCCAATTTAAAATTTCAATACTGTATATCAAAGTGCCCCGCCTGATGGCGCTAATATAATACGTTAGTAGAGTTGAAGTGAAACAGCTTCATTTCTCAATAGTTTTTGATTGGGGAGCAACGAGCTTGGAGGCATTGTTTCCTATCATTATGAAAGTTAAGAAATAATGTTTTTAAATAAAGTTAAAACATTTTAAATTTAGTTTTCATACAAAAATTATTTTCAAAAATAAGTCATATCCTAGTAATATCAAGAAAGTTAAAGTACAAAGATACTGAATGTTGACATTATCGTAAGATTTGTTTAAAACCAACTTCTCCGTTTATCCAAGTTCAGGTTTCACGATATCTTTTTTTAAACAAGGGAAACATCTAGTTCCTACCAAGAACAAAAAAGTTGTTCACGTTCGTCTTTGAAAGCTATCCTCAGCGATTCACCATCTTCAATTCTTGTGAAGTGCCCAACGTACTGCAAAATCATGTTCGTCCTAAATTCTACTACAGCCCAGTATTTTATCTTAAAAGGCTAGTAGGTTTCGCACCTCCCTTCCTTCTTCATTTCCCTTAACATACCTTCTACAGCCAACAAAATCTTCGCTGCCCGAATCGCTATTGTCTGATGAAACAATTTGTTTTTTCTTAATTCCTTTGCGAGTTTTCTGTTCTGCCATGTTTTTCTGCTATCATTTGCTTACTTCTTTTATTGGGCTCTTTTTCCTGTTTCGTCTTTTCAATATCAATCCACTTTTCACTGGCAATGATTGATTTTCGTGGGTTTAACCGTTTCCTTTCTTTGTAAGCTGCTCTGTTGTTTTTTGCATTTTCTCGATTAGTAATGTTTCGAAAGTGCATGAGGAGATAGATGAGAGGAACAGTTGATGGCAAGAGTTTTTTTTTTAAATTGATTGTTTGTTGTTTTTTGAATAATTGATTAATTTTGTTTAATTGAATGAATAATAATTACGCGTGAGATAAGTATACTTTTTAGATGTATTGAGAATGAATCGAACTTTAGATATTTCATCATTTCGGCGATTTCCGTGACGTTTCCAACTGGCTTGAGAAAGCTGACGAATGCATAACTTCATTGTAAAAAAAACCCTCATGCCTGCGGATTCCCGATGGAAATCCAAAATTTATTTTTGATGACTGGAGCTCCCAAGGCAATCCCAACGCGGGCTGGGCTCTCGCCCGCCCACGCGTCCCCGATCTCCCCTCTCCCCCTCCCCCTCCCTGTGCCGAGTGCCCGGGCGATCGGGGCCGGGGCTGTGGGAACGACGGGCGACAACGGTTTAATTAAATCTGAAACTCGCGGAATGTTAATCTCCGCCTCACGGATGGCGCTACTCGGCGCCGCGCCGCGCGGCCCGGCTCACAGTCAACACGCGGGCCTTCGAACGAGATCGTAAACAACTTCGTTCATTAATTTATGTTTGTTTATGGCCGCGATCGCCTGCGGCCGCAGCCGCGGAAGCATACAGTGGTCGGCGATGCGATTCTGAGTGGGAATATTGGTGTAAATATTTCGAAATATACGTGTGTGTGTTCTATCTGATATATTATATGCTTGACTGCGTTAATGTGAATATGTGTGAAATTGTGTTTGTACGTGTGTGCGTGTCTGTGTGTATGCGCTTGCGGCCGTATGTATTTTCAATCTCCCAAATATTCACCGTCGACCGGCTACCGGGGATTTTGCTTGAAGCAAGAGTCCGATCGAAACTGCCATGTTTAACTTTATTTTAAAAAATGTGATCGCTAGCGAATTATTCATGAACACAATATGGAGGAATAGAATTTTTGAACGTTTTAAAATAGTTATCCTTTTAATTTTTCGTTGTCTCTGACACACATTCATCATCACTCAGTTTCACGAACGAAGCTCGTTGTGAAAACTAGAGCCCGGATTTTTTCTGAATATCTTATTAAATAATGCTCCTAGGTATGCAATAGCATCTTGAATATGAAGACAATGTTCTTTAAATTGTCAGGTCATTAAATCACTTATGTGACCATAAATCGTGTTGAAGAAGAGGCATTTATTGGAGAACAATACTTTTCCATCACGTCAGGAACATCCTCAATAGGCGAACATGTAGCTTGCAGGCGCGGCAGAAAAACAGACTAACATAATAGTAATTGTGAATAGAATATTACTTTTTTACATATATCTACAGTTTATCTCTAATAATGGGATTTGTTTCTCAAATGATGAAAAGTATTAATAGTCGAATTCCAAAGGGAAAGCAGAAAGGGGTTCGATGGACACATGGGCGGTCTTCTTTCTTTTTGGTTTAGGTTCGAATGTAGTTCCATCGTTTATGAGGGCTTTCTTAACCCTGAGGGATAGTTTCGTCTCTCAACATTTATAGAATATATACAAAAATTGAAACTGTGACTAACCGCAATCGTTTTGCGGTAACTCTGGTGTTCTCTTACAATCAGCCCTGCCCATAAACATGTTGCAATCTTATTTTAATATGTGTCAATGAGCGCAATTTTAATATGTACCCATATGCGCAATTGCAGAAACATACTGAATGCTGGGCTAATTCTACAGAAAAAAAGGACATGGGTACTTGCGTTACCACAGAAAGTACAGCAAATACAGAAAATGCTCGTAATATGTTTGCCTTACCCACACTTCAAAAACTGATAATATTTCGTATTAACACAAACTTGTAGAAAATGATTGTCGTATATTGTTAAATACCTGTTGCATTAGGTCTTAAAAACACAAAATTGTCCCTCGCAATTTATACTGTGGTCTGTCGCTGGCCCCCTCCCAAACACGCACATTGGTTTTCTGCAGGTACCGAAACGGCATTTGTCGCTTGGTGTAGGAGCCACTGCCTTCCGGCAAAGGCAACTGGCCGGCCCATCACTTGCCGAACGGAGGCGCGCCCTGTGTTTTAGCGGGCGGGCATGGCGGCCGGCCCGGCATTCCTCCTCCGCCGCGGAAAGTGACCGGTCCGACGGCCTTTACCGTGAGCGGGTAGAATACGTCGAAAATTGAAAGAGAGTTCCCGTGTGCGCGCGAGCGGGGTCATTTCCATATTCCTCATTAGGCGCACGATTCAGGAGGCTGCGCAGGTGCGAGATTAAAGCGGCGCTTCGGAGTTTCGCGAGGTTGCGAGGGCGCGCGACCCGCCGAGGGCCAAGCTTTCTACGTCTCACATGAATTACGTTATTTATTGTAAGCGGTTTTTGCGCGTAGGGTTTAATCGAAAAAGGAAGGGGCAAAACACGGTTTCATAGATCTTAGTATTCACCGAGGGTCGTGGAAATGAATGAACGGTATGAAACTCAAACGTATAAGGAGGAAGGGGTGAAATGCATGGAAGGGGTGAAAAGGCGCTTAAAGTCTGCTGTCATTCTTTTCACGTCACAACCAGTTCTAGAAGTCGCTTATACTGAATTTAATTCGAGATCATCTAATAGTGGTTGAATATGCGTGCTTGTTAAACTGATAGAAAATAGTATTGAAGCAGTTCATTTGCTTTCTCAAATACAATGTATTTTAATTCGGATTATTGCTGATTCTGCCTCCGGCTAATTTCTGTTTTTATATTGAAACAGAATGAGCGGGTTATGGAGATTCTTAAGAGGAATAATTATCTTTTGTTTGACGCTTCATTTACTTTATTACTTTATTTGTTTCTGGAGCATTTTGAAGTCGTGACACAGAATAAAAGCAAACAGCATAACAATTCGAACGTGAAGTACTGAATCTCGTTGGACGTATAATCCGTTTACATCTATCGGGAATTCCAGGTGTCATTCCTTTTAAATGAAGGGATTGTACTGCCAATAAGTTGACAGCAATCCGAATGGACATCGCCAAAACGTTCGTAGCATTTGCAACATCGTTTCCCAGAAATTTCATTGGCAAAGAAACTGCAATTCATTGCCTCGATGGAAGCTCATCAGCTCGCTGTCACTTCTTCTGATGGTTTGTGCAGAGTTACTCTTCTACACTGCAACTTAGACGCTTCGTACGTTGGCAGTAAAGATGCAAAGAAATAAATTTGAAAGAAAATCCATGCGATTAATAATATTCGCACAAGATTCACATTCTTTGCGAGAGTAAAAAGAACGTTTTCTGAAATGTTTTCGATGTGAAAAAATCTTTTGTTCATCGAGAAAAAACGAGTCTCAAGTTTATAAAATTTTATTCGTGTTATTTAGTCTAGGTTAATTTGAATAATTAATTTTCTCAAATTAAAAAGAATTGGAGGAAAGTGCCTATACTGTTTAAAAAAAGAGATTAGTTGAAACAAGACCAACGTTAATTTTGTTTTTGAAAACTCTCCTTATGCCCGACATTTTTATTTCTTATTCGAGAGTACTTATGAAAATTAGCAGTAGGTTCACAAATATAAGGAAACATGTATTCATTTCCTCGCAGTTGATTGCAAAACAAATATGGGAGTCTTATAGAATGTACGACATGTCTTTCATGTGTTCGATTCACAATACACACTTTCCTTTGTTTTTTGAATCAATATTATTGAATTGCTGAACATCATGTGAATAACCTGTTGTAGCTTAAAGCCTTAAAAGTGTATAAAAACGATAATTAGCAGAAAACAACGTCCGTAGGAGAGTCGCCAACAGAACATCTTAACCGCTCACGCGACAACATGTGGCCGGCGAACAGCCCCATTACTCGACACGCGCCGTTGGCCGCAGCGAAGGCGGCTGTTAGCAACCTCGGCCCCCCCCCCGTCTGCGGCCGTCGCGTTCTCGCCTCGCCGCCGCGAGGTTTCGCCGCTGAGCCCCGTAAATATGCCCGCGCCGGCGGGCTTTACGAGCGCCCCTTGTCACACACGCCCACTCCGACGCACCTTTCTTTGGGGTACTTCGTTCGGATTGGGACCATACGAGAGCTGGGGAGCTCAAGAGTGGAAGAACGATGAGCTGTTCGCTCGTCGTCCTAGTGTTCCCTTACATATAACTAATATTTAAATTTCAAATAGTGACATAAATGTGAAAAAATATAAGAATTTTATATGAAAAAGGTATATAATAATAATAACACTAATAATATCAATAACAATAATAATTATTATTATGCATTATTGTTATGATTATTTAATATTTTAATAATTATAACAATGTAATAAAACACTTTTACTTCTGATTGTGATGACCTCGACACATTCATGTCTGTTATTTTTATTTTTGTTATTATTATTATATTATTATTAATTATTATTATTACTTATTATTAATTATATGCAGTAGCAAAGCAGAAATATAAGAAAATGGAAGTCATACATTTACGTACTCTATTAAATTTTCAAGTGTTAATAATTGTTAATTCACGCTCAATAGTTAATTTTCATTGGTGAATTTGTATTTTTATTTAATTTTCGTAAAACCAATCCAAGTGTCATTTCAAGTCCAAAAGTATCTTTCAAAAGATGGCTCAGGTCCACATATGAGAGATGTTTCATTTGTTTGTGATTCTGTTAGACAAGCAGCGTGTACAAACCCGAGAAAAGAAATGAATTTAATTGAATGCATTAATCGTGTAAAATAGTTTCTTTAATGTTAAGGTGAATGAGTTATTTATTAATTCTGGAATTGGTTAGCCTTTTTTACTTTTTAACTCAGTACTACAATAATTGTGAGTTCGTTTCATGGTTATCCAAATGATATTTTGAGACACGGATTAAAACAATTTCGTTATTCATTTTCGAAGTTAATTAAATAGTTATTTTAGAAACTATACTTCACGTAGCATGCGAAGAAATATATTTCGCGAGTTTTATCGATTCTAATTTTCTTCCGAGTTTGTATTAGGTTGCATGGATAAGAGCTCTCCTCCACCAACAGTTCGGGGAAATCGCCGCCACCGCGGACGTCAAAAATGACTGGGTAGCCATTGGTTAAAATTTTAAAATGGTATCTTCTTTCATTGGTTTAAGAGTTTGCATTTTGAGGTGCGATGCTTTTGTTAAGTACCAATTTTGCTCTCCCAATTTGCAATAAAATATTTTGAAATAATATAATATTGATGTAAAATAGTTATTTCAGGGTAATTTGTTCGACCTGATTACAAAAGTGACGTATTTTCGACTCACGTGAGTTTATTTTAGGCGCTTAAAATGGGGTAGATATACATTTGTAGAGTCTAAACATGTACATGTCTACTCTTCATATATTCACATTTTGAATTTATTTAAAACGTATGTCAAACGTTCTCTCCCTCATTATTCATCAGAGCCGTGGCTGTGGTTCAATTGCAAATCGTTATTTCTGTAGTAGCTTACTTAAAGGGCGAGTGATATCCCTCGTATATCATTTAATTGCTTTTTGCGAAGCTTTCAAATGACGTAGAGACGAGACGACGTAGGGAGAAGTTTCAGAACACGAAACCAAGTTCCTGAATAAATACTGAAACATGTGTGATGCCTCGTTGCGATGCAGGGTCGTTATACGAGGTATCGCAAATGGCAGGGAGAGTGAAAGTGAAGGGTGAGCTGCAGTTCCTGTTTTCTTTTTCGGAATGGTCCATTTCGACAGTTCATTTTAACATCGCTTCCATGCTGGAAAGACTTTGGAAGTTTTACCATACTGACTCAAAATTAGTTCTTGCGCTTGTACTCACTGTTCGACAAAACAGAAGTACCACTCCAGGAAAGAAACATTCCATCGGAACGATATGCTTATTCTGCTTGTAGTTGTTATTGTAAGATACCAATTGAAGTAGCTGATCATGCATGCATTGTGTTGAACGTAAAGTTAGTATAGGAACAGGCAGGTTATACAGAATTAACATACATGATTTGACTTCTTAAAATTAAGTAGTCTTGGATCTGTAAAAATGTAGTAACTTTAACTTACCTCTTGTAAAATTTTACAATCTGAAGTATTGTCGCCACAAATTGCAAGATAAGAAATCACAATTCGATTGGGCGGAATCCGAGCTCCGATTTGGCGCGGCCGGGGGAGAAGAGCGAGGGCGAGGGCGGAGGCGAGTGGGGGGGGGCATAGGGCGACGACCGCGCGGCGACAACGGGCGCCCTGCGCCGGCCCTTATCGAAATGTTGGGGCGTCGCCCGGGCCGCACGCACCCGCAGCCCAACCCGACCCTCCCCCTGCCCCTCTCCTCCGCTGACGTCGTCGCCGCCTATCGACCGCACAGCCGAAACTGCACGGCCCTGCTCGCCCCCGCGCTGACGCCGCGCTGCTGCCCCTCGCCGTCTCCTCCTTGGCCTTGCCGAGGCCTGGTGTTTCTTCGTTCCCCTCTATTCTAAACGCTTTCACTCTTTACAACAATTCTTTCGTAAAAAAAAAAAAACTTTTTAATACTACGCTTGTTTGCTGTATTTGTGAGACATTCGACTTCAAAACCTGGGTGGTATTGCAATTTTAATTTCTCCTCCGCTGTTCTGATATTCTTGCTTTTGTCTCTTTTTTCGTACTTCCGCTGCTTCTAAAGTTGTTTAACGTCGCTACCTCTTTTCTCCCTCCTCCACTTTCCCAGTTCCCTTTCATTATTTTTTCTGTCTTTGGTTTACCTTACATTAGCATCCTACGACGCTTGAGCCGTGTTCCTCGACCTTTGGCTCCTGATAGTGCTGTAAACACTTTCAATTACCTTAGGATTCCCTTATCTGCATCCTGCATCAGCTTTTTCCGTCGTATGTCCGCTGCTTTTTTTCTTCTTCTTTTTTTCTTTTACATTATTTTCGATTATTCTCACAAACCATTTTGTTGCTTCCATTTGACTCTCATCCTTTCCAATGTTATTACTCTTCTTCCTGAGCGATAGCAAATATTTGTTCTTAAGGTCTCCCTTTACGTTGTCGATGTTTCTGTCGCCATCGTCACCGCGTATATAGTACCTCGCCCATCCCGCAATAGCACTACCGCCTCTCCGCCCTCGTTCGCCGGTCGCTCTTCGCCCGTTGCTCCGCGCGCCATTGCGTCGCCCAGCCGCCGGGGAGAGGGCGGGGCTGGGCCGGCTTAACTGTGCGATTGTGGGGCGTCTTCCGGGCGGTCGCCATATTTCACGATCGCCGTCGAGCTCGCACGCGCCCTCCGCGCCGCCCACACGCCGCCTCCGCCCCGCCCCCGCACAGCACCCGCCCCCCGCGCCGCCCCCGCGCCGCCCCCGCCCCCCCCCCCACGGCCCGCTTTCCATTTCATTAGGCCGGAATGAGCTACGGCCCCGGGCCCGCTTTCCATTTCATTAGGCCGGAATGAGCTACGGCCCGCCCGCTCTCCAGGGGCCGCGCTCCCAACAATAACAGTTTGACCCCCGCCGTTGCCGTCTAATGTTTATTTGGGTTTTATGGTGCCGTCGCGTAAGAAGCCCAAGCAGCTTGTAAGGGTCGCCCCGCGGCGTCCCCCGGGACCTCCCCCCTCCTCCCGCCACGAGGCGACTGTCACCAGGGCCATTGTGTTGGGCCTTGCGAGGCGGCGATGGAGCAAGTGGAATGCCCCCACGCTGTTTCTTTTCCGACGCGATTGCCAGGGAAACATTCCTGGTATTTTGTTCATGTGTTCTTCTGTATTGTTGAATTAACGTTTTCAAGCACTCTTTTTCTCTTTCCTCCTCTTCTTCCACCAAGCGTTCTTTACAGTTAGAAGATTCACTGCAAAATGCATCATAAACATTCGAGCTGAACGATAGAATTATATTATTTATTTATTTATTTATTTACCATTCCTCTGGTATCTTTCCAACTCGCACATTGTCCGCTTCGTACATTTCCTACTATTTCTTATTGTCTAGAATTCTTCACCATTTCCTTCTATTTTATATACTTCGACGCTTTATCCTCATCTTGTATAAATCTCCAGATATATTTCAAATACTTTTTGTATTTAAAACTCTCATGGATGTCATCTGAAAAGAATCAGTTCCCGCGACTGCGCTACAACACCAGCTGTTCCTGTCGACTCCTCTTTTACTACCGGTGTTGTTGCTTGACCCTTCCCGCCGC